>JADWOT020000009.1:870797-1470797 GCA_036345935.2 Taenia hydatigena
GAGGAGGAGGAGGAGGAGGAGGAGGAAAAGCGTCTGGCAGAACAATAGCCTGATGTATGCCTATTAATCACTTGCACGAGAGGTCTACCTCAAGTCTCGAGGAGGCTGTGCGTCATCTCGTGGTTTGTGCAGCAAAGCCGACTGTTTCCCTTCCTCATTTACTTAATTAGGTAACTTGTGCAGTTTCCCACAGCTTCATGGAGAGGAGACGATTGTAAGACAGCACACCCAAGGCGACAATTGGTGGCGCATCAATTGAACTGCTACCCCACAGGAGGAGAACACCTTAAGTCTCCAAAAGAGGTGATTCTTTTCAGACTGCAGAGTTGGCATCTTTGACAGGTCGTCTGCGAAGAATTTATCCTCCTTTTTCGGCTGTCATGCCTTAAGAACTGGCCTGACCTGGCGCCCCTTTGGGCTGGGAGAGGCGAAATAGCACCAGCACCGAAGCACTCCTTCCCAGGATTTCCTCTTCGGTTAGGCAGATTGGGAAAGGAAGGATGGAAGGAAGGAAGGAAGGAAAGAAGGAAGGAAGGAAGGAAGGAAGGAAGGAAGGAAGGGAGGGAAGGGAAGGGAAGGGAGGGAAGGAAGGAAGGAAGGAAGGAAGGAAGGGAAGGGAAGGGAAGGGAAGGGAAGGAAGGAAGGAAGGAAGGAAGGAAGGAAGGAAGACAAGAATTGCGAATACAGTGCATTTTTAGCATTCCGCAATGCTGGGTTGAGGAGGCTCAAAGGTAGGATCGTGCACTACACCGCCACCTTCCACACCGGGTGTGTCACCAAGACATTCCACTCCTCAACTTGCAATTCACCAACAAACAACTTGTTTCTACCAATGCCGTTATTGTGTCGGCTTATTTGTAGTGTGAGAGAGGCATTTCATCCCACTACTTCTCGTGCCACCATGGCATTCTGACAGGCGGCATCAGTGAGGTTCACTTCTCGCCTAACTGTGAAGACATTCTTCATGCTTAGTCGTGGGCATTGGATCCTCTGTTCTCTCAATCCTTCCCTCCCACTTCCCATCCCCCCCTCCCCTCCTTCATTCATTTCAGCGCGATTTGAAATGAATTGGGGCGAAGTGGATTGCCCTCAATGCAGAGGTGTGCGCGGTTTAATCCAGCCACGTCACGATAGGTCCAATCCATTTCACCGGCCATTTCGCTACAGCACACATCGTCCAATTTCGTTTGTCCCACTTGCGCTAGCACTCCTTGAGTACACCTTGTTCCCAAGAATAGGCCATGTCGGCGCTTCCTCGCCAACAGTTCACCAATTGCCAGTTGTCCATCACACAGTCAAATGCAATCCGGAAATGGTGGACTGGAAACGGAACGCAACGTCCATCAACTCGATTGCTCTCAACGAGGAGGTGGAGTGCATCATGGAAGTGATGGCACGATGTAGGAGATCGAGACGCAGGAAAAGTAAGTCATGCAATGTGTGGCAAGGCATAAGGCGTCGTCGTTGCCACATGTGACATTACATTGACCAATTTGTGGTGTGCTGATGCAACACGACCATACTCATACTGCCATTCACCTGGTTGTAGCACTCGTTGTCGTTGCTTGTTGGCGGTTGGTGCTTGCGCAAGCCTTCCAAATGAGGCAAGAACCATCTGCTCAAGGTGTCGAACCCGACTTCACTACTGGCATTTGCATCATCTGTGCAATGACACGCAGATTTGCACGTTGGCACAAGGTTCGCGGTGGGGCATTTGAGGCAGCATCCACACAGGTATCAGCATTTGCCCACAGTCAGTGACTACATTGTCGATGGTGGCTAGTGACCGAATGGCGGCATCAAGTGGGCAGAAGTGAACAGGCTTGAGCGGTGGCGGGAAGGTGCATCAGTGAAGCGTGAGCGTCTACCCCTGAATAGACAGCTCTGTCTAGTGGACAGTTGGAGTGAACTTAAACAACGCATCTCTAGTGGACTTCTGCAAATTCCAGTATGCAGTTGGCCTTCCAGTCGACCAATGAGTCGACGCATCGATTGGTTGAGTAGTTTACTGCCTCCTTGGTCGATTGATCGAGGTCTGCTGAAAGTCAGTTGGCAGGCAAGTGCTAAACAAGCCTTACTTCGAGGTGTTTGTCCCAGAGAAGAGAGTAGATGGTGGGGGGGACGAAGGGGAGTGAAGGGGTAGAGAAGCGCGAAAAGGAATGCAAGAGCAGAGGAAATGAATTCTACCGTTGGCAATTATTTCGTGTGCATGCGTTGATGCACATATCCAGCTGCCACGATTAGTGGTGCCACACGAAGTTAGTCGGTGGGCATAAGCAGGCGTGGGGTTGCTATTTTCAGTCGTCGTGATGCAATCTTCATCTGCCTCCAAACCCATAGCCACAACCGCACCCACAATCACAGTCACATTTGCATCCAGCCCCACCCGCTCCCACTGCCGCACCTTCACGCACAACCGTAATCAAGTCGTCTGTGCATGTGATTGCCTGCACTGCTACAGTCTGAGTGAATTTGAGTGAGAATTTTCGTCCTCTTGGCTTTTTAGTAATTCCAATGGCTCTAGAGTTGGTGTTGCTGTCAACACTGACATTCAAATACTGTGAATTCTTAAAATGGCTACTGATCGTTACGTCGTATTGCAGTTGTATGGAGCTAAAAAAATTAAAAACTCATTTTTTCTTTGTAGATCAGCTGCTTCCACAAATGCATGGGACATAGAGTTACAAATTCTGACCTTTAATGTAAATTACTCTTCGTCCTTAACAGGGGAACATATTTTTGTAGGTTGGTGAGCTTTTTTGTCAAGGTGGAATCATTCAATTTTGTCGACACAGAATCCACGCTGAGACGTTTTGTGAGTCAAGTCTGAAGAGAGGACTTGGTCTCTCTCCCTCTTCTGCTCAAGGTGGTGTTGCAATGACTATAGGTTTGAAAGTGGCTTCCACCTTTTGCAAATCATTCAAGTATGAATGGCAAAATGCCAATGAACCATCACGTGCTTGTGCCATGACATGGGATATTTACTTTTCTTCGGCCAATAGTGGCAATCCCCACCTCTAATGAACTGCCCGAGACTACTCATTTAAGGAGCACCAACGAATTTGCGTAATGTCGTGTAACAGCAAATCACAAAGATTTTCGGAGCATAGCAATCTTTTGGCTGTTCAGTTGTGAAAGATGATGACTGTTGGCTGTAACGCGTTTTCAACCAATGCTACACTTTTGAGTCCCACCTCGTATTTGTTCTTGACCTCCATCATACAGACGTGTGACATGGTTTCTTTGTCAAATTTTACTCTGACCTGCTCCTAAATTACTAAAAGAGACGAGGGCTGTTTGTCTTGGGAGCAGCAGTTAGATAGTTTCACGTAATCTCTGACAACCAGTATCACATTAGATCAAGTGATTATTAGAAATTTGACAAAATCTTAATCAATCCGTCTTAATGATCTGCTCAAAAGCGCAGACGCTTTTGCATTTCAGGTTCTCTTTCCATCGCTTATATTGGCCTATCAAATGTGACAAATAGTTTGTCCTTTGTAACTACATTTGGTAGGTTTTGTTGAAGTAGTGATGCATCTACTCGTGAATGTGTCTGACACCCAGATCGATTTGGATCGTACAGTTTTAATACAAAGTTTGGTATTTTCAACCAGCAATGCACATTAAGTGTGACGGAAAGCCTCTTTGGTCTTGGATTCGGGCAAGATAGGCGGACAGGCTTAATTTACATCCACGAGATGTCCTAACCTGGAACATTGGGAGCGACTCCATCTCAGTTAGTAAGGTAGATTGGATGAAAATCACACGCCCATTGATATCCATCACACAAATTGTGATGGGAGTTTCAAGGGAATAAAAAAGAGACAATATAAGCAAAATTGCACATTCTGATCACTAAAGCGAAAACTGTAAAACCATCTGATCCACCGATGTTCCCTTCTCCTCTTCCCCTTGATGGGTCAGTAACGCAAACAAGTATTGGTGGGAATGGAATCACACCTTGCCCTTACCACTGAGGCAAGCCCAAGTTCCACTCCCCTCTCCCCTAGTTTATTCGCAGAGGATGGTGTTCAAGACTTCTGCATTGACGATTTTGACACTTCATCTCATTTGACAGGCAGGCTCAAGCCACATTTGTTGGGTGAGAGTAATCTCAGAAACTTGTGAATTGGAGAGCAGTAGAGCATTGGAATGATTTCGTGTCCAAGTTCCTCCATTCGTGCAAGAGATTGTTTCCTTTTCATTTTGTAGGCCACTTCTCATATTCCTCACCGTTGCCGTGCTGTGAAGGCGACAAGAAAATAGGCAAAAATTATTCGTAGACTACACAACTAACTACCTGTCTAAACATATAAATGCACTTAACAGTTTACACGTAAATGGAACGTGCTCCCACTTCTTCTTTGAACCCTTCCGGCCACAAACTAGTCCTAAGTCTAAGGAATTTTTTTGCGCTCCATTCGCATAGCTGTCTGAAATGACTTCTTCGTATTTGTGAAGACTTGTGAAGCACGGGGATTTTTTATGCCAGATTATTTCAAAGTATCAGTTATCCATCGGGTCAGCCCTTTTAGCTCTGAATCTTAGACCACTTTCATGTAGAGACGCACTGACTAAGCCTGATGATGGTGTCTATCAAGTCTGTCTACTTGACAAATTGAACATTGTTTCTCGTGGCATCTGCTGTAGAGCATTTGGAGTAGAGTTGATGCGCACTAGCTTATAAAATGTCGAGTGATATCTACATTAACTCAACGATGCTCATAGGAGGTGGCCTTCTATGTTGTGTCTACAAATGACGAACTGCAGTCTTCAAGAACCAGTTAATTTTCCCCTTCTTGCCCTCTAGATTAACGGACTGACTAAATTGTAGTTAAAAATGTTTCCTGTGGACCGGTGTGTCATTGCTTAGTTATCCAAAAGTTTTTTCACCCACTATATACTTTCCACTGATCCTAGGAACGGAGCACTTTAGGATTCAATGGTCTCGTAGAAGTGAATTAGTTCGTACACTGGTTTCCCAGAGAGTAGTCGGTAAAATGAATTTTTTGAGACCGAGAAACGATTAGTCGGTGCGCTCGGGGATCTTTGAAACTCAAAAAAAGCATTTTTGTCGTAAATAACGAAGTTAACAAAAGCAGTTTGTCAGACGTTGCAAAGGAATGAAGACTATAAATAATGTTGACCTTTCAACCGTTCTGTCTGTGCGTTCCAGATTTGCCCGGATGCCAAGCCTTTAAGAATGGATATCGGTGTACTGAAACCTCTACAGACGACCTTCTTCCCGTACCTGTGGTCAACTTTATTTCAGACTTCTGAGCTGATGGTATATTGACTATATCGAGGGGTTTTATAGCTCCGCAATCGGATTATTACCTTTCAAAATAGGCGGTGACAGTAGAAAACAACAATTGACTAACGCACTTCGTGCTTCATGTAGCATGCAATAAAAGCTGAAACACGATGCCCTTTATTTTCGCAAGTTAATTTACCCACAGCGTGTCTTAAGCCTCATGAACTTTTGGCATACAATGAACCAACGCTGCTGCAACAGTCCGATGTGGCGTTCCTTGCGCGTGCAAATAAAGTGGAGCAAACTTACCATAAAGGCCCTCAAACCGTAGTTTTAGGTATTTTTCTAAAAGTTTCAAGTTGAAGCACTTTTATGTATATTTTCAAATGTTACCTCTAGCAACTAATAAAATCGCTTCTATTAATGCAATCACCAATCTAGGAGTTCTCCCACTAACCGCTCGGAAAGCAAAATGACTTGATGTAAGTTATAAATGCGCATCTTTATAGGTGCATCAATCCCTAAGTAAGGTGGTCTCCGATGTTCCCCTCCAATTTGATGTCTCATGTCCTCCAGTATCAATGTAATCCAGGTCCGCCTACTCAACGAATTCCAATGCTGTGGAAGTGTCAGGTAACGTTGATTGTAGACAAATAGGGAAGGTAAAGTGTGCGACCGAATAATTTTTTTCGCAGGGGCAACTCAACGGTTGGTTAAAGGAGAAAAAACGTCTTCTCAAAAGTGATTATTTCTCACAAAACAAGGCAGAAAAACGCAGAGCCTCGTGTTTCACACATCAAATCTCAAAACGTACATAAAAAAGCTCTTTCGTTACCCTTTAGCAGTGGAGAGGAATTTCGCTCCATCGAATTTTCCATATTGTGCCCAAACCGAATGTCAACTTGTAATTGGCGAATCACATGATTACATGTGACGTGAATTAGGCAAAAGGGTAGATTGTGGGGGGTTTCCTTTCATGCGTCTAAAAAGAACTTTGGTTTACATCTTTGGAAATGACGAAAACTGCAGATCGTTAAGCAGACTAGGTGGAATAGTATCCACACTGTAGTGCATAAGGCTTGATAGGAGGAGAAGGGAGGGACTGTCATGCTGACGTGCAAAAAAAATAGCGCGCCTGTTTTATAAATCCCTTCAAATTATAGCAGCTTAGTGGATTAACGAAGTGTCCTAGTGGGATCTTGGTTAACGGAAGAAACCAAAAGTGCTCCGCTAGGAGTTGTGCCGTTAAGAAAGAAGAAAATGAACTTCTTATGCTTAAGTCGTGACACTGCCAGGGGCGAGGTCAAAACAAGCATTTGACAGACTGTGACAATCCCAAGAGAGCGGAAAATGACCACCAGAAATGCTGCGATTTTTAAGTGTTACTTAAGGATCTCCATCTGAAGCCAGATTTCCCCACCCCACCGCGTTCGGCCACCTCCAGCCTGACCCGCATCTGATTGGCCCAAGAAGGCATGTGCGAGCGTGTCTCCAAAAATAGCGCCGAATCGATAGTGCGTATCATTGCAGTATCTCTCTTCGTGATTGGCTGATGGGATAGCACGCACCAACATACACATACAGGCACACAGACACCCACGCACGTGTGCTGGTGTTGTTGGGGCCAGTTACAGACGGGTGTCTTAAAGGGGAGAGCATTTCGGGGACAAGGGTCTTCGAGGAGACTTAGAAAAGGCGAAGTTAAAGACAGTCCTGGAGTGGGTCGATGTGAGTCAGCAAATTTGTGAGGATAGCTGACAAGAGACACAATTCTGCCATTAGCAACGCCAGTTGACACCATCGACAAGCACCACCACCACCAATAAGGGCAGGATCAAGGAGGCTCAGAACCTTTCGGATTTGTATCGACACTACTGGTTGTAAATAGTGACTCTGCGTGTAATTTGAAGTCGAAAGGTTAGTTCGTACTTAGATTGACGCTATTGTTTTTTTAATTATATGCGAACCAAAAAATCTAAATCTCCTAATCGATTGGTTAAGTGAGAGACCAATGAAAAACTTATGGGTAAACTAATTGAATTAATGAACTCAAACAATTTTGTTTACTATTTATCGGGAAAAACACTTAAGCTTTTAAATACATGTCACCTCTTTACGGGAAAATATTATACTGACTTGTCAAAGGCTGGTTTTTCCAATATAAACGTTCATTTTAGCAAGTAAAATAGCCTGTGCATTAAATTACAAGCAAATTTAGTCGAATTCTGTGAGGTCTACAGTCGGATGTTCAAGGTAGTGACTACACAGATTGCTTGTTGTTGAGTAGCATTATCAGGTTTGTCCGCAGAAGCTAATTACGAGCCAAAGAGTGGTACGCCGGCAGTGTCGGTAAGAGTGTCTGGGGAGAAATCGACCCACAAAAGTCAAGATTGGTTCTCAGTTCTAATATGGTATCAGTTGGCAAAAATATGTTCAAAAACCAAGATTTGAGGCCATCCATTGCGCTACAAGTAAACACCCCACACTTTTTCTGTGGTTTCAAAAGCAGTCAATTTTTCTGGATTTACGATCCGTAGTTCAGGCATGTTGGCTTCGAAATAGACACATGGCATTCTAGCGTCTGTGGCATGGAGATTAGGAGGAGAACATCTTATGGCCAATAGTCTTCATTTCTCACGGTGGAGGACCTGAGAGTTTACCTCAGTTCGACAATCGTCGTAACTTATTGCGACCTTACACCTGGCTTATTTGTTAGCCTTCCTCCAATAAGCAGTATCAGATATTTATCCAGAGGTGCAATTAAACACTACCTTGTACGGAGAAAGGTAGGCTCCCCATGTCATACCTTGAGCGTGTGATAAGTTTCTTACATTCTACTAATTACGTTTGGATGTTTTACAAAGTGAGGAAATTGGATTGATGCACTTATAGACTAGGGAGTTATGTTTTTATGTCTTTGGTAAGGTTGTGATTGCATGAGAACTAATCCCGTTCCTTCAGTTGTGCCTCAAGTCGACACTTCTTGGGACAGAAAAATATGCTGGATGGGAGGAAAGGGAGAGCAAGTAAATTCTATTGGTTTACCTTTCGAACTAGATCCTCTGCGAATTTTGTGGCATCATGGTTGGATGACTTAACTGTCGACACCAAAATTTTAAATTGTCGCATGGAAAAAGTTGAAATTTTCCTTTCCAGGCAAAACTTGGGATAGTATATTCGGTGCGATTCTAAAAGAGGATGATTTGCGCTGTCTAAGTGAAGTGCCAGTTTTTATCACCCAGTTTTAAATTGTCAGTAGTACCGCTGCTACTGGAGTCATTAGAATTTCAGTATGCCCAGAAAAGCAAGCTCTCCCTTGGCTTAGCCCTCACTCTCGCAATGACTGCGGCTGTGGTAGTGTGTGGGCAGGCATTCACGCGTGCAGGAGAGGCGCTGGCTGTGGAAGTGTGCGTGAAGGTGCGGCAGTGGGAGCGGGTGGGGCTGGATGCAAATGTGACTGTGATTGTGGGTGCGGTTGTGGCTATGGGTTTGGAGGCAGATGAAGATTGCATCACGACGACTGAAAATAGCAACCCCACGCCTGCTTATGCCCACCGACTAACTTCGTGTGGCACCACTAATCGTGGCAGCTGGATATGTGCATCAACGCATGCACACGAAATAATTGCCAACGGTAGAATTCATTTCCTCTGCTCTTGCATTCCTTTTCGCGCTTCTCTACCCCTTCACTCCCCTTCGTCCCCCCCACCATCTACTCTCTTCTCTGGGACAAACACCTCGAAGTAAGGCTTGTTTAGCACTTGCCTGCCAACTGACTTTCAGCAGACCTCGATCAATCGACCAAGGAGGCAGTAAACTACTCAACCAATCGATGCGTCGACTCATTGGTCGACTGGAAGGCCAACTGCATACTGGAATTTGCAGAAGTCCACTAGAGATGCGTTGTTTAAGTTCACTCCAACTGTCCACTAGACAGAGCTGTCTATTCAGGGGTAGACGCTCACGCTTCACTGATGCACCTTCCCGCCACCGCTCAAGCCTGTTCACTTCTGCCCACTTGATGCCGCCATTCGGTCACCAGCCACCATCGACAATGTAGTCACTGACTGTGGGCAAATGCTGATACCTGTGTGGATGCTGCCTCAAATGCCCCACCGCGAACCTTGTGCCAACGTGCAAATCTGCGTGTCATTGCACAGATGATGCAAATGCCAGTAGTGAAGTCGGGTTCGACACCTTGAGCAGATGGTTCTTGCCTCATTTGGAAGGCTTGCGCAAGCACCAACCGCCAACAAGCAACGACAACGAGTGCTACAACCAGGTGAATGGCAGTATGAGTATGGTCGTGTTGCATCAGCACACCACAAATTGGTCAATGTAATGTCACATGTGGCAACGACGACGCCTTATGCCTTGCCACACATTGCATGACTTACTTTTCCTGCGTCTCGATCTCCTACATCGTGCCATCACTTCCATGATGCACTCCACCTCCTCGTTGAGAGCAATCGAGTTGATGGACGTTGCGTTCCGTTTCCAGTCCACCATTTCCGGATTGCATTTGACTGTGTGATGGACAACTGGCAATTGGTGAACTGTTGGCGAGGAAGCGCCGACATGGCCTATTCTTGGGAACAAGGTGTACTCAAGGAGTGCTAGCGCAAGTGGGACAAACGAAATTGGACGATGTGTGCTGTAGCGAAATGGCCGGTGAAATGGATTGGACCTATCGTGACGTGGCTGGATTAAACCGCGCACACCTCTGCATTGAGGGCAATCCACTTCGCCCCAATTCATTTCAAATCGCGCTGAAATGAATGAAGGAGGGGAGGGGGGGATGGGAAGTGGGAGGGAAGGATTGAGAGAACAGAGGATCCAATGCCCACGACTAAGCATGAAGAATGTCTTCACAGTTAGGCGAGAAGTGAACCTCACTGATGCCGCCTGTCAGAATGCCATGGTGGCACGAGAAGTAGTGGGATGAAATGCCTCTCTCACACTACAAATAAGCCGACACAATAACGGCATTGGTAGAAACAAGTTGTTTGTTGGTGAATTGCAAGTTGAGGAGTGGAATGTCTTGGTGACACACCCGGTGTGGAAGGTGGCGGTGTAGTGCACGATCCTACCTTTGAGCCTCCTCAACCCAGCATTGCGGAATGCTAAAAATGCACTGTATTCGCAATTCTTGTCTTCCTTCCTTCCTTCCTTCCTTCCTTCCTTCCTTCCTTCCTTCCTTCCTTCCTTCCTTCCTTCCTTCCTTCCTTCCTTCCTTCCTTCCTTCCTTCCTTCTTTCCCTTCCCTTCCCTTCCCTTCCCTTCCTTCCCTTCCTTCCTTCCTTCCTTCCTTTCCTTCCCTTCCCTTCCTTCCTTCCTTCTTTCCTTCCTTCCTTCCTTCCATCCTTCCTTTCCCAATCTGCCTAACCGAAGAGGAAATGCTGGGAAGGAGTGCTTCGGTGCTGGTGCTATTTCGCCTCTCCCAGCCCAAAGGGGCGCCAGGTCAGGCCAGTTCTTAAGGCATGACAGCCGAAAAAGGAGGATAAATTCTTCACAGACGACCTGTCAAAGATGCCAACTCTGCAGTCTGAAAAGAATCACCTCTTTTGGAGACTTAAGGTGTTCTCCTCCTGTGGGGTAGCAGTTCAATTGATGCGCCACCAATTGTCGCCTTGGGTGTGCTGTCTTACAATCGTCTCCTCTCCATGAAGCTGTGGGAAACTGCACAAGTTACCTAATTAAGTAAATGAGGAAGGGAAACAGTCGGCTTTGCTGCACAAACCACGAGATGACGCACAGCCTCCTCGAGACTTGAGGTAGACCTCTCGTGCAAGTGATTAATAGGCATACATCAGGCTATTGTTCTGCCAGACGCTTTTCCTCCTCCTCCTCCTCCTCCTCCTCCTCCTCCTCCTCCTCCTCCTCCTCCTCCTCCTCCTCCTCCTCCTCCTCCTCCTCCTCCTCCTCCTCCTACCCCTCTTTTCTCCTAGATTCGTGCGACCTTTTGAAGCCACATGGCATAAAGTGTCCGTTGAATCTGGGTGGGGAGGCTGGATATTTCTATGTGACAAATGTGAGACATTAAGGCTGCAACGATTGCCTTTGGCATTAAGGTTTGCTGGGCGATATATTTACCGAAATCCATGAAGACGGTTTTGCCAAAATTTACTCTTTTTATATGTTGTTTAACATCCCTTATCAGATGTTGGTCTGCTTTCGCTGCATTACCTTACTATCGGAATATTGAGTTAGTGTGGCTATTAAAGTGGCTGAGATTTATTGTGCCTTCTTCCCCTCCCACGAAATGATATTTTAGTTACATAATCTCCTTGCGTTCACTAAACCGCCAACTGATTGGTCGTTTAGTGTTTTTTCGTTCTCTAACATTCCTTTTACGATAGTGCCTAACGAATGTTCCGAGAACTTTCCCTTTTTGTCATGTTTCCTCGTTTTATAAATCGTGATTTGTGTAAATGCTGTTGCTCCTTGTCATATGGTCAGTTATGGTTTTGTCAATGCCACACCATCACCTTTCATGGTGTTTTGATTGGCCGGAACAGTTGTCGACATCTTGACAACTGCTCTCACATGATCGCTTATTGAACCGCCTTCAAAACATGTTACGTTACAGAGTCATTAACTTACTACTGCTCACCAAATGCCCCTCAAGCCGTAAGGCTTTTATCAAGCTGTACATCAGCAACTGTAAAACCGCTTTTGTTTATTTCTCCTAAAATAAGAATTCTCCCAACGGTTCAAAATGATCATAACTCTATGTGGGCGGTTCTTTTAAATGCTAAACAATGCATAAGGCTGACAATTTTACAAGTTAAAACCCAACTCCTGTTGATACAGGTGACCTTGAAATAACACCCACAGTAAAACATTTCTCTCCTCGTCATTTAACTGGCCAATTATCAACCAATGGGAAGAGGAGCTCTTTAACCGGCGGCAGTAAAAACTGACCGAGTGAGGCATTTCCACCTGTAGAAAGCATTTGCATTAACCGTTCCTATGGTATACTGTAGGGAGCAGCAACCGCCGTTGCACCCAGCCAGTCACAAAACGGCAATTTCCGTCTCTCTTCTATCAGCTTGTTGTGCTACAAAATGACTTCAATTTTCTATCTCATTTCTACTTTCCACTTGGCATGTTCCATCTGATTATATAATTAGCAGATAGCAAAAGATTCTTTTGTAGGTAAGATATTGGAAGTACGAGGCCTTAGAATGCTTTTCCAATTGAGTCATTAGTATTGGCTTGTTGCCACAATGAAGAAAAACGAGAGAAAAGAGCTGCAGCACCTTCACACCATCGGGGTAAATTGCATGGAATCGGTGGATCTCAGCCGCCATTGGATACACGATTGCTCTCACAGCTATCAGCCCTAGATTTGTAGACTAAAAAGAAAATTTTGGAGACGCAAAACAGCCTACTTTGTGTCATTCATTTTCAAAGTACGCAACACTTTTATGAACTAAGGGGAAGACATTTCCAGCAATTGTACAATTCTTGAACCTTTCTGCTTGTCAACAGGATGTTGTTTCCCTTTTCGAGAGTGTCATCTTTCTAACGTTAGAAGATTCACTCTGTTCTCACAATGCCCAGAAGGCGAGATTTGCAGGATTTCCAAGCAGCATGAAACAAGTGCTGTCTCTATCTTCCGCAGAAATGTGGAGGAGTTAGGCTCGACCGGAACGCCTTGTAATGAATGCAACTTAAAAGTCTCCACAAACGAAAAATTATGGCAAGTAGCTCAGTTGGGAACCGCATCACTCCTTCTAGTCGCATACCTATCTTTGAAACCAACCCATTCATAGATATTACAAAATAACCCTTTTGCTCCTAAATTTCAACTTGTGAATTCGCGACATCACTTTTAGGTGATTCAAACAAAGAGGTAATTGCAATACGCTCTGTCAAAAATGGCTAATCACAAACTTACTTTGACTTAATTTTTTGACCTCAATAAGGGTAATAAGAGAGATTCTCGTTAAGAACTTCGAAATTTAAAAGAAAGAAAAGCTTCAAGCCCATCAAACAGTGCCTGTTCTTTTATTTTTGAGAAATCTGTACTTATTCTCCACCAAAAAGTATGTGAATCGTCTTAATTTTAGACTGAACCATTTTTTCTTGGTTTGCAGAATTTCATTTTTCTGCGCCTCACCACAGAATGTACAACTCATACTACCAATCAGTGAGTTGAGTTTGCATGCCCTTTCCTCATGAAAACAATCTTATCCAACACGTTTTGCTGTTTTGGGGAAAAAATGCATTTCACAAATCATTACGAAATACATTAGAGCCAGTTATTGTAATTAGCGCGAAGACCTCCCGACGCCTCATTTGACCTTAGCCAGACTTGACGTTCGAAACGTGGAAAAGTTACGGTGACGCACAGTCGACCTCGAATTTCGGTTGACCTTACCCACTTAACCTGAAATGGTCATTTCGCCGGTGGTCATGACGGTTTTTTTGCATGAAGTTCCCGACATTCGATAGTTAAAATGTCAATCGCGGAACCTAATTTGTTTCAAGAAAAACTTACATGTTATCGTGGTTGCCAAAAGGACATGAAAAAGGCTCCTTTGTTCGCCTTTCCAGTCTAAAGAAGTTTTGTTAAAGAACGGAGCGATAAAAAGTAAAGTGCTCAGTAGTTCTATACATACTGCCTAATAATTTACATTCAAAACACAATTATCACATTTCGAAAACTTCCCACTGATTAATAAGATTTCAACATCAGCTGTGTTTTAAACAATCAGTTATTCAGTATATCCTATGACCTTTCGAGGTGCTAAAGAAGTTTTGGTCGCTCTCTGAAATCGGTTGTAAACAAGCGTAATCTGCTGTTTTGGGAAGAGCGCTACGCAGATGTCTTTATTTTTATAAACCGCAAGCAATTTATTAACAAGAATAGCTTGTCAGATTGAAGTGTTGCATTTTCTGTTAGGTGTGGGCCTTTAATTTAACCCTTTTCAGGGTGGTGCATAGCAGGTGTAGTAGCTTAAAGTGACTTCGTTGGGATGGTCTAGTGGGGTCGTAACCTAAAAGCGTGCAAATCGGTGCTGTGGGACTTATACAACTTTCACTTATTTTAGAAATGTATTTTGCTCACAGAAGCTAAGTTATAAGTTCAGTAATTTGCCCAACCCAATGGTTAGCTTGTGCAAAAAGCCTACAGGGGCCTACGTTAAGTAAAAAAATATATTCGGGAGCCCATAAAGTCACAGAACTTTGCCCATTGTTAATAGTAATTAGCAGTGGTTCTACTCCAGAAGGCGTTACTTCCTATTGCATTTTTTCCGCGTTTTTATTCTAAATCATGCTTGTGGAGTCTCTGGATGAGATTTTCCTTCATTACGGTAAAGCGCTATTTTGATCGGACGGTTTTGACAATCTTTCAGGTGTCTGAGCAACCAAGACTTTTCGGCCAAAGACTTTTCGACTATAGCGCTCCACTAAGTTATCTCGTATGTTTATACACTAACACCTAACGCAAAATTGCATTTTTTGTAAAATTTTGCAATCCATTGTTTTTTCTCAGCGGGTCTCTAGAGTCCACCCAAATTTATTCTGTGTTAAATGCGTAGTCGATGGACAATGCCGAGATGATCATAGACCTCATCAGTGCAAAAGGCATTCAGTAATACAGAACTCTTACACCTTCATTGGTCAAAATGGCTTTGTAAGCATGGTTACTAATCCAGTAGCAAAAGCACTTCACTCAAATTTACGTCGCCGTTGTTCAGTCTCACTTCACTTTCAGACCTCTAATCGAAAAGTGCCCAATAGCGGAAAGTTCTACAGGAGGGGTTTCCCACTATATTATCAAGTAAATTGAAACATACGAAATTAACCCTAACGCCTGCAATGACACTAACCTCGCATGATAAATTGCCTTCCTGATTATCGTGTGACCGCAAATCGGTAGAAAATCGGTTAACAATGCTAGTGAATAAAGCGTCCCGAATATGTTTTAAATCAATTAAATTTAGCAGGGTGTTTATTTCTGGAACTCCTTACATTCCAAATAAATTAAGCATTCTGACTAATTTTGCTTGATTTCAGGACACTGCAACCGGTGAACGAGATAAAGGAGACAAGGTAGCAAGTTCGATACATGTCCATCTTACAGAAGACTCCGCGGAATCATTGAAAATATTTATAAGAAATCTGTAACCTGCATGACAAATTTAAGGATTTTAGAGCCTTAATATTTTCCAAATGTAGGGCGAATTTTTGCATAGACTTATGGGGAACTTCTTGTCTCTTGAAATGTTCCTTTTAAAATGCAAATTAGATGACGAGAAAAGTTACGGCGGACAACTCTTTTTACTCAATTTTAGAGCTTTTCTTCCGGTAATACACTGCAGGACAACACTATAACAACCGTAAACCCAGTAAAAAACTTGCTATTGATAAAGATCGGCTCCGAACGAATTTTGAATTGCGAAATACTTGTGCTTCATTTGCATTTACCAAGGGCTTTATTGGCAAAATTTTCGACGCGGTCGCCTTGGCCTTATGGCATGAAAATACAACTGCTACTTATATTTGCTTAGTAAAAATTGTTTTTAAGTGACTATTGCTTTGACTTGCAGAGCGTTTCAGAGAATCAGGAGCAATACCGTCAGACCAACGCACCACAGGCGGTGAATCCTGACGACGATGAAGTGGACTATAGTTTCTCACGTCTGTCAGTTCGAGAACGACGGAAGATGTTTCAGACTGATGAGCCCAGGATCATCTCTCAGTATGGAACTTGTAGGTTCTTCAATTTGATTGATTTTTCTGGGGGGCCATGCCAGACTTTCAACAAAATGTTATTTCAAAACTGCGTAGGACCAAAGAAAAGCTATTTCCTTAACCAAAACAAAGCATAATTTAGTTGAAAATAATGCGTTCCTCAATTTTATTTCGGGTATTTAATGCGCCAGTTGCTCTCAGTGACGACGTTTGGTGAAGAGCAAATTTTGAGTCTGTTTCCTAAATTGCAACCTCTTGAGGTCCAAGCGTGCTGGAGAGATGTCATACTCGTCAACGAAAACGGTGGTGTATATGGTTAATTTAACACAGGCGCGCATGGCCAAGTACGGGTAGATGTGTCCGAGTCGAGGTTAATCCACACGATACTACCAAATATGGCCAATCAGTGATCACGAACTAATCCGATCTCGTCGGTTGGCAACTATGGCTCCTATCGGTCGTTTATGAACTTGTGACCATTTCGCTGGACTTAGGCATTCTAAATGACGCCCTCAAAGGGAAACACAAGCAATGGGGCTTGAGACTGTGCGTGTCACAAAAAATAAGCAGAACAACGAATGAAAACCAATCAATCATTTACTTCGTAGGTAGACGTGGTAATGTCCTATTACTTTAAATGTATATTTATCAAAGTTTTAAAGAATTAACAAACAAATAACACCCTAAAGACAGCTTAGAGTCAGAAAGGTAAGTCAGTACATTTAAGCCGTTCTGGCGTCGATCAGCCAGGCAAAGTACGCTCTGCTGTGCTCTGACTGACATTTTTTGTAAGCGCAAAACAAACTTTTGCCGCCTTTAATGAAAAATTCTATTCAATTTTTTAAAATACGATGTTGCCCATAAATAACCATGCGTTGGGTATTAGGACTGAAACCATTAGCCCCGATTTGATCCAAACCCCTCTCCTAAAGCCCGTGTACCAACGATTCGAGCAATTTTTAGTGCCTCGTGGTCCAATGAGTCGAAGCGTTCCCAGATACGACGGGAAGCCAGCTTCGGTGGCTTCTGTACCCATTCAAGACGTTAATTTTCGTAAAACACCGCTAATGCGTCAATCCTGGGGTGGTCAGAATCAGGCATCACCACGTCGCAATTCAAGCTTCGACTTTCGTCCACAAAGCGTCATCTCCTCGCGAGCTGTTGAGCTTCAGTCGGCCCAGAGATCTTCGCTGGTGGAAGTGTGCAAGCTCTTTTCTCAAAACTAGATAAGAATTCAATCGATTTTCTCATTTAAGTTTCATCTTTTCAGCCCTACATGCAACTAGCATATTCGCCATCCCGTCAATCGCGTCCAATCTATCGATCTCCACCGACGATAATTCAAGCTGGTGATCAACAATCACCACAACCGATGACGTATGCATCGCCAACAAGGATTGTACGAAGAATGAGCTTCTCAGCGAGAACGATACCGAAAGAACGCGAGACGTCCTCAATGGTTCGTGAAAGTTGGCCATCTACTCAATCACCCATTTCGGCGCAACCTTTACGAGTCAGAGTCTACAATAGGTGGGTTGTTTCCTGTGCATTTTTTGTGATCTTAACTGGTAAGTGCTTTATTTGACTGATTATTTTCGCTTTTATATAATAGTGATAGATCGGCTTCATCGCCTGCCTACTCTCAAACTGCAGCGCAATGGACACAAGCCTCACCTGTCTACCCAGCTTACCCGGCTTATGGACCTCGTCCAGCCAATAGTGCCACGCAGGCGAGTTATTCTCCTAGATGTACTTCACTTTTTGTCCAATCGAGGCTTGAGTGCTGATGATGTTTTAGATGTATCGCGTTGTTCAGAGCCCAAGTCGTGTCTATCCACAAACAATTGCCACGAGTTACAGCTATCCATCACCGCTGCAACAGCAACAACAGCAACAACCGCCAGCACAGATTTACGTGCCCCTTACATCAGTGCATCGTCGCACCGTATCTACGCCTCAGTTTCCCCAGAAATCCATAACGGTTTACCCCACCATGCGCGATCGTCAACTGGTGGAGGCGCCGCGTCAAGTCTATCAGCAAATGGCCTCCCCACGGGCTTCTCAGCGCTCTGATTGGACGGTACTTCATCCAACCAGAATTACGCCCACTCAGGCTTCAACTAATCAGTCTCGTCCGTCTCTGTTTGGCCCGTCGGGGCGGTCGAACCAACAGCAACCGCCGCCACCACTGCCACATCAGGGTCGTATAGCGACCCTGCCATCACGTCCACGACCCAGAGCGGTGAACAGAAAGTCACCGCAGCCGGATGAGGAGAGTGGTGTAACGGAATTTTAGATGTTTCGAGGCTTCTTCTTTCAACCGCCACACTGCCTTCCTTGCCTAGTCCTCCTCTTCTTCCCGTTCGACCCTTTCTCCACTATGCCAGTGTTATCGGTTCTTAAATACTCCGCGTCCTCTTCCTCTTCCTTCACGTCTTGTCTTTATTTGATCCATAGAAAAACAGAAAATGCTTTGCTAGCTTCCTTTCCGATCCAACATTTCGATAGAGTTGAAGAAGGTGATGAGAGGATGAAGCTTAAGAATGAAATGGAGACTAGGATGTTTAGCTGGATTTGCGTCCGCTTTGTCGTTTGTTTTTTAGGGGAGGTAAGGGGGGAGTCGGATTTGAAATGACAATCCTCCTATCACCCTCTCCTCGCCCCGTGTAAACTGGAAAATTGACGTCTATTCCTCACCCCTCCGTCGATTGCTGCTTTGTTTTACTGTCAGTACCTTGCACGGAAAGAGAATTTGATTTATTTCCTCTTTTACGTCTCCTACCCTCTCCAATACCTCCCTTGCTCATGCTTTTGTCTGCTAGGAATAGAGTGATTATTTTGCAATGGCGCGTTTTGAATGCATTATGTGTAACGTTTGTACAGAGAAGGTACAGATAAACGCATCACACTTAGTTATCAACTTCAGCTTCCTATCAAACAGAAAAAAAACCACGATGCAAAATTATAGCCTAACAAGAAATCTATTTTTCCAAGCACTCCACTTTTCGAATAAAGACGTCTAGACCTGGTAATTATACATCTTTCTCCCTCTCCTTTCCTTTCTCATTTCGCATGGATTGGTGACTTTCAGCTGGCCGAAGTTAGGGCCTCTCATTCTGAACTATGGATGAGGATCCACTCAAGATGAAGCCCCATTTCACACCATATTTGTAGAGCTCGCGAATAGAGGAATGTCAGACTTTTTGATCGACTATCGATGAAAGTGGCCAACAATGCGATGAAAGTACAAGCCGCCAGGAAGGCTGAAGGAATTACACAGTTAAAGATACATTTAAACAACGACCAAGCCTCGCGGTTTACTAAAGCATGTTGTTTAATCTTTCAACGTAAAAGAATTCACCACCTTATCAGTTTGACAGGTGGGTCGTTGAGTAAGTGCTTCGCTTAACGAATCCATAGTGCATGTTTTAGGTCCAAATTGATAAACAGACCGCAATATTTGAAGTTGGGCGCAAAGCTTGCCCGTGTTGACCAAAAGGAATCTTAAAAAAGAGCAGCAATATTTGGAGTACCTAAAGGGAAGAACATGTCCACTTGAATTGAATCAAGTAAAATATAGCAGATCAAAGCTTTCCTCTTGTCAAAAGGTTTAAAGGTTATAATTAAATGAATTTAGAGAGGCTAAAAATCGTGGGAGCCTTTAAACTCGAGGTACAAACGATATGAGAAATCATGGCTTATTACAATGATGTAAAATAATGCAAGCTACAATAATTTAACGATTACACGGAGACGAGTTTAAAAACCCAAAAAGTCGTGTTGTTCCAACAATGTGGCTAATAATTATATCATCGAGCGTTAGAATTGACCTCTGACCTTTCAAATCGCCTAGACGTACCCAGCGCTTAGTAGCACTGATTTGGGCCGACGATGTCTTTAATTGGGCCGATTTCTGTGTTCCCTGGTATGTGCTCCAGGCATTGGCTGTGGCCTTCCTCATTTAAGAGTTAAATAACGACATCAGTGCTTTTCGCAAACCTGCAAGACCTTTTATGCTTTTGGCCACCATTAAAACAAGTCTAAATTGTAGAGCACCCGTTTTTTTCCAAGTAACTGATTAAATTGGCATTGAGGTAAGAAATTTGCCTGCGAAATATAACCTTCCTCTATGGTTAACATGCACACTGGACACAGAACGAAGTAAAAGCGTAATGTAAGAATCCCAGGTGGGGCGAGAAGGAGACGGAGGGGGAAGCAGTTGGCTGCGCTGCGTTCTAACAGTACTCTTTTTGATGGGTAAATTAGTCCCCATATCGAAGGAAATGTTTAGTTAACCACTTGATCTAAGGTCAATTTAGTAACAACGGACGGAAAGGCGGATAGGAAGGTACATATCTATGTACAGCCGATATTTAAAGAATTTAAATAGATTGATACGTTGATACGGAATGGGTGGATGGATAAACGTCGACAAAGCAACTCCTATAAAGCCGTTTTTACTTGACTCTAACCTGAGACGTAATCCCTCTTCGCATCCCATATTCACTCATCCAACAGAAGCTGCCAGCCATGTTCCACCTTAAGCTGGGCTGATCTTGGAATTTCATTTCCATGACTGGCTCGTTGACGAAATCAATTTAACTGCCAAAGATTTTGGCTTCAAAGCAAATTTTCGATTCTCGATGCTTTTGAACTTTGGATCGAAATTGACGTAAATTGACCTACAATCGGTTAATCGTAATTTAGCCTTGGTTGACATCCAGGGGCTATGATCGATTGGCAAGGCCTCCTGGGGTATTCGCAAAATATTGTCTCGACTGCCACTTCAGACTTCTTCTATACCAATGGAAATAGCTTCTAAGAAGGGCACATCAATGCCAGTGGGGCGGTTGCGCCGGATGTCACTGCCGGTAGCTGCATCTAAAGACAGAATTTTCTAACAAATTTTACTATTGCCTTATTAAAACCGTCTCAATGTAACATAACAATTTCAAAACAAATGTATCGTTTGCACATATTCACTTGTTGCTTGGGTAACTCCTTTTTTTTTACTCCTTGCCTAAGGTCAAGAGATTTTGGTGTCCAAGCCTCAAAATGAGCAAGCAAATGAAACTACTTTAATGAATTCAAATAATTTTTAATACCCAATCACCACGGCAACACGTAGTTCAAGAGTCCAGTCAATAACTAGTTTTCATCTAACTTTTGCACCTCTAAAAAGGGTGCTCCAGAGGCATAAACTGCCTCCATAAGAGATTTACCTTTAATCTTTGTTTATATGAGAAAAAATGCTCGGAAATAGGCCTTTTCTGCTGGTAGTTTTGAAAAATCAGCGATGATTGCACCCTGGGCAATGAGGATGGGACATGTTCCAGTGCCTCGACCGCGTCTGAACACCCAACCGGCAGC
Source organism: Taenia hydatigena (assembly GCA_036345935.2). Taxonomy (NCBI): domain Eukaryota; kingdom Metazoa; phylum Platyhelminthes; class Cestoda; order Cyclophyllidea; family Taeniidae; genus Taenia; species Taenia hydatigena. The sequence goes on from JADWOT020000009.1 coordinate 892,131, forward strand.
AGCAGCAGCAGCAGCGGCAGCAGCGGCAGCAGCAGCAGATATGCGAGAAGGCGCTCATTTTCTCACGGCGATGGACAATTAAAGGGTCGGTCAAGATACCACCCTCCGTAATCACATGATGACACATTCCAGCATAACCGCATATAACAGCCCTACTGACGTCTGTAAAGTGCAAACGAAGGTTGCACTTTTGTTTTGCCGAAACAAACATTTCGTGTGGTACTGCCTTAACTTGTGAAGTCCCACATTACATAGCACAGGGTGTTCTCCTTTTGAGAAAACTGCTTAAATCCGATCAACTGCCTCAACTAAGAGACTAAAAAAATGTGGAGAAACGGCAAAAGCTTTCCGAGAACTAATTTATCGAAATTTATGATGAAATCAGATGTTGTCTCCTCTTCCTCTCCTCGGGGAGGAACAACGTTTTCAAAGCCTTAAGAATGCTCCAAATTTCCAGCTCGACATCTAAAAAGCTGTACTTAAACAAGCAGGCATTTAAAAGGTCATAATTTTAATTTTTTAATGTCTCGCCATCAAAGCGCTATTGGTTAAAGCAGTCTAACTGTCCGTTGGCTGGTGAATGATTGTGTAAGTAATGTCGACGTATTTTCGAAAAGGTGAATGCACAAGCCAATCATTTGCCCTCTGTTTTGGCGCACTCAGAATTCGGCCTTTAGCCTTTAACCTATTAGGTGTCATGCAATGTAAAAGAGCAATTTTAAGGAATGTGATTTGGTACCAGACTGGACTGAAGCACAGATAAAAGTAGCAGGTACACTTCTACCGGAATCGATCCCAGGTCTGCCGTGCGCCGCACTACCGGTTAAGTGTTGACCCACGAGATTCTCATGACCCCTCTGGATGGGTGGTGCAATTACACCAATTGGGTAGCCCGACCTCCTCACAGCCCGCAGAGCATATGGTCGCACGTGTTTTGCATGGTCTGTTGAGTGAGCGACTATTGTTAGCTCGTCTATTTATTACCAGAAACGTAGGTCACGACGGCATGCAGTGCGGCTCAGGTGCACATTATAACGACAGGCGCTCAAGATTTTGAACTGTTGCTGGCAAAGCTACTTCTGATTTTCATGTAAACAGATGAGAGGTCCGTCAAAAGCTATCAATGTGCACGGCTGTTTGAGCGTCTATCGGGGTAAAAACGACAAGAAATTCAATCACTTGTTTTCCTTCTCACCCAATCATAAATTTACTCCACATTTACCTACCTCTATACGTCTGTTTATCTCGCCATCAACCTCCACTCACCCATCTATTCATTAATCCATCCCTCTAACCTACCAAAATTAACAACTTATTAGTTGTTTCCAACGCTGGAAAGACCATCCTCAACATCTTCAAACAATATGACAGCAGAATCAAAAGGTCGGTTATCTAGATCTGCACGGTGCTTACTTTCAATGCATCTATAGTTAGCGCTGAAGCGTCTACGAATTTGAAAAGCGAATAAATTTAATGTGAAAACAGGCAATCTCAAACCACACCTATAGATTTTAATCGACAAATTCCGGTAGGAGACGAGAGCATTTTAGTGGCTGGTAACACAAAAAGACGTACCATATAGACAGACTGACTTTTATCCAATGGATGTAATTTACTGGCTTCCAAGTGTTCCACCAAATCATTGAAATGTTTCAAATAAAAAGAAGAATGATGTTTTGTGGGCACTTGATGGCATCAACTACAGATTGAATAAAGTTGATAAATTTCCACGGAACAACGGAACCCTACATGACCAAAAGAATTACCGCCCTGCCAATGAAAGGGACAATGACGTAACAGGTTCTGTTAATGAGAAGAAAATGAGTCCAATCCGTCAAAAAATCTCACCACTTAGGCACGAAGATGATTAACCTGGCATTTGAATGAGTTGATAGAACAGAGAGGGTTAAGGCTATCGGTTCAGCGACAGCGCTAGGGTAAGACAATTTTGAGGGAGAATGCATGATGAAAAATAGAGATGTTAAAGCAATAGAGATTCTTAGACTTTGATTAAATTTTCGGGAGACACAGAGTGAATAGATTATATTTAACCGAAGGATTTATTGCTGATTAACGGTGACAAAAGTCTACAAAAAGGCGGCAAAATTTAAAAAGTTTGATCTGTTAAACTAGGTGAATTAGAATTTCAATAAAGCACTTCGGCTGTATCGATTGATTCTAGCACCAACTGTGTGGATGACAATCGTATTACGCCAACCGAGGTCGATCCTTATTGCCCTTTCAAACCAGCCTCAATCGCCTGTCACCTTTGGCCTTCACGTCTCTCCCTTCGCCCTCTCCTCATAAGAAATGGAAACAATGCATCACTGACAGCAGTTGACTAGACATCGTTCCTCTTTCACATGGAGGCTAGTGAAGAATGAAACTTCATTTTGACACGCGTGCCTCACACAACGATGGAGGGCAGGTGAGGGAGGTGAGGTGGGCCTAAAGCAACGATGCATCGGAGGGAAGGGAATGCAGCCAGCCACCTTGGATCATCGCACCTCCTCCAATTGACGACATTCAATTCACGTGCAAACACACACACCAATGGAGGTGGTGGGATTGTGGCATTTCAATGTTTGCATCATCCGACGTAGTATCCTCCACTCCCTTGAACATTCAACACAAACATGCCAGATCAAGCGACCGGTCAAAGCAACGCCACTCACCTTGAAACAACTGACAAACAACAAGCTTATGTGCTTCCCTTTCTCGAAATCGGATCATCCTACTACCAGGAAGCACGCCTCGGACATTCGCTTCGCCTTCGATGCCACAGCCTAGGAGGAAGAGGCCTTTCCTACTCTTGCCTTCAGTAAAGCTATGCAGTTCAGCATGCTGGCTCTTCATCACGCTTTCTATGAAATCCACACACAGAAACCCTGTGTGTGACAGCACATCTTATACATGCACTCTCAAGGGTGGCCTTTTAAGGTTTAAAAAGGAGCAAGAAATGTGGGAATTTGTGCATTCAGTAGTGTGTCACTCAATCTCCACTCTAATCATGGCGAAAAATAGAAGAGGCTTAGCATCGCCAAAGTGGTGAAGGATTTACCAAGTGACCTGACCGACTTGACATGCCGTGACTCACGCAAGCCATTTGCTGTAGCTTGGAGGGTTCAGGCAACCGCACACCTCACAAGGCGTCCGTCCATACGTGACGATATCGGAGAACTTATCATGGTGAAAGTTAAGCGGATGATTTTCACATACCTTTTGTTTGGAGGCAAAATTAAATCCATACTGTTATCCAAATGTACTCCTCACTTATCCTCTCCCTTCTGTTCGAAACCTTTTATGGCAATGCCCTAACTGACATACTAAGCGACCTATTAAATTGGGCTTTCCAATTTTTACTGAAGCAACTATAATTGCTCTGGATGCGTCAGACCGATCTCTTCCACTTACTACGCGTTAGTCACTTCTGAGGTGAGGCCTCTACTTTCCCAGTTGTCTGGGCATTCACTATGCGTGTGTACACGAAATTCGATGTCTGCAAAAAGTGAAATGAATTTAAGAGACGTTTTTTTTTAACTCCCCACCCTCTTTTATTCTCTTTTTTCTCCTTTTTCTTCTGCTCATTTTAAAGCATCCAATCAGGTAGACTGTTTGCCTCTTTAGGTGTATGTTAGCTTGTCAAATCACTTCGCATGTACTTTTAACGATTTTGGGAGATCACTCACTGTTGCTGCCAGTGCAGCTTTATTGCTCGTGTTCTGTTCCTTAGCTTCTTCAACCATTGTGCTTACTTAGCGTTTTTCAGCTAAAGGCAAGGCCAATTTGCGCTTCTAAGTCGCAAACAAAGGATTGATTTAAATGATTTGTATTCCATGTTAAATTATTTTACGATCCATGGAAATGTCATAAAATGATTCAAATGCGGTAAGCAAATAGATATACCTGTGAAGTACGCAAGAAGTGCACATGAATTGAAGTGGAACTTTGACAGTTCCAAAAGGCGAGGTGCATGCTAGAATACCAAAATTACGTGTAATATGGGACACAACCTGTTACTTAAGTAGTTTCTTCTCTGCCTGCAATCTATCCCAATTCCCTCCTCCCCGGCGTTTAAAAGTGATTTTATCGAGCTGCATAACTGGTTTGTTTACCGAGCGCCTGCTATGATGAAATTATAGAGAAATGGTTCAGTCAGTAGAAGTAACCGAGGCTAGTGACTGTAAGTGTCAATGGTCGAGGTGGGATCCACTCAAACTGGAAAGAATTTAATGCTTACATGATCTACTGCTACGTCTGCACAATTCAGCCTCGCACCAGGCCTGAAGGCTACACGGGACACACATTTACAGTAGACATACTTATAAAGCTGTTCCATGCGCCCATACTTGCAAGCCCGATTGGTAGCACCTGAACCCATTCATGCTGGATGCACCAGTCATGGTAATGACAAGCCAATCGCAAGTTCCCGTTCACACTGAACACACTGAACACCTCTCATGGCTGCCTATCGCGAGTGGAACTCCATAATTATTGTCCTGTCAATTATCGGATGCGTTCTATTGTCAAAACTATCCCTACCGCCTGTACCAGACTTGAGGTAAGACCGAGGTGGGTGGCCGATTTGAGCACCAGTTTTGGGTGATGCAATTTGGAAAATAAGTTAAACTTAGCATAATCACCTAGTTCCAATAGTTGTTTGAATTCCAGAAGAAAAATGAGGATTCATTGAAGCTTTTCACTTTCTGCCACCTTCAGGTACTTGGTGCCGAATCGGAGAGGACAGCTGAAAGCCTTTTTTGTTCTCAGCAAATATTTGTCGTCTTGCACAGCTTTAATGTAAACCATCGACCCGAATAACCTCCTCCAGGAACCAATTGCTACAAACAGCTCTACAGCAAACTCGAGATAACTGGCGTAATTGCGGATTTGGGATGGGATCAAGGTCCCATGATTATAATCATGAGGGATTTCTCAACATCGTTAAAAGTACATGCAGCGTGATTTGGCAAACAATACACAGCATAGAAACGTCAGACGAAAGGATTATAGAGCTAAGCAGACCAGTTGATCGAGTACACTGAAATGAGCAGAAAAAGAAGGCGAGGAGAAAGATAAAAAACAGTAGTGAGCTAAAGATATCACCTTTTAACCGAATTTTAATGTTCAAAAAATATCCCAATTCGTATGCATATTTACACAAGCACAACGAATGCGTAGTCCATCGAGGAAGAAGTGGTGTTCGTCTCTGGAGAGCTTACCGTGTGGCGGGTAAGAGGCGACTGACACTGGTTCAGTGAACGTCAGATAGCGTTAATTACTGGCGCCTATCAGCTAACATATTTCAACAGGTCAGTAATTGCCCCTAGGGTCAGCAGTCTCAGCGAAAGCCTATTCCCAAGAGGGTGATAGACGTGGAGAATACAAATGGATAGTGGTTGAGCAATGAAGATTGAACACTGCCTCTAAGTCGCTTAAATTTCACCATGCTACGCACCACATGGTGCACTCAGCTGATGTGGATGGCACGTGATACACTACAGCGAACGAGAGGAGAGCAGTGAAGAGGAAGGGAGTGAGTGGCATTCCATGCGTGATGCTTGGGCTCTCGCTTATTTAAAACCACTTCTGCTGACGCACACCGCATCGCCACCAAATGCCCAAGTTAAAGTTATGACGAGATGACTGTGCTTCTTAGAAACTGAGGTACTATTGGTTTGGGCTCTTCGTCGCGTTCGCAATGCAGATATCCTCGTGTCACATCCATCGCGTTCAACTAAAAATTTCAACCGCCCATCGGCTAGCTAGCCGACCAAGTTGAGAGCATGTGATTGGCATTGACTTAAAAGAGTCGAGAGTTGCTAGTCAGCCTGCAGAAGAAAGGAGCAAAATATAGTATCGTCACGTATGGACGGACGCCTTGTGAGGTGTGCGGTTGCCTGAACCCTCCAAGCTACAGCAAATGGCTTGCGTGAGTCACGGCATGTCAAGTCGGTCAGGTCACTTGGTAAATCCTTCACCACTTTGGCGATGCTAAGCCTCTTCTATTTTTCGCCATGATTAGAGTGGAGATTGAGTGACACACTACTGAATGCACAAATTCCCACATTTCTTGCTCCTTTTTAAACCTTAAAAGGCCACCCTTGAGAGTGCATGTATAAGATGTGCTGTCACACACAGGGTTTCTGTGTGTGGATTTCATAGAAAGCGTGATGAAGAGCCAGCATGTTGAACTGCATAGCTTTACTGAAGGCAAGAGTAGGAAAGGCCTCTTCCTCCTAGGCTGTGGCATCGAAGGCGAAGCGAATGTCCGAGGCGTGCTTCCTGGTAGTAGGATGATCCGATTTCGAGAAAGGGAAGCACATAAGCTTGTTGTTTGTCAGTTGTTTCAAGGTGAGTGGCGTTGCTTTGACCGGTCGCTTGATCTGGCATGTTTGTGTTGAATGTTCAAGGGAGTGGAGGATACTACGTCGGATGATGCAAACATTGAAATGCCACAATCCCACCACCTCCATTGGTGTGTGTGTTTGCACGTGAATTGAATGTCGTCAATTGGAGGAGGTGCGATGATCCAAGGTGGCTGGCTGCATTCCCTTCCCTCCGATGCATCGTTGCTTTAGGCCCACCTCACCTCCCTCACCTGCCCTCCATCGTTGTGTGAGGCACGCGTGTCAAAATGAAGTTTCATTCTTCACTAGCCTCCATGTGAAAGAGGAACGATGTCTAGTCAACTGCTGTCAGTGATGCATTGTTTCCATTTCTTATGAGGAGAGGGCGAAGGGAGAGACGTGAAGGCCAAAGGTGACAGGCGATTGAGGCTGGTTTGAAAGGGCAATAAGGATCGACCTCGGTTGGCGTAATACGATTGTCATCCACACAGTTGGTGCTAGAATCAATCGATACAGCCGAAGTGCTTTATTGAGGTTCCGATAGGTGTGGTGACGAGGCAACTTCAGTTAAATCATTTTTTATTGGAAAGACAATTTGTGACTTCAAACTTAAGGAACTGATATGTCGTAATTTTCATCTCTGCAGATCTCCAAAATGCGAATTTTTTGCGTTGCTACACTGTGACCAAAGTTGCCTTTATTTCATACAAGAAAATTTTTTGCCCAATGCACAACATGCTGAAAGTGTTTCATTGTTGCAAATAATGTAAACAGTTCTTCACCATCTGTAAACTTTGCTGACAATCTGCTAAAACAATCCACCGCGAAGATATTCTTCGCCTTCGTTTCCTTTGATCCCAGATATGCCTGAACGGTTTGCCTATTTTCCTATGTTATGCGGATTTGGCGTTTCAAGCCTCCCATACCCTCGTCTCACGTTACGGTGATGGAACACGTATTGTCGCTTGATTTACCCCCTTATCAACGGGAAGGATGTTGTTTTTACAGTTTCGCTTCTCCTTCTCTTCATTTGTTATTCTTCTTTTGTTTTAGAAAGTCGGCCTTATTTCTCACTGGGTCATCCGCTCGCCTGACTTCTAACTTGACCCGAATTCGACCCGGTACGTAAAAACACATTTGCATTTATTCCTCTATGATCTTAAGTAGTTTGCAGGTGACAAAACTTGTTTTTTTTTGTGGTCATTTGATGGTCGATGCCGTTGCCCCTTCCTAGCAGGCCGTTCTCCCGAGGACGAACCTTTAAGATGCATGAAAAATTCTCTGGTGGTCGGACCTAACTGTGTGGTCGTGCTTCGGATGAACCAATGCCTTTGCCTTTATAGAGACACCAGAAACTTTGCGATAAACAATTCTCACAACACTAAAGGGCATCTTTTGAAAGGGGGCACCCTTCGATTCGTAAATACATTCCAGACCTGTTCTCCATTAGCCACCACCCAGCCAATTACTAACGCTTATGAACGTGAATAACACACAAAACTTGGGAGCGTCGGAATCGAAAACTATCATATCTTTTGTGTTAAAGTACAAACATGGAGGTTCCTCCAATAGTAGCTAATTTTTCTTGAAGAGACGGGACTTTCGAAATCTCTTTCCAATAGTTTTCCTCCAAGTTTAAAAAAGGCAGTAGTTTTCATTGTGTATGAGTATATTTTTGTTCTTTTCAAAAAAATATTTCTACCCGCGTACAGATAAATAAAACATCAAACAAAAACTAACGCAATACAAGTTACGAATGCAGAGAGAGTGGAAGAGTGACTCAAGCCAAGAAGTGGTGAGAGAGAAAACGGCCACAATTAATGGAAAATGGATGCTCCTACACATAGAGAAAGATTGCGCGGTACTTCTCCTGCCAGCAGCGGCAGCAGCAATGACACTATATTTTTAATGGTGAAAAATCAACCCCACTTTCTCATTTGTTTCCTACGCAATTCGGACTCTCACTCGCTGATGTGACGCCCCAATTCTCCCACCACCATAGATCCATTTAGTGTGCTTTCGGTCGTGTTGAGGTCTTGACATCACCTCCCCACCCCTACGCACGTAGCGGCGTTGAGCTGAGACCTCCGCTAGCAGTGCAGCACGTGCCGCCATCTGCGTACTGGCAGCCACCGTAGTTGGTGCCAGAGTCTGAAGAACCGCAGCGGAGGCAGCGCGGTTGGCCGGCGGAACGTCGATATGTCGGGCAACAGCGGCACGGCCACGATGTCGTGTCAATCGACGCTGTCGGCGTGAACTTAACGACGATGGAGACGGTGCTGGGGGGGCTTCGGTTGGTGTCTCCGTACTTGTGTGAGATGAAGATGCTGATGACGATGGGTCATCGGAGATGCGAACATCCAAGTCAGGATTATCGACTTCATGGATGTTCATCAGAGACCAGTCGGAGGCTATAGATCGAAGAAGGTGGCACAGTTGATCCATGTATCAAACACGCCCACATGCGAACCAGTCAGTCTGCCATGACAGCGGCGTCCACCAAATGTGATAAAGTTAGACCCGGCCCATAAGATAGTGATCGACAAACAAGTAGAGAGTGCATGTCGATAATCCTGGTGGATGGATTGTTGTTTTGCTTTTGCTGTTTCCATTGAATACCAATACAGGAAAAAAGCGAGCAAAGAAACATGATTTCCAGTTCTATCAGTTTCGTTCAGCGATTTGACAACACTCATCCTTTAGAGCTTCTTAAAACTACCCGCAGTGAAAGATTAGTAACCATTTGAAGAGTACTTCCGAAAAAACAGAGGAAAAAGAGCATTGAAATGATGGCTACTTGCAAAGAATTGTCGCGCACCAACACAAGCGGTATGACTTTTGGGGGTCGTTTAGTGAAGTGAACTTTTTTCGCAGGTTCTGCAGCTCCACAGCGTTCTTACGTCTCTCAGACCCTGATTCAACACGTTTCAGCATCAAAGCAGCCCCCTTTTTACCTCTCATCTGTCTGCGTTCAGAGCTGTAAATTGTTAGCGCAATGAAATGGAGAATTTGTCCACCTACTTTGTGCGCTGAGTCAGGCGACTGGAGATAAGGAGCTACGTAACAATCACCCATGTGCCTTAAATATTTCCCTTAGACTTTTTGGGGTAATTTAAGTACTATTCTACCCTATCTACTGCATCCAAAATAGCTCGTCTTTGAGGTTCATAGTCAATTTGTTGTTATTATGCTTAACGAGCCCTGTGTCCTTACGAGGTCACATGCAATTTGGCAGACGGAATTAGTCAGAACATGATTTTTACCTGATTCCAGATTTTCCTGCCTCATTTAGGGTTTAAATATTACCTCAGAATGTTACCTAGCCTCTTATTCTCAGCTGCCTGACTCAGCGTACAAAGTAGGTAGACACTGCGGGTAGTTTTAAGAAGCTTTAAAGAATGAGTTTTGTCAAAACACTGTGCGAAACTGATAGAGCTTGAAGTCATATTTCCTTGCTTGCTTTTTTCCTGCATTGGTATTCAATGGAAAAAAGCGAAAACAAAGCAAGTAGACCGTAGACCTCAAAAGAGGAGGTTTAAATTAATTGTCTAAAGGGCAAAAGCAACAATACATTTTTGCGATATGAGCAAAGATCCAAGGTTAATAGCCGAGGTACATGAGCATACATGTAGCATTAAAATTGTGAAATGGGCGATGAAAAAAGACAAGTGATGACCCAACATACAAATACTTGAAGTATCATCTGCATCGATAATTTCCCCATCACTGTAAACGAGTTGCCAACTGTCCATAGTTATTCAATGCCTTTGTTTCTATAAATAAGCAAAAGGATCCGCATTAAAAACCAGAAAAACACCGCACTTGAGGTACTGTTCAATACCTAATCAGAGGTCACAAATTTATCATCATCCCATGTAGGGCTTCGGAAAGACAGGGAAACAAACATAAGGGAGGATACAAGGAGACGCGTGACGGCATGATAAATTTAGCAACCGGTGTCTACACTAGCAATACAAAAAGTCAAATTTTCAGTGATCGAGAGCATGGTGTTTAGAGGAAATAACTACTTAAGGAAGCAACGAATATATAAATGTGAAAAGCACGTACATATGCAGTTAGGTACATCCAAGCAATTTTAAGTAATATTAATACGCGCACAACACTGCTAATTTTATTTTTAATAATAATATGCACAGCACATACAAGCCTGGTGCGTAAAATCTCATTAATAATTCCTCATTTGACGCTGGAACTGTAAACCAGTACTTGCATCAAATGCATTAACGAGCCGGTAGCTAAATTGATCGAAGGGTTAAATTTGGAGGGGTAATGCCAAAGAAACAAATGACAGGCCAGAAGACAGGAAGGAGGCACCGGCTACTGGATGTATGTGCTAAAACAACTTTTAAAACCAAACATGTGGCTAAAGCAAAGAACCACAACACTTACGACAGAAAACTTACCCAAACCGACTACAAATTGGCAAATAAGAGGCCAACGAACGAGCCAACCCAAAGAGCCCTCCGAATAGCGAACTCCGAAACGCCCTTGAATCAGCTGAGATTCAAGGCGACTAGTTGGCTTTTCATGTCAGCAAAGGACATATTTTGTAGTCCGATGAATTGAAACAAATAACTTTTGTCTCTTTTCACTGCTACGCATTAATATTGTCGAAATATACTTAATAAGTATACAAAAATGTAAAAGTGCGGTTACAAAACTTAGGAACCTGTTTTATTAGGTTGTTTTGTTAATAACGTGGAATCTAAGTTATGGCAAACTGATTCATAGAAATTTTTGTTTGATTTTGGCTAAACATTTGATAAGACATGCTTAAACTCTGCTCTTTTGAAAATGGAAGTTAAAATTTATTTAGTCGTTAAGTTATTCACCACATTAGTCTATTAGATACTGCTAAATAATTTTCCTTTAAATAAGAGCTCTATAAATGCTATTTTAGGACTTCCAAGTTTGAATAAGTATTCGCGCTAAGCGCTAATCCAAATGTTATGCAATGGGAACGTTTAATTGTGATGTGACATCAACTCGGTTTACGTACGCAGGTCCTAACCACTTCACCTTGTTTGTGCCTACGTGGCATTCAAAGGAATAGCATCCCGTGTCCCCCATGAAACTCTATTAATATACAGGATGTTTCACTATTTACGCATAAAGGCGTAGAAGTTTGTTTGCATGACTCCGAGTGCAATGCAGCCCACGGAGATTGAAAGTCCCGATTAGTATAACATTATCTGATCAGCCCACTTTTTGCCCTATTGCTTAGCAGCCTGAAAGATTAGCTGACGACGCATGATGCAACTTAGGGAAAACGGGTCCCATCGTCAATGATGCGTGCTTGCGAACACATCGCATTTGTGTGCCCCGTTAGAGAAGAAGAGTTCCCCAACTTTTTCCCTCTACGCAATCTGATAGAGGACCAAGATCTGTATGGTTCCACTAGCCCATTCATCCGCGTCACTTTGCTCTCACCCAGCAGTTTAACTGGTCTCACGTCTACTACTAGGCACGTAAAAACCATCGTGTAGTGCATATGCTTACTCTGTCTTAAAGCGCTGCATCAGCTGTGAATGGCTTTCTTACAGATCAGGGTATTTGCCAAAAAAGGAGGTCGTTCCGAACCCTCCATTAAAGAGTTTCTCGGTTAAGGCCATCTATAACACAGGTCATTCAGCTTGGACATTAGAGTTTGATAATTCACTGTAGTGATTTGATAGCATTGTTCCCACTAACCTTCAGCACTTCTTAATGCCTAAAGGCACCAAATGAATATTGAACATCTGAATATTTGTCCTATTGTATCCAACTCGATCGTAACTGCCACCAATGCAGCATCCTGGACCTCTTTGTAGCTGTTATAGTCCACACCGCTACTCAGAATGGTGTATTGCTTAGGCTGAGGTTAATGCCATGGGTGTCAGGTCATAGTTACAAATCCGGCTAGTCTAAACAGTGCTTAGAACGTGGTGAAGGTAGGAAATTTCTAGCCTTTTTCCATTATTCTTGACTAGAGTAATATGATGAGACCTAGAAAAATTCGATAACACTTTGAGTTAAAAATTGAAAAAAACGAAAGTTTAAGCTTACAAGCACGAAATAAGTTAGCTGATAGCGCAAATTTGTTACACTTTTCTCCAGATCACTCCTTAAAATTGTGCTCACATTGAATCAGCACATGACTTAGACAACTTTGCGGCGACCAGTGAAAAAAAAAGAAAGTTCCCGCTAAAATAGAACAGATGTAATTAAAAAAAATCATTTTTCAGCTTTTTTTTGAACCTGACTTCAATCCTTGTTTCTACAGCTTCTTTCTTATTTTATTTAGGAGATTAGTATCCCATTCTCGGAGGGAGGAAGACACTTATAAGATGGAATTCGAAACATGCCTCCCAAAATTTGGCAATTACTTAAATTGCGTAGGCATTTTCAATGAGTAAACTTAAATTCACATCGAATCACTCTTCACCGTGCAAACATTACAAGCAGTTGTTGTCTCTCCAGAGGGGAGGGTGAATTGTCGACGTCCACATCATGTTAACTAAGCAGCGAAAATGATGGCGAAGACTTGAATTCACAGTAGCCAAGTATACCCTCTATCCCTTACGACGTCTAAGTTTCGTCAACATGTCATTAAAACTTGTCTTTTTAGTGTGGCGCCTAGTTACTCATCCAATCAGCGTGTTCCAGCACATTATCGTTAAAAGCCGCCTTTTGGTGCAACCAAGCCATTGTTCATTCGCGTTGCCTCCTCCCTGTTATGCGAAAAGCTACTCAAACTGGTTCTCCGACTAAAAATACTCATAGAGCCAATAAAAAGGACCAAAAAAAGGTGATTGAGGGAACTAAGAACTCTCGAATGAAAAAGCAGAGGGTGAAGAGGATAAAATACACAGGAAAAATGCACAAAAGGCAAAGCGACTCGTTGGTGGATTTGACCGACGACATCGATGCCACCAAAGGGATAATAAAAGGGAGTGGAGGTAGAAGGATGTCAAAGTCGATTTCAAACTTGGATGAGGTGGATGGATGGTCGGGAGGGATGTGTGGAGTGCCCGGATTCATTATCTTTGAGGATGAGGAAGTTTCGCACTCTGGAAGTAGTAGTGAGGACTCTTTCATTAAACAGCTGCAACCTTGATTATTTTTTTCTCTCTTCCTTTCTTTTTCTTGTTTTAATAGACTCAAACTATATGCTCTCTTCGTTTATGGGGAAATGGGGAATGAAGAATAGCGCTGAAGAGTAAAATCTTTTTCCTGAATTTTAATGTTATCAGGCGATTCAATCGCGGGAGTTGCATTGACATGATGAATGGCGACAACTGCCAATCTGATCGAGATAATGCTTTTCTGTGATCTAAGTAGGAACCCATCAGGGTTGAAATATCCTTCCAAACAATAAGTCCTTGGGATTGTCATTTGTGATTTCATCATTGAAAGGTCACCACTTATGGTAGAATTTTATGACTTTATTTTCCCACTTTTACAATCCCATTAACTGATTAATTTTGCCTAAAATAGGAAGATTTCCGTGCCATTAATAGCCAATGGGACGTCTCCTCCCTTCAGCACTTCTAATTTACGATCTTTCTTAATGGCCTGGTAAAAAAATAACTAGACATTCAGAAAAATTGGGTATGATGCTATAAATTGAGTGAAATACGGGAAAAAGGTAAATCAGTGACGCCCATGCAATGTGGAGTGCAAGGGACATGGATGTCCTCCTCAGAATCCCATTGGTTAGAAGTGGCCAATAAGATTGCTCCCATACCTTCGATACCAATCTTTGTTATAACGACCGATCTCAAAGTTCACCTTTTTATTGAAAAAATGCCTAATCAGATTGGTTTTACACCCATTTTCACTGGTGAGTAAAAACCACTTCCCAAGCTAAGGTCACACCTTATAATCTACTTAAATCATGCACAGCAATAGCACAAGATGCAAAGTTCCTAATTATAATCACCACCTCCTTTAGTGGGGATTATGGCAGAACTTATGTAGTGGGGAGAAATTTATGCCAAAAATACACATGAATGAATGATTGCGGAACAAAATCCTCTCACTTCGCATTGGTCTAAGCCTGACCAGTACGACTTCATCACGCCTCCTTCTCCAATCACTATCTCACAACAATGAAGCCCTGATTTTTGGGTACCATACAGTCAGTTAATTAGCCATATGTTTAATTTTCTTCCTTCAAAGGTAACTTTTCCAAAAGAAGATGTTTGCATGCTTGGTGATACAGTGGCTATTTTTGTAAGCGATGTACAAAGCAAATGGAAAGGGAGCCAATGAAATTGCTACCAATCCATCATTATTAATAAAAGAGAAAGGATCACTATGTCTACACTTCATCACCCTGAGAATGTTGATAGTGCTATGTGTTTGAAGCAGTTGTTGTGATAATGGACTCGGTGCAGCACTTATCAATTCAGATGTTCCTTCTCCAAGACTGCGCAAGCATTCCACCAAGAGGGAGATGTTGGATACAGTCAAGCGATCAAATAAGGAGACTCTTTGAAATTTCTTCGTTTATCCATCAATCCAATAAATAATAAAAGAAATTACATTAAAGTCAATCAGAAGTACAATTTGATGGAGGCAAACAAATCCAAAAGGTACTGTGAGTCCCAAGAAGCATATTTTACCTTTCCCATATTGATAGGGTGAAATTGCTGTCATCTACTTTTAGAAGGCCTAAAAACCATTCGACGTGCCTGAAGGCCACGCCGCCAACCAAAAAATAGCGATTCCCACGACGAATATAAAGCCGGTACACATTTAAAAAAGTGCTGAATTGCTCCAACCATCCAGGTGTAAGCATAACTCAGTACAGAAGGCCCCAGCACAATCTTTCCAATCATTCTGTTGGTCAACGCTGGCCAATACGATCCCAAATGCTGCAGCTAAACTAATCAATAAGCCTCATTGGTTAACCTTATCACCGATGAAAAAATGGAGAAAAAAGGAGACAGGAATGTTTGAAATGAAGTATGTGTGTTTCTTTAATTGTATTGACGGTAATATTTAGGTTAACAGTAGTTTTGGTTATCGACGTATTAACAGTTGTTAGGTTGGTAGTAGCCGTTGGCGGTGTCTTCGTAGGTGTGATACACTAATTATAAACATGAAAAAGTACGCAAGCTCAAGTAAAAATTAAGTCTGCTGATACGGAAAAGCTATAGAAATAGCTGCAAAGGGAGACTGGGAAGGGGTGTGGTTGTTGTTTCCTGTCTTTGCGTCTTTGTTTATTTTTTGGCCTTTTACTTGTTCCGTCTTCCTCATCTTGAAGTCCATGAATGGAGGAGAGGAGGGCTCCATGAACGCATAGAATCAACGCATTCACTTAATGAAAGTGCAAGGGAGAAAAAGAGGAAACAAGATGGAAATGGAAACAAGGAAAGAAGGATAGTACATAGATAGATTTTTTTTTGTTTGGTTGATTGTTGTTCTTGTTTATCTGGTAAATATCAATGTATGGTTTTTGAACATACGTCTGTAGAAATGTTGATATTGTCTTACGCAGGCAAGGCGTGAAAAGTTGGAGTGGGATATACCGAATCGCCTAAATAAGAGGGAATGGGACAAAATTATCCGTAAAAAGTAAGAGACATTGTGTGGATCACGAGAAAGGGTTAAAAAAATAGGAAAGACTCGTTGTTCCATACACATAGTAGGTGTGTGCCTGTGAGTGTGCGTTTGCCTTTAAAATAAAGGGAGAGAAAAAAGGGCATGAAATGTAATAAGGGGAAGAGAAAGACAAGCAGTGAATGAGTTTGTGGCACTGTCTATTCTTCCTCATTCGGTTCAAATGATGGTGAATGGAGGAAATGAAACTATGAAGAGAAAAAGGTAGAAAGAAAGTGAATGACCAACAATCCCCAAAAGAATTTCCGCTTGGAATGTTAGGCCCGTAGACACACACGTTTACGTGCCTTAGCGTTCGGTGATGTTCAATGCATTGAAAGCCTGACCTAATGAAGCGTCAATCGATGACTTGTTGACATCTCCCGACCAACAGAAGGTGTTTCCACTGTTGGAGGTAAACTTTTGCGATTTCCAGAGGTCATGTAAGTCCTGACTCAATTCTAGATCATCACCAAAACCATATTTCCTATCAGCCTGCTGAAGAGCGCTCCTGGGAGCTGTTGTATTAAATGCCGTGATGTTTCGGGAAGGGGCAATATTACCTTCCATGGTACTGAAGCCGAATCCCGAGTTGCGATTCAGCAATGACGAATTCTCCTGCTGATGTTGCTGTTGTTGCTGTTGAAGGTACTGGCTATTCTTTAATTGGAACTCGGAGCGAATTTTCTCGAACTGCGACCACACGGGGTTGTTCACTAAATTGTTCGAACGCATCCCATAGCCACTTGGAGCATCGGAGTTACCGTAGAGACTCATTCCGAGGACACCGTCCATGAAGCCACTGGAATAACCGCTGTTATTGAAGGTCAAGTCGCTGGAACGATCGAGCGATTGATAGTTGCCGAAGTAATTACCCCTCGGAGAGTCTAATCCGAAGTTGTGACCGCTATAAAGGCCTCCAGCGTTTCGGTGAAGCTCGTTCAGACGCATAAAACGGTCGCACAAAGGCATCTAAAACAAAGGAAGTGGACATAGCTTGCCTAAATCAACTTTTTCGTGCCGTAAAAACATAATCTGTTCATCGACTAGTTAAGAATTCATCCCTATGCAATATTAAGTTTACTTGCACTAACTTTTCAACTTTTAAGGTAGTTAAAAACAAAAAAATTTAAAAATGTAAAGTATGGAATTCGGAAGGTATACGGCACCTATTGCTCAAACTACATCTATGCAAACTTCGTGCGGAAAGATTTATCAAACATGTATAGCCTCCTGTAAGCATTTAAGTATCTACATTGTTTTACTGAACAGGAGTTTTTGTGAATGTCTGAGTTCCTGAGCTCTGAGAGGCTCTCTTGCCTTTCTTGCAAGCTGATGGAAAGTCTCACTTTACCTTACTGATTCACATCCCAATGGCACAAAGTCATTTTTTTGCTAAACATCTGATTTTAAAATGCTTATCGAAGGTAGTTCAAAGAGTTAATGTGTAAATGGATTCTAAACAATAAGTCCTGTTGGATTAATATTCCCTAACTCTGGACGCAAGATTCTTCTATCGATGTTCAAAAAGAAAATGTATTGCACAAATTATTCCTGGTTTGAAAACTTCCTTCACAAAATCCGCCCAGAAAGCAACAATTTCTATGCTACTAAACTGCATTTGCCGGCTTAACTACGAGGTCGTGGATGCTAGCAAAAGGTGCCAACCTGATTGGATTGGAGGGGGTTCTGTCCAATGACTTCCAGCAGCTGTGAGGCGTAGCCCAAGACAGGTGGATCACAGGGGGACACGAGACGATGCGGTCGCTTTGCCTGATTCTTCAACTTTGTCGAACCGAATTTGGTGGCTGCAAAGGTTGCTGCAGTAAAGCTCGGTGTCGATGTGGACTTCTGAATGAAGGTCGTTGGGGGTTGAGCCAATGGAGGTGGGTTGTGTTGATTGGTGTGAAAGTCGAATTGTTGTAACTCTCCCAATTCATCAACATGCTGCAGAGGTTTGGCATGGAAATCGCTGAATGGAAATTGATTCTCAACGTCCGATTTTGCTTGTGATTCCGTGTTGATGTTGTGATCCAGGAAGCTACTGTCTATGGTAGGATCTGTAGAAGTATTCTTGCCACAAGAAACAGAATTGGTCACCGTATCCTGATAGTCGTGAGAATCCTCTACACCAGTAATGGATTCATTACTAATTCTAGTCTTCGAATGATCTGATCCATTCTGGGATGAAATAACGTCGTCCGGTTCAGTCAAAACACTGAGAGCTGCTTCTGTAGCCAAGTGAGTTTGAACATCATCCAGCTGCTTCTTTGAGATCTCATTTGATGGGGCATCTGTCACCTTCTCTGCGCCCAGATTGTAGCCATTTCCACCTCTAGAAGTGGCCGAGTAGAGGACCTGGTGCTTGGTTTTTGACCATGATCCTGAAGAGCCATTTGAAGAAGAGACGGACGAAGCCGACGAACAGCCGGAAGACGAGAGACTGGCAGCATTGCACCCATTTCCAGCACTCCAAGCTGAGTTAGAGATAGCCGAAGAGGACTCGCTAGATCCGTACTGACAGGCGACATGACCTGGATCAATTGTGATAACTAAACCGGTCGGTAGGCAGGCCTGAATTTCACTCCACTCCAATCCACTGGAGATGGCAGCTTCAGGAAAGATGAAGTCAGTATGCGGACCGCTGGTTTGAAAGCACCGATGAGATGCATCTTGACTGGATGTATCTGTAAACCAGTGAGGCTGTAATTTACGCAAGAGGCATCTCTCCAATTCTTCACCGAAATTATCCACCCTTCTTCGTGGTAACTTTGTGTAGAGATGGGATAGAAGATAATTCACCGCTACTGAAACCTCTATGTACATTATTGGCACCTGGTCTAGAGGTTCACGCCTTCGGAGTCTTCAAATGCGAGTGCTACAAAAAAGCAGTGAGGAGCGTTAGCGCTCAAATCTATGATTGTCAGCTGAAAGCACCAAATTTAGCAGACTGACAGAACTATCGACCGCCCGGTGTGACGGATCGATGCCAAGGCAGACAGACAAGCTAGTCACGGGTGGGGAGCGCCTCTTCCGTTCTTCTGGGCATCGTTTTTACAAAGCGAGAACTTTTCCCATTATTTGATATCTACGACTTAGGATTTTTCCCGTTTGGAGAGGCAACACGTCACAGGTGGGTGGGGTGTGCTAATGACTTAAAAATACTTCTAGTCTTTTTCGTCTATTACCTGGGCGATGAGGAGGGCGCACTGAAGGTTCTGCATAAGGAAACTGTAAGGGTATACAAGGTGGAGGAAAGGGAAGTTGGCTGGATAAATGGCTGTCGGATCTTACCACAAACAGGGCAGCAGTAGAAGATGGGGAGTCTTCGCAACTGCTGTATAGCGATAGGGAAGTAGGTAGGTATTTAGGTAGGTAGCCAGGCAGGCAGGCAGGCGAGCGGGTGGGCAAGCTGGCTGGTGGTTGGGAAAGGGGAAGGACGCGTATGCTACCAACGGGAATCGTTCAAACTCGCGCGTGTACGCACACTTACACGGACGCACCTGCGAGCGCTACACACGCACACGCATACACACGGCACACGGTGTGCGTTGCTGCTGCTGTTGCCGCTGCCTCTTCTATTGCTTCTACTAGAGCTAACGCGAGAGCTGAATGGTAGGCGCAACGTCGACTGCTTTCGAACGGCTATGGTGGTGGGAAAGCTGCGTGTGCGTGTGTGCACATGTGCGTCCGCGCACGAGAACACCTAACGGCACAGGAAAGGGGGTGATGGGGTGTGCGTGCATTGGCTAGCGCTTGTTAGTCAGGGATCCGCGATGCCGTAGCCGTTAGCGGATTTTAAGATTGCTGATCTCATTGGCAATAATTATTCATTTTCTGCAAGCACTTGAAAAATACCTCCCATTCCTTCCCCGCTTTTGATTTCCACGCAAGACGAGTACTTCATTTTGATGGGCCTAAGGTGCGGATGCAACGATGCAAAGAGAAACATCATATATGGGCAAGAAGGCCATGATGCTGCTGTACTGAGGGGCAGCCAAATGCTGTCTGTCTGGTTAAATTGTTCTTCTCAATGAAACATTCTTTAAAAAATGACTAGTTTTGGCACGCTTTTAAACACTCGACTCTGAACTCAGCAAAACAGGAGCAATGTCGGATTGATTGAGGAAACGAAAAAAAATGAGACTTTTCTTTACAATTCAGCCACAAACGCTAAAGGCCTTCCTTACCGGTCCATCAACATGATCACTTCATCACTGTAGCCACTAGGTCAAAAGGCTAATCGTCATTACGTAGGGTCGGATTCTTATTACGGGGAGGGGAAGCAAGTCATTAAACTAATTCGTCTTTTCATAAAAAAAACACCAGAAATTGCTTGCAGTACCCACTTTTCACCACCTCCCCACGCCCCACCCCACCCGTCTCCCTCGCCTCCCATCCTCGCCTTTCCCAAAAAAGCAGACAGACTGACGAGTTCTCCAGGCGACGAGGAAAACGCCAATCAGCAGGGGCCAAATGACCTTGGTCTTGTGTGTTTTCAGTGCGCACGTGCCTATCAGCGCAATGAACACAGTTGCCAAGCCTACCATCATCGATCGAGTTTTTCATTCCCGTACCTAAGCCTGGGAGGGTGTGTTTGCGTGCGTGTGTGCATTTGCGCGTTCAAGGTCGTATTGACCGCATCCACGAGGTTGTAGCAAGACGCGCATTCGTATGTACACACACGTACACGCACGCACCCACGTCCACACGCACATGTATGCATGCAGGCATAGTGATTGACCCACTACGCAATTATCCGTGACCTTGGCCCAGCCAATCGTGTATAGAGGCATGTAGCTACTCCCTCAACCTGTTTAACCTGATGCGGACAAGGTCTACCTTGCGTTTTTTTTAAAAATCTCCTAATATTACAGTTTTTGGTTAATTTTATTTCATTGATAGGGCAAAAAAACTTATTTGGATTTACCGAATTTGGGAGAAAGGAGACAGTATTAGTTCAGAATTTTTCATGTAAAATAAAAAGATCTTGAGTCCAACCTTCTCGCCGATGCGCCAGCGTTGCCTGTAAAAATGCCAGGATATTTTGAAAATGAAATGGTCAAGTCTTCTCGGAAGAAGTCATTATACGTTAAGAGGGAATGGCTTATCCACTGACTTTTGTGAAGAGGCTTCAAGCAAAAAAACTTATGTCCCTTTCCACTAAACTGTGCATGGTCGAGTGCTGGGTTCGATAAGCATCCTCTCTCTCATAAGCAGGGCGTGTATATGACTTTCCAGAATTGGCTCCATTTATAATGTACAAATTTGATATTTATTTTGTGTTGTATTTTTCGAGCTCATGAGTTAAATTTGCTGCAGCAGATTGCCGATCGGGTATTTGCTGCTTTGCAGCAATAAACCCAAAGGGCCACAAAAGGCTGAAAGGATTAACACTTGGGCGCCTTGTTGGATGACCGACGGCGAAGCTTAATTTCGACACGACTGGTCATGCGCCAGTTGGCAGTCCGCTGTAGGGCATCATGTGACCCCAGCGTTACCGTTTGGAGCGTTCGCCACCCCGTGACCTTAGCAATTACGAATTTTGACCTCAAAGTGAAGGAACCAAAAAACCCACTTGGTTGCATTTAGGATTGGGCGTAATTTATGTACCGGGTGCATGATTTAATAAGCCCTGACCTGGTGTTTGCCTGGGTGATTCACTTCCGCCTAATCGCTTTCGATTGCCTCGTTTTGCGCATCCTCCTTTCGCTGCGGCATTATTGAGGGATCGGTGATATTTTTGTCGAAAGGATTTTTTTTGCAAAAATGGCATCGCGTTGTTTACTGTGCAAGAAAATCATCCCCTTATCAAATTATGAAATGATGGTTCAGTCAGTAAACAAAAACGCGGATATTTAGCTTGGGCCACGTTTTATGAGAACGGTCAGAAGGTACTTGAAATTTCCTCTTTTCCTTAAATAAATGTATTTTCTGCAAAAAATGCACTGAACTATTTTAGGCCTTATTACGAACTGATTGCGAGTAGGCCTTGCAGAACGACGCGGATTGGCTGATTGCGGGACGAGGTCTTCAGCTCTCTATGCCTTGTCTGGGGCCGTAATGGGACTTATCCATGTAGGAAAAGGACCTATGACCAGGAAACAGGAGGCTAGATCGGCTCTACTGGTTAAGGGTTTCGTAGCGTCGTTGCACATTGAAGAGTCTGAGAGGTTGAGCATAAAATCGAAGTAGACATTCAATTACTAATGTATTTCCTGCTTGGTGCTTTCTTTGATCACTTCTCCGCCTACGTCTCCCTAGCCCAGTAAACCAGGCGGGAGGATAATTGTGCCATACCCCGCTGATTTTAACTGATTCACCGGTTTAGGCTCTTGGTATATTGCAATGGGTTTATGCGCTGGTTTAATGCGGATCAGGACAGGACAATGCTCTCCAGCAAGTTCACGCCATATTTTAACCCACAATACCACTCGGCTTTGTCCAAAGGGCAAAATTCGGATTTGCTTTACAGAGCTGATAAGTTCCCTCAATTTTCTCACTTCAAATTGGTCTCCCTTCATTACTGCCTAGTCTGAAATTTATCAAGCTTGAAAAGTTTTGATAAGATCGTAATTTCATCCACATAATACATGAAACTATAAATAGTCCTCCTAGCCACTTGGTGATGCACTTTCTCACATTTTATCCGGTTCGCCGTCTCTGAAGGCGTCAATTGCTTTCAAGCATAACAACGAGATGCAGGTAACTGTAAAAAAAACTGACAAGACTCCGATAGCCCCCCTGTTGTGGGTTCAGGTCTCAAAAACATGCGTCTACTTTTGTGGGCCTTTCGACTGATTTTGCTCACCCCGCCATCAATGTAGCGGACTGAGTGTTCCCTGAAAATGTGAAAAAGCTTACCACTGAAGAAACCAATGGAGCTAAAGCTACGATTGGAACACTATGGAAACGATATACAGATGCATCAGAACGTATTTTGGTGAATCGCTACTTAGTTTGAGTCCATGTTTAAATAAGCGGGCTTCTCGATCTCCTTGGCGGCCTAGGCTATTGGGCGTGACTAGGGCCTCGGTAGCCTTCTAGGTATTAATTAATAAGTCTACTTCTAGTACAGGTATGGTAGTAGGGTCAAGCAAATTCAATGGAAACGGACTACTGCCCCAATTGCCAGACCTTGATGCCACAGAATTCAGGTTTAAATTGTGGAGACTCACTGCAGAGGGGTAATTAAGGTTCAAGTGCACTTCTGACTAAAGCCCAAATTTTGGGTTCTGAATGGTGGCAATCGACAAGTAAGGCGACCAGAACAAACTAAACGCTTTTCTTGTGAAGCTGTTTAGGAAATGATACACCGCTAATAAACGATGCCCCGATCACGGCCCCACCACCCCACATCCTCCTCCTTTCCAACGGGGCCGAGGATGTAGATAAAAGTGAGGTTGATAAAATGTGCCACCAGCTATGGGATAAAATAACTGTCTCAGGCAGTAATTTAAACACTAACAGCTCTGAGATGGCTAGGTGGAGAAGAGATTAGACCAAACATTGAAATCGACCCTCATAAGGCAAAGAACACAGACTTGACCAATCGCGCTCTTCAGCCTCATCAAATTAAAATTTTACTTGGAGGTATGGCACTTCAACCTTGCCTAAAGCCTTCCATCACTTGTAATCGTATCTGAGGAAGCCTCTGATGCTGTAGTGGTGGGAACCCGATCTAAGTGTAAGGCCATGCTGGGTTTTGTTAGCTGGCTGCCAAGATGAAATGTAATAGGAAGAAGAAAACTGATGTAGTAGGTTGCAACTGAGGAGGGCGTTTTGAAGACTCCTCAACTTGGGCATCAACAAAAATATGCAGAAGAGGCTATTGAGCTTTATATACTTCAGTTGGGAAAGCCATCAAAAAACATTATGCCTACCTTAGAACACATTTTAGGCATATCTCTTTCAGTAATGTACTTCTGACAATGTAGTCTTTAAGAAAACACCATGCTTAAAAGTTCGGGCTCGGTCCATTGCATATGCTATTAGCAGTAGACAGGATTCCCTACATAACGCCACAAAACTATCAAAGGTCGGAGCAAGATGACGAGGACGAAAAAGCCAAGAAAAATGCCACAAAAGGCAAAGGGTGTAGCGTCCCGAGACTCCCTCGAAGGCAAAAGAAAGCAGAATGCTAGGGTAGAATATATATATTCAACGGACAGAGGGAACTAGGCTGCTGGCATGGCCCAGAGGCCAGCCCACGCAGCTAGGGCAGTAGAGCCAACTCTGTGACCTTCACCGAAACCGGTAGTTTCAACAAACAAAGTTCTACAAAGGATTTATTTAATATTAGTTGTAATGCACAGGGTAGCGTCCGTGCACCTCGAAATTTAGCTCCATGCTCTTCCGTAATGGCGCAAGGTGTTCCAGCTGTGGCTGTGACTCACCAGACCTACCAGCCGCTATTAATCAATATTATTCGAAAATAACAAGTCTTATTCCCACCTTGGTTATACTCAAAACTCTAAAATGCAACAATTCTGATCAAGGAAATACATACGAAACGCTTATTGAAATGAGAACCTAATTAGATATTCGGAACTACTACAACAATATCGCGTTATTGATGCCTTAGCAGCTTGTTTTTCTCCTGCATTTCGATCCAAAAAGACTAAGTAACTAGGTAACTATTCGACGCAAAGCATACGTTGAATCCTTTCATCGCCAAAAGAGTAGCGATTCCAAACCAACTGTTACTTAGCGCATACTGTAGTACTTTGTTTGTTGGAACTACCGGTTATGGTCAAGGTCACAGAGGTGGCCGTACTGCCCTAGCTGCGTGGGCTGGCCTCCGGGCCATGCTAGCAGCCTATTTCCTTCTGGCCGGTGAATATGTATATTCTATCCTGCCACTTTGCCTTCTTTTGCCTTGAGGGAGCCTCGGGACGCTACACATACAACTGTAAATTTTAATGATGCAAGTAGATATGCTTTTAGAAGAAAAAATGATTTACAAAACAGTTTTAAACGTACTAAAATTAAAGATATTTAGGATTTGAATCCGAAATAAGTGGTTGTAATAGGGATCTAAAATGTTAGACATTTAGATTTTGTTGCTTATTCGAGGATGTTGCTTTTAAAAAGTACAAAGATTAAAGGAACTTCATTAAATCTTAGATGTAAATTGAGTGCAAGTTTAATGCTCGTCGCGACCTTGAGGGCCATTTTAGTGGAGGCCAGTATCTGCGCATAAAGTTGCAGTTTCGGCCTGGAGGCGGGGTAGACATTTTCGCCCCATCCTCTTGCTTTTTCCACTGCTCTCAATTTGCTTTGATTTTGGAGACAATGCTGACAGGATTACGGGCCTTCATAATCAGATGTCCATCAAAATTTCCCCCACCTCATTGTGTTTTGCATCCCGTGGCATCAACTTCACAAATATCTCTGCGATACAATCAAACATATCGGAACCGATATACCCATTTCTCAGATGCCTACCCGAGGAAAGTCGGTAAAGGATACGTTTTCATTGGTTTATTCGTTGTTGGTGGAATCTATTTCACTTACTTTGAACGGTATGCTATGGGTTTGGTAAATGATAAAATGGCAAAATTTAGTACAGAGTGGCTAAGTTTGAAACTGGATCAATGGAGTCAAAGGAAAAGAAGTGACTCTAAACCCACCAAGGTTGACTGTCAAACGGAATATCACTCAAAGAAAGGAATTGAGAATGTCGAGGATGAAAATGATGAAAAGCCGAGAGTGAAGAATACTTTCCGCACAAGAAAGGTGTGTGAGCCTTGGTCTTATGCTCATTTATCAGATCCTTGCTTTTTGGTATGTGGATTTGCTTGTCTCACTCCATGAACGCTAGATTAGCTCTCGCCTTTTGTAAAAATAGTCAAGTACGTCTCATGGAATTGTTATTTCCCCATGTCTCGTACTTTGCGTCCTTTATTCTAGCGATTAATTTAATTTGGAATGAGTGCTTTGGTCAAGACTGGTCACACCTAAACTGCATTTCATAAAAGACGGCTTTGGTATTCCTGTTTTTTTTCCTGACCACGAAATTTTTTTCTATTTAACAGTAAAATCATAGTACGCATAACCCGTTTCAATGTAGGAGTTTTTTTTTGTTTGGATTACTGACAATCTGACATTGATGAACAGGGGCATTTGAAATTTCCATTTATTCATGTCCCCGTTTTCATGGCGTTTGTTGTTTCTACGTCACGATGATATTAATTGCGTTTGATTAATGGTGGTCTTTCGATAGTTTTTATTAAAAAATTGGGCGATGTGCTACATAAGAACTGTAAGCTGTATCAAATCGGATTCGGTTCATTTATAAACACTGAAAAGTCGTGAAAAGTGACATTTACACCGTTCGTAGGTCAAATCCACGAAATAGGCCTCACCGTCTGCCAGTCTATACTCTTACTGCTAAAAGTTTTCATCGCCTATTGTCCGCAGTTCATTGCCTATGAGGATCGCATTCGAGCCTACTCGACCCCAGACAAGATCTTCCGCTACTTCGCCACGTTGAAGCGTGTAGATGAAGATGGCACTTCAGAGATCTTCATGACTCCAGACGACTTTCTTCGCGCCATCACGCCCGGTCTCAAACAGCCTGATGGGTTGGATCTCGATGCTTTTATTAAATTTGATCCCAAGGTGAGACCAACCGTTGCGAAATTCTCAATGCGTTTGACATTAAAGGTTGGTTTTAGTTCTCTAGGCTGTTTGATTGGTGTACTAAGTTACGATTTGGCCTCTTTCCCGGGTGATTCTGATATTTTATTTTTATGTGGTCTTGAAACGTCTTGATACTAAGATGTTGAATACTTATTAACTGAACCAGGTCCGCTCCGATTTGTGACACATTTGTCGCCCGACCGCTAGCTAACTGACATGTTACCAAAAAATAATTCCCTAAATTGGTCAATCTCTTCGAAGTTTTGCTGCTTTAAGAGTAGATTTCGTCGGAGTTCCTAGGCTTGGACTCCTTATTTATCCCCACAAGCGTTATGAAGCACACCAGCAGGATGACTGAGGGACTAGTCATGTCAATTATTCCACTTCATCGACCTGTCGTAGTAGGACCTCGGAACGTTGAAAAGTCTTGTGCAGTCAAATATTCGAATACTAAGGGTTGACTATTCGCGAATGCATACATAATGCGAAGCATCAAAGGCTAGCTAGCCCATAACTAAGTAATTAGAACACACGAAATGTCGAAGTAATTCCCGACTGGAGAACAGTAAATGACAAAAAGTAGTCTTTCATTCTAGTGTGGAAGTGCCTTAATTGTATGAAATTGAATTGACCATTTTTTTCTAAAGCCTCCTCTTTTACCTTCGTTGCTGCTAAGGCATGAAAGTGTCATATCTCTCTGGCACGTGAACTGCGATCGCGCTATGCGTTTAAAAATATGGTTTTCAGGTACAACATACTCAATTTACGCGTGGCAAAAGATGAGTACTTCCTTAATAACTGTAATGCTTCTTCATTTGCACTTTTCTTTACAATAAAACCAGTTTTGCTTCCCAAATGTCAGGTTAATTGGAGGCTAGCTTGATGTATTCAACTCTAACGTCAAAGTTAATGTAGGGTTCGTTTGACTGCCAGAAGCTCGCCTATTTATAAAGTTGCTTTGAACCCTACCAAATAGATTACTGACGGCTTGGAAACAGTTGCATTAGAAGTGAGTGAAACCATTTCTCCAAACGTCTTTTGAATGAAGCTAGCGGGCGTTTTAAGTGGGAATGGCCATTAGCTGTAATAGCATGGGTGCAGAATGTGGAAAGCCTACTGGTACATCTAATTGCGGTTTTCGATATATTGTCAAATTACTGCGGGGAAGGCTCCTTTGTCCAACTGCAAATGTGGGCTGCGAACTTAATGAATACCAACAATATTCTGACTTAGGGCAGGAGATCCGTCAGGTGCAGTTACAACTTCGACGTGATCGGTGAAAAGGGAAATCGTAAGGAAATTTCTCATCTATATCAGTTTGAAGTCTCTGTGTGGGATAGAGACCAGAAGAAACAAACATTTAACTCTATCTACCTCCATTTCTATCATACGGCCGCCTATTGTCAAGAAAATATGGTGATTGCTTCAAGGGACTCATCAGTGAGCACGGAAGATGAAGACAAGGATGAGGTTGAAGCAGTACTCCTTCCAACCCTAAAGTTCAAATCTTCTGGAGGTTCAATTTTGTAGGACTAAAGATGGGATTTCTCCATGATTTATAAAAAGCATCCTCATCCAACTCACTAACCAATTCTGCCTGTTTTGAGGAATTTCTTGCATAGGCTTGGCTGTATCATATCGTGTCACACCGTATTGAGTGGATAGGTCTTAGTTTTAATCGCTTCCTGAGTTTCTGTAAGTGCAGAACTCATAGTGTACAATGGCGTCTGTAGTCCACCAGACAAAGTAAACAATCTTAGTAGTGGCAGGTGAAAGACTTGCTTGAAGATAGCCAATGACATGTCATTGCGCTTAACGAAAGTTGAGTTAAATAAGCATTATCGTTACAAGTTGGTCAGTCAGCTAAGTAGTAGCCACTTGACAGTCTTGGGAGCCTGTTGTATGTCACCTTTTGATGCATCGATCACCCATTGTAAATCGGCAATTCACTAATGATGTGTTTTCACAACGTACTTCCGCAACAGAAAAAACATTTTGATCCGTTTTTGAGTGGTCTTTCCTGCTACGGTGGACAAACTCAGGTGATAATTGGTACATTTAAACCTATAAAAGATCCGTTTGAAGGAGTAAAGGTGGCACCTCCTGCCACGGTTACACGCTTAACCCGTGCCTAGGCAGCTCTGGTAAGTTTTTTATTCAGAACAGTCTGTCCTTCAATACTCCATTTATACTGATTGAATGCGGAAGGATGGCTTGGTATTCACCGGTACCTGCCTCTATAGAATGATTCGTCTCCTATGCAACTTGATGACTGATTATGTATTTATGAGGTGTGTATTCTGTACATAGAAGAGGCAGCAGAGACTGTAGGCTGGGATGTACCGCAGTTGGAATCGCCACTGTGGCGAATGCCTCACAGCGACTTAAAGCTTTTCTAAATTTGAGGCGATATCTACAGATTTCGCGGTTTCGGTCACGCGAAATCGTCTTCACAATTGCCCTCTGACATTGGCATTGTTGCATACCATCTTATGTCTTGTGTGACCCAGAGCATGTGTACCGACCATTGGTAACAGTAACAGGCCACCATTTTGTGTAGCTACGCTGCGACTTAATCCCAGTTTTACTTAAAAAAATAACTATTCCATCTACTCCTTGTAGTCACTTTTAATCTACTTCTTATCCAAAGGCCACGATCATTTGGTGCCAGTGGGAATCTTCTTCTCCTTTTATAGAAGGACAAATTGGACCTGAACATTCCAAAAGACTCAATCTTCTATTGCTTCGGCAATAACGCTCTGATTTCGTTCACCAACTTTGTTTTTCTCCTAACTGTGATATCCAGTATGTTGTTCCTATGTTTTTGTTTATGTGTATTTTTGTTTATCTGCTCATCTGCCTGTCTGGTACTTTATTCCTCTCAAAGATGGCTGTTTAACGCTGTGTTTCATTTTTTAGCGCCACAGCGACAATTTGAAATCGCTTTCCGCATGTTCGATATCAATGGAGACGGTGAATTGGAGGCTAGTGAATTTGATGTGGTAAGATGATGTGCGATTCAGACTCGTCTTGTTGAATTTGCTCGGAAATTTCAAAACTTTTCTGTCACACTCGTTGCTTCGAGGTGATTCAAAACTTATTCGTCTGGCGAATCATTTAAGAAAGCGTCACCTCGTCGATAGCCCTCAGAAAGGCTTGAGATAAATAGTTAAGCAAATGACTTTGCTTCCATTGGCAGATGGCAA
The DNA here is from genome assembly GCA_036345935.2 of Taenia hydatigena. Taxonomy (NCBI): domain Eukaryota; kingdom Metazoa; phylum Platyhelminthes; class Cestoda; order Cyclophyllidea; family Taeniidae; genus Taenia; species Taenia hydatigena. Next base: position 921,937 of record JADWOT020000009.1, read on the forward strand.
AGGGCATCACTACATACCCTGAGAAAGCAATTGCACTTAACACCTGGCTGTTCAGTGCAGCATGCTACGATACGCTACAACGGAGCCTGTGCAAGATAAAATTCTTCGGAAACAGACATAACCAGTAAATGAGTTGGCAGGAGATGCTCTTCTCAAAAGGTGGGGGAAAGCCTCACTACTAGCCTTACAAGACTGATCCGTAAGATTTACACTTCAAGATGGGGAGGAGTACTGCTTGAACCTCACTCGCATTCTCAGCCTCCGTGTCCCTTGATATGGTTTTCGATATGTTCATCACCTTTTCTACACACTAGGAGATCATATTTTCGCATACAACGTGAAATAGACAGTTAGCAAGTGAGACCGAAATAGAAACGGAGTTGGCTAAGCTGGACTTATTTAGCAACTTTAATACCTTTCCTAAAATCAACCAGTGTTTCCTTACCTGTCCGTATTTGCTGTGCAAAATTGTCTTATTCGTACTCATATTCATAAGTTAAGTAGTTGCTTGGGTGGACGCTCACGTTTTAGATTTGCTTCCTCCATTCCTCGTGGTTGTGAGTGCAGCCGGCTGGATAGCCGCAGCGCTCTGCTTTCACATTACTGTCGTTTCTGTGGGAGGAAGAGAACGTTTTCCCCATATTAGACGCATACCGACGGAACTTTCGTGCGCATTTCTTGTTGGCCACTACGAAAATGCAATCACTCACAGACCATTCAAAGGGCGGGAAGAGAGGAGTCTTTGCCCACTAATGTGATGAGTCCATTCTCCTGGGACACAAATACCTAAAATATTGCGAAACGCCGATCTTCTCACTGTTTGTGTATCGTTTGTCCAGTTAATTTGTCAGGTAGAATTAGCCATTGGAGAGGTTTAGTCATGTCATTACTCTCCAGCGAAAATGAGCATAAGATTGAACGGATGTGCAGATAGACGAGATATCAGCAATTTGGACAGTCGTCGTGAGGGTAAGAATCTTCACGTTGCGTCTGGAGACAATCAAGAAGAGTCGGGCGCGCGTTGCACGGAGGCTAGAGATGGGGACAACCAGAATCGATTTATCATTTGTCCTATCCCTTGGCATGACGCGAAACTGGGGTCAAAGTCCCAAAAGTGACGGGTCTACACCTTTGCACATATTCGCATTTTTAACCGGTCTACAGGCAAGAGGTGACTTTAGTCTCTTTATGTGTCTGTTCTTTTGATTTAACAGGTTCGAGGCGTTATTCTCGACACCACAGCTATGGGTCGCCGACACCGAGATCACTCTACAACAGGTAGCACCTTGAAATCCGTGAGCCATAGTGCTCTACACGACTACTTTTTTGGATCAGATGGGAAGCAGAAGTTGAAGATCTCCAAGTTCTTGGAGTTTCAGTCTCGTCTTCAAGAGGAGATTACTCAGCTGGAGGTGGGCCCGGTGTTTCATAGAATTGGGAATTTATTGCCTGGCTGTTATTTATGTTCAAAATTAAAATCTCCCTCCTAAAGGGGACTTCTAATCAACTAGTCTACCAATACAGTGCTTGACTTTTCAAGCTGTGTTCTGTCTCTTTTCAAAGATTTAAACTTTCGAAGCAATAATTTGATGAAATCGGACCATATTCGTCCCTCTTTTCTCCATTTCTACCCCTCTTTCACGACTTGTCCAGAGCATTTGATCGAGTACTTAATGATCGGCTGTTCCACTCAGGGGTGTCTACGGAATCATCTTAATTGAGACGAAAACACTTATTTTGTAGAAGTAGCTCAATATTTGATAGTGGATTTAATTATTTGCTAAAATGGGAAGCTGTGTGGTCATTAGCTAACAAAAAAGTTGGATTGAGCGCTTACATGACAACCATTAAAAGCTAGACATCTGGTGTGAAATTGCGCCCTTAATACTCCAACTCCTAGCATTTTTGGTAAAGTGCTTTCCGTTCTATCTTGGCGAGAATCGAATTGGAGATTGCCTCTCTGGGTCGTATCCTGATTGATAGTATTGGGGTCATTTGAAATATTGGTCTGAAGGGGGTAGCACGATGGGCACTTTCACTTGCCTGCAATATTTGGCTATAACGGGCTTTTCACATCTTGATTGAAATGGGACTGGGACGAAGTGTTCTGTTAGATTTCTAATGGGAAATAGGCCATTCGATCAGATTTGTCGCCCGTTTTTGTTTTGATGTCATGAGTAAAATATTGGGCTTAGGCTGAAACACGACATTGGCATGATTCATTTTCACCAATTGTAAGGACATTTTCACGCATTTTCTGCACATTTCTGCGATGATTTTTGTTTAGTAGATTTCTCAGCGTCCCGATTGCTTCTATGTGCACTGACCTTTATCTGTCATTGATTGTACATCGCTCTCTATGGCATGTTCTCCACAGTTTGGGCGTGTTGGCTAGTTGCCTGCATGCAGTTTGTTCTTTCTACTTTGTTTAGTTTGAACGCTACGGACCCAAAGAGGGACGAATTACAGAGCAGGCTTTTGCCAAGTCTTTGCTCACTTATGCGGGATTCTCGGAGAACAAGCGACGTCTAATGTTGCGACGAGTGAAGAAGAAGTTCTCTGAGGATGATGCCGAAACTTCCATGGTGAGTTTCATAAGGTTTGCACAAGGTCCTGAAAGACTCCCCATTCTGATTGCGATCAGCTACTGATTGAACGATCAAAGATGCCTCCTGCTTGGGTTATTGCTTGAGTAGTATTTGACCTCAGAAGAAGGTGGCATTTATCATTTTTATTAATCCCTTGGAATCCATCAGAGAGTTTAAAGTCAAATGATAAGAAATTATCAATTTGTGTGAAGAGATTAGAAACGTCTTTTCCACTACGCTCAATTATTGTGGTCAACTTCACTGGATTTTTCGACTCATTAGGAGGAGTAGTTTAAAGTCCCCTTTCCGTCAATTTTTGAGCTGATGGTCTCATTGGATTTTTCTCGTGTCTTGACGTTTGCACCTCAATTCTGGAATGAAATGAACACCCTAGGTTTTTTGTCTTCACATTCGGAAGTTGTCTATCAATTTATCTAGCAACTTTTACCGTAGGCAAGGTTCCGTCTGCTGATATCATTGTGGTAATACCTATTCTTTTATTTGCACGGTAATTACTTTGAATAGAAGGCCTTTTATCAATTGGTTTTCTGAAGCTTCACTCATAGCTACTATCTCGTTACTATGCTATCAAAATATTTTGGACCCAACCGTCAAGGAAGTAGCCTCTGGTCTTGCTCATTGGGTCATTATTAGATGTGTCGAAGGGGTGGGTGAGCTGGTGAATTTATGCATTATCTGGCAAGTGAATGCGAATAGAATAAAGCGATGCTTCGACAACCAGGTGGGTCGAAGGATAGATAAACGGGCAGGCTGACGGAATAGTGAGTTGATGATTGTTTAGTCGGCCGATTGACTTGATGAAGGAAATAATAGATTAACTGATGAGTGCGAGGTTGGATAAGGGAAAATATGTCTGAATGGGCCGTTGACTTGTCGTACGAATGAATGAGTAGATCAACTGAAGATACTTGATTTATGAATGAAGAATTGAGCTTAATCGTGTTTCGTTTAATAGATGGGTGACCAGCTGTGCAAGTGGCCAAAAGCTTCTTTTTTTACTGATGGAGGATTGAATAAAGAGACAGACGGAGAGATCCATAAACACATTGGAGTAGTTGTTGGGATTAACTGTTAACTCGAGGTCGCTGGAGTTGAAAAGTGTAGGGGAAATCCCATCCGTAAGGCTTAATGAATTAATTACAAATTTAGGTGGTGTTTTGCTGCATACTTTTGGGTGCAATGAATAGCTTACCTATAGATAAATGGATGGGTGAATGTATGGAGGGCTGAATATGGGATGGACGGATTGATGAGTTCAGCAATGTTACTTAAATTGGCGGATTGACAAACGATGGTATGAATTGTTGAATGGATAGATGGTGTGGAATGAGTTGAAGTGAATGAATGCATGAGCGGTCTTGAATGGGCAATTGTGCAGTGGGCGTGTGATGCGCGGGGGGGGGGGGGGGGTCCGAAGAGTGCCTATTTAAATAAATGAATAAATGAGCAACTTTACGGGTTGTTGATGTGAATGTTGGCAAATAGAGTTATGAATAGAAGGGCTGACGAATAAATCAGGTGTTCAGTCTCCTTATTTCTCTATCGAGAGACTATCTTCTCCCTACCTTCCCTGTAGGGCATCACATTTAAAGAATTTCTCGATTTCACCCACCTTCTGCGTTGCGTTTCGGAGTTGGACACAGCACTCACTTTCCACACTCTGGCTGGTGCTGCCATCGATCCGGCAACCTTCCTGCATGTCTCGAAGGTTGTTGCCCACGTTGAGTTGACACCTCATCTCGTGGATGTCGTGTTTACACTATTTGACGAAAATGGTAGGTCTGGAACTTGCTTGGGTGTTTTTATTTTGTTAGGCTAGTAAATGCTCTCATTCTTAATGTCACGGCCTTGAACTTGATTGCTAATTTCTTATTTAAAGCTTGAATCATCTAGATGAAAGAACGCCACTCCTTTTAAGTCTTTCTGTGTAAATCAAATGGAAAGCTTAACTTTCTTTTCACAGGAAATAGGCAAGAACACTTTTTTTCTTTCATTTGCCACGTAAATCAGTTAAAAGGTACGCTAGTGGTTGTCAGCCTGACCTGGGCAGGTTGGTAGCGTCTGTCCCCATCTTTGCCTAATTTCAATCTTTTAAAATGCGATTCATTGTAAGCGAGAATTGCAAGTATGATGGAAATGTGTCCTATTTCATTCATGCCTCGTTTCCTTCACGTTAGTGCTGTCTTAGCCAATTTTGGACGAAAATGTTGCACGGAAGTATTCAGCCGCACTAAAGGGCTTGATGGAATCAGCATAACGCTTTGAGTCTTCTCTGAGGTTCCGAGGAGGACACACAAGCCCAAGTACCCGCAGGTTCCAAAGCTGTTAAATAGAACATCAGGTTATTGAACCCACACTGAATGAGCTGCCCGAAAATCCTACCAGAATGTTAGGAATTCTGTAGACATTGTGATTTTTCTTCACAGTAAATCCTTTCGGAGACAGAACGATTTGTTACAATGTCGACAGAGGTGTCTGTCAACGATTTTTTGTTTATTGACCACAAGTAAATTCTTTCTTCCCATTGTAGACGACGGTCAGCTGAGCTACAAGGAGTTTGTGCAGGTGATGAAGAATCGCCTATTTCGGGGTCTAGACAAACCGATGGACACGGGATTCATCCGTTTCCTCAACGCTATCGTTTACTGTGTTCAACATGAGGTTCGGCGGCGGCTGGATTGAGAAAGGAACTGGACAGATAGATAATGTGACTTGACCGCATTGCTGGATTCTGTGTTTGGATTATCCGAAGTCGAAGTTCTCACTATCTCGGCATGGTTTTTATTGAATTTTGGGTTTGGTCGTTTGGACTCGTGTAGCAGGCGACTAAGCCCTTGAGTAAAGGGCAAATGGGTTCCACTGGAGAGTATGAGGAGGGTTAGATATCGAATGATTTATTACGAATAATAAATTGGGTAAATAGAATTCAAGCATTTTAAAGTAGCAACTAATTATTCAATAGATAAGTACACCATCGAAACGTTGGCAAAAAATATAAAAATATGATGTTCTTGACCGAATTTAGAAAACTGTCTGTCAAAACTTCGAACGAAGTATAAAGTAAAGAAACCGCACAAATAAGCCAGACCAAAAGTGCTTCGACGTAATGCTCTACGGTGAATTAGCACCAAAATATAACGTTTAGCTGTTTTTATGGACTATTATGTGAGTTTTTTTCGGTTAAAAATAATAAAACTACCTACACCTAGATGCTAGTTTGACCCATTAGATTTACACTATACTAGCCTTAGTGAACACAGCTGGTCCAATTCAGCCCACGATGTCAGGCGTTGCGCTCTCGGACGGATCACTGGCGAAGTTATGCTACGATTATGTCATTCCCACCGCTATTTCAACTGTTTGTCACCCGTTTGTATGTGCTAGGACCCTTATGATGGTAATTGCATTCTTCTCTATCCACTCGGCATTTTACAGTTGGGTCATGAGTTTGAGCCGCCCACGCTCGGAAGGAACCTTATTGGATTGCGGCGATACATGTATCCGAATGTTTTTAACTATCGTATGTGTATTTTTGCAGATTACCAAATTTTTAGTTGGTCACTTACGGGAAGATGTTGGTCTCTTCCCCATATTCACAGTGGGTCTACCGGCGTCTATTATCGGTTCGGCCATTAAGTCGTCTGTGTGTGAATCCTATTTACGTGTAAGCTGTATGTGGGCTTTTTTTCTCACATGAGCACTCTGCAATTGTGACGAGAACCCTTGTTTTTTTATTTATCCTAGAAGAAGTACTGGGTACTTCAAAGTACTTCTAGTCTTTAGATGACCGAACATTTCCAAAACCTACTTTTTGCACATTTACTAATTGGATAACTTTCCCCTCCTTTCAGGAGCATGTTACAGGATACATGTACAAAAAGTCGATATTTGAGACGGAACAAGGCTGGGAAGTTTTTGTTCAGGAGGTTCATTCTAAGTTGCATTATATTGTTCCTTCGTTTTAATAAACAGTGCCGAAAGTTCAGTTAATTTTATGCACCAACTTTGTTCCATTTGTCACTGACAGTACTCTCATGATATAAGCTTTCTATCCGATAATCTCTGCATTGCGGCTAATTTACATTCGTGTGATTTTCTCTTTAAATCTTCTGCATTTTTTGCTCAATAAGCACGAAACAGCCTCATAATTCACAATCAACATACCTCATTTTTTTAGTTCTCGTGTGAAGAAATGCTTGAACTGTATGTGCATGAAGTATCGTCTTATGATTTCGGTACCATTACTGTAAAGGCAGGATAAGGACATTCTGCGTTGTTATTGCGGCTTATAGAATCTTTTAGTTTTTTGCTCTTGTAATGGCTTCTTCTATCTCTACCTTGGTCATAAATTAGATGAGAAGCTAGTTATGAAAGATGTAATTTTGGGAAGGAAAATGTCTTGTTTGTACCTGTCTATCGGTTCAGCCACTCCATCAATATATCACAAGTTATTGATTTACCCTCTGTCCTACCTTAGACTTGCAAATTGACTGCTGGACGCTGTCTTGGCCTATTGGTCAGCTACCCTTTTCAAGGTGAGCTTGATAAGGCCTTTCATTGATTATTCCTAAACCTCGTCTCCTCTCTAGTCATCATGATTCGGCAGATCGCCCAGTTGGTCGGCAAGGAAACTATCTACAGTAGCATTCTTAAGGCTTTTGTGGAGATAAACGTAAACGAAGGCCTGTCGGGTCTTTTTGGGTAAGAGTGGATGAAATTGTCCATTTAATGTTTGAAAAATGATCAATTTAATTGTGGTAATCCTATTACTTTTTTTGAAGTGCGGTGTCTTGAATTTCCAACCGACAAGGTTTAATAGATGGGCTTGAATAATTAAGCAGTTTTTAAAATGGACTCATTTTCCTTATTTAAAATGACCTCGCAAACTTACACCAAATCGAAGCTCGTTGCTCCTATAAATCATTTACCGAATTCCCCTCTTACCTCGGGAAGGTTTTGATGTTGCAACCCTGGCCTTTTCTGATGTTTGGAAGGCGTCATTTCAAGAACCTTTGTGAAATTTTTTCTCCTACTTCACTGCTTCAAATCATTGCCTTTTGAAGCGAAGTCTTTAGGACCGCTCCTACTGTCTTGGTTGTATTTTTAAGTTTAGATTATTCTCCCAGGTACGCTTTAGTTCATCGGCTGTACTATTCTTGTCAGTTTTGCAAAAGTTTTGTCCGGGCACGATTTATCCTCGTTCGTTTTTTTCTAGACTGCTCTGAAGTGCAATGTCTCAAGCATCCGATTTCTGTTGTTTCTCCAAATTATTCTTACCCTTATTAACTTCTTTTCGAATGACTTCCGACGAACTAATCTTGCTTTTTCACCAGACCTTGGTTTTTTGCATTTCTAGAGTTCATTTTGGAAGGCCGTATTTATTTTCTGAGACCTTGGTTCATTTGAGAGCATTTGTGGGTGCATACTTAAAAATGGCACCTCAAATACCATCTCCTCTGAAAAGTTCATTCAAATAGCTGAAATCCGGGTCTTTTTGAAGACCTTCGGATGAGCTCCTTTTAAAAAAAAGAACGTTTCATCATTCTCATTTATCGAATTTTTCATCTTGAACGAATTTGTGCTACTTTTTAGAGGAAGCGATTTTGCTTTCTCTATCCCATCTCTGATAGGTAGATCCGTGAGTAGGATAAGCTGATTTCATCGAGAAATCGTGAAGTCTCACTAGGCATCGCAAAATCCTCGAGTGATAGCATTTGAGCACTCGTTTTGTAGGTTCCAAGAGTAACTCTGGCAGCATCTTAACGCCTCTTTTCTCGGAGAGAGATTCAAGATTTTTATCAGTCAAAGTCGGGTGCGTCGATTTCACAATTTTGTCACATTTGGATGGTATTGCATGACTTCAAAGAAGCCTCTTTTGTACAGCTTCTGTTTTCCTTCCTTATGGTAATAAACGTGCTTAACCTTGAAGTTTAATAAAGCAAGACCATTCAATGCTTTGACACCGAAAGAAGTTTTTCCAATTTCTTTGTAGCGCTTCCCCAATCAAGGTCCCATAATTCCCCATTTCGTGCTTTACTCTCTCCTTTTATCTCGTAGATGAAAGGTAGGCTAATCACAATGAAAAAATTCTAAAATCTCTTTGGACGTCTTTCTTAAAGTACCCACCGAGACTGGTAGTTGAGTGAGCTAATTATCGTGCTTTAGTGGTTGTCAGGAGGACAACGCTCAAGCGTGTGCAGTCTAGTGATAAATACTCCACAGGTCTCAACGCGCATTTAAGCCTACCACCCGAGTTTGGTATTGCAGCTACGTGGCATGTATTCTTTCGCAGTCTGTAATACCTAGGGTCGCATCATTTTTGAGTGTCTCATATGGACTGATGAAGGCCGTGATTCCTTAGCAGCAGCTGAACCAAAGGTATTTTCGAACAGTAAGAAGCGTCGGAGCGCTCGTGGTGGTTGATTTTTTCGTCTGATTCAGGTAATATCGAATGTCCCACTTTCCCATTCCTCAGTCTTCTGCGCATGGAGAAGAAAATCACCTCATTTGTCTTAGCATAGGGAGGCTTTTACACATTTTCGGTTTTACCTCCCCACTTGTCCACTGACCTTGGGTAACCTTAAATTTTTGCAAAAAGTGAGGGTTGTGTAGTCACCATTTTATTAGACAGAACTTTACAAATGTGCAATGGTAAGTGTGCGCATTTTTCTGCTATCTACAATCTTTCAGATATAAGTTGTGCATTTTTTGCACACGGATTGCACTAAAAGTTACTATTCTTGGGGTTCTTTGTCCACCGCGGGATAATCTCTGCCTGGGCTCATTAAATCGCATGCAGTATCGAAATGTGGACGTTGAAATGGCATTGTAACACCTCGGCTTCCTTAGCCTCCAAGACTCTCCTCCCATTTGATGAGTGTAAGCATTGCGGTGGAGAGTTATTTTTCTTCGCCCCAATCTCAAAGCAGCGTTTCAGTAGGCCTACTCATTATGTTGCAAATGAAGTCTTCCTTATGGCATTTTTTATTGGTTTGACGTTTCTGAATGCGCATCGCGCGAATGCGTCACTTCTATAGAGCATCGCAGGATGGATCTAACCTTTAGGTCTTCCCGTGTCATTTAGCGGCCTGATTCCACGACTCCTGGGAGAAGTAATCACGGTCTGGTTGACGGCTGGTATGGCTTACGTAGTGAACAAGTACCTTCTACCTGAGAATACGGACCCATTTGTCAAGGAACAGACGCCCTACATTGCTGGTGTGAGTTATGGCATCCCTACTTTTTGCCCTGGTCTTGACTTTTTCTCCTCTTGCTTCCCTCTATTTTCCTCCTCGTTTACTGCAATCTGATTGATGCAGTATTGTTTTGGGTGCGGTACTCCAAGTATGTGGAACGATGAAATTACCACTCCTACTAACACCGATATGCGTAGAATGTCACTTTTAGCAGAAATCTGAATAAGTCCACCAACCATATTATAAAGCGCTTTTATGCACTTTTGGTAGATCTTGGTGTCTTCGTGCACGCATCGTCTGACAGTTACCTCTACCGTGATGGCCGTCAGCGGTTCTGGGTACGTACGAATGGCTTATTTCTTCCTACTTTTTATTCCTTGAAATCGTTAATATTTCAATCCATTTCTAGCTTGTCCGTTGCGGTGCCGTTCAAGAACAGTTTGGACTGCTACAACTACCTTTCGACAAGGGTAAGAAGCCTGTTCAAATTGGTTACTTTACTTCTTTTCCGTCGTCAGAATGCCTTCATGCGTGGGGCCTCACTCTTCTTCCGTTATGCATCGGGTCAATTGTGAAATTAGCGTTTTCCCTCGGCTCGTCAAAGTACTCATTACGTTAGTTTATAGCCGCCTCACATTATTGGGCTTCTTCGTTATGATGAAGCAATCTTTTTGGTCTCTGTCGCACCTGATAAATCGTCTGAATAAATATACTTTGTTTACAAAGAAAGCGTTGGTCGAACTCAAAAATGGACCATGTGAGAGGTTTGAAGTTCCCACCAATTTTGTGTATGGGTTGGACACGGTGAAGGAGAGTAGGACTAACTGAACGTGCCTTAGTGTGTCAGGCAAATAAATACAGTTGAAATGTCAACTGGCGACGTAATTTGTTTTAGGATTTGACTTTTCTGAGGTGATAATGATGGAATATGTGGGAGAGTAGACAGTCGCCTTCCATGGCGTGGGACATTATCCCATTTCTGTCGTCCCCATGGTTCTGTCTAAGAAGTCTATCAGAAACATAGAACATAGAATGTGGTCTTTGAGTAATTAGGAACGATCGTTTTCCGTGAAGAAGTTAAATGCTGTCCCAATAACTTGTATGTTATCTGAAACCGCTCCGCCGTCTTCAGTTAGGTAAATCAAATGGATTTGACCTCCATTTTTAACAAAATATGGGGGAGCAGTTTCAATTCTTGCGAATTGCGTTCAGGATCACGACTAATGATCTCATCGTCTACGTCAATCTTATGGCTCATTTTCTCTATCAGCAGAGCACGATATGACACCAACCCCATTTCTGGTAGGAGCGATGCTTGTCCACATTGTGATGTTCACGATCCCCTCCTTTCAACGCCTTCTCCTTTGCTAAACGACTGACTACTGGGTGATAATGATTAGCGAGCAGGTACCGTTGATCCTCTCTGTGAAAGCACAAAATTCGTGAATTAATACGTAATTCTTAAGTAAAAAAAAGGTGTTTTCAACAGAACCAGCTTCGCCTAGCCATGCGATTCAGCTAAATTTCGGTAGCACCAAAAGGGGGGATCGCCCCTTCGTACGTACCTCCGATTGTATAGGGGCTTTGCATGACCGAGTAATGCCACCACCGTCATCGCCTGGAATACTTCATATTTTCAGAACAAACACTTCACGCAGCTGGTCGATCAGTTACGAGGCTGACAGCTTGAGTTGATGATAGGGCTATACTTCCGGATGCCGTAGTTTTCATCTCCAGCACTGGACGAGGTAGTTGGAACAAACTACGACCTGTGACGTATTTGTGCTGGAAAGGATTGCCACCGTGGAGGCAGTACGCACAGCTAGATATGCCCACTGAGAGAATCAATAGCTGACGCACATGGCACAAACCAGTGCTTGCAAGAACGTGCGTGACAAACGGCGTAAAATCTAAGGAGACTAGTATCTGGAGTCAATTTAAACCTTTTTAGTAAAATAATGGTCTAACTGGTATGAACGCTTCACCGCCAGTCAGCCGCAAGCTCGATGACGACGACCGGAATTGTAGTCAACAGTCGGCGGGTGCGAGTCCAAATAGAGCGTGACCTATTAATAGATTGTGGCCTCATTTGGTCCTACAGCGAGCGACCGAAAGTTGAGGGAAAACTCGTGTCACATACACATGAGGCTAGTAGAGAACGCTTAAGTAGCCACACCATCAGCCAAGTCAGACGTACTAGGCTGTCATCGAATATCTTAGAAGCGACAGCAAGTAGCGCGATTTTATTAAATAAAATTTAACAAAAATAGGCGAACGCCTTCCCACAGAAATGCATAAAAAACGTGAACCTTTTTCAAGAAGAAACCTTGAGAGCGAAGAGAACATCTGACCTGGAACAATTCAGACGCAAAAGCATGTTTGCGTCTTTTCGAGACGGTTCCGCGGAAATCAATCTGTAGGCACTCAGGGAAGCACACATTGCAAATATGTCTGTATCTGTTGGTTTAGGTACGCCTAGAAGGGAGGCAGACGTTTCTGAATGTCAAACACGAAAAATGGTGTAGAGAAAATACCGCAAAATAGAAGTACCAACCTTCTAGGTTGCAGAGAACGTGGAGCTGCTGCAAACATCGACTCAGTGGAACCTCTTCAGCACCTCGCGCTGCCACCTCAGCTACAATAGCTCGTAGCAGTAGTCGCTCATAGTGGGAAACGCTCCGCAGGGCAGTTAACCCCAACGAGGTAAACATCTCCCGCAGAGCTGCATTCACATGCTGTATGGTTGTAGTAGCTTTTTGGCCTCCCTCCAGTTGTGCCAACTCCGCCGCACGGCGACAAATATCCAGCGCCCGGCGTGCATCACCTGACACAGCGGCTACTTTGCGTGTTGCCAATTCAATTGCTTTCAACTACAAGAAGCGCTACTTTAATAACTTCAATGGGTTCAAATGGGAGCTCATGCGGCAGAATTTACACCACTTACATCAAAAGAAGAGCTGAACTCCGATCCCAATCGAGCATTGACAATGGTAGCAAGTTGTTCATGCGAATAGGGCGAGAAAGCCAACCGATTGAAACCTAAACGACTAGCCACACGATGATGCAAAACGCGTTCGGGTAGATCCATGGTGTTTGCTACAGCTAGCACGATCAATATACGTCTCCCACCTCGACCACGGCTGCCAGCGGCAACCGACGACCGACATGTCCAATCAAAGAGGGTATAGAGGACATCTTGTCGACGTGAGCACAGAAGGTCCAATTCGTCAAGGAGGAGGACGCAAGCTGGAGAAGTGGAATCACCTCGTCGCCGCGGTGCTGAACAGAACTCATCTTCGAGCAGCGACATTGCCTTGTAGGCTGACACCTTTTCGCCCTTCAATGCCTGCAAGTGGGAAATAGGAAGCTTGTCTCTCAGTAGCTAGAAACCATCCAAATCTATGGCATTTTGTAATCGCGAAATTGCTGCTTAACAGGGAAGTGCCTGCAAACAGTCATGCAATCTTCTGATAGACTATGATATACCCCAAGAACGTGATCCCTACACTCATGACGCCGCTAACAATGTGATTCTAAAACAAGGAAAGCCCCGCCCTGCAGCCACTGGGTACCATGTAGAAATATCTCAGAAGCAAGACTTTCAAAACGGCGTCAAATTTTAACAATCACTCCCAGCTAAAGTGCAGCATAAAGCAGCAGATCTAAATGACTCAAAACTGTCCGCTTACAACATTGCTGATGAAAGCAATAATTTTTGGTCGTGGTCAATGGTCTCGATATCCTACATCTTCTCCCGTTGTGCTTATGAGAATGGTTTATCAAAGGCAATTGTGATGCGAAATGTATTCGCTGTAGAGTCACTAGCTTCTGTATCAATTCCCCCTTCCATAGTTTGCGAAGAGGAAGAAAAAGAAACATTCTAGTGCTACAGTCGACTATTGAAACAGATGAGAAATCACATAGACACGCATCCCGATTTGAACCCCAGGAATGCTAGTGCTTAAGACGCTAGCTTACTCACGCAACCCAATGATGCCATAATCGACATCGGGCAACTAACCTCATGAATTTGAGGGTAGATTTGATGTGGCTGGGACACTTGCATCCCATTGACGGCAACAAATTTAAAGGGTGGAATAACACCACTGCCATCCTCATCCACACAACCAGTCATGCTTTTCACCACAGCCGTAACAGTTGCCGTCTTTCCTGTTCCCGGAACGCCCGAGATGTACATGCACCTGTATAAAATGGCAACAGGGGAATTTCAAGGCTGCAAAATACACCAGCTAATGAGCGGCCAGCATTTACAAAGGATAATTGTAGCGTCCATTCTCTAGATAGTGTCTACTTCACTCTCCTATCAACCACAACAATCGTTAAAACCATTCATTTATCCATCCAGCTATGCCCTATTTTACCAGTCTAACCAAACACTCGTTCGACCACTCAATGCTGCAGTCCATCAGTCAACCAACCATACATTCCCTATTTGGCTTTACAAAACTAGGGGTGGATAATAAGAACGCCAAAATACCTAATGGAATTTCTAGGACAATAAGCCAATCCCAGCTCTCCACCCACGAATAAACCAAAGGACCGTCAATAAGACTAAAAATATCACCTAATGACAATTAAGTTCCTAAATTCGATTGGCTCAGATGTGATCAAAAGCTAAGTTCAAATTGGTCGGTTAAACGCAAAAGCAGACAAAAAAAAACAAGTAATACGATGACAGGTTATCTCCAATCACCATCTCTCCAAAACAGTACCTATCTTCTTTGGCTTGTGAATCCGATTGGTTTAGAAAACCAGACAAAATATCAAATAAAAATTACCCTCCAGTGCCATTTTGAAGATGCTCAAAGAGGAATTCAAAGATTGCATCAAATTCTCTTTCACGACAGGGCAGAGAGTCGTTAGAAAGATGTGAAGCGTGCAACCTACAAGCCATTATAAAAACTGGAAACTTGACACATAAAAGTGTGGCAAAAAAGGGATAAGTGAATCGAGCACGTTACTTAAAATTTAACGTCTCACGATCGATAATAGCGGAGGTAGTACGACGAGGAAAGAAGGCTTGGCCACCGGCAGAAGTCTGTGAATTGCAAAAGAAAGTGGAGAATAATAAGGGAATTAGATTTTGAGACGACAGAAATCGACTAAATCACTCACTTGTGATGGCCTTCTGGTTCTCCTACGTCGTGGCCTCGTTTGACGCAACCACTTATCATCGGAAGTTCCTGTAGAAGTGGTGGAATTTGTAGAGGACTCGTCAAAAGAGATCTCCGAAATAAATTCTTCGGAAGATGAGTCATTCTCAGAGGGGAAGGATACATCAGGAGAATGCAATGACGAACTTTTCCGACGTGACAACGAAGGTGTTGTTGAAAGCACTGAAGGGATTCGTTAAGGGCTAGTTATACAAAGAATTTTCCCGGCTTTAAGACCTGGAATAGTGAATGTGCGCAGTGACAAATGGAAGCATTTTGTAATCTTCACTGATCAAGTGAATGAAAGTAAAGAAAATCGCATATCACGTACTCACCCTTCTCTGTACTTCGGGAGGTTACAGAAGGCGAAAGTGGAGTCCGCTTCGCCTTTGGACTAGTGGAGAGTTTTTTGAAGCATTCCAAGATTTTCACCATAGCCTCATCCTTGCACGTCCTCCGCGGAGTGCGTGGAGTCCTAGGTGCAAAGGCGGCAGCGGAATCTATCGTATTTCTAACCCTCAGTGGAGCCTGTCTCGCCTCCTTTGCTGGTTCCTCTGTGAGAATAGATAGAAGACTTCACGAAGACTTGGATCTTATTTATTGAGCCACAACTGTCAAACTGAGCGCAGTTCTTCCAAATCAACAAATTTCGGACTCGATTTCAAATCCACACACTCGCTACTATATTAGTTTACATACCACCCCAGATTTTCCACCTGATCCCAACGACACAAATGAGACGTGTTGTTTACCAATCCACGATAGACGGTCCTAACAAATCTTACCGGAAGTAGGTTCATTATGGCTTAATCGGATTAGAAGCGCGTTTTTGCTCTTAAGAAAGATTTTTGAAAACCAGTCCTCTTCATTGGACCAATTAGGCCACAAGGGAATTTCCTAGACTAAGCAAACAAAATCGAAATCCGATTTAATTGGGTAAAACGGACAATAGCATTCTAAGCTTCTCCTTTTAGAAAATAAAGCTCACCTAGCTGTCCAGAACCATCGGATTTGACGGGCACATGTTTGACAGTTACTCGTGCTTTAAACGAACGCCGAGCTGGAATGAAGGAAACAGATCGATCTTTGATGACAAAAAATGTCAAGCTCTGCGAATTTTGTCAAGGCGAATAAAGATCTATCAGCAGTCGAGGCTTCGCAAAGGTAATGCACTATTTGATTAAACGGCAAAAATAATGAGGGAGAGCAAAGTGTATTCAGGTCAAAAGGCATGGTCGGCACCTAAAACACTATCATCAGTATTTGCAGTGCATAAACATAATCCTTTCAAAAGAATTGTCAAAAAAAAACAGTTTAAGTAGCCATCATAATAACGATATGTCAATCATACCTGTCTTGTTTGAAATGGCAATAAATTCATGAAAATATCGGCTGTTTCCAAAGACAAAATGGACAAACATACTCGGTGCCTTCGGTACCTTAAAACGTTGTGTCACCTCTGCTCGGCGGGGTTTAATTTTTCTGGGGGCAGAATTTTCGTCCTGTTCATCGATTTTAACGTCAGATTCGATGGGTTCACATCCACTTCCAGACACTAGAACATCCGGAGTGCAAAAGAACATTTCCCTTACATCGCGTGACCATCTGTAAGCAGCTTCAAGCGAGGAGCTAGTATTATCCAATAAGAATTGAATATCGAGTGGTGGCAAAATCATCATCAATAACCGTCATGATGTTGTTCGAATCCACTATATCGTAATATTTCTTTTATTAAAAATCATTTCAATTAATCCGTTTTTTGATTTGTGTTAAATCTGTTAGACGCGTTAATCGTTATGATTCTATTTACAGAGCCTGGATTGTTTCGCGGGTCAAGCTGCAAATTTAGTGTTGGTGGTGAAAGTGTGAAGTCAGCCAATCCGTGCCCTGAAAATGTATGGGGTCCCGTGGTTGGAATCAGTAGATATGCTGTTCTTAATTCATTTTACTTAGTAGTTTATGCGGAGAAGTAATGCAACAAACTAAGGGTTACTTGACTATGCTTTATCACTGTATCGTTAATGCCTCTCTTTGGCTCCATCAGTTTTTGACCCATATTTCGATGTTTTCTTGCTCCGTTTTCCTAGGGTGTCCAATTGGCGTGTCCGGGGTGATCAACTCATGGTTTTCGCCTGCACATTCCTCGCCTACGCCCTCATGCATGCTACCCGCAAGACCCTGAGCTCTGTCAAACCCCTGATGATAGCAAATCTTGTTGGCCGCATGAATAACACCAACATTACCCTCCACCCAGAAAAACTTTGGTACAATGCACACGCTTTGTTTTCAACCGCTGATGACGCCACCATTTTCATGGGCACTCTTGACTTTCTCTTCCTCCTTTCCTACGCCCTCGGTCTCTATGTGACCGGTTGGCTCGGCGACCTTTTCGATCCGCGAAATGTTCTTACCAGTGGGATGTTTGGCGGTGCTGTCACAACCTTTCTATTTGGGGTTCCACCACAATGGGGCCATTTTTACAATCGATATTGGTACGGAATTCTCTGGTTTGCCAACGGCTTCCTTCAGGCTCCCGGGTGGCCGGCTGGTGTTTCTCTAGTTGCTCACTCCTTTCCGTCTGCTCGCGGTCTAGTTCTTGGCCTTTGGTCCACTTCAGCTGGGGTCGGCAACATAATCGGTGCTCTTCTCTCTTCCGCTGTAATCAATTATGGTTATGAGTTCGTCTTCCTCACCACCTCATGCCTTCTCGCCGGCACAGTTTTCCTCGTGTTTGCTGGGGTCCCTACTGGAATCGTCAAAACACCTAAGCCTGAACACTCTACCGAAAGCAACAACCATATTCCTTTATGTAGTGTAATTTGCCTCCCTGAGCTAATATGCTATGCGTTGGCTTATGCCGGTCTCAAACTCGTGAACTACTCATTCTTCTTCTGGCTACCATTCTATCTTCACAACAAATTCAACTGGGATGCTGGGGCTGCATCCGCTCTTTCAGCGTTCTACGATCTCGGTGGACTGTTCGGTGGAATTGTCGGCGGTGGAATTTCAGATCTATCCTGTGTGTCACGGAACTGGGTCAATATAGTATTTCTGATGCTCTGTGTGCCCTGTCTCCTCGTCTATCGCAGCACACCGGGCAGTCCTTGGGCCTTGAATGGCTTTGTAATGGGACTGACAGGCTTCATGATTGCCGGCCCGGCGAATTTGTTATCGGCTGTGGTAGGGACAGATTTAGCAGCTTTACCACATCTTCAAGGAAGGCGAGTGTTATCAACGATGACTGGATTCATTGACGGGACCGGCAGCTTGGGAGCTGCAATGGGTCAAATTTTGGTACCGGTTTTGCAATCCAAGTTGGGTTGGGATTGGGTCTTTCATCTCTTCCTTATATGTTGTATTTTGGCTCTTCTACTCGTTATCATTCCGTTATGTATTAACTTTATTTCAAGCCGAAACAGTATCGTGGAGGAAATTGAGCCTATTATTAGAGAGGAGTGACACGACCGAACGACTTTTGTCGATCAAATTGTGGTGTTTTTTTTACCAGTGATGATTTTAAAGATTCATACTAAATAAAAGAGATGCTTTCATTGTTGAGAAAATGACTTTTTGGAATCGTAGGAGGATAATTTTTGCCTCTATTGGGTGAGAATGCTCTCTGGTTTTCTGGGCTATTATGTTGAAGACATTCGTGGTAGCCTTTGTCGTGCAGTGTCTTGAAGAGTTACTTGGGGGCTGTAGTGTTGAAAATGATAAGTCAAAGGTGTTCGACGAAGTATGCATTTGGAAGTGGATTGGGAAAGCTAGAACCAAACGTCATGGAAACTCAGATGCAGACTTATCAAAGTCTCACCCACCTTCGGCAGTCTGTTTAACCTCTTTTTGTTTTAGATGAGAATAAGTGACAGCTGAAGCGATGTCAGGCCTGAATGATTTGGCAAAGCCAGTTATGGAAATGTCTTACATGAACTGTACGAAGGCACTTTTGACATGAACAAAACGATACATCTGCATCTCGGTCTCGAAAGGTCCCCTGACTTCATAAGGCTCGTCTAGACCATCATGGTGTTGCTTCAGCAACCAGTGTGCCCTTAGAACATTGATTCTAACCAGAACACTAACCGGCCAGGTAGTCTCCGAATCGCCAAGCACAGAGCAGCTAAACTACACCATTGTGATCAAACAAAGCATCATGTCATCGGTATGTTTGACCACTGCTTTTGCATCGGAGTCCAACCCGTTAAGTAATTTCTCGATAAACATTGTGGCAGTGACGCTTTGCTTCTGTTTGAAGGGCTTCAGCACATTCCTCCTCGCCCGTATTTCCTGATGGTAATTCTCCAAGTGATTGTCATCTTCTCACCCTCAACAACCACCTGATCAAATGCCAAATAGAAAAGCCACTTTGGATATAGAAGTGGGGCAAAATCGGTGGTGACTAGGGCAGAATTCTGCTTTTATAGACAAAACGTTTTGTTGAGTCGGATTTGAGAAGAGGCTTTCTCTCTCTCTGGCGGATAAAAATGCCCTAGTTTACTTGGTTGTCTCACGTCTTCATCTTCTTACGCTCTGTATCGGCTTTTCGGTGGCACCGATGGTAGGTCAAAATAGACCAATTTTGGACTCAAAATGGTTGCCCCGTTGTTATTTGCTGGATCTAGGTGGACCTGTCGACACAGCAGCATGATTGTTCAAGGCCCTACTTGCACTATCTTGTCTACTTATGTTATTTACGCCAACAAGATTACTTCGTGCATCGGTATTATGGTCAATCGACCGACTTGAAAAAGCAATAATACAACGCGTTTTGTTCATAGGAGACAATTTTTGGAAGAGATGGAGCTTCCCATCCTCTTTTGGGATAAAGCAGCGCCTTAACTGAGCTACTCCTAGTCACCATCATAAGGCCCCAGAACCATTTAGCAAGAACAAGAAGGCTGCTTGCGAAGCCTTTATCTTTGCTTTATAAAATTGAGAGATCTTGAAGCACCTCCTTCTTCATCTCTCCTTTTTATCCCTATAGTCTTCTTTCCCTACTCTACACCCCTTTGCCACTTGGCTTCATCTCATTCCACGCATCAAATTGAGTCAAATGTGCAAGGCAATCCAAGTGCCTTAAACTTGTTAGCATACGTCTCGTGAATATCATCACTGACTGGATTAAGGTTTTCCAAATCTGTTAAAATTAATTCCTGAAGTCGTTCAAACACTCGCTCAATACAGTTGAAGTAGGTTATATGAATAGCTTGGAGGCTGATTTCAAAAAGTCGACGACTTTCCCCCATGGACGCCTCTAAGCTGTCCACTTTTTCAGTCAGTCGGCAGATCGTTTCATTGGATTCTAACAGCATGCGTTCAGAATTTTGTAACTGAGTTTGCAGACTGAAGAGTGTAGCTCTAGCCTCAGCTTGAAACGACTTTAGCGACGTTAAAATAGCAAATATGACCTGTTCCAAGTCATCCACTATCATCTGTGATTGTTGCTTCAATTGCAGCTTGTTTTGTTGCATCTTTCTCACTGCTAAATCGGACTTTTTATTAACCTCTTCCGAACGACATGCTCGAAAAGTGAGCAGACGTGCTACGAGTTGAAGCTTCTCAATTTGCAACAGCAGCTGTTCCTCATTCTGTGGAGTGGAATTTTTCTCTGAGGCCTTTTTTGACATGATTTTTCAATTTTCGGCTTTTTATTCGTCGTTCTCTACCCCCTCGTCGGTGGTCCCAACAGCGACTGTGTTGAACTGACTTCTCAAAATGCATTGGTTACTTCCAAGGCTTCTCAATCGATTATTTTTCTCTCGTTTGCCATTGGTTGAAACCTGTTTGCGGTCCAGACCACGTCCTCGAAATCTGGTTTCGCGAGAAAGTCAAAGGTGCGCATTTTCTGCTCCTTTTAACTTTGATTTTTGCTTCATTCGTTTGACCTTCCAAATACATTTAAAAGTAAGTAATCTTGGTCTTTGGATCAACTTATTACCTTCACGCATGTTCTTTTTTCTGAGCACTTTTATTTGCTAAGAAGGAGTTAGTAGGGTTAGGCTTGGAAGATGTAGCACAACTGCGAACTGCAGTATCAAGAGAGCAAACAAACTTCCTGAGCTTCGAGAGCCTACGCTGAGAGATGAAGTTGTCGATCTAGGCATGGGAGTGAGGTCATAGTTTGCCATTTTTCATTGGAAAATTAGTTAATTATAGGCTGGGATGCAAAGATCACGATGGCTGCGTTGCACAACATGATGTAACAATGATGCAGAAAATCTTTGTCAAACTGTTTAGTGGATTTTAAAGAAAACAACTCGACGCACTTACTTTTAAACTAAATGATCCGAAACGAAAGTTCTGTTTTTACATTGACTTTAATTTAAGTTATTGAAGAAAATGCTATGCGTTTCCGCAATTTTGTGGGTCAGATTTTAGCGATCGCCTCAGAAGTCGTAGACTGGTGCTTCTGCTTATGCTGTTTGCGGCGATCATGGCGGTTATGTCGTTTAAGCTGGGTCACTTCACCTCCGCATTTACTGCTTCCCAGGTTTTCGAGGAGTAAAGGGGAGTTCTGACAGGTGGGTGGTTCGACTTCGGTCGCCTGAGGTACCTTCATTATCATCTCATTTAGATAAGCCAATCTGAAAGGGATTTGGGATGCAAGCATTTTACTAATTCTTTTATGGATAGACCTTATTGACCGCTCATTATGAACGGGTGCAAATCGGGTCATAAAATCCGCAATTTCCCTTTAAGAATAAATAACATTTGGTCATGCCTGGGCTTGAAACTCACGCATCACCATCGGGTGGCTTGGGCAAAACCTTGCTAAAGCCATCTTTTCCAACCAACCAATAAGAGTCAACCTCGCCTTTTCCTCGGAGAAAAACCTTTCCTCTGTGCTCCAAGTGGTAACCACCAAGCTCATCCAAGATGGCCTTGGATGGAGAACTCACGTGGATACGAAACGCTGTAAGGAAAAGGGGCACCAATGCCTAAGCAATGGGTCAATAATTTTGTGAAAAGTATACCCTGGCACAAAATGACCAACAAATCACTGTGGATGACAGTGACCTAGAGAATGCATTACTAATATCCTTCATTCTATTCCTTTTTTAATGCAAACCAAATAACTGCATTGCCTGCAAAGGTTAAAATTGATGTGGACCGCAAAGCTCATGCATAAATAAAGTAGGATCGTAGTAGAGGGAGACCAAATTAACGCTTACAACTTTCGGCCACTTGGTGAAGTGCATAGGCAACTAATAAGATGTGTGGCTCGAATACTGGCAGTCTTTCGGCCAAATTTTTGATTCCTTATGCTAAAAAATTGCATTTGAAAAGATGATTTACGTTTAGAGTCTTGTGTTGAAATAGGATAAACGTTTTTTTTGGAAGTGTTGCTTTTTTGACTTCGTAAGACTTCAGTCTTTAAGCATTGATTAAATTTTCTTTGAGTTTACTGCATGCATGACTAGAATGACGTTTACTAGGGCAGAGACTTGTAAAAATGCCTTCATGGGGTCATACGCACGCACTAAAAATGCTTATGGTGGGTCAACTCATCGGTCTGGCACTCTTTCATTTGCCCTCCACTACTGTTCATTGGCCCTAAATCTCTCAAAATGCCTCCGGCTTTCCTACGGAATCCTTTCTTCGAAGTTGATGCTTAGCACACGAAGGTGATGTTGAATTGCAGCGCATCCCACACGAGGGTTCATAAAAAGTCTGCTTATGAGGGTGAATCACAGACTGTAGGGTGCGTCAAGTGAACTAAAATAGTCGATCTTTGCTTTAGAATAGAGGCCTTTAACAGCAGCTATGAGGAATCAGAAAAGGAGAAACTTAACATGCTCGATACCGTCAATTATGTACCCGTTTAAGTGACCTCACCTGTGCTGGTGGATTCCATCCTCGATGCCGTGTTGACAGTGTCACCAAAGAGACAGTAGCGTGGCATTGTCAAACCGATTACACCAGCTACACAAGGACCTGTGAAGGTATGATGGTTGGTTTATAGGGTTCTACATTAACAATTGATAGACAAATAACAGCGGAGACTGTGATACTTTACATTAGCTCTTTTCTTCCCGCAATAAATCAAGGCTGAGCACTTTGGTTTGGTTGTTGACTGATTAATTGGCTGACATGTAATTAGATTTGGCATCGTAATGTTGGATCCTTTTACCCACTACCGAACTCACTACTTCACTCCCACAAGATCACGCATGCTTTGTGTGCATCAAGATGGATACTGGAGGCATAGCTATTACCCTTGAAATGCCCACTCCTTAGAGGCATGGAGGCATTTTACATGGCACCGGAAGATCTCATACACCATTCCTTAAAATCGACCAGTGAGAAGATGTCACATGGCATCTTGCACTGAGAGAGCGATAGTGTTCCACCTCAGCCTTCATGCCACCCTAATGGCGTTTCTCCAAGTGACAGCGAGGGTATTTTTTGGAATTCGAGGTGGGAGAATGGGGAAATTGTGTTGCACAATTGTTCCGTTCCGGGATAATCGACGCGTCTACTCCTGAGTTATGGAGTAAGGAGAGGGAAGTAGGATTTGAAGTTAGGACTTTCCTACTCGTATCATCACTTAAGACAATGGCGTCCATTAAATGAGTGAAAACTTGCAGACTCACTACTCATTACGACCTGATGCTGGTTTCATTATGTCGGCTCTCCATGAAAAATTTATCAAACGCTGCAACAAAATATTGACGTAGCAATGTCTTGTCAGAAGAACCGCGGTTCCCTTTCCATGAAGTTTGCTTGTTCTCCATGTGAACCCAAAAAATCCAGCTTACTATTGGGAATGCGCACCAAAATGATAGACTAAAAGTGCAGTCACACCACCAAATCACCACAAATAAATAATTATTTAAAGAAAAATCATTCTCATTACAATGATCAGCAATAATTTACAATCTGACTTAAATCTTTGCTGTTGAAAAAAGCAGGCTAGTGGGAAGAGGCGCAAATCCTTCCATCGAACAGCAAACATAGAAATATGTGTGCAATACAATTGCTGGTCACTTTAACACTCGACTCTAGTTACGAGCATTTGGTTAGTCATTTTGCCTCCTCCAGGTAGTCTGGCCTCCGGGCCATGCAAGTAGCCCCGATCCCTTCTGCCCGCCGCCGAATCTACTCACATTCTGTCCAGTATTGCATCGTCTTTTGTCTTCAGGGCAGTCTCAAGGAGTTACAGTATACTTAGTTATCCTGTGCAAAATTAGTCTAATGGAATCTTTTTTCGTCTTAGTCATAAAAAACCTGTTCGCCGCTAAACAAATCGGACAAATTTCGCGAATATTCAAGCACACTATTTGCTATTACTTTGAATATTCCCTTGTTACAATTTATCCTAACATATGCGAAATGCTTTGGCTGAACCCTCACATCTCAAGCATATTAATTTAAAAAAACACGAAAAATTTGAAGGCCGAGCAAAAACCACGCTCGCAAAAACCGCACTCAATCGAACTCTGGAGTCCTAAAACGTCCACACTAATCAGAGCTCACATTAACAGAAACATGGCTACAAAGATAAAAAAATATTTCTCATTAACGTACCTGAGTTGATTCCAAGCCGCAAATAAAGAGGGACTCCTGGCATGTGAGGGATTCGAAAGGAACCGCTTATGCTAACCAGTTCCAGCGCCATTGTTGCGATTTCACCTGCGTGTTTACGCCCATTTCGAATGGGAAGGCCAGAAGCGACCATATAGGCGTCACCGATGGTCTCAACCTTAGTGTTAAACAATCATTCCTACAGATTTTTTAGCCACTCACCTTGTAAACATCAAATGTCTGGATCATATCGTCAAAGGTTGTATAGAGCTCATTGAGTAAATTAACAATTTGCAAAGGTGAGGACTTAGCTGAGATTGTGGTGAATCCGACAATGTCACTAAAAGATATGGTCACCTCAGAGAAAGCCTCAGGATCTACCGGTGCACCAGAAAGCAATGCTTGAGCAACAGATCTAAATAAAAAATGAAAGCCTTACAAATAATTATGCATTTCAACTGTATTAGTCGCATAGACACCTCTGTCCTGCGTATTTGCCTAATCGCACTTTGGAAAAAAACCTCGCGATTCAATTAGACCACCTCATAATAAAAAAAATAATCTGCACTTTATTTAGGCTCATGTAAGCTGATCACTTACTTTCATTGTCATCAGCGCTCATCAGCTACCAAGTTTTAATATGATACGATTCGCCTTCTACTTATTCATAAATAAGTAGACTCACGGAGGAAGCATTTTGGCGATTAGCATTTCTGTCTTTTGCTTTTCCATTTGCAACTCTTCTGTGCGTTGATTAACTTGACTCTCTAGATTGGAGGAGTACTTTTCCATAATTTTGAGCATATGATCAACGATGTTTGATTTGCTAGAGGGTGAGGAGCATAAGCCAAAATGGCAAGCATCTCTCCTACCTGCCCTTGGATAGTTGGTTAAGTTGGGCTTCTAACTCGCGAAATGTTGGTCGCAGCTTGGGATTCTCAGACCATGAGAGCTGCACCATTTTTACATAAGCCGCGGGTATTTCTATGCCTTGAAACTGAATAAATACACCAGAAAATAAGGTGGCTAGAAAAGCTAAGGTTTTGGATGTATTTTAGTTCTAAAAAAAGGAAGACAATGAAAATATATACAAAACGCGTAAACAATTAGATAGCAACGTCATACCTAAGCGAAAGTCAAAGGGCTACCCTCTTTGAAGATTCAATTTGGATTCTCGGTACTTACACTGGGTCTGTGAGTTGGTGTAGAATCGTCGTGGGATAAGAGCCTTTGTAGAGTGGATTCAACAGCCGCATTATCGTTGGGATCCAAACCGAATGGTGGAGCGCAAGTGAAGGTCTCATGCATCACTACACTTGCCGCGTACACATCCGCCTCCTGACTGCCAATCTCGGCAGCTAGGGGGTCGCGTAGCATTTCCGGTGCTAGGTAGAGCTTTTCTTAAGGCAAAAAAGGCAGCACTATTCCACAGTTTTAAGTCCTAATGATAAAGACACCCAGCAGAGGACAAAAGGCGCTGCGATAGCAGCTGTCTAGATCATCTCAGTCGATTATTTTCAGGCCCTGTAGTCACTGAAGGATTGCTATAATCTGCACGTACCCACCACAGAGGAGGTATCAAAGGCCCTTCTACGGTAGCCGTGACAACCAATAACGCAACCGCACAGTATCAAGTTAGCTTGGTAAAAAGAGCAAGAGATATGACAGCTATGGGGAACCTATTTCGCTTCATACTCGAAGGAGCACAAAATTCGGCAACTCTATGATTTTGTTTAAAGCACAGAATCTTTTAAGAAAAACTAGTCTCACCGACGAGAGTTCTAGTTGGAATATGGTTGTACATAGAGTAGATCTTTTGTAGTCCATAATCCGTGACCTTGAGTACCCACCGGTTGTCAATTACACACGTCTCAGAGGTCAGGCATCCATGGATGGCGAGATCACTTTTATGTAGGTGGGCCATGCCCTGTGTAGTGGAAGTAATTTGAGGGCTCAAGTGGGGCCTAAGATGAGGGCTTATTTCTTAACTTTTGCTGCTTTACGCGGAACAGTACCTTCTCAAAGACACTCTTCTTTAAGCTTCACTGTGTGTGCTTCATCTGGTCTACTTTAACTTACTATTCCCGAAATCGAAGGGGTTTTTGCATTATCTTACACTTGAGGAATATCGTTTACTTTGAATTAATTTAAATTATCGGCGTTTAAGAATGCACTTTGCAGTATTTACCAGCGAAGCAAAAAAGCTATAAAACCTTTTTATGCGGTTATAAATAAGATTAGTGATGGCAAAGAATCACCTACTTAAATTTTATCAGTAAAGTATTTGGTTGCTGGTGCAAAACTTGCCTGAATTAAATCGGTGACCAACGATAGTTTGAATTCCCAATCGAGATTAATTGACTTACTGGATAAGACCGACTAAAGTTGATGGATAAGCATTGGTCATGCTAAAGTACTCAAGTTTGGCGAAGCTGTCAATTTATTAAAAGCGTCGATACCCTCAAGCTTCCTCGACTACATTCCTCGTAGACAAAGCTAAAGGAATCAGCATCAACATAACAGCCAATGAAGAGGTTGACGTTTTCATGACGAAGTTCTCGCAGAGTCCGCAGATGTTCCACCATTTTTGCTTTCAGATTGATTGATGGCAAGCCCAATTGCTTAATGTGCAACCATATTCCCTATAAGCAGAAGACGAAAGTTGATTATTTACTGAGTTAGGGTTTCATCCTAGTGCTATCGTCATGAATCGAGTAAAATGAGGTCAAAGTAGTCAAAAACGTACATTAAAAATCGCAATTTTTTTTAACTGTTGACATGGTTCAATCTCCGAGGTTGGGAAGGCTTCCTCTCCCCCGTCTGTCTCGCTGTCTGCAGATCCCTCCGCATTTTGACTGCTTAGTGCATTAGAAGGAAATATCTGACTAACAGAAAACTAAAATCAAAGAAAACAAAAAGGCGCAAAATTCTCTGAATTTGACCTTTTTAGGTTGTTGCTAGGAGGAGCTTTAATTGTTAGGAGAATTTAATGGTGTGTTCGGACCACAAAAGGTAGGCTAATCGTTGATCTACCACCGATTTAATATGAGGCTGACAAACTGAAATGTGGCTTAATTGTCTCATTTTCAGGTTACCTAAACCCTAACAGCTACAGTCGTTCCTTGCAGAATTCGATGCAGTAGCTGGTCTCACGCGGAAGTGGTTTAAAACGTTAGGAGGATCTTTCATTCTCGAGAAGTAGAGACTCGCGTGACACGGTTGAGTAAGGAGGCAGATGGCTTGAATCCATACTGTCTTGACGAGATGTGGTGGCAGCTACTTGATCCAGGTCCGCAAGCACTGACTGTAAAAATGACGGCACGTCTCAGTCAATCAATTCGTTTTCTTCAATTTTTCACTACGCTAGACTACGCCATTTTCAGACTCTCGGCTTTCTAGGCGGAGGCAGATCGGGGATACACCGGCTCCTTGATCAAGGTGGCTGTACCACGATGAAATGGAAAGTCTTTAGCAATACGCTTTACCATTGAATTCCTCCTCTCACGAAATCAAATTAATATGAAAGGACGAAAATTTAAAAACCAACCTCACTGTGAGAACTTCGAGAAATATTTTGTGATGGTCCGAGAAACGTAACATCGTCAGGATAGAGAACAAGTTTATTTGAGCCCATTCGCAGTTTCACGGAACGGTAGTGGCGCCTAATAATTTAGAAAAAGGAAAACAGCAACGTCTTTTAAGTGTTTTTTTTTAAGCGGAAAGACATTATTGTCATGTCATAACTTGTCAATTTGCCTGATAAATCAGCACACGCATGTGCGTGGATCGAGGGTTTGCGTGCGCGCACGCACAAGTTGGCAGTGGACAGCACTCAGATCAGCCATCGCCGTTGACAGTTTCGATGCTGTCTCGAATAGTTAGGCTTTTAATGCGAATATGCAACTTACGCCTTTCAACATATTTTGAAGAAAGAGACGTTTATGTTAATTTGTCAGTTATTGACGTCGAAAAATAAATTTACCATCGTGGGTTGTAGAGGCTTAGATTAAACGCCCTTAGTTTTTCGGCCCATTAAGAATTGATAATCTAGGTTTAGAAATAATACGGCTTAATAAGGCTGAAGCAGGCTGTCAAGAAAGTTCTAAACGCTTTCGACTTATCTCGCTGTGATGAGCCTTGGTAGGCTGTAGACCTGTTTATGTGGGCGTCAGATCACCGACACTCTCTACTAATTTTCTCACCAGTCCTCAACTCATATTTTGCCTGAATGTAATTTTCTTGCTATGGGTTGATCTGCTTTACAAATCGGGTTCCAATGACTGCAGAAGCTTCATCACCAACAGGATTCAAAGGAGACGTGGCGAATAATTCTCATCCTCGATTGACTACCATCTGCTCCCACCATTTAACGAATGTATGTGAGACTGACAAGTAAAAAATAAAAGTTTTGCTCTCTCTGAAGTGTACAATATGAAAAAGAGGCAAAAAATAGAATTGCGCTACAGTTTTATGGTTTTTAGAGGCATAGAGCATCAGCTTACTTGAAAAACAGAGAAACGACTGCTGTTAGCGTGCAGGCAGTTCCTGTCATCAAGAGTAATAGAACCATTCTGTTGACAACCGTTCCTAAAGGCAGAAAAGGGCGAACAAACTCCAGGTTGGAAAAGGGAACAACACATAAATGGTTTCTTAGCTAACATCCTCGGTGACAAAGGGACTGAGCTGTCTAGAATATGCGACAAATCAGGCGAGGTGCGGGAACGGTGTTTTTAACCACCTGTGAGATTTAGGGTGCATTTTCCACTCAGATCATCTAAGCTCGCCATTCAGTCCCAGTTATTCGGAATTTTGTTTCTAAGCGTGTGATTTTTTCGATCATTTCCGTGACCTGTCACACTCATTCTACGTGAGTGGTAAATGGTCCTTTCAAAAACTCTTGATTTGGTGTCAAGTTATCCATCTCAATGATTAAATTTTTCCTTCCAACTTGACAAAAACATGACGATTTCTTCCCAGCAAGGCACCTTCAAGGCAATCTGACTGGAGACAGATGTCGACATCGGGACCTTTGCCATCATGTGGCCACTTTTTGGCCTGGATCTCGTAGACGATGGACCCGGGAGCTGGCAAAACGCAGACAAGGTCAAATAGTTCGTAGAAGTGCGCTGTGCCAATCTTGAATGACTTGTTGTAGACATTCTGTGTATTAATCTATCAAGCAAAACAGAAGAATGCCGAATTGAGAGTGGATTTTGTGCCTTACGAAGGAGGCTCTCATTTTGATTTGCTCGCCAAAAGTGATTTGTCTATCCTAGCTAAGGACATGCACCATGCACCAATGTGGTGACGCTTCCAAACCCAAGGAGTGCAGGTTGAGGAGGACGCACAGCATAGATGAAGGGAAGGTATTACTTCACTTAATCCTTCGTACTCTTCTAGTGACGTATTTTTATAGATTTATTATATATCCTTTACACCAAAAGAAAAGTGCTAACTTTGGTTCTATTAACGTGGCAAAAAATTTGAAGGTCCCGGTTTTAAGGAAAGGGAATTGTAGGCAGTACAATAGCCTATACACCTACTCTTCAAAACACAACCATGGACTTTTAATGTCGCGCGAAAAAAGAATTTACATGATTTAGAATTTTGCAAGCTATTTACACAGGGATGTCAGTAAAGATCTCACCTTTAACTCTAAGTAGCGCTAAGATCGGTAAGGCAAGAGTGAATTATTATTGCTAGGCGAAATTTGACCATCTCTTTTTACCCGGAATCCCTTCTTAGCCTAATGAATTAAACAAGGTTCTTTCCGTACGCTCAAACGCTTCAACAGGCAGCTGTTTTAAGATGTCAAATCAAGCCAATTGTTGCCATTACTTGTGATTAGAGTCCCGACTACCAATCTATGGGAAAGAATGCAACTTTTCATAGCTGTTGAGTGAAGAGATTTTCTCAGAGGCAAAGGCGCTACTGAATTTATAGGAGGCAATGTCGTCTGCGATTAAAAATGTGCCGCCTAAAGTGGCGTCTTCAAGCTGCCCAAATCACTCAGACTCCATTGCTATCGTGGACATCAAGTCACGCCTGCTGTCTTTCAAACCCCCTTGAAGGAGACTAAGTGTAGAGTGGAGAGGCAGGAAACTTGCCTCAAAGGCGTAGATGTCAAACAAGTTTTTGAAGTAGTCGCCATCTTGCACAAAGTGGTACTCCACATTTGGTACCACAGGGACGCGAAGTTGCTTAGACATCAGTGGGCCAAAGAAGTTGGCATCGAGAGGAATTTCACCCTTGTTGTCAATCAACGACTGCTGCGCCATTTTTATCGCTAAGGCGATTGCAGATGCGAAAGATATCATCGTTTTCTACCAAAATAAAAATTGCTTTAAGTTGAGAGTTTTACCTTTGAAGGCCTTTGAAAGCACATGCGATTGCTTACCTACATGATAAATCCTACGCACTTTTTGCTGACTTATGCATTATTTTTCGTCACCTCAACCTCTTTCGTGAATAAAGTTTGAGTGAGGCTAGAGTGACCGTGGGGAACCCAATTTACGAATAATAGGGTAATCAAGCGATAAACGGTTTCTCAGTCCTTGCGAAAAATCCTACATCCCTAGGGTGTAATGAAGTCTCCGCTACTACTGAAACATCACTTCGAGATGCAGATGCTAAGAAAGTGCTTGTGGGCACATCGAGCGCAAGTGATGGGTCATCTCAATGGAAAATGAGTGAGAGGATCCCCTATTTCTATCCTCTTCTTCTTTCCAAAGAGGACGTATATTTCCGAATTTTCGGTGATTAATGGGATTGTGGTGACACCAAAAATTTGATTGTGGAAATTAATTTGTTCAATAAGTTCCATAATGTAATAAAAATTTTCATTTTCTTTAAGCTGTCATCTCAAAAACGCCAACTGAAACAAACTTCTCTTATGACTCCCACATCTGAAAGTCTGAAATGCCCTTTTCAGGGAAACCGTCAGAGAGAACGGTTTAATTTCAGCCTTTATGGAATACGAAAGCTAGTTTTAAACATGTCCAAAGCCTTCCTTACTCCTATTATTGCTCTCCTGTTCTCTTCTGAGGGCGATTTTGAACTCGGTAAAATGTTCTTCCATTGAGAGGTTCGTGATGAATGCACACAAACACTGCCGGCACTTCTATTAAAATTCACCATCTACAAACTCAGACTTCGACGAAACTCCAACGGAAGTTCTGTAAGCCTATTGGTATTGCATAAGGAGTCACATCAAAGTCGATCAAGCACAACATTAAGAGAGAGTGATGGAGTTTAGTGGTGAGTAAAGGTGTACACTCACAGACTGAAGCATCGGTGACTGTGCATCGTAGCCCATTCCGAGAGGCAAAGCAGAGATTATGAAGAAGCTCTGACCCGCAGCACCTAATTGAGACCTGCGGGAAAGTTCAAACCGCCAGAAGCGTAGCACATCGTAGGTAATTGCGTTGGAAGGATCTAAGTGTAGGATAGCCACACGACCTGCTTGGATCCGTGGAAGATTTTGGATCTGATCCAGCAGTACGATGACCATTGGCGGTCTTGCAAGTATAATGACGGCTAAAGTGAGGAGATCAAAAAAGTCTTCCCTAGAATCGAATAGGCATTATGCTAGGCATTTGCTCCAGTCACCATGGCTCCAGACTGTTGGCTTCTCCCTCCGGCTGGTAGACTAGACTACTCAGGGATCACACAATATCCCCACTACGCGTACCGCACGATCATAACAACTCTGATCTTAGTGACTCGTATCTGACGCTAATAATATCATTGAAATGTAAATCCGAGAAACTGTACCCAAAATTGATTGGAAACGATGCTTCGTTATAGCTGCACTAGGTTACCACAATGTGAGACAAGGCTATGGTGTAGACACAGATGATTAAATGTAATGTTTTTTGCTTCCCAGTGGTTAATGGGAAAATTCTAAGCCCTCTTTAGGAAAGGAATTATAAATTGGCAAGCTAATTTCTATCACATATGATGAATTACAAGACAATCTATGAATTATCACTCTTTTACTTCCTTGTTAATCACTTTTAAGGGAACGTTTTATCATTAAATAAGGTAATATTCAACGAACCATCTATTTGATCCACCCACTCCATCATCAAGATGCTATAATTGGAGTCCGTATGGATACCCTTCATCGCGACAATCTTTGCTGAGGCACCCACTCTTTCCTTTGCATCAAACGCCATATCAAGCCTATCTGCCATCCAGAAGAGTGGCATCATATCGGCGCTAATCTCATATAGCAATAACACCCTCCTCCAACCCTGGAACCTCAACATGGAGGCAAAGATATCCGTCACCGACTGTACTTCTAGAGTCATTGTGATTGTTGCATATCGTGCTTCTTCCTCTACTCCTGTGTAAAAATTCTCAACATGTTTTCTGGCTGGATCCGTTGCTGGACAGAGGTAGTTGATCTGGTATGGCCTCAGTAGCCAAGGAATTAATGATGAAGTTTGTGTCATCCAGCCCGAAATAAAGGTACAGTCTCCAGCCAATGGAGGACCCACAAAAACTGTAAAGCATTGAGACGTGTCGGCTAACTCAATTAGACCTGCTAGTAATTTAAAGAGGTTGTATCCCCGACTCTCTTCACGCACGTCGCAGCCGCCGATAAATTGAGTGATAATTCGAACTTCGTTAGGGGAGAGAAGAGATGGTTGGAGAGAGGTCGTGTATTGGAGGGTGTCGTAAACAGACTCGTTGTAGCTAAAGATACTGGAATAGGCGATACAACTGTCAGCACTTTCAAAATAAACTATTTGGAGTTTTGGGCCAGGATTACCGGGGCCTGTTGTAGGCGAGAGGACAAGGAGGGGCAGGAGGATAAGGAGGAGGCTGAATACAAAGTTAATCATATTTAAAATTGCGGAGCCTTTAATCAAATGCCGAATATCGTTTATGCTGAGGGATTAAAAAGAATGTTACGCAAAAAACCGGTAGCCAATCATGTTTGACCAATGAGGTTGGATAATTTAAAATTTAGTGAACTCTTATTAGACGGGCAGTGCTTTTTTATTTTGATGAAATAATTTGCTTATTTTGTGAGTAAAATAGTTTCATTTAACAGCATTGTTTCAGGCCATGTCAGAAAAAATGAACTAATTGTACTCATTTGCAGGAAATCATGGTAAAGATTGCTGTTCAAAGGACGATAAGTGGCAATGCCAGCTGGATGACAAAGTTAACGAAGAGATCATTAATTGGTGATCATTTCGTTTAAAAGCGCTTTTACGCCTACATCAACTTCAAGAGACCTGGTGCAGACCGCAGAAATGCACTGACAACAGTTGACGTTAGGCTGATTACTTGGACTCTGATATAAAATACCCTCCGAATCGTCAGTTTATCCAAGTAAAAACGACATTTTTTATTTCCAACGAAATGTGCTCGCAACCCGCCGCTTTTGAGGTCCACGCCGTTCTGCTTCCTTTTTGAGATGTACGTGAAGGCGAAACAAGGTAAAGACTGGTCAGAACAAGATGAATAAAGAGTCTCAACTTCTCGCCTATTATTAGCAGTCCGGATTCCTACCTTTGTTACTTCCACCGGAGACTGCAAAAGCGCGCTTTAGATGATGTGGATTCAAAGCGGATTTCATGCTAAAACAGGTAAATGTGACCTATTTGGATGGGGCCATTTGTTGTGCGAGGGCTGTTTCTTCACGCAGATGAAAATGGCGGATTTATGTATCCCATCTATTCCCAGGATATAGTAGTCCTAAGTGGTTAGATTTCTCGGTTTCGATACTTTAAAGCCAAAAGAGAATCCGCAACCCACCTCTCACATGCGTACACCTCAAAGAAAAAGGGAAACGTTATCATGAATATTGGTTTTATTTACTTTGCTTTTAAAGCCCAAGAAAAAGATTTTGCAGAGCGGTGTAAGCTAGTGTTGGAAACGAAAAGGAGTTTTCACTTATTTTCAATGAGATATTTGACAAGATCAAGAAACTCCTTGTCATCCAGCTCCCCATCACGATTTGCATCGACACGACGAAAGATGGTGCAGAGCTCCTCATCATCAATATCATAATCAGATGCCTCCAGAAGACGTTTAATCTCCACCAAACTCAACTTCCCAGATTGGTCCACATCGGCTAGTTTAAAGAGATCTCTTGCTCCTTTTGTTCTTCCAGA
Source organism: Taenia hydatigena (assembly GCA_036345935.2). Lineage (NCBI taxonomy): Eukaryota > Metazoa > Platyhelminthes > Cestoda > Cyclophyllidea > Taeniidae > Taenia > Taenia hydatigena. The sequence goes on from JADWOT020000009.1 coordinate 956,571, forward strand.
AATGGATAAAGAATTGGAATTAATAAATTATGTAGTGCAGCAATAGTTTAAGTACGCATAAAAGTTCATTCTATACTTAAGTGCTTGCAAATGATTGTTTATCAAGTTGATTTGCTGGTTGTCAACATTTTGTGACCTATGGGGTAGCTGCTCAAAGGTGCACGAACAGTCATTTGTCATTTCCCAAGAGCATGGATGCTGAGCGAAACGGGGAGGTGTGATGTAACTTTCACAGTCTTAAGAATCGGAATTAACTCGGTTTTGAAGCTTCCTGAGCTCCTCTGATGGTTTGAGAAGGTAAAGTATGGGGTAGTAGAATAACTGCCCGAAATGTCATGCATGGAGCCGTTAAAAGCGGCTTTCAGAAATGCCTAACTTGTGAAGTCATCTGGAGAGTCGATGCTCAAGGGACGAAAGGCATGCATCAAATTAATTGAAGGAGAATCTACATTCTTCGATGCAGCTCGAGTCTTACATTACTGCATCTCATTTTCTAGATTTGGAAGCTAAATTTTTCACTCGCTCGCCATTAACCGCCTAAAATTTCGTTTAAAATTAGCCAAAATTTTAATTGCTTTCTTGAATGAAAAGGGGAGTGGGTAGGGCGAAAAAAGACTGAAAATGAAAGTGGAGAGGCGGCGCATAAACTTACTTCATTTGGCGCGTCACGAAGACCTTAATGCACTCAAGAACGGTGTCTAATGGAAGTGCCGTCAACTCCTCGCCCCAAGGTGTGCGTGTCCACTTGAGAAACTGTCAAAACAAAATTTAATTTGTTAATGCTATGTGACTTCGAGAAAGGCCTCGAAATTTAGCAATTACTATTAAGTGTTGCAGAAAAAAATAAAGTAGACAGGTTTGAGATGTGAAGAGATGATTTGAGAGGGATGCTGTATGTCTCAGGTGGGATGTTGCGGTCCTCATTGTTCTACAAAATTAATTCTCGGCTGATAAAATTGTCATTTAAAACTATGACCAGAACACTGTCGGGGTGATTGGCTGCACTGGCAGTCTACCTATCTCTGACTTGCCAAATTTAATTTTTCCTGGCAGTTGCAGTTGATAGAGCTTTAAGAAGGACAATCAGTGAAACAAAAAAAAAGTTTTAACCTCTTCATAAGGAATGCACAAGTCTCGACTCATTTGACGCAATTCGGCAAGTGTCAACACTCCATCCTTATTTGAGTCGAATTCCAAGAGGAGCCGCTTCATTGCCATCTCTCTGGAACGCGCCGGGCAGTTGGAATGATGTGAAGTAGTGACACTGAATTTCAAACACACATTATGGTAAAATACCGTTTCGAAGTTGAGAAAAAAGTGGTCTACTCTCCATTTATTCAAAAGCAGTGAGTTCGCCTCTATCTCTTCTGAATGACGCCTTCTACAATCTCACCTTATCGAGGTGAATTGTGCAAATAGCTTATCATGCTTCAATGTTTACTTGCCTAAGGAGGCGAGAAATTTTTGAGCTACATCCACCGGACTGATTCGACCGATGAATGGATGCATATTTGTGCCTTCTTAGCGCACGTCTCTGAGCAAATCACCCAACAAAAATCTCCGCCCACTTCTTGTTCTCCCCGTCCTCCGGAAGTTTTCCTACCTATCTCAAAAACAATTTCTCATAAACCAGCACTTTTTATTTCTACATGAAAATCGGTGGAATATAACTTTGAATTATTTCGGTGAGTTGATGGGTTGGATAACCGTGCTCCATAAGAGGATTGGTTGGAAGCAATAAAACCGCGAAAGAATATTTGCCGGAACATAAAAATGTTTGCTTTTAGAAAGTTATATTATCTTTTGTTTACAAATAGGCTGATTAGGGGATTAGAAAATCGTAGACTTTTACTATCAACTCCCAAGTGAGTGTTGACAATGATTAGTTCAAATTAATTTGAAATCATAAAGGTTTCAGGCTCATCAAAATTTGTCTCTTTAAGAAAATAAACGAAAAGTTGTTATAAAAATCTGTGAGCCTCTACATGTGTGTGTGTGTGTGTGAACTAGAAGGTGATATCAGTGAAGAAGCGAATAAAGTCATTAAAGGCGATGCCATCTTGCAGACCCTTCAATTGCATGATGGAGTGAATGATCGAGGCATTGTTAGGCTTCCCCAACTCTCTCAATGCTGCCTGAATCTCTTCGAGGTCTAGCACACCCGATTTATTGGTGTCGAATTTATCGAAGGCTTCTCGCAGTCTAGCAACGCTATAATCAGAAAATGCAACCTTGACCTTTCAATTCAAAACCATGCAAAGTATCTCTTCTAAGGTCCCATTGCCAATTCTTTTACCTACTTGAGACAAAACCCTTAGTGACGATTCGGCGTCAGTGACAAAGGAATATGATTGTTTGGGAGAACATCCTCAAAAATGACAATTCCACGTGTGCAGAAGAAGCTCTACCTCCAGGTTCTTTCAGTCACAGCACGCATTCGAGTCTTCAACTCTAGCCTTAAAATGGATAAACGTTGCCTTCCACTTGGGAAAGAGACGAAGTTCACTACGTCTTGAGAAGGAACTCCATCATGAAAATCTAGAAAATTAGTTTCGCGTCCTTGAAATAAATTACTCCGTGACTGACTTGAAATTCCCGTAAATAATCTAGAGCATATGATCTCATTAAAGATAAGATCTTTATCTTCCACCTCAGTGGCATGACATCGTGTTTTGTTCCTTCCATCAAATATTTACAACCACTTGCCCCAAGTTCTGCGGAATATCACCCTTAAAAATATGAGGAACGAAAATTAAACCAATCGACAACAGTCTGTGATTTTATTTAGGTGGATTTTTTCCCTTAAATAAAAAAAGCAAATGCGACAAATCAGTCACTTACATGCTTGTAGACGGTGTAGGCGAAGATGCCTTTTTGCTCGCCGACTTGGAGAAGGGAAAAGGCATTTCAACTGAGGTGCCACGATCTGATCGAGTGTTGATAAAGACGTAAAATGGTCGCATGCTCATCTCACGCGACCTTTAATGCGCATAAAGGAGAAGCTAGAAAGAGAAGGGTAGAATGCAGGTTAATGGCCAGGGTAGACATTGGTGTGAACATCGCAATTGTGGCAGTCTACGAATTGCCGATTAAAGTGCAAACGTTTTTTCTCATCTGTCTTCAGATTTTCTTAGGGCAATAAAAATCCAATAAGAACTGCGCCATAATTGCAGGGGTTTTTGCTTTACTTCCCCTAGAAAATCTCCCTCTTATGCAAATGCGCAATGATCTAACATTTATTTGGCCGCGTTGTCAAAACGCCGTGTTTTTTGGTCCAAAAAAATCCATCGACTTGTTATCTGTAGGGCTATTCTGTGCATGCTGACCTGCTGATATGGCACGGTTTAGTGTGCTCTCTGCCATCGAGGTCAACTCATCGTTAAATGTCAGTCGAACAAACCTCCAGGGTTAGTTTCATGCCGGTCTGCTTAAGGCGTCGAGGACTAAGTAGTTCCACAGTCCCAACAGCCCCTCATAATTTGTTCTTCAGGGTTTTAGTTAGGCCAGTTTGTTCTTAATCACTTTGGCAGTAATAAGTGTCATTTCTGATGGATCTCTTTGTTTGGCGTTTCTTAGTAGTGCTAACATGAGTGGTGAAGCATTTCGGTTACGGTACCGTTATCAGGTAGAGAAAATCGTGGTAAATGGCAAAAAAGCTGGCTCTCACCTACATGCTGTATGCTAACAATAGGTGGTAGACAATGCATAACGGAAGATGGCAGAAGATAGAAAATTCATTTAAGATCCGAGAGGCCACAGCCAGAATGGTTGAACATCACAGAAGACTAAATGTTCATTTGAACGCGAAGTCTGTTTTCCTTCTTGAATGCTCCAATTGGTGTTCCAACTGAGAAACTATTTGGAAGGAACTCTTTGCTCTGGAGGCACCGTATGATGCTTAAAAAGTAGAGACGGTCCCATTCTACCCACTGTTTATAGCCCCTCTGGTGGACTGTAACTTTAACAAGGACCACATTATGAAGAAGACTATCGAATGCGAATGCAAAATATGTCTCCTCTTTTATGCGCTAAATCATCACAAGAAGAAGTAAGTTGACCACAAAATGCAATGCAAACATCCAGCTTTAATGAGGTGAAGTGGAAGAGTCGGCCACTCATGCCTAGATGCAACCACATGACCGGCCATTTTTGAGCTCACCTAGTAAAAGCCAAATTAGTAGCATTTGAAGGACGGGTAGTGAAAATTGAGGAGAGAGATTAATAGAGTGTTGACACATAAGAACAGAAATCCATGATGAATTGTCATAAACGTCGGAAGAAGATTTCGGCAAGCCTCAGACACTACAAGTTCGGGCCTCGTCTCAACTCCGTTTGAAAACGAATTGTATAAATTAGATTGTCATTTGACTGACCAATTGACATGACTAGCGGTGACTTTTGATTGCGGAGAATGTAATTGTTGGCTATTCTCACATCATTTATTCATTACTCGAAGCTTCTTAGACACGCAGTACCACTTTATCCTGTTGAGATCAGCCCGGCTAACGATGGGATGAAAGCCGAGCGTAGCCTTCCATCAGCAATTCCCTGCTGAATGTTGACTACTTGCAAGACAGCATTAACATTACCACCAGTGCAGAACTGACCATTAAAATAACCATTCCTCTCAAGAAATATTTTCCCATTTACTGATTATCACCTTTCTTTGACCGTGAGTCGACCATAGAACCGCTTGGGAGAGAGTTAGTTGAAATGGTCACTTGGGATACGGCTGATGTCAAGGCTAATACACAGGTCACAGCGACATGACGGGGCTTGTGTCCTCTTGTCACACACGATGACAGACCTTAAAGACATAAGGTTAAGGGGCAGGAGGGAAACCTCCAAAAGAACTTAAAGACTCATTTATTTGGAAGAAGAAGAAGTTCAATAAAGTGCATCTTCTTTGAATCAAATCTGCGCCTCAAGCACCCTCTCTCCTGCGCTTGAGAGCTAATTACGCTTCTTTAGGTCAAGGTTGCCCAGAGCTGCATCTACAATGCATAAAGTACTAAATTAAGCTCCTATAAGAGACATTTCTCTTTTTCATTTCGCCATTAATCCAATACGAGGAACAATAATGACCAACCTCTTTGCTCGTGGTGATTTTATGCGAAAGCAATTTAGCGAACTGGATCGCGATGGCGATGGCTTCATCACAGAGGCTGATTTGAAGGCCTGCATTAAAGGACATCCATTTCATGCATGCGCTGTTGATGTGATTACAAATGATTTTGCTTACCCTGTCCCAAATAATCTTTTTAGTGCTTTTTTAAGCGATATGATCGGAACGGAGATAGGAAGATCTCATTCGAAGAGTATCGTAATGGTCTTCTTGCTTATCTATTTCAAAATCTTCAGTAAGTTTACAAAGTGAGATGTAGAGGTGAAACGAATGGGAAACTAACGCTTATTTTCATGCAGAAATGAAGATATGGCTCGGTCCCTCTTCAGCTTCCTCGATGCAGACAAGTCGGGTGCTGTGAGTGTGAAGGAGCTGTACAATTTCTTTGAAGGTTGTATCGGAACTCTGCCAAGAGAGTATGTTGAGGGTTTTCTCGAAAGACTGGACTCCAACAAAGATGGGGAGATCAGTGAATCGGAGTTTCTGACCTTTGTAAAGGAAAATCGTTCAAGGGCTTGCAATCTCTGTTCCATATCACAATATCATTTCATGCCCTCAGATATGCGATAGAAGAGATTCATTCTATTCAAACACCGCCCCTCTCACTTACTCATGGGGTCTCTAAGGGGGTGTTTTGTTACTTACAGATATAAAAAAAGAAAATCTAAAATATTTTGCATCCTTTTTTTTATAAAATATGGTGGATCCGGTTTTTCCACTACCTTGAATGTTGACAAGACACTGGGACACGTTAAATGTATGTCACTGTTTTCATAGCCACTATTATTTTCTGGACCCTCAATTTGTTGCATCACCAACCGCCGATTAAACGAATCTAGTGGACGGGACTCATGCTGGTCTACTTTACAATTCGGCGTCAGATTAGTTCCAGCGGTGAAGATATCATAAAATTGGATGTCGCGTTGGTAATTACCTTCGAATCTTCATAGAAATTAAAGGGAAAAAGTGGAAAAGAAACTGTCGTGGGTTATTTTTCATCCCCGGACTTGCCAAAGATTCCTTGATGAGTTTACTGGGAATGTGAGTTGATAGAATAGGACGTGTACACTTATGCTAACTGGGATAAGCAGGTCTGGAGGGAAGGAAAAACGGACACATTGACTGAATGACAGAGTAACTGGCCGACAAATGGTAAGAAAGGACTTTGATATCACAAAGAATTCATCCCCAATTCCCTTCAAATCACCAATTTGCTAGTCTAGCTACCTAAAACAGTTAATAAGTCGTCTCGACAAGTTTATGCCCACTTAGGATATTGGGAACTGCAGACATAGCCAAATGCCAAAGATCAAATGTTCGCAGTCCGATATAATGTAACTAGATGACGCAATAGAAGTGGACAATTTTTTCATGAGAAGCAGTAAGCTGGAAGAACGTCCTGCCTTGCTAAGATCACTCGAGAACTCACACCTCGACAACGATAAATTTTACTCTCGCACCCTCAACTTACGCCGTGACTCTATCATGTCCACGAAACGAGCTAGCTTTGAGCAATGGGTTCGCGCGAGGTATAAAAGAGGTTTCAAATGCAGCTGAACGGAGGATACAATTCAAAAACTACTTAAACAGCAAAACTGAATAAAAGGGTGCCATTTTAATGACGACCATTAATTGGAAATGAGCGTTCTTCACTAATTCATCTTATCTTACCTATTTAGCCTGTTTGGTAGCCCACAAGCTGATTGCCGTTCAACAAGAAAGACCGCATACGTAAATGCTTGTTTCGCATTATCCTATCGGTGGTGAAACTTAGTGGCTAAGATCAATTTGGTCTGTAGGATGCTACTTAAGCATAAGAAGTAACAATCCCTTTTTGTAAGTTCTCCTAGGATGACATTCAAGGACTTCACACCGCTGCGATACCTACTAATGTGAGGGAAACTGTTGCTGCCCAATCCTGACCTCCGTATCTCTACAGGCAAATTTACTCGTTACATCTGTCAAACATCAATAGTTTGGTCACATGGAAGATATAAAGTCAGACAAAAAATGAGGTAGAAGCATTGGCGTCAAAGAACCGAGAACCTTTCCTGTCTTGCCGAGACATGAAGAACTTTCGTACTTCTGCCTGTTCCTGCATAAAGTAGACTGAGACTCAGTCCAAGTTATTTCCCTCTATCAGTCTCTAAAAGGTAAGGTTCCGTGAGAGAAAGAGAGAGGTACTTTACAGATGATTTTATTTTTTGCGCTGTGCGTTCTTCTTTGCTCTATTAACTACGCAACTGCGTTACAAAGTGTGCGGTAAAGAGCCATTTCTTCGTCTCATTTCATAGTCAGGTGGTCTTGAGAAAGGTGAGACCACTCTTCCCTCGCCTAAAAAATTCTTTCGCTTCACACGAAAAGGAAAAAGGCAACTGGTGCTTAGAGTCAGCGGTTATTTTCTTTTTAAATTTTTTGCCACTTTGCATGCACAACAATTTTATTGTTTGCTGAATCTTTTGCAAAGCTTACAATTTTTCGTCAGATTCAAATCTTGCAATGTTTTCCCGTCTACGTCGACGTCACGATGTTGGAAGGAGAGAGCGACTGGTAGAGCTCTTCAATCGCATGGACTGCAACGGTGATCGCATCCTCCACATGAACGAAGTGAACGAGTACCTCCAACGACATCGTTACGATCCATCTGCCATCAGAGTAAATTCCTTTCTCTGTCTACATTTGTGGCTTTCTGCGTTTCTCTTATTAGAATTGAGAATTAAAACGTAAAGTTTGCGATAAGATGTCCCAAATTGCCTTAATACAGAGAATTTCAATTCCTTCAATAATATTTCGACTCAAAGGTCAATTAAGTGTTTCTTTCTTGATGCCTTGATTCTAAGAAAAATTGGGTTCAAAAATACATTCTAGGTCTCCCCCAAGGTTAAACAGGTGGAGTTCTGTCATAACTCGTTAAAATGACCAAGCGGCCAAACAGTAGAGGCTAAAAGTTCTGTGCCCCTAATAAGGTGAAAATCCATTTGGAGCATGGTGTTAAAAGGTGGATGATGCAAAATGTCTAATAAATATGACAAGTCTTCCTGCGTGGTCGTCTACGGTTTCGCAAAACCAGGTCCTCCTTCGAACCCAGTCATCCTTTAGACCTCGGAATAGTAAATACCCCAATGTAGGTGTTGTTCCAGTCCTTCGATAAAAAGCCTCCACAGATCCAGCCACCTGTAGCAAATAAATTATTTCCTTAATGCTTAAATTCGGCTACTGTTTTTTTTAATCATAAGACACCCGAGCTTTCTCTGAAACCTTGATGAGCCTTAGTAGCATGGAAGAGGACTGCTTATAGAGGAAATAGATCCTTACGGACAGAGCGAGAGGATAACGTCGCCACACGAAGTTGAAGAACATGTGGAATGACTGGCCTAAGTAGCTGAAGGTAGCAGCCAAACAAATTATTGAATTACGACATAAGAGAAGCAAAGTGAATGCCTTTTGACTCTGAGAATGATTGCTCTAGCCTCTTGGCTTTAAAAAGATCAATTTTATAATTACGATGTGATGCTTTAAATTACCCATTTATCAAACGAATTGGCTGTCCCATTAGATGTTCATAACTCTTTGAATAAGTTTGCCACTTTTTTAACAAAACAAGTAAGTTAATTTTTAAGCGAATTCCAGGAATTCTGGCGAACCTTCGATTTAAATCAAGATGGTCAAATCACGGCCGAAGAATTCAACATGGTTCTAGCGAGACTTCCTGATGACAGTGTCGAGTAAGTTAAGTGCTCTTTCCTTTATCGTATAAGAATTTCAAAAACGTTTATTTAAATCTACCAATTACTAATCATCTTAAATCTCACGTGAAGCAAAGTCTTCAATGTGCCGTTCATATTAGCAATGCGCAGAATTGTGTGCTTAAATACTGCAAGCAACATTGTAGTTCACACTGGCTGCAATGCAATTATTCACGCCTAATACTAATGCTCTGTCCGCTGCCAGCATCGACAACCTGCGACGCGTATTTAGCTCCTTCGACACCGACTCTTCGGGTCGACTAGAGGTTAATGAGGTAATGAGTCTGTTGGGCGCAATTGCAAACAGTCGACAGGTGGTTGAGAACCTTATGCAACTCTATGGAGTCTCACCAGATCTTGGCCTCACCTTTGAAGATTTTGTTGCCTTCTTCTCGGACCCTGCTTTTGTCTAACCTCGGCGCTACCATCATTCACCGCTGCCGGCATCATCATTGTCAGTACTGTGGAAAGCTGCATTGCTTATAAATTGTCTTCTTCCTGTTCTGTGTGCCTGTCTTGCGGCCTTTTAACCGCGCAAGGAACCGCCTCTTCCTCTTTCTATTCCCTCTTCCACCACCAGTATCATTATTAATATTCTCCCACCTTATCAGCAGGTTTGATCGCAAAAAAACGCTTCTTCATCATCTTTTTAGCCTTCTTTAAAGCAACATGTCGAATAAAAGGGGCGTGTCAGGACCAGAGTTGACCTTCTTAAACAGCAATTCCACAAAGCCAGCACATGGAGAAGGCTCTATAGCAGACTGGGTCACATGGCATTGGGAATAAAGTGTCCTCCATCCCTGATCGTGCAAATTTGTACATCCTCGAGACTAGCGCTAAACCTAGGCGATGACAGCATTTGTTTGCGCCCATATAAATAGAATAATCTAGAAAAACAAAGGACATTGTTGGGCAAACCGCATGATTTGTAACAAGAAGTTGACACACAAAAGCTTCGGTGAGCTGTTATAGTTGGGTGAACCCGGACGGTGTCTTGGCTCCAACTAACAAGTCAAAGAGGTAGAATTCAAAATGCAGAGCTCTATTGTCAACTATCAGCGCATTCTCAAAGTGCGATGCGTCCGTGCATCTTCCTTCGGATGACTTTGACCCTAAGTCATTCACATCATCATTGAGCAGTGGGAACGCAATGTGAGGCATTCTTTCATGTTCAGAAGTGTCCATGAAAGAGGAAAGTCCGTATTCAAATGGAACCTTATAAAAGATTAGATTTAAAACAAATTTTATGGGGTGGAGGAAGTGTCCTCCACATCCTTCGAGGTCGTCTTGATGGTATCTCCCCAGGAGATTGCCATTCTATTGCCACATAGATAATCGCATGCAAAATGATCAGTAGTTAGGGCCTACTCGAAGGTGGTTAGAAATAGGCCCTTTAGATAGTAGATATCAAAAGCTCATAAACCCTATAAGTCGCTGGGAAAAAAAGCACTTCCGCAACTCACATTAAACCGTATTTTGTCGAAGACATTAGAACTAAGAAAAAAAGAGGATTTGAAGAAGAATAGAACAAAGAAGGAAAGAAAGGGGAGCAAAGTAAGAACCAGTTTACGCCTAGATGGTGCTGGCACTTCTGGCTGACTTATTGCTGAATGCCACACGAAAGCTTAACGTTTTGAAATCTCTGCCTGCTTCGCCTCTTCTTCCTCCTTCACCTTCTCCTTCGACATTCTTAGGACTCGGTGTATCGAATCGTTCCTCAAAAGCTTCACAGGAGAGCTGATCTTTGTCGCCAAGCTCCACACCTGGCTGCTCGAATTCCAAGCGACATCTAAGACCTCTCAATCGATTTGGGAGATCGGCTTGCACGCCGATGTCGTAAAGAGTAACTTTAGGAACCGGTTGTTCCAAGGGATAGACGCTCTGTGGGTCAATGTTTGCGTAGACATGCGGAGTTTGAGCGTAATCCTTTTCCATAATGTCCGTTGCTCCTTCATCTTTTTCCTGCTTTCCTCCTTCTACATCGAAATCCTGAGCGATAAACGATCTCCCAACCTGCATTTTCTTGCCGTATTTACGGATGATATGCTCTTCAATTACTGGATGTTCCATCTCGGTCATCTTGCAACTCACACAGACACCATTCTGACAGGCGACAGTGTAGAGCAGTGGAGATCTTTGTGGCGACTCACCCCCACGCCAACGCTGATGTCGGCGAAGTGTTGACGTTCCTGAAGGAGTGACATCTCCATCTGCAGAAGTCAATAACGCCGAGGTAGACAGGATTAAAGGAGTTCGATGCAACCTGGCTAAATCCGATTTCTTCATGTAGTTTATTCGATCTAGAGTTAGACTTTCATAGGGACGTTGAAGTCTCTCTGGTGAAGTGGGAGAAATGCGAGGCTTTATACGACTCGCCTCGTTGTCAGAGAATACAAATTCACCATCACCCGAAGCTTTAGCCTTCTTCTTACTTTGTGCATGACGGCGTATTAGGATGGGTAGAAAGCGATAGAATCGATCACGCTTTCGAGTCCTTGAGGGAGATCGCGTTTCTCGGCTGCCTTTATCAGTCTTTGAAGGTCGGGAAATCCATGAGACGCTGTGATCCCCATATCCGCCTGAGGAGTCCGGTGAATAAGAACAACCGATTTCAGCATCGAGGCCATCAAAAAGGAGAGTTTTGTGTCTTAATTTGGGGTGATATGCTCTCAGCGATTTTGTGGAATCAGAGGTTCTTGAAGAAGTCTTATTTGGTACTTTTGCATTAAATGGATCTGCGTAGACGGGTGGCTGAGATTGGACCAGAGGTATTATACTTGCTTGGAGAGATTCTGTTGAGCCTTTTGACACATTGTCCGATTTTTCCGTCTCATACCAACTGAAAAAGATTAACTGGCTCACAGTGCAAATTCCAGCAAATGGGAAAAGTTTCAATAATTCTTGACACTACTCACTCCTTTTCAATCTCATCTTTTGCGATAATTTCTGGCGTTTCCGAGGAACAATAACGTTGATAACAGATAACCAGTTCCTAAGACATTAAAAATTTCCGTCAATTAGGTTAGACATTTGAAAAGGAATATAAAACCGTCAGTTTTGCGGGTTTTAATATGCTTCTCATCAGTAAAAACGGCTTCGCCTGGTAGCTGGCAGGAGGTATTATATCTGTATACCATCTTAATATTGTGCTCTCAGCCACTTTCCTCCCGTTTCTAGATGAGTGAACCAAACGATGTGATTGCAGAGTTTCTGCTCCTACGAAAAAGACCCGATGTGGTCCCGTGACCACAGGAGGTCCTCACAGCATTGTTTGAAGAAGAGGCAGCGTGCAGCAGAAGAACACGCCACTCAGGGATAAATGATGATCCAAGCACAGATGGACTTCAGGATACCATGTACCCTGCTAGGACAAATGCATTAAGCGTAACTTGATGCAAGTGAGCCCTGTTCTCATCGACATTGGTGAAAGTAGTGTATCGGCACCTGGAGCTGATCCCCAACGCCTTTTCATTGTCAAAATGTGTACTTTCTACTGAGCCACCGCAAACACAACATTGTGATAGAAAAAAAGGAGATGGGTAGAGCTAAGTTAATGTACTTTAAATAAAGGAATCAAAGTTCGCTTTCCAGCTAAAAGAGAATGGTTAAATGTTTTGGCAATCACTTTAATTAGCAGAAAAATTAATTTGTCTCCATGAAAAGTTATCCTAATTGCTTGATTCATTCCAATGTGATTTCGTTTAAAAATGCTTTAGACTCCCCACTAGCTGCAAAAAATTTAACTTTTGTTTCCTTTGATCTTTTAATGTAACAACGAAAGGGTCTTCACAAATTTTACTTTATTTAGTGTAGAATACAAATAAACATTTGTACAATTTACCAGTTGCAAATTTTCTGGGAGCTTTTTTTAAAGAAAAGCCAGTTAAACTGCAAATTCAATTAAATTTAAGCAATTCAATTCTTATTTAATCACAAAACGGACAAATGTTTGTTTTAGAAACGATTTCAGAGCACTTAACCTTTGTCAAAGTTAGTGCCAACCTGGCTTTTGAAAAGTTCCTACTAATTGTTAGCAAGTAGCAAGCATATTATACGTAACCTTCAAGTAGATACTAGAATATGCAACTGTTAAAATAGTTGTTTTGAGATTACAGGTTTTTTCTCTGACCCTCCAGAAAGTATCTGGCGAAGATAGGGACTCAAATGGGTAGCAGTTAGGCCGCAAATCGCATAGCATGGATTGTTTACAAAACACCGACAGTAAACCACTTGCTGGTAAAAGTTCAAAGGCGCGTGTTTTTTAATTTTCAACAAAAGGGCAATATTCTATTTTCTTTCTAGAATATATAGCATACGCTCTTATTTTTGCTTGCCAATCTGTCTACTTATTGTAAAAAGTAGCACCGAGCTTATAACTGAAATACACATATTTTTGGAATTTAATGCTGCAAAAATTGTCAGAAAATTTTTGACAATTACCTCGAATACATCGATGGCTTGAACAAGAGCATCCAAAGCGTTGACATCAACATTCATGTATTCACCTATTATTTGGGAGGATTGCGAAGAATAAAGGACAATTTAGTAGACAATAAATGACCCAGGAAACTACATTATTTTGCGTACTACCTCGACTACCACGTCTTGATTTCATGTCGTCGAGGAGATGCGTCAAGCTCTCCGACCCCACCTCGTGGGTGTGCTCAAAAATCTTGGTGAATTCCGACACCTTTTCCAGCGCCTTATCTAACCGTGTTAGCTCCTCTGCACCCAATACCGTCTGAATAGTCAAATCAATACTTTAGACTGTTTTAAGTAAAAGAAGATAAGATTAATAGTTTGTCTTTACTTGCGAGTCGCTGAGAGCGCTCTTGAGCAGTAAGGTGCTCATTTCTCGCAGAATTTGATCAAACCTTGAACAAGTCTTTTCCCACACCCTAAAGAGGTGTTTTCGCAGGCTAAAAGGCAAATGAGGAATTAAATCTTTTTGATTGTTTCCAACGCGTAGGCCTTATTATATGCTTGGGAATCGCTGATTAGGAGCAAAATTTTTGCTGTCAAATCAAATGGGTCGAAGCCACCAAAATACGCCAAATGACCCGATTTTTCCTTTAATTTTTTTAGGTGAAGCTCCCTGTACTGACTAGTTGAAACTCTCAAAAGAGACACTCTTGATACATTTTAGTCTCTGAGCACAGAGCCTTTCCATTGCGCTCTCTTTTTCTAAGCTAAATTATATGGGTGCGATCCATGCTCGTCTATTTCAAGCCGCAGAAACTTAAGACTTGGAGAGGGCTCGCTGTGTGGAACAGGCCTTACTGTTCAAAAATAATTCCAGTGATAAATCACTCCGGGCTGGCTGCATCGTGTTGAGAAAGGCTCACCATTCTTCGTCGAGAACACTTTGTACTTATATGCAGTGCTGTGGGCGTAATGACTTTCTGACGCCTAACTCAAAAACAAAGGGAAGATTTCTGGTAAAGGTAAAGCAGATAGATGTCACCGCCATGATTTATCATATGATAGTAAGCATCCATTAATAACATCCCTTCTCATTTCCTCACTTCGCTTTACTGTGAAAAGTGATGGCTATTCCACTGTACATTTAAGGAAGAAAGCGCACAGGTGGTCACTTTCACACGCCTTATTCATTACCTGATTCCTTTCAAGAGGTTGTTCATCACACCTGCCAAAGACTCCTTCACAGGCGTCAAAAAGGCACCAATTCTTTGTACAAAGAACACTCGAGACTTATCTGTCAAGTAAGTGCAAAGGTTGGGTAGGTCACCGTAAGGAAAATTTTGCGTTAGGTGCTTCTTTTAGACCGTTAGTGCTTCTGCCTCCATTTATCTTAGAGAATCAAATTTTGGATTTTGTTGCTACTTTTTCATTTTCAACATGAAACAATAACTCACTCTTGGACCATTCCTATATTATTTAGTCCTTGTGGCACCGCTGATGCCGATTGACTCCGTCTAACTTTCGCCTTCCTTCTCACCACCTCATCACCAGTTGTGACCCTTTCTGGTGATGTTTCAGGCGAGTCCAACCACACAAAGGCGGCGGGAACAGAAGCAATCACCAGTCCTTCCGGTTCCTTGCCCTTTGATAGATCAACTAGGAACCATTCTCTATGCATCATGTCGGCTGGACGATTAGCACGCACGTGGACACGTGTGCCTGCGCGAAGGAGGCGTTCAACTTTTCCATTGGCGGATGATAGAGAAATGGAGGCCAGTAGTACCCCACTGTGGAGACCATGCAGCAGGGGCATTCGACGATGAAGGGGACTCACGATAGTCAGCTGTTGGTTGAGCTTTTGCCAGGTCATGAAGGCCTCTACCAGAGACTCCTGATATGTGAATTTCGTGGTGGATAAAAGAGCATTTTTCGGTGAAAGCCCTTTTTATTTACATTTCCACTAATTAAATTAATTAAAAAGGAATAGTTATTTAGTTAGCATTTTGGCGGTTAAAGTATGCATTCATTAATGCTTGCATTCACTTCTTAGGGTTGTCCGAAAAAGTTCAAATTTACAGGTGAATACGGTTTTCTTGGTGCGGAAAAATGTGTGTTTGAAATCGGTGGCTTTTCTTGGTGTCACGTAATTACAGGTATGAAAAAATGGGGAGAAGGAACTGGCACATCAATGGAGAAGAGAGTGGAGCAAGATAGAGCCAAACACACGTCTAATTGGGAAGGAGGAACAGGTTATGGTGACATTTGTCGCAACGTATGGAGTGCTTTCATAGCGCAGTAAATGCGGGTCCTTTTTCACTGTACGTTCCCGATTTTTACGAAAAAAGCCCGAGCGTTTACTTCCCCTTTGACTTTTTCCCCATGAAAGGCATTTTGTGACATGAGTGGATACTTAATGACCTCTCTGTGGTATTGCAGAGGTCATAAGTAATTCAAACCTCAGAGGAAATAGTGGACATTATTTTTGTGGATAAGTCTGAAATCATGGAAGTGCTGTGACTCACTAAGGACTGCTGGATTTCTGTGAAGAAATCGCTAATAACTGCCTCCGTGACCGCCTGATTGGTGGTCAGACCTTCCACGTGGGCCTCCAGCTCATTTAATTGCCGAGTAAGGTTTTCGAGTTCCAAGTGGAACTAAAAGCGACAGACAATGAAAGTCCCTTTTTTGCCTCACAAAAAACAAGTGACAAATATTTTTGTAATTTTCAGACTTCGCGTAACTTGCTAAGCGCATTTGATAGCAATTTATTTGAAAGGCCCACTTTTAGAGAAGAGGATCTTTCCAAACAAAAAATCCTTCCAAAAATAAGTTGAACTTTTGTTTAGGAGATAAAGAGCTAAATTTGTCCAGCTTCGCTCTTTCCACCCATAAAAATAGCTTTTTTCTGGCCTTCATATCAAAGTATAATCGAATTTATGAAACCTGCCGGGCATTACCAGATGATAGCGCTTGGCATGTTTGACATGAGTCTGCAGCATGTGGCCTAAATGTGTTACATGCTCCCAGGAGTTGTCTGCCTCTTCGGTGAGTTGCTAAAAATCAAAAGTGAATGTTTATTTTGGTTATTTTTAAGAAGCTATCCTATTTGAACAACGCAGAACACGTTTTAGGGTTTACCGTCGAGTCAAGCGCTTCTCGATTGATGGTTCGGCAGTCGTGGGACAAACGAAGGGAGGTTTGGACCACCTTGTCTGCTAAATGCTGATACAGAAGCAGGAATAATCGCATCATCATATTCAAAATTGTACTGTTTCGCTACTTAGAATTCGTCACAATCCTTCTTCACATCTTTTTTTCAGCGATAAAAGACCCACAACTTACAACAAAGTCCCGCTCCAGGCGACTTATCCCACGAAGGTAGTCCAGACTCTCGATATTATTTTCAATGCGTTTCTAGAATCCGTAGTCAGGAAAAAAACGAAAAAAAAACAGCTTCAGCATTCTCTTGTACAGTTATCTCTTGAACACATCACCCAGTTTGTTTGAAAAGTGGACCAACTTTAAATCTATTAACTAATGCATTTCCAAAAACAATTTTTAGATTACTTGGGTGTCATGTAATATCTTTTTTGGATCCTCACTATCCTAAAATAAAAAAATATTATTTGACAACCAATACGGGTATTATTGACTTTATAAAGGGCAATGATTGGAATCACATGCAAACCTGTTCACTGGGGCGACTTTGACCGAGCATGTGTCGAAGAAACGATTCTCGCCGATTGGATTGGTGAAAGAGGTGGATATTGTCCTCCAAGTCACCATTCCCCTCCATTGGCACCTGTCAAGCATCAACTTATATGATTGCTCATCAAGGAACACAAACAGTCACCCCTTTTTGTTTAGTAAAATCTGCCCAGGACTCACCTTCATTAAGTTTGCTGACAGATGTACTAAGTCTATGTAGGAAAGGAGGAAGTGAAGAGGAAGAGTTGGGAAACGAGAGGAAGATGGGAAGAGGAGGGAGAAAAACAGGCTTCGCACAAGTAATTCGTTCATTTACCATCACATAATATTGACTTACCGACTTCAACTGCACAGTGTGTACACACACGCAACAAACAGGTTAGGCGTGAAAAGTCATGCTGCTAAAATAGCCGTCGCCAGCGACCCGACCTAGAAGCCTAGTCGAATCGGTGATCGCGAATATGGTGCATGCACAACTCATTCGTTAGCCTAGCCCCACTGCCAAGCAATGCGCGCCTATGTAGGTGTGGTTGTGTGCTGACTACCTCTCTCTCTCTCTCTCTAGCTGTGCGTGTGTGTGTGTATGCAAATTCGCCGACCACCTCAGCGGGCAGTAGCATGGTGGAGCACAAGTCCACACCTACCTCACCGTAAATCAAACGTTCTCGACTTAATATTGTTCATCAATCTTGAGGATTGGTGCCTTTTGGTGAGGTGTCGATTAATGAGCCATCAATGGGAGGTTAAAAAGCTATTTAATTGCCACTTTTGAGGAATTTCCTTTAATCCACTTTCGGTGCATCCAATTAGGTCGCCTCTAAATAAAGCCACAGTCTTGGATAAAATTAATGTGGATAGACAATACTTTACAAGTAGTGCGACGTTAATTGGAATCGTCTAATCAATCGATTTTTCGGTTTTGGCGAGCTGGAAGCACAAAACAGAGTGAAAGTCAATAAAGCGGACAATTATTTATCAATAAAGTGGCACAGCCACAGCATAAAATTATAGCAACAATTTGCTATAAGCATATGTTTTTAGAAAATTTTGTGTTTCTTTGAGGGAAGCATTGTCAATGCTTAAAGCGTTTCCACAAAGTGTATACGTCTAACCCATT
This sequence comes from Taenia hydatigena, assembly GCA_036345935.2. NCBI lineage: Eukaryota > Metazoa > Platyhelminthes > Cestoda > Cyclophyllidea > Taeniidae > Taenia > Taenia hydatigena. The sequence continues at coordinate 974,689 of JADWOT020000009.1, forward strand.
ATGAAACACCTTTGAAGCACGCACACCATACATGGATTGGTTAGATATCCGGTTGGTGGAGTAAATGAGGACGAGTTTCCCTCTTTCTTGTTTCGATTGCTGATTGGTGGATATCGAACTCTACCAGCAGGGACATCTAAATAGAAGCCACGTGGTTGTCAAGTCGCATCACTCAATTATAACTTATAGACGAATTGGAGTTAAGATTAGCTGCTGCAGCAAAAAATCGGCCCAAATTTTTCTCATTTTCGAGGCGTTTTATCTTTGTAAGTGGGAAAAGGCAATAGCAACCACAGTTTCTATCCCAACTTTAGTTTCCAAATGTCTACTTTGGGTGCGATCCTGTGACTTTTCCGTGCTAAGCAGGAGTGGTAATCGAAACATGGACCATGACGATTGAGGCGATTCACACATTCACACGGTAGAGATGATCGATGGATTGGAAGACCTCTGTCATAATCGTTTGGAGTTTTGGTAGATAAAGAAAAATATAACTTTGCGAAGTGCACAATGCATCCAACTATGAAAAAAGTAAAAAAAAGTTATTTTTTGCATTTCGTAGACGCAGAAAAGAAAACAGCTACTTTTAAAACTTGCAGAGACAGCTGTCACCTGAAAATGAAGCGGTATTCGGCAGTGCCCATGCCCAAAGTAATTTAGGTAAGTAGACAATCGAAGATGGTGACTTTTGACTGGTGACCGACAAACAGTTAAAGTCTATTTCAACGACAATTCTGACAAGCAATTTCTGCGTTGTGTGCTTAACGTTAATCTACAAGAACGACATTGATTTATCACCTAACCTGCTTCAATTAATCACCACTTCTTCCTTAAGAGGGAAAAAATAAGCTTTTTGGTAAATAAGCAAATTTGATAAGTACCATCCACGGATTAAAAGTGTCATACACTTTGGTACAGTGTCAGGTGGTAGGAGAAGTTTATGCGGTTTTCCGTATGACTCGTTGCAACAACTTGATGTAAGGGTACACCAAAAAGGGTATTTGTGCATTCATCTGCCATCTGTAGAGTAGTCTTCTGCACTCCTTCCACTATTTTCCGCCCCTCGTTCAGCCTCTAAGATCAACTTCCCTATGCCGGTTAAAAAACTCGACCTGCTTCGAGTTTGACTCGGTTTCAAGGCTGTAGAAGGCACATAGTTTAAGAAAGTGCGCTGTGTGACAGTTTCGTACACTACCAGGTATATCACTTAGAGAATTACTTCCAGTCCTGAGCATACTTAGGGAATTACCTGTCTCCACTGGCACATGACTAAATTAACGCGAGCGCTGGAGCGCTTCGGTCGCATTCAAAATTACCTAAGGAGGGAAGGTCGTGAGGAAGGCCGACCAAAATGGGTTTCAATAACATAAATATGTAGATAACAATAGGGCATTAAGACAGTCACTTTGTACTTCAGATCTCCTTAAAAGAAGTCCTCCACTACCTTCCTAAGGGAGCTGCACTCCATCTCTGAAAAAATCTTACGTGTGTTTGCGCGGCGAAGTGTGGACGCAGGTGTTAGCAAAGAACCTTCTCGCCTCCTGAGTAAGAACTGTAAGGATCGCTTCTTTTTTAGAGGCAAGGAAAGACTTTGTGAAATAGAAGTTAGAAGATTAGTGCAGTTTCACCTCATCCGCACTGTTTGCACATTTTTTAGTGTCGAACAAGCGCTTAGAGGGTAGCAAAGGCAGGTGGAAGTGAACCGAAGGTTCTTGAGGCAGATTTTTGGCTGTCGGATGCCAAACCACCGGAGCTGTGTTAAACCTATTTCTTATCATGCTGAAAAAGGATGAGAAGTTGGAGAGATGCTTCTTTTCATAAATGAAGAAAAAAACCAAGTTCTTCTATTACCATTTTAATACTTAAAGTATTCTTAACAAAATAACAAAAAAAATATTAATTTGTCATGTTTGTGCTAATTTTCGCCTCGAACTTTGTTATCCCTCTCTAACATAACCCTAAAATTCGGCACCGTGAACAACGACTAATGCAATATTTACAGGTCAACGGCTGAACTAGTTGAACCTAAGTGAACTCTGTCCATTAAGTTCATATGTTTTCAATTATTATCTCCTTTTGACAGGCATGATGCCTTCCAACTGTTAATTCTTTGCGAGTCGAGTCGTAATCTGCAATTTTCCAGCATCGTGACCTTTAAAAGTTACCGCAATTTGACAATGCAGCATTCCGTCAAGGGAAATTCGTTTGAAAGGGCAAAATCGTGACATCTCCAAGTCCTTTTCAAAGTCGAAAGAGGTCGTACTAGCAACGTGACGAGGGACTGAGGATATGCCGCCGAGTGGACGTGCAATCCGAGGAGACTTAAGTGCTCGCGTGATCAATCGCAGAGTTAAGCAAACTATCAAAGGTTTGAAAGTATTTATTAAAGTAAATTAGCATAATAGTGCTTCTTAGAGCATGGGAACTTGACGAGACAAGCGACAAGCCCCTCTAACCTCTGACATACAAATTAATGGGTTGTTCTAGAGTTATTTTACTTATTTACAAAATGAAAGCATGGCTAATTACTCACCAAACTAGGTGTCATCTCTATCACTTGACAGTAATCAATCGGAAATCGATTGCACTGTGGGCTTTTTATGCGTCCGCGATGGATTTGCCCCAAAGCAAAGCCAAAGGCTTTTATTCTGCATCACATGCTCAGAAAATTGAAAGCAAGGCAACAAAATTTGCAAAAAATGCCTAAAAACCGATCGATAAAACCGTCGATAAATATCGATCGTGTGAATCCTTTGTTGCTTGATAAGTAATTGCATTTGGCATTAAAAATGAAGTTTTTAGAGTTCCTAGAAAGAAAGGGAGAAATATCTTCACAAGAGTGAAAAAGTGCGGCCAATTTGTTTGCCTAAATAAAACAAATTTTTACTGCAAATGTGAGGTTGTGTGTGTGCATGTGTTTCGAATTTCACCTGGAAAATGAGGAAGGAAGGATATCTGTTGGAAATATGAGAATGTGAAATGGGCTCTGACGGAATGCAGATCCTAACAACGCAATGCGGCCCTGAAAAGTTAGGTGACAGTGCTTTTGGAGAACCATCATTCGACAGTTGTGCACCAAAACAATGTTACTTTGGTTTTTGACTCCAAAAAAAAAACCAAATAGAAAAGGGAAGTGAGCCCCGCATGTGTGCATTAAAAAAGTTGATGAAAGGTGCCGCCTTAAAAGCCTTACTGACAGCAAGCACTGCTGAAAGTCAATGAAGGCGGTCTAGCAGAGCGAACTTTAGGCATTCGACTCTTCCACAGAGCTGGTAGACCTCCTCAGATTCAAAGCCTGTTGCTTACCGCTCAGTGCTAAGCAGCCGGCAAAACCAAATGAAGCTAAAGCAAAAAAGCATTGAAATGTAGGTGTTGTATGTGTTTAACTCGAGTCACTTGTCCACTTATGAAGAAGTCGGCGTTTCTAATTAAAGTTACAATGCATACTACTTTTGGAGTGAGAGGGTGGGTCACAACAACCATCTAAGTAGTAAGCGAGAATTGCTAGTTTTCTTAAAAACTACACCCGAAATAACGCCAAAGTGACGGGTCAAATTATTCTTTGTATGTGCAAACAACTCCTAGTTGATACATTTGTTCGAGGTGTTTTCCGAAACCTCAAATAAACTTAATCTGCAGAGAAGTAATTAAATCCTAAAATTCGCCTGGAAGTTTTTGGAGCAAAAACGATTTTGTTAGCTTTGTCCAAGCAGTAAAATCTCAGAATAAAAGGATGATTGGGATATGGCCTTGAGGTAGCTAACAAAAAATCAAGTAAAGCTACGCTGTCGATTGCACTTATTTTTCTGCTATTTAATTAATTCGCGAAGAAAACAAAGATAATAACAAAATGCTTCATGAAAATACCGTTGCGCTTTAAATAATCGTCCATTGTTCTGTTTTCGTGTTAAAGAAAAGGTCATGAAATCAGAGTTTATTGTGCAGCATTCCTTTAATGCCATTTTCGTTAAGCTGCGGAATCTTAGAGGCTACGATTCGCACCCTAACACCCATTCCCACAATGCTTCTGTTTTGTGACACGATACAGATTCAATTAAGTCTTTTTTCCGTTGCATGTACTGTTTCTTGTGCGGCATGTATTTGCTAGGCATGCGTGACATTTGTGACCTTTCCTTGTTTAAAAACTGATGAATTTTCATCAATCGGAATTGCTGTTAATAAAAGACATTTTAAGGGGGAATGAGAACACGCAAAACACGATCATGCAAATTGCACTGGATGAAGAACTGTTCAAAATTGTGTCGCCATCAGCCTTAGAACCTTGAGTGTATTTCATCATGAAAGAAGAGACACGCGCTACTCTTGCAACCACACAAATTAGTCGCTCGTGAATCCAGCATCTCTGTGGAATTTTTGTACTAGATTTAACACTGAAGATGCGACTTATGTTAATTTTTTTTTAAATCCTGGTTTTGTCAAAAAGTCGCTTAAAGTCTCCGCCATTGCACTTCCTCGGATAGCCTGACCTCTGGGCCATATCAATAGTACCAATTCTTTTTTTGCCTTCTCTTGCCTTCAGGGGAGTCTCGCAACGCTACATATATTCTGCTAAGTACTAGGTGTTCTTCCCCTTCGGAAAACTTTTGAGATTCCACACTACTAAGGTTGTCATTTTTAAATTAACTTTCGAAAAACACTGAAAATCTCTGAAACAATTTCTCACTAAGAACATTTTAAAGGATTCCTTAGAGAGATAATGTACCGCCCCAGGCTCCCTTGAAGGCGAAAGGAGACAGAATACTGGGGTAGAATGCATATATTCAACGGAGAGAGGGAAGTGAGTTGTTGGCATGGCAGCTAGGGCAATATAGACACCTCTGTGACTCTGACTGAAACCGATAGTCCAAACAAACAAAGCATTACATCTCCCTTCTCCTCTTTCCAGCATCATCCCCGACGCTCCCCATGGTAGATCTCTCGCGTCTGCCATCACAATGTAATCAGTGCTGCAAGAACCACCCACGAGCTAACCATGCCAGTCGCTGACATTCGACGTGATTGAGGCGATGCTTGACACCAATGTCAGTAAACCCTCTTGGCAGTTCGATTTGACTTGGGGTATCGTCCGGCTCCTTAAGCAAGTATATTATGGGTAATCTCCGGAACGAAAGCATTCCAGGTGGTCCATGGCTAGTGTCCCTTCAGTTGTTAATAGCTTTCCTGTGGAACACGGAGATGGAGTAGATGCCGAAGGCGGACGTCGTTCTTAGCCCTTCTGCTATGGAAGGTCAGAGGTACTCCCATCGCAGCACACGCACTTCTTTCACACCGCTGCAATATGCTGCAAGCCGTAGGTATCGGGATAGAAACCCTATGGAGTCGGGTCCGCTTTCTGCTGCCACCAATGCAGCGCCCCAGGACTCCCTTGAAGGCAAAAAAGGCAGAATACTGGGGTAGGATATACACATTTTTAACAGAGAGGGAAAAATGAGCTGCTAGCATGACCTGAAGGCCGGCATACGTAGCCAGAGCAATATAGCCACCTCTGTGTCCGTGACCGAAACCGGTAGTCCAAACAAACAAAGTATTACAGATAAAGCTCAAAATCCCTTCTCGAAATCAGTTTGCTAAGTAAAAATAGTTTAATGATGGTTTCATCTAATGAAAACCTACACTTCTCGCCGCCTTCATTTTCGGCATCGTAGGAATATTGGATAATTAAAAATGTCATGCTGAAAGATCTTCCGGGATTTAAAGCAGCGATATAATAATAAAAGTAGTTATTATAAGTATATTTCATAAAATAGCAGTTATGATTGCACACATTATTTTACTAACTCCCATTGGATCTCCCTAAAAAGGAATCCTACTCTTGCGAAATGTTAATTGACCAAAAAGATTAAATTTTTGCTATGCAAAGTGATTTGAAATAAAATTTACCCAAGAAATCATGCGGCTAGCACCTTATGATGACTGTACATCATGCCGCACTTGTTTGTTTTAATCTATCAAGATCAACCTATCAAACGTCTCGCATCGTTTGCCTACGACATCGCCGGTGTCAGTTACAGCGCTTTGAGTTGCCTTTAGGGTTTTCGCGCAGGAGTTTAGTATGGAGGCTAGTCATCAGACACCTCATGTCGTATCACCAATGGCGCCATTGTCGTCCGCACAACCCAAAGTTGGTTGCTGCCGAAAAGTTAGTTTGTGTTGCTGTAGCTGTTGTCTTGCGGTTAGTGTGGTATTGGCAATTGGATTTTTTGTTTCCGGTGGATTCCTCGTTTGTATGAATGGAGATAGTGACAATTTGATCGAGGGTGTCAGGGATTTTCTCGACATCGACTTTCAAGAGATTGAAAGTCGGGTTATGTGGTACATCTGTTCGCGCATTACGTTTTTGGAGGAATTTTCAGAATGGCTGTGCTAATGTGTGTTTCCATCTAGGAGAGGTATCGGCATCTCACTACTTGTTTTTGGAGGTGTAATGTCTCTTTTCATAATCATAACCGGCGCCTTCGTGTGCTGTCTTACGCCGCGTAAACACATCGTTCCACCAGGTGTCTACGTCGTAACCGTAGGTGTTTCTGATATACTTTGTTCTATCGACCTAATTTGCTTTTACTGTTATAACAGGATATTAGTTTTTGGGATTATTTGTTGGCATTGTTGCTTCTGTGGTTAATAACAATCGTTGACCTGTTATTACTCTAAAAAACTAACATTGCGTTTATGCTATTATTTTTGGCCGTTTTTCCATGCGGCCGAGGTAACATCGTGTAGATTTTCCACAGCATAAATACTGATATGCGCGTCATCTTGAATTAGAGAATCTTATTCCCTTGCACCATTTCTTTTTAAACCGTATTACCCTTGCGGGGCACAACTGCATTTTTTGTCTTTCCGTCATCCATTGTGCGAAATCGTCAAACGATTAGTTAATGCTTTATGAAACATCAGACGGTGTTACTTTAGAAACGGTTATATCATCTGTCACTTGAGAGCTGGCGACATGATAAGCAAAGTGCACAATGCTTTCCACAAAACTGTCGTCTGTGGTACGCTGACATTTTGTCGCCTATTGCTTAGTTTTACTTCTTATTACTTTGTCACTCACAGTTTTCTGGGATTCGTTGATAGGGTCTGGAGAAGGATAACCGCGTAGGGTATGTTTTGTCTGCTTTAGTCACCTCCTGCTTCAGTGAGTGCGCCTCCATGTTCACAGCTGCCACAGACGGACCTTAACACGTCAACCTATTCGAAAGCTACTGCGCCTCTGTTAGAACCGTCACCTGACTATGCTCCACCGTCTTACGAGAGCGTAGCGGCTTCCAAGGTGTCGTGAGGTGTTTATCCTGCATTCTCCCTCCAACTGTATGCCGATGATTGCATCTGTCTTCTTGAAGTGGGAAAGTTGCCCGCCCAAATTAATACTGCTCCTGTAAACCTTGCGATCGAGTAATAAAGAATTGTATAAACGTTTTAGTGTCCTTAGTGTGTGTTTGCGTGAGGACGTGGATGTAAATACGACTGAATGTTTGGGGTATGGTGTACACGCGTACCGTTAACTGTCCCAGCGACATTCCATCAGGTGCGAAGGTGGTTTCAAGGCAAGTGTGCCGAGTAAAGTGGCGATGGAGGTTTTGGGTTTCTGTTCTCGCTCTGCGAGGGCAAAATCATCAGGTGAGTGCGTAAGTTTGTGCATTATTAGGTTGGAGACGGCGACTTGTGGCTTGCACGCCGTTGTCTACGTGCATTTATTGCAAGGAGTAGGTGAAAGCGTGCCATTTATAGTTGCTATCGCCTTCATGTTCTGAACTAGCCTTTATATCGTATCATTATATCACGTCACGCCATATGGTTGCTTGAACCGATTTGGCTGATGCAGTTTGAGCCCGTCTTCATGAGGGGGGAGTTCGACCCAGATCTTAGGCTCATGGAAGTGTCTTGAGCATAAGTCGTGTACTGTATGCAGAGGAAAGAAGGATCATGACGGTGATGTGTATTACATTGATCTGTTCACTAGGTGGGTTTTTGTGCAGATTCATTAGGAAGAACACTCAGGAAGCATCCTATGCTCTTTACGTTTTCCTTTCACCCTCAAAATACTCTTTAAGATTTAGTCTGTTGATCGGCTGTTTCTGAATGTCAATGCCAAAGGAACGGGTACGCAATTAGTGGGTTGTATTCTAGCATCCTGCTCACATCCACTTGAATCCTTTTTATCACTACCGTCACTCTACAGAAAACTCACGGAGCTGTTCTTGGGAAGTAGAGAAGGGGTGGAACCTAGTTACAGTCGATCGTAAGCTTTACTGTTGTCTACTTTCTGAGCCTACTTCGTTGCCTCCTATGTTGAAGTGGGAGAGCGCCCAACTTTCTGACGTTGCTTGGCAGGCATGGATAAAATCTCATTCGACTCCACAGATTCCGCAGGATAAATTTTACCAGACGTAACTACTGTACCGTCCTAAGTCAGCTGTGAAAATGTGGTACACTGTCTTCCTATCCCGTGACCTCGGATTAGCAGGTACACTTGTATTAAATGCCCTCCGAGCTGCCTGTCTACAGAGGTTCCGCCAGATCAACCCACCATTTCGTCAACTTACTAAAAGATAATGCCAACAAAATGGGGTATCCAAAAAGGAGTGGCGAGCGTGACCTGCACGATGGCACAAGTTTAATCTCAACCATAAACCCACTACAGAGGGATCGGTGGCACTAAATCGGCAAGCTATGAACACTTGTTCAAGGTCCTCTAACTGGTGTGCAATTTGTTTGCACATAATTGGATCCACCAACCACATCGAGGACGATTGGACTATGGGCATTGTGTTGGTGATGGTAAATGGGCTGCATTTACGCTGCTGCCGCTGTTTGGGATGGTTTATGCAAATCCATGCCTATTTTCTCAATTCAAAAAGCGCGGGTTCCACACGCAGGTGGTAATCTACGTTGTCGTGTCAGGCACTTAAAGTGGTGTCAAGTCTAGCAACATGTAACATAGTGAAGGCTGAAAGTCCTAGTTACCACGGTCGACACTTCACTTTCGCAAACATCATCTAGGGAATGATGCACCTTCGTTCTTCCGTCAGCTTCTTTATCATCGCTTACAGTAGGTTAGCTTGTATGCATTAACTTAAATATAAATGCATGGATTTGCAAATATCAACATCAATGTGTGCAATTTCGTGCTTTTCTTTCAAAATATGCTATGCCAAGCCCCAAAAAACGATGCACAGGTATAAGATAGTAACCAGAACAAATCGATGTTCTGCAGTGAGTGCAGGCAATTGATTATCGATTTGCGGCCGCGCTAAAGTGGCATTTCCTATAAGCCGATCAATATTTCAGCCCCTCAGCTCAAATCACGCGGTAGCACTTTGGTTAAAGGGAATAAACACGAAAGGAGGGAAGCCACTTTGCCTTAATTTGATTACATTAGGGGAGGCGCAACATTGCGGCTTCTTGGAAGGGTCGGTTGACACAGATGAGCCGTTCCACGAATCCATTTACTGAAAAAAGATACAAAGAAATTGATCACAGGGAGTATATGTAAATGATAAAAGTGGTTGGCGTCTGAATCCTATCCACCAATCTTTTACCTCGCTTTCCTCAGGATTTGCATGATTAGAGGCTTCTGCACCTCCAGTTGCGCCCGCTGCTAAGTCGTCATCTTCAATCTCCTCTTCTTCCTCAGCCTCGTTTGCATCGCTTTCCTCGTTTCCTTCCTGCTCATCCGCCGTCGCTGCTCGTGTCAGCGTGGCTACCGCCTCAGCCTCGTCCTCTTCTTCCTCCTCTTCGCCTTCGTCTCCTGCTCCGTTCAGGGACTCTAGCCTTTGACTGCGTTCGTTGTTATCGCGCTCGCGTTTGCGTCGCTCCTCCTCAATCATATCAAAGAACTCCTCTTCCACTTTGTTTAGGAGCTCCTCAGGGGAGAGCAGTTCTTCTGCCGATGCCTCTTCCTCCTCCTCCTCCCCGTCCTTATCTTCTGCCTTTTGGAAGAACATGAAAGGCTTAATTTAAAGCGATGGTTGGTTGGTTCGTTTGTTCGTTAGTTGAGTGCATTCAGGAAGTCATTAGTAAAACGAGGTAACTGTGCTCCAGTTAGTTCACGCGGCGGTAACAAGTAGATCGAGTCGCCGGTTATTCTTCCTGTGTTGTTACAGGTGGTCCGGCATTTAATGGTTTGAGCATTTACTCGGTCAATTCACACTAAATTTATGCATGTGTTGCTTCGACACATGATTAGAAAACGGATTGTTTTTCTACTCATTTCAACCTTAGACGTTATAGTACATTTAATAACCTTTCCTTAACTTGATTGCTTTTAATCCTCTTGGATTTTATTGACGAAATCGCATAATTTGTCACAATTCCGCACCATACAATCTCCTTATGGTTAGTAGGATTTATAACATTTTTTGCGATAATAATTATGACGCAATACTATTTTTAATGTAGTTGGTTGCTAAACCTTTTCTGCCGTCTCCCCATCTGCCACCTCAGTCTTCCCCTCCTTCTCTGCATTTTCAGTAGAGCCTTCAACTGGTCGTAAGCCTTGAGTGGAAGCAGTTGGGGCACCTGTAGCTGCTGCCTCTGCCATGGCACGCTGCTTCTCCTTCACACGCAGTTCCTTGGCTCGTGTTTCGAGAATTTTCTCACGATGCGTTTCCCGTTCAAACATGGCACCAACTGTGGCCTTCTCGTTCTTCGCCGGAGTAGTGAATCCCCCAGACAGTTCAAGAATTGTCGTAACGCCAGAATGGGAGCCCACGGCGACTAGTTGACCCTCTTCGTTGACCCGAATACAGTGAAGTGAACCGTCAGATATCTGTTGTAAGAGATAAAAGATATAAATGACGTGGACTGTTTTGGAGAGTGCTAAAACGCAAACGGGAATTGGAATAGAATATGGACAGGCTTTCATCATAGAGAGAACATTTATGGGTGCGCAAAGGTAACAAGCGGACATTTTCTTTTTGAATAACGAAATATGGAAGTTTCATTGGATATTCCCGTTGTGGAGCAAACAATTTGAAGGTGCGCCAATTTCCATCCTGGATGTATGCACACTTGTTTCCTGATCTGTCGTTCTTTTACATAATTTTCAAGAATTTATAATGTGTCCTAACGAATTTCCTTATTGCTGTAAAATAAACATTTTCGAAGGTTAATTGCGAACTTTTCTACCCAAAAAAAGTTAAGCTTCGCCTATTATCCGAGTAAAGGTCCAATTTACTGCCAACATTCGATTGCAGGCATTTGATTGCATATCCTTCCGTGATGGAGGAGACCCTACCTTGATGTTCAGCGTTGGTTCGCGCTGCTTAAAGACGTAGTCCCAAAGTTCCAGGCAACCATTCAATCTTGTCATAAAAAACAACGCCGGACGAACTGGACTCCAGCAACCGTCCGTAGCTCCTACAATAAGTAGCATCACAGACTCTACTTTTCAAAAGGCAGACTTTAGATTACAGGCTACCAAAGCTGACTCACCCGATTCATGGTAGGGCGTCCACATTATGGGATCATCCTTCATATCCTCCGACCAAATACGAGCTGACCAATCACCCACAGAGAGGAAAAACTTGGTGAAGAAGGGATTCCGCTGCAGGGCATAAACTGGTCCCTTATGACCCGGGAACACTGCCGCCACCTTCTCAGCAGGAGATTTTCCTTTCCTATTACAAGAAATTATCATCCCCTAGGGGAAATTTTACTTCTTTTAGAACGGGACGCGATATTTTTATCATAAACACATAAGGCATTAGAACAGCCATACCTGTTCCGTACCAGCCATGAATTTGGTGGGGATAGTAGGTTCGTATTCAAGAGCATAGGCACCAATGGAACAATTAAGGTCCTGATTCTTCGTAGGGTCCAAATAGAGAATCTCCGTGGGTTCATTCATCTTGCGCACATCCCACCACAATACTTGACCATCAGTACTGGTAGAAAAGAACTCGGTGCCTGTCTTAGATTGAATCCAGATTACTTGCCAGGCGGGGTCTCGATGACTGTTTTCTACCGGTGATACTTCTACTGGGAGAGAGCCCTTACGCCGATCCCAAAGACCTTTTTACAACCAATAGAGGATATCCGTATGCATCCAGCAAGGAGTAACTGCATTGCTCAAATTCTTATTCAAATTAGCGAGTTTAGCATCTCAGAATGACATACTTTACTACTACTTAAATGACGTGCTGTCCCGGTCCAGATAAATAACAGTTCCCATGGACAAGTGCTTACAAAACGGGGGGAGGGGGTTGGAAGAAGGCGAATACGTTCTCCTGTAGACTGAACCAATAAAGAACTATCAAAGGGGTAATTTTCTATCCGCGCAAAACACCCATAAATGAATGAATAAAAGTTTGCTTCAAAGGGAGGCCTACAATATCCCTTTAAAAACCGATTTGCATAAAAGTCTGGCCCTAATAATGGCTCTATACCCTTTTTATCTTGAACGTTGCTAAGCCTGATGATTAGCAAAAGGACATTTGCATTATATAATGTTAGCAAAAAATCCATATCAAGTCTGCTGCATGTAGTGCTGTGCTAAAATGCAGCAAAATAAGGGTCTCTTCTGTACTTGCTCTAATTTAGAGCTCTGCGTAAAGATTAAACAATAAACAGACTTTTTTAACGCATCACAGCGATTTTTGTTGTTTTTTGAGAACGAAATGGTTTTTGTTTCTAAATTATACCGAGAGCCAAACATTACCCAGTCCATACTGATAACGCACAAAGGAGGCCTTCCTTAGTACAGTGGCGCAACAGAGAAAGAGATATTTAGAAACTCATTTACTAACAGTGAACTCAGTGATAGATAGGTGACGATTCTGACTCTTCAGCCTTTCTTCGATATGACTGCCGAACTAGTGTCATGATGTCGTATTTGCGTCACCCAACATGCTTCTGAATTGGTCCACTTTTATGCATGTAGAAAAGACACACTTGAGATGGCTCATGTTTTTTCTCAATAACATTACCATTAAAATTTTTAGATCACGGACTAAGATAACAACATTAATTAATTTCGATTCCCTAAAAAAGATAAACGTGATGCTCAAGAGCTGTAAACTCACATAATTGCCCATTATGACATCCTCCAACTAGAGAATGCGTGTCTTTTGGGTTAAATTCAACACAAACCAAGGATGAAGGAGGCAGAAGAATTAAGTCTGGTCTGTTTGGATTAGAAAAGTCCCAAATATAGGAGTCTGTGGATATATCTGTACCATTTTCCAAAAAGCCTATGTTGCTATATGCAACGGCAATTTTAGTTGGTCCTTCCGGAAACCAGCTGATATAGGTTGCTGTTCGCTTGATTTCATTTATGTCACTAAAATTGAATCGTAAGTACCTTGGACACTACCGAAAAACATTTACAATCCTTGCTGATGGAGGTTCTTCAGAGGCATCATTTTCAATATCATTAAAATATTCCTCGTAGATATTCAGCGCATTGTTCTGTTTAATGCAATGTTCAACCGACTAGAAGACTTTAAAATTTTGCAATTTTTTTACGTTGGCTAGAGCATGAAGTGTGATTGTATAAAGCTCGTCTTTTTCAATCTTTTTCCTATATCGTTGAACTTGTTCAGGCTCGTTGCAATTAACATCTTTTGGCCAGCCACCTTCTGTGTGATTGACCCCCCGAACTTCAGACAACACACGCTCTGTGTTAACCTCATGTTCTGACATCTCACTTGTGTGCTGAATGCCACAAGAAACAGGATTTCGTAGTATAAACTTCTCAGCTAACTCCGGATTCGCTGGAATATCTGCGTGTATTTCAGAGGCACGGTCAGAAAAATTGCATTGTTTTCCAAAATCAACTCTCTTTCGAGTATAAACATATCGTATATTCATGGTTTATTCTACTTGTCCTGCAAAATTTAAGATGATTAATGTGTTTGGATTTTAATTACGTCAAAACCAGTCTCGAACTCAAGGAATATATAATTGTTCTAACTCAATTAGCTATCTGATTTTTATGTATCAAAATTCTTTGCTTGACTCAACTCTATTTATTTTCCTGCATTTATGCAGCACAATGACTTGGTCACCAATATTTATGCAATCAAATAGCCGGGTACAATCTCTATGCAAAATAGCATATACAAAGGAATTTGAGGTTAAGCATCATTTAAAGGTTTTTTTTGCAGTAGGCACTTCAATTAGACTAAAAAGTTTCGTCGAAAAATGCCCAAGTAAAACATAAATGGGCTGCTTTGTGCAAATGTCGGATCGCTCCTAGAACCGAATTATCCTCCGAGATCCTCTCATCCTCCTTACTTAAAGCGTTTGCGAGTACGACCCCAAATCTGCGCTAGGCCGCAGACCCCCACAGTCGCATCAAACTCAGTTGCACGCCATGTCTATTAAGTCTTCGCACGTACTAACCGCCCCAAAGCCGGCGTCCCGAGCGAGTCTCAGTCACCGCAGATCCAGCCACCACAGGATACCCCAACTGACCGCCTCTTGCCATTTCGCATGCCACGGAGATGGGAATTGAAGCTTGTGGATTGGACCAATTCCACACAGGGCGGCCAATCCCTCGCACCAAGTGGGAACTTGGTCAGGCACAGTGAACTAGGTTCTGGCGGAACACCACTCCATGCAAGGAATGTCTCAACAGCGAATTCCTACGCTCCAGCAGCTGATGCACAATGGCTGCTGGATTGCTCACCTACTGAGTAATCAGAAAAGAAGTCCTCGGCGCGCACTCATCAGAGAAATGACGCAATGCACTCGAACGATCCCACAGAAAGCTGACCGGGAAAAGCACAAGTTCGTTCTTGAGGCAATGCATACACCGAAGCAACTACAGCCAATAAGACACACCGATTCGCTTGACGAGTAGTTCTTTTCATCTACATATCGCTTCCATGCAAATCTAACTAATGAGATAAGTAAGAAGTACTTTAGTCAGGAAAATCACAGCAACCGACAAAAAAGTGTTTCAATGCATTACACGCTTCCTGACACTTCGCCACAGATCCTTCTAAAACTGAAAAGACTCAATTTAAAGTCCCACCTATGATTGGCAAAGAAAGTAAACGAAATCAGAAATCACATACTTAAACAGACGAAATTGGTCCCGGATAGTCTTCGGGAATGGGAGACTTTTGACGCGTTGTTCCACATTAGACCAAATATCAAATTCATCATCTGAGACGGAAGAAGGGAACAAAAAAGATACTTCCAGCTCCACTTACTATAAACGCGAATAAGTGTGCCCATTTCTCTTGCTAATCAACAAAATACTTGAGATAAAGATTCCTTAAAAAACGCGTACCACCGCAAATTTGCTGAATAACGGATTAATATGACCGTGTACTACAGGCTACTACTTAGTAGACCATGGCAACAAACGTAGCACCTCAGAGTTAACGAGAAAAGCAAGCGATTTGTTGCCTAAAAAGCCTTCAATATCACCGTCATGCTTTTAGTAAATGCGCCCAAAACGCTACTGCCGGATGATAGTCGCCTAAGCAGGGGAGGTACTTACGCTCCTTGCCTGATTGGATTACGGCCATTAATTGCTGCAAAATTCGCCACCGACAGATGGTCTTAAGTTCGAGGATGCCTTTCAAGAGAGAAGACAATGAGTTATTTGTTTCAATGATCTAGCCTTCCAGCTTAACATAATTACATTTGGAACGTAGTTCAGTAAAGCTATAGTCATCGATTCACCAAAATCGACATAAGGATTAAATGAATTATGGGCTCTTGTTTTTCTCTCGTAGACGGTTGCTTAAGCACCGAGTGAGTTGTGACAACCGATGAAATAAAAGCGACCAAGGGGAGCGTCAGAGACGGAGTTCAAAAGGAGAGGCTACGTAGTGATTTAGGGCATACCTAAGTCCATATTCAGTCACCGTCTTGACATCATTGCAACCCGGCTGTACTCAGTGTCCAGACCCTTTGCGTTAGCAATAACCTCTCACAATAACGCGTCTTACTACGTCTTCAGGAATGACTTGCACATTTCATTTGTATTCTCCCAATGTTTCTAATTGAAAATTGAAGGAGACCTAGCAATAGAAGATGACCAACTACCATGTCGTAGGAAGCCTACAAACCGCATTTCGACCTCAGCGAATCCCCAAGCTGTTGAGATGAAGGGGAAGAGTGTTAGACCGGAAGCGCCCCGTCGCTCCAACCAGAACTCGCGACGGAGAGTACGTGCCGCACTCAGCGGCAAGTCAGCAAAGTGGTAGGTCAGTGAGGCTTTGAGGCAGTAGCCGGTCCAACGCAGTGTCAGCGTCATTGTAAAGTCAGCAGCTGGCGGACCAACGGCTGTAAGAAAGGTGGTAGTTATTGACTGATATCAACAAGTTTGCACACTTAAGAACAATTTTCCCAAAGTAAAAAGGTCGTCGAGCCACTAAAATCAGCAAGTGGATACGTTTGCTAGCTGAGGAGTGCGGGGCAGTAATGCCAAAAGTGTTTGCATGAGACAATGGAGCTCGACTACTGCCATTTGTAGGTTGACATCTCCTAAATTGTGATTGCTTTGCTGATTAGGATCACCATGGAACCCGACACACGTTAACAACACCTACGACAGCAGTATACTACTCAATCGCCGGTGCTGTTGGCCTAGAAAGTCCGCCGATGACCTTATAGCAATCGAGTACACGAAGCCGAAGCCGAAGATTTAAATAAATGTGAGGTAACTAAAACGCTGTCTGTTAAAACAATGCTCATTTAAAAGAGACGCAAGGATTCACATACGTGACGTCGACAACGAACAAGCTAGATAGTTGAACACACGCTTGTGCGAATGAGCGTCTAGTGGGAAGACCAATTACCATGAGCTCGAGCATCCACTCGACAGGGCGAACAGTGCGCGAGATCCCAATAGAGCAAGCGATCAACTGGTGAGCCCAGGGTATTTGGGCGGATCGATACGCCGACACAAGCGCAAGTACCGCGACAAATTTCCGGCCAGTGAATGCGCCATGTCGCAGCTCGAATGGGAACCGAGGCCTCCTCCGGCAGAACGATGGAGGGCACGGGCCGAGAAAAGTCGATGTGAATTTGTGGTAGACCGCGCCCTACTTGCAATTCAACCTGAGATGGATAGCGAAGATTGGAAACTCACTCACGTACTGGGAACAAGTTGATATCGGGAAGACGGAGAAGACGGTGAGGCTGTCTATGAGATTTACGATATTGTGGGGGCTGATTGTCATCCCAAGTGGGGAGGTCAGAAGCCAGAACAACAAGACTGTCTTGACCATCGAGAATAGCAAACGATTCGGGGTTCAGTTTCCCGGCGCAAGTGAACATTACAAGTTAAACTAGAAACGTCCTTCGCAATTTTCAGACATAAAATTCTAAAATGTTTGTAAAAACCACAATTATTTTTGAGGAAGCCCATAAAGAATGAAAGATGGGGAAATATTGTGATGCTAACCATCCAAAATGAAAATTAAGCTTAGTTAAGTACAATAAGTCGCAAACCCCATTCCCATCACTTCTACGAGTTGACAGACGAAGCGATGACCCGCACACCAAGCAAGGCTGTCGAATCTCAATAAGTCGCCGTGATTGTTACAAATTAAAACTAAACGAAAATCGGACTAAGTGTTTTGCGAAAGCACGATATTAGATTGCTTTATTGCGAAAGCACGATATTAGATTGCTTTATTGTGTATTTAAAAAAATTGCGCATTTATTACACTAAAAGCTCATGTGCTACTGCTCTAATTAGAAAAACACAAAGATCAATTGTACGAGCAGGCTTACTTAGATATGCATCAAGTAGCTCCATTATTACCCTAGCTGTGTTTGTAGTACTTTGTTGGAATAACCGGTTTCGGTCAAGGTCACAGTAATGGCCGTTGTAGCGACCCGAGGTTCCCTCGAAAGCAAAAGAAGGCAGAATGCTAGGGTAGAATATATATATTCATCGGACAGAGGAAAGAAGACTGCTGGCATGGCCCGGAAGCCAGCCCACGCAGATAGGGCAGTACGGCCACCTCTGTGACCTTGACCAAAACCGGTAGTTTCAACAAACAATGTACTACATTGCCCCTCTCTTCTTTCGAGCGTCGCCCCCGACGCGCCCCTTGGCACACCTCTCGCATCATCCATCACAACGTAATCAGTGCTACAACAAGCACCCACAAGCTAACCATGCCAGTCGCCGACATTCGACGCGAGTGAGGCCATGTTTGACACCAACGTCAGTGATCCCTCTTGACAGTGCATTGCACTTCGAGTTTCGTCTAACTTGGAAACAAAGTTCGGAATAAGTGGTTCTGCCGACCATCAGTATGTCCGTAGAGGGGGCGTTAGCACGCCGATCTCCTTAAGCAAGTATATTAGGGGTAATCTTCGGAACGAAATTTTTGCAGGTGGTCCATGGCTAGTGTCGCTTCAGTTGTTGATAGCTTCCTTATAGAACACGGAGAGGGGGTAGATGCCGGAGGTGGACGTCATTCGTGGCCCATCCGTAGCACATGAACTTCTTTCGCACCGCTGCAACATGCTTAAGGAGATCGGCGTGCTAATACCCCCCCCCCCCCCCCCCCCCATCAACGGACATACTGATAGTCGGCAGAACCACTTATTCTGAACTTTGCTTCCAAGCCAAGCGAAACTCGAAGTGCAATGCACTGTCAAGAGGGATCACTGACGTTGGTGTCAAGCATCGCCTCAGTCGCATCGAATGTCGGCGACTGGCATGGTTAGCTCGTGGGTGCTTCTTGCAGCAATGAGTATGTTGTGATGGCTGACGCGGGAGGTGTATGGAGGGGAGAGGAGCAATGTAGTACTTTGTTGGAATTACCGGTTTCGTTCAAGGTCACAGTGGTGGCCGTACTGCCCTATCTGCGTAAACTGGCCTCCGGGCCATGCCAGCAGCCTATTTCCCTCTGTCCGTTGAACATATATATATTCTACCCTAGCATTTTGCCTTCTTTTGCCTTCGAGGGAGCCTAGGGACGCTACAGTGTTGCTTTGTTTGTTTGAGCCACAGGTTCCGATCGGGGACACAGAGGTGGCCATATTGCCCTAGCTGTGTAGGCTGGCCTCCGGGCCATGCCAACAGCCCCAATTCCTCTGTCATTTGAATATATCTATACTCTTCCTAGTAATTTGCCTTCTTCTGCTTATAAGGAGGTCCCGGGACGCTACAAATTGAGTCGAATTTTTCTAACACTATTATGCGTGCACGCAAAAGCGCAACGTAAAAAAGCCTTACGAACTTGATGCCAGGCCTCCTTCATGAGTGTGGTGGAACTCATGAAAATGCAGGCGGCTTTTTTGTTTTTAAAAACAAATAATCCGCGAATAGGGGATTGACGCATGCAATAAACCATTTTGTTTTTATTTATAGGTATGACAGCGTCTGGAATACTGCTTTTATTGGTGCGAAAGTTGTAGCTTTAATAAGGCGGACGGAATTTCGGCCTGAGTGTACCGTAATTAAAATGATTTTTATTCTTTTACGACTCGAATGTTGATTGGCTTCTTTCGTTGTGGGTCCGCCTGTTTGCTCCTCTGCATCCTTTTTAGTGGCTTTCTGTACCGACTTAGGCTATGCCAAACTACATTTACAACTACGCAAACTCCAAAGATAATGAGCATCTATTTTATCGCGTCAAGATGGCCGCATTCACAGGCTATTACATCGGTAGACCAGTCTGGCGTGTTTGCTCATCATTTTAGGCTCCTTCAATGCGGCTCTCACCTACCTGCCTGCTCTGTTAACCGGTCGTAATGTTTACGGAAGCGGTATCAAGGCAGTTCGCATATTGGCCCTTGGACGTAATTTCAATACCGGACATAGCTTTTTTTAATAGTTTCTGCCGGCGCTGTACACGCCGTTGCTAGTTACGCCAGTGCAAAACTCCTTAACAAAGAACATAGTCCATTTAGCCATGCGATTGGCGGTGCTGCCGCCGGTTTTCTTGTTCGTCATAAAGGTAATTCAATCATGCCAGTTTATTTTTTACCCCGCTCTTGCAAGTGATCAGCTATGCATTTTAATTGTAGCGCCTTTTGCTAGCCAAATGAATATGGTGCTTTGCTTCGCAGCCCTCTCCGCAATAGGCAAACTGTGTGAAATGGTGAGACCACAATTCGCCAACCAAAGCATCGCCCGATGTCGTGGTTGTGTCCCCAACGCCTACCTCTCACTGAACCATCGCTACATGAACAAGAAATGGCGAGAAGAGGAGGAGGAGCTTGAAAAATTTTTATAGGTCTTTGAGACTCGCTATGTGTTAGTTTGTAGCCAAGTTAGATGCCAGTAAAGCAGCGTAGTTTGGCCTTCCTTCTCTCTTTATCTTTGCCACTTCCAGATGCGTTAGTATCAGACCGTTTCCGTCCTGTTCAGATTATGAAATTGTAGTGATGCAAGGTCCAGAATCTGTCCATAATTTGGTTCGTGTTTCGGTTGCGTATCCACGATTGTGTCAGATCTGTGGTGATTACATCATAACTCCACGGTGCACGGCCCGACAATGTATCACATGTGGGTGTCTTCTCCATGCCATTTGCACCGGAAGGGCAGGAAGGTGTCAGGGGTCTTCATCTACATCTGCTTTGGATCTCAAGTGTTCTGGGAACAACGAAGTCTTGGGTGACACTGATAGCTCCACAGCCGTGACTCTCTCTGATCAGGTAAGCTTTTTGGTTTTTCTAACTTACCAAACCTGGGCATGCAAACCGTACTCAATTCCTATTGAGGAATTGTCGTTCTTTGGGAATCTCATATGCTAATTGGATTTCATTTACAGTGTTTTTACTTTTACATTACGGGTTAAGTGAATTGTAAGGAGATTATGGCGTGATAGCTAGGTTCACCCAATATCTGATTCCTTGAGTTTCGGTCCCCTTTTTTACTTCTACGTTGTTCACTACACGGCTTTGCTAGTTTGGATCCAAGTTAAGATGGAGCTATAATTGGTCGACTTCATCTTTCCTGCGATTAGCCCCTTGCTAACTGGTCAGTGGAGCAAATTCTCCAGTGGTTGGTCGTAGTAGGGCTCTCACGCTACGCCGTCCTCTTCTCCTCCTACAACGTCAACGGCGAGACACTGCCAGGCTTGCTAAAACCTCTTAGTCCACTGGACGATATCAAGGACTCTTTTGCGCGTCGAGCCTTGAAACGCGCTATCATGGTGAGTGTCGCTGCTTACATAATTTGAGTAGGTGTGATTTTATGGGCGCCCTTAACTGTTTAGACCCTCATTGGAGAACTGCCCTCACCGGCTGATAGAACGTTTGCTTCTTCCAAGCACTCTTCCGCCACACCACATACTGATCTGCATTTGCAGAACTTTACCAGCGAGTTGGCGTGTTGCGTTTGCAGTCTCCCGCTTCTGGGTGAGTTGGGTTAAAAGTCAATCCTTATATCACTAGTTTTGGCGAATTTAAACTGAGGTGTCTCATCCGAAATGTGGGCACGTTTTATTCACGAACGCGGGTTTTCCTTCTTTTGAATTGTCAACCACAAAATTTTGTGATTCTAACAGTGACATTTCACTTACGTCTACTCACTGTCTGATTTAAAGGTGAATATTTTTACCATATACATTTGCCGGGATATAACTATTAATATCTCCTTTTAATCCAAATATCTATAGATTTCACTTTTGTGCATCTTGGTTTTCCACGCCTCGAGTCATCTCTGAATCCGGACTTAGCCCTTCCAGGATGAACACTTACCTATTATTGGTGCTTGTGTAGTCGTGCAGCCACAGACCTGGGCAGAGGGTCATCGCAGCGAGCTATAGGCAGAATTGGCGTTACTGATTTTCACCTAAAGCATGATTTTCTTTCTCAAACTTCGTTGCTACTCTAGAGACCACTTACGATGCGGAAATCCATGTTATGCATTGATTTTTTACAGAGTGAAAACTCTTGATTCTAGCGCACTTAGTGCCTGGAATCGACCTCGAAATGTCCTGTGGTTTGTCCTCTTTGTTTGTTGTTGGACGGTACTCTACACTTAGGGCCTTTCATTTGCTATTTGCCACTTGTTGAAACACTTGTTCAAAAGCAGAGCCACTTAATACGATAAACGAGATAACTTCTTTCAGCTACATTTACAACTCACTCTCATAACCTCTCATTTTGGTGCTTCTCTCCCAACCTGGTTGTTCTTAGCTCATTAAATCGAGTGATCGAGTATTTTTCGCATAACATTCAAGTCCATTTCTCTTGAGACGGTGTTTATTAGCAGTGATGACTGATTGCAGTATATAGTATCGCAAACAGTCTAGCTGAACATGAAGCAAAAAAACAGACATAAGACCCCATTGGCCTGGAATAATTAGTTCCTTCCTCGTTCGTCTCATCTAGATCGCGATAGCTAAGCTACCTTGGAGACCTTGGTCGAGGATAGAAGGGTTACGAATGTAGGCATGTGCAGAAAATAGGCTTGGGGCGGGAACTGAACTCACAGAGATAGTATGGGCTGCGTACTTGAGTTGACTAAAGCAACTTATTTATTAATCAAACCATTTCTTGCTCCGCCTCCCTTTCTGTAGGGCTAACCTCTCAGGGCTATCAGTGCACCACCTGTGGTAGTGTTTTCCATCGCATTTGTCGCGTCTTCACCGAGGAACATCCTGCCTGTCCAGGCCAGTTGTTGGTGGAGACGCTACTGCCGTCACAAACCAGTGTCGATTCACTTCCCCCGGATTTTGACTTGGACCAAAGCGTTAGCAAACTGCCTGTTGCGGCGCCGGTCATAAGGCACACATACTTTACCGTTTCACTGGATGAACAAGTGGGTTTTCACCCTTTCCAATATTGCTTGACTCAACCATCTTCGGCGCTCCTTGAGATTCCTGCTTGGACGTTTTATTTATTATTATCTTTTTCGATAAATTTCGTTTGAAAGTAGTCCTTGAAAGTTAACGTTGGATACTACATGGTCTTCACAAGTGAACACCTGTCCACTTAATATGAGGTCGTTCAAGTTTAATTGGCGACTTGATTTTACGAGGATTAAAAAGGGTGCTGCTAATGCGGTACTACACAGAGGAGCATGTGTCCTACTGCTGTTGTTCGACGGGCACTTTGTTGGCTTGCCCAAAAACTGTTTACCAAGATTATCATTATCGTTGTACATTGAGGAAATTTATTGTAAATGATGGAATAGGATTTGCGCATAATTCATTCGAACGAAAGGTTTCAAACACGGTAAAGTGCGATTGTGGAATACTCGATCACTCCATAAGTAGTCTAAGCGATGACTCTGGAAGTTCACTTTTCTTACTAAGAAGAATCGTGTGTTTCTTTGGTTGGAAGTAGTTCGAGATGTGAATATCAAGCTCAGCATGCAGTCATTTTCAATACAATTTATAGAACACCTCGTTTCAGCCTGCATCGACCGAGGAGAAGTAAATGCGCTTCGTGTGCATTAAAAAGAGATGGCGGTGAACTTCAAAAACTACCTCTTTGTTCTTCAAGTCTTTTATGTACTGCATTAACATGGGGCGTGGCTTTTGGATTGTTTGTTAGAGGACGGAATTGTGATGGAAATGACTTTTGCGTTTCACCGTTCATTAAGTGAGCGAACATATCATTAGTTGTACAGGACGATTCACTCACGTGCCAAGAGGTTGCTCTTTTTTAAGTTTGGAGGTAAAGTGTTTGACAGGTTTGGAATTCGTAAGTTGCCTCGTCATAAAATGAATGCTTTCTGGCGTTACTTACTAGAACTTTACGAACTTGTTTGCCTTCTCATTCAGACACTTGTTCGCTGTAGTCTTCCGCATCAGCGTCAACTCACATTCGGGAAGAATTCTTATAACGACCCAGTTTTTTCAATCCACACCTTTCACTTTGTCTCTTTAAATTCCCACTTTAAATGACCTCTTCAATGATGCGACTCTACTTGGAACCTTCTACGTGTTCGTGTTTCTTCCATGAAACGTGTTCATTCACTATCTTCTACTCCCATAACTCCTTTGCATCAAAACCCAATCCGATTGAAGTACCGTTTTCATGATTCCCATACTTTCGAGTGCCTTTTACGACAGGGTCTTCCTGTTTAAAAATGTTCTTTTTATTGAAGTCAATTAACTGCCGGATTTTTACCGTCAAAACAGCTTGATCTCATTTGCCTATGATCTTCCTTATATCAGATCACCGACGCTGACGAGGTTCCAATATTCCTCTCCACCGCCACTCGCATTTTCGAGCAACTGGCGACCTACAATGCGCAAGAGACAACAAAGCAGCGTCCTTCACAACATTTTACGCCTTCACCTATTTCCTCCACTTCTGCGTTGCCTATGGTAAACTGCGTGGATGTGTACCGGGCCTCCGCGACTGGTCGAGAGCTCTGGGACCTTGAGTGTGCCTACGCCGATCGTCTACCCACTGACCTGGAGAAGATGACGTCGGTTTCAACGGTACAGCGGTTGATTCGACTAGCGCAGATCATCAAACGCTTTCTCAAACAACTACCTGAGCCTGTAATCCCCGCAGAAATGTACCAAACAACCCTGGATTTAGCACCTGGCAACAATAGCAGTAGTACATCCACCATTTCCGGTGATACTTGTGAGTGTAAACAGATCCATTGGTGGGAACCAATTAGGTTATTTCGACTTTCAGTGATGCTGGCGCCTTTGTAACCTATGTTACCATTTTCTACGACCTAGATTTTCTATTTTTGTGTAATTTAGATCCCCTTGGATCCTCTACCCGTTTAGCGATGGATGATGACATCAGGACCCAGATCTTTATTATTCGACATGTGCGTGCTTGTAAGAGCAGTTACAATTTGAGTGCAACCTTGGTAGTTGGGTTGTGGAGAATGCCAGAGACTGGCCGTGAGTATAGGTCTGAGTTTGAGTTCGTGTTCACGTTTAAGTCACTCAGTCGGCCAGCCAAGACCTTGAAGTTGGAATGACCTCGACCATTCACTAGGGTCTGAGCGCGAGGCAGCTTCTGGAATATTGACAAAAATAGATGCTGAAGCGGAAGTTTAGAAAGTTGAACAATAACGTTGGTATAGGGTTGCAGGCATCTCCAATCCTTCTCCTCAATCCCATCGAGATCCTTTTAGGCTAAAACGAAGTGCTATCCCCAATGCTATTAGTATCTTATCCATGTACTATTCTCTAAGTTTTATCACCGTTTTCAACTCTAGTGCAACCAACTAGCCTATGTTAATTGCAGACTACTAGTTTGGGCAGTTTTACGGAAATTGCAGATTCATCTTTCCTGCTTTCTATTTCATTTTTGCGAATTGAGGTGGGATCAAGTTACCACCAGAATAGGTAAGGGTACCTCAAAGTTCTATTTTAGCTTTCTGTAATGCCAACCAAGGGACTGTGATGTCTGTCTTCAGCGCCACAACCTGTATTCCCCTCCTGACGATTATGTCGGCCTTATGAAGCACGTCTCTATGGCCAAAGAGACATGACTGGTCGCCTTTATTTCCATCTCATTTTTCAGCATTTTCTTGCTAATGGCAGTATGAGGTTCCCTCGCAAGTAAAACGGCACTATGAAGTCTTGCATTGCATTGTCTAGGAGAAATAGCCCTATTCCCCAACTGATTGACATGTGGTGGCCGTTTCTGGGTGAGAATTCGGTCCTTAACACCGTATTGGTTTATTGGATTGATAGGTCTCAGTCGTAACTGTGTTTGTTAGCCTTAATTTGGACGCCTCTGGCACGATGGGCCTGTTTTACCCAAAAGCTGATTGGTATTCTCGCTTTACACCCTTCTGGGCCGGTGTACTTCATTCAGGCTGGCCTTTATTACTTTTCTTTCAGCAGCATTTGTAGTCAGTTTCATTCCCACTGTTCATTTCCTACCTCCTTGATTCATGCAGGAATGAGGCTCTATAAGTTGCACTAGAGCTTCCTTCATGAGAGCGGTCCCGTAGCCTAACTCCTATCTGTTGAGTTCGTCGATTCAAATTATTTCTTCTTTTCCACAGCTCTTATTGCATCACGCCTCTCTGACCCATTCAGTAGAAGCAATCTCTAACATTAGGTCCTTTTACCCTCATTTAAGAAAGTGGGTCGGGAGTGCATTATTTAGCCTAATTCCATCCAGCACTGGCATTTTATGGTCGTTTTTTTTTGCTTACTCTTCAGCCGACCTGGAGGAATTTCTCTCCTCCCTACCCCCACGCAATCTTGCCACCCTTCGACATGTAATGCAACACGTCGGCTTTATCCTTTGCCACCAGCGTCTCCTCAAGGTTCGCCTCTCTGTTGGCCAACTTCGGCAGCCTTTTGCCGCCAGTTCTGCCACTACGAGCAGTACTATCGATAGTCTTGACGACCCTAGTCTCATCCTTTCTATCCTCGCTCATGTCCTCATGCGACCCACCTGGCGTCGCGTGGTGCTTCTTGCCTCACCCGATGGTGACTTTCTACGCCTGAAGGCACTGAAGCGTCTCTTCGAACACTTTAATCGAACGCCTGGAGCTGCCGATTTCGGTGCCAGAATTCATGGTCAATCGGCGCGGTCGATTAAAAGTGAGTTTGATTTGGCATATATTTAGTTCCCCGATTTTCCTACCGCGATCCGCCACTACAACTATTTGCCGTTTTCCCTATCGGCATAGTGATAACTGATTTTATTACGTCGTGAAGTTTGAAAACAAAAGTAGCTATTGGGCCCCCCTGGTTCAAGGATATTAATTTATTTGAACGGCGGTTCGGTATTGTTGGTGTCGTTTAAGGCCAACAAAATATTTGTTCCGTACAGGTGCCAATTCTCGTCTCGTGTTTTTTGAGTTCTGCCCTAAGCTCGATTATTTAAAGAAGAGAGCTCCTTCATTATCGCCATTTGCAATTTTTATCTCTTCTAGGTCCATTCAAGACGGAAGAGCTGTATCCGCCGTCGTTATCACCATAGTATTACCACACGATTGCCCAAGAGCGATGAGCTTCACACCGTTACTGATTCATTTGCCAAATGATTGTTTGTTAAAGCGCTAAATGGTAAGCACTAACTTCTCGGCGCGTCTTGGGATCTCGGTTTTTCGTTGAATTGATTTGAGAAGGCAGGACCTCTATCCCGTTTCATAGTTGTAAATGTTTTGCACGGCCGCTAAGTAATGATGTCTAACTGTTTGTGAGTTCCACTGCTTCCCGTACCCACTCTTCTGGCTGGTTTGAAACGGTCACTAAAACTCGGAACTTCTTGCCTTTTTTCGACCTAATTACGATAAACATATATGACCACTTGGAAATGATTCTGTGCTTCTTTATGTCAATGAATTAAGCTCCTTTATCGTTGTATAACAGCGTTTATTATGTCTTGCCGAGCTGCTTTCCATTCCTCTTGGAATTGGCATAAGTAGCGCTATTTGTGTTTATTCAAATTTTGTAGCTGAATTTAATTGGTCTTTTTTGTTCATGAAAATCCAGGAGAAAGGCATAAAATAAAGTCGAGTCTTTTTTGTGAAGTTTGCAAATAAAATCCTAGTGGCTTTGAGGCGAGGTCGATTTACGAATTCTACGAGAGACGTTTAAATTAAACAGGGATGCTATGGTTTTCCTCACATGAATATGTATACTACTGTGATGGTCATACCTTCGGTGGTAAGTGCCAAGCATACCGTTTCTTGAGAGCCAAGATGTGAAACAGGGGAACACACCTACAGGAAAATGTAAGCAGAGCATGGCATGGTGATGGAATGCTCAATCACCCAGTGCATGGACAATTAACTGGTATCGCTGTTTCAAAAATGCCTAGTTGTACGTCTATCAGCGGTTCCCCTGGCCTTGATGATTCCAGTTCCGACCTCCAGGCCTGGCGGTCATCTCTTTTAACATGCATTTGGCTTGAGGAACACTTGATCGATGCATAACCTTTTGTGCGATTACCATCCACAAGAGATGAGTTTTTTTGGCGTACGCTGGGTACCAAGGCAGCTTCCTGCTATTTGGTTCTTCCCTTTCTGGATCAAAACCTGGTAGAACCTTGCGCTGCCAGTGTTTTGAAAAAGAAAAAAGAAGCTGTCTCCAAATCGTTGGTGTGCTTCGCCAAAACCATCACATGAATCCTAATGTGTACTCGGCAAATTACTTGTAATCCTTAATGTGTTGGGGCTTGATTTGAAGTCGTTTCTCTCTCATAATGAAAAAAGCTACGAAGATTGCTTTAGTTTACTTGATGGTCGCTTCATTTTTAACTTGTAACTAAAATATGCTGCCTGAGTCTCAGTAAATAGGTGTGTTGATTGTATGGAAGCTGTAGCTTTCTGATACCTTAACTTTGTAATTCCTGAGTTGCCCAAAATTTTTCATACTTCATGACTAAAGTCTTGCTGCTTCTAGCAGCCAAAGGTTTGTCGTTGGTTCCCTAGTTTTACTGCTGCAAGAAAAAATCCGCATTCTTTGTTTCGTTGCTAAAGTGATTCAGATTATCCTGAGCTCTCCATGGGCTCTCGATAATGCGTTGTGTTTTTTACATACTGCCTGCTCTTGCTTGTTTGTTTTCTTTTACAAACTAGCTAATCAGGTCAATTTAAAAGGTGGAGTATTTTGCCAGTTGTTTGGACATTTCAAAGCCCAAATGGAACAGTGTTTTCCATTCCCGTTTTTTCCAGCTTTGGTATCTGCTTTATTCTTGACCGTTGTAAAACAGATTAAACGCTACATGTTCATCACCATTATGTGTCATGAGGAGCCTGTTTTATGGTTTGGTAAGATTGTGGGAATAGAATTATGCGTGCTTTTGAGTGTAAATAATTAGGTATGTTTCGCTTATCAAAATGGTTTATTTTACACTACTTCTGTAGCGTTCTGAAGCGTCAAAAAAAGTATTGCTTTCAGAAAGATGGTTTGATCTATATAGTACTGCCGATTGGACCCATAAGTGGTGGTCCAAGACATCAAGTGAGTAGACCGAGTCGGCTTTGTTTCAATCCGCAGGTCAGCTATTTGTAGAGAGACAACAATTTTTCCCGACCAGTTCATGCGATGTCTACGCGTTGTGTGGTTCGCTTGGCTTCACTCAAACAAAAATTTAAGGGGTGGACATGTTCAATGTTGCTGCAGGCAGTGATGGAGCTAATTGTGCGACATCCGAGTAGCATTCCCATGCATCTAAACGAAAGTGTCAGTCAGCTTATTCAGCTAAAAACCAGAGCCTGATATGGCCTATGGCGAAGCGGCTTTGTAACAGAAGTGGCATCGTCAGTTGAACATATTTATCAAGCGGATAGATCCACTCAATCTAATTATGTGCAGAATAAGTTGATAAACACATTCCACGTTCCAATAGGCTATGAATGCTACGCGGAGCTGTTGGCCCAATCCGGCGGTGGGTCAATTCGTTACATAACGCCTCCGCTTGCCGTAGAGGGGACGGAGGCAGCCTCGCAGTGGGGTCCACCGACAGCACAATCTATGGAACGCAATCGGCGCGATCTTGCCACACGCGACTGGTACTGGGGCGATGTGTCGCGCTCCGAAGTGAGCGAAATCATGCGCGAACGACCTGATGGCGCTTTCCTGGTTCGCGACTCCTCTGCCACCACTGGTGCCTTCACGCTTACTGAGAAGTGCGTCTTAAAAGTCCAAACACCAATTTCTAGCTTTTACGGGTCGACCTGCAGAATCTGCCTGGTTATCTAATTACAATTCCCCATCTTTGCGGAATGTCTCTATAGATCGCGTTTGCGGTTAACCGGTTCATTTAATTGGACATAGTAAACCAGCTAACGTTCTTACTCGTCAATTGCTACGTGAATATTTTTTCTGTCTTAACAGTTGCTAACTCTTCTGAATATGGATATTTCCTTTTCGTTACATGTAATGTTCTGTTTGACCAATACCAGTCATCCAACTCTGTCAGACTAAAATTCCATGTTCAACTGTCCCATGTAGAATTTTAGTCCAAGAAGGAATAGTCATCTTGTTCACTTCTTTCGGCATGCATGAAATGGGTCTTGTGTCAAACGCCAAGTCAAGCGCTGCTTTTTCTTCTCTCTTTTGTAATTCAGTAAAATGTTTCACACAGCTGTAGCATTGTTGTCAACTGCAAATTTGACAAAAAAGAGAAAGTAAATGCTTTGCTGTCATTTCCTGATCAGTGATTAGATTGTCAAGTAATTTAATATTTTTACTAACTACAAATGAATACACAGGACTTGTAGCCAACAACAAAGTGTGAAAGGTTCCTTTCTTTTGCAAATGATTTTTCAAATGGATAGCTGTATGCCACCCAATTGTTTGTTTCTTTTGGCGGCAACTGAACATCTGAAAAGCTATTTTCGTGTTCCTCTTTTTGGAGAAGTTCATCATCTCCGAGGCGATATTTTTTTTCGAAAAGTACGCTGGTCAGTGGCCTGAGAGCTATCAACATGTTGCTTAGATGGAGGCCTGATTCGTGATGCAGCCAAACCAGTGGATAGTAATAAGGATTTGTTGGCAAGGCAAGCAAAAATTTTCCTAAAAAAATTACCGTTACACAATTAATTAATGATTTCCAGGGGTGGGTTGATGAATTACACAGCCTTGGATGCCTTGTTGGTGAGTTATTCGCGAGCGCCTCCTCCTTCTCCGTTAGATGCGGTAGTAGGCTTGGTATTTTAAGCAAGCGCGGTGACGAAATCATCAGCTCCTTCATTGGTTAAAGAACACCTGAGGGGGCCGTGAAGCAGTATTCTCTAGTTTCAGATGGGACGCATTAAATAGGTAAATAGAAATTGCGTGGAAAAAGTTGAAGGGAATCGTGCGAAATGTTTAAATTCTACCCATGTAGATTTCCATCCTGTCCACTTCCATCGCGCCATAACGCCTCTACACCTTGTGGTAAGTGGCGGCTTTGCTGCTCTTCTACCCTCTCACTACTGGTGGGTGCACTTTTCCCACTTCAGCCAGCGTCGATTCATTCAATTCGTGCAACAAGCAAGAGTGCAAATCGAGTGTGGGCGGGCCATCGTCAACGCAAGGTGTAATGATAAGGGAAGTTTGTTGTCACCCTCTGAAAATACGCGCCTATTTGTTTGTATCCGCGAACGGCCTTAGTGACAGTCCAGTGAGCCAGACGATGGGACCTACAGTCAATGACGTATCTGACAGCTAAACACTTTCAAGACAGCTTATATCGCCAGTTTTCATTTTAAAAATGGGTTCAATTAATTTGTGTGAAAGCGTTCTTCAAATTGACTGGATGGGTTTTTGAACGTCTCGCATATGCTCCAGGCTATTTGAGTTATTGTGGGGGATAAATTGAACCTTTCAATCCCTCTAATTGCATAATTCAGGTGTTGATAATGAAACAGGCAATTTAACCGACTCTAACCACCCGCTTCATTTTAGTCCTTAAAGTGGAGCACGAAACATCCGATTCAATTTAAATTTATGCCGTAAAAGGTCTTTAATTTCGTAAGGTAAACCAACTTTCTACATCGATGCGCGCTGAATTTTGGAATCGCCTCCCCCTTGCGGCACGTGCATTTTGAAATTTGTCAATTTGCTTTTATTTTATGATACCTCGTAGGTCCACTTAGAGTTGCTCCTTAACTTGGTCATTACCACTGGAGTAGCTTCTTTTCGTTTAAAAAGCCTCTTAAGAAGTCCATTCGTAAATATTTTTGCCATCTTTCTTCTTCGACGTAAGCACATTTTTGCATAGATGATTAGGTTTCATTATTACTCACCCTTTTAGTTAGAAAACCTATATTTTATAAAGAGAAAGCCTATTCAAGACTTTTTTGTGCTCAGTAGATATGTTACCGAGGTTTTAAGGGAAGGGGATAACCACAACCCATCAAAGGTGTGTTCCACTTGTGCACTTATCCTGCTCACTCGCAATTTTGAGGTTTAGTCTCAATCATTCTAATTGCGGTGTACGTACATATCTGAGCTCCTAGGAACGACTTTCATGTGTACACGATGCTGGTAGCGTGCGTGTCAAACGAATTTGCGCTTAATTTACAACATTGACTAAAGTCAACTCACTTAAAACACCCAATTTCGCGGTAGGCACGCATAAACAAGAGGGGCGCAGGTACACTCACCTCATAAATCCACAAGCAATGGGTAATTGAGCATAAAAGTAGTGATCATTCGGCTGGCCGGCCATAGACTGGAGGTGATAGGAGTGGTCATGCTGTTATTAGAGAACTGATGACCGCTTCCTCTCGACAGCATATGGTGGTGATCGAAGGCATAAAATCTACAGACACGACAACAGGCCACTCAGCAGTGAGACATTTGTTATAGTTGTCTCCAATGTGTCAGTGACAATCCCGGCTTTGGTCGTGGCCTGACCACGGCTACGGTTGCTAATCTTGATTACATAAAGCCACCTTATAGAAAGCCCGATATCGAAGGATTAATTAGTGGAATTTCAGAAAGGGTGAATATTTATGTAGCAATGGTAAATACTACACTGTCATTCATAATTACTCGAAACTTGATGGATCAGCCTACCCATTCGTTCCAGATTCATCGTTTTTCTTCCGTCCATTCATCCGTCCCTAATTCCCCAATCAGTCCGTTTATCTCACCATCCGCGTACCTGTCAGAAAGGGCTTTCATTTTTATTATCTAAGGAGCTTACTAAACTTGTCCCAATTTTTGTACTCGAACTTGACGGACAAATAAAAAAACATTTGGTTAAGATGAGGGATAGTGTTGATCTCTTTCCCTTCTAGACGCAATTTTAGCATCCTTCTCTTTCGGATCTACCATCGTGGCGATGTTTTCGACATTAGCAATCCACCTTCGCCGGGTTTTCCATTGGTCTCTGCTCTGGTGGCCTATTACCAACAACAGAGACCCTTTACTAGCATCGATGCACCCATTCCGAGGCTATTGTATCCTGTGGTACGAAACAATATACTTGAATTGCCACTAAACTTAGTGTCGGTAAGCTCGGATCTGATCGTCAAGGGTCTGCTGACTGCGTTGCGATCTACCTCGGTGGAATTGAACCAGATGCAGGTCAAGGTAAGCCATTATCGGCCTCCGTTATACCCTTGTGGATTTTATGAAATACCAGGTCTCTATATGCCAATTCTCCTTTGCTAATTTTGCGGAATTATCATAACTGGCTATGTTTTAATTCTGATCAGTTCTGAGTTATGCAACTTTCGATCACTTGGAGCGGCTTGAGATGGGCTATAGGTAAATCGGCTTTTTAGTTAGGATTCGAATACTGATATAATTTCATGTTCGTGTCAAATTTAAGCGTTGCCATCCAGAAATTCACTGTTAAATGCGACGCGTTTTGCTGCTCTTAGTGATAAACCGTGGTAGTGTATGTATTTTAGGAACGAACGAACTTATGTCGTGATCTAAAATGCTCCAAGTCATTAGACGTACTTACCTCGTTATTTATGATAATTTCAAGTGCCTAATGAAGATACTCGACACTTATTCCAATTTACTGACTCATTCTTAAGGCAAATAACCCTTCCTGGACTTAGAAATTATTCTTTTTTTTCCACCTTTTTATTACCGCTCGGTTCGTGCCGCCACAGGTTGACGAGCTGAACCACCGATCAAGTGAATTAATGCACCAAATGGCTGTGACAGCCAGCCAAATTCTAGCCCTTAAACGTGCAAGGGATTGGCTGAAGAAGGCGAACTTGCAGCTCTCTATCAACCAAAAGGCCGTTAAGGGTGTCAGGTAATCTGGTTTTTTGTGTGCTTTTAGATATTTGTGTACCGACGATAGACTCGGTATCCGTCACAAGCAAAGTGGTACTTAGGAGTTAGTTTTTTCCAGTATATTCACCGTTCTCCATACCGGCTCGTACCTTTATTTTTTCTTATGAAAATGATGGTAGCAATAGTGACTACGAAGAGGTACCTAGTCATACCTTGGTGAATTCAGCAGCTAAACTATCCTTTTTATCTTAAAATCATTCGAAAGATCGATTCGTCACTGAGGGTATTGGTTGATATCTTTCGTCTATGTCAAGCTTCTATAACTTTCGCTAGCGAACTTGATTTGTGAAAGTGTTGCTGTAAAGTGTTATCTACTAACCTTTAATCGATAGTTCAGTTATTCGTTTGTCTTTTTGCTTGTCGTCAACTGCCTTGAAAATGACTTTCCATTAAGAATTGGGTAGTCTTTTGATGGGAAGCAGTGACTCAATCCAAGGAAGCCTTTGTTTTAGTTTAAAGAGTTTTTTTTTTTTAAATCATTGGTACTTTAATTTGATGTCTCGGGATTCGATCACTTAACTCGTAGTTGCTTCATTGCCACTACATTTCCATTTCAGCCAAGCAACGCTAGAAAGACACGCTAACATCTTAGAGCAGCGCCTGACCTGGGCCAAGTCAGCTCGTCAGGCTAAACGCCAACAGCACAGGAGCCTCATTGATCAGATTCGCGAGGTCTCTGAAATTCAGGTGGTACTCTGCTCTCAAAAACACCAGGTTGGTCGTCGCATGCAGGAGATTAGGCGCGAACTCAAACGTCGTGGCATCTCTGATGAAGTCATCTTTGCCTGTGATTCGGGCTCCACGGATTTCACTACGTCGACGGCAACAACTGGGGCGTCAGGAAGTATGGATAGTGGTTTAGAGTCGTTATCTTCGCCTTCGCCGCTGGCATTACCAATCTTGGAGCGTTCCACTTGGTTTGCGGAGGTGACGAGACAGCAAGCCGAAGATGTGCTGTTTAACAAGCCCTCAGGCACCTTCCTCATTCGACCCTCAGCCATGGCCAATAGATTCGCCTTATCTGTCAAGTAGGTTATGCTTATCAGAGGCTTCGTCGACACTATTTGGATTCCATTGGACTGCTGGTTTGGTCATGTTATATAAGATCTTTCCTTCCCAGTCTTTTTATCAACAAAAGACTTGCATCAAATGCGACCTTTCCTATTTACCACATGGAACAGACTTTTTGTAGAGTCATAAACTGTGCCCTTTTTTAGTTCAGTTCCCTGCACCTTTCACGCACGCAGGTTCTTTACTTTTAAGGTGGGGAAGCCTGCATAAGCAGTTGATCCGGTCCGATCCGATCATAAATGTTTGATACAATGACTTGTAGCGGGTTGCGAAATTGGAAACTGTTCCCTTGCATATCGTAAAATGCAATGTGATTCGAGCTCTCCCGCCGGACGAACTGGGTTTTATTCGATTTCAAGCACACATGAGCTTCTTGAGGCATTCTTTGCATAGGGTTTCAAGAAATTCTTCTATACAATGGCTGAACTCAGGGTCTGGAACCGTTCTCTCAAGAATGGTAATGGAGGAGAATCCATGACTATTAGTTAAAGTGAATTGTGGTTGACACGTCAAGAATACCTACAGCGTTTGGAAATGTAAAGCCTTGTCAGCTAAGCCAGTGGGTTTTACACACATGCAATAACAGCAGATGGGCAGACAAAAAGTTTTCAAGACTCGCTGTTTGTTCTTTGCTTTGTGCTGGCTATCCGATGTTTCATGTGACATGGTTTTCACATCCCAGGACAATGGTTGAGAAACAAGCAGATGGGAGAGGTGCTTGCGATTGGTCCATAGAGGTTAATAGGTCAATCTTATCTCCTTGGTCTTACTTTCTCTTATTTTTTTTGTAGAGCGGGTCCTTGCGTCCAGCACTGCCTCATCTACAGTGGTCGTGTTACTGACGGTAGTGGTAACGTATCGTCACGTTGGGGCTTCTCAGAGAAGACACTAGTTTTTTCCTCCCTCGAAGACTTGGTTGCCTTCTATAGGGCCACCAGTCTGGCTCAACATAATGCTCTCTTGGACACAACACTTGCCCTACCGGCCTTTGCGTTGGCATCCACTTCACCGCTAGAAAAGACGCCAACGAAGTCGGTGACGAATTGAAGGACCCCTCCTCTCTCTCTCTTCATCCTGCTTTCTTTTTTTGTACTTGCTCTCTTCGCCTCTACTTCTAATCGTGCGTTGCCTTTCATTGATGTAGATTGTATGTGTGTTTAGGAGAGAGAGTAAGATAGAAAGTTGCTATCGTAGTTGAAAGAGCGACTAAGGAAAGGCGTTTCACACCATATTGGTCGGAAGGAATGCAACCAAACCAGGATGTCATTAGCCTCCATCTTTGCTTACTTTGCTCTTATTGAAGTTGACCGAACGATAAATGTAGGAGCTGCACCCGTTGTGAAACTGTATATTATTAGTAGAGCCACTTCGTTTGAGTCTGTAAAATCAGTTTCTAGTTTCCTTTCCCAATACTTTTACTATATGTGGCAAATTTTCTCGCCTGAATTTGCGCGTCACACGCTCGCTTTAAATGTACTTAATTAAAGGAGGGTGAATTAAATTAATGAGGGAGAGAGAACACGAAAAACTCGGTGAGGGCGGATTGTAGCCGTTAGCCGTTCTCTCTAATGTAATCAAAAGCTTTCAAATTTCACCCCTCCGAAACAGTAGTGCTTTATCAGCCCACTCTCTTACTCCCGCCTTGAACTAATGTCTGGAGGAGTACCATGTAGAGACAATTTTCTCGATGCATCGGAGCCATTTCAGGACAGTTTTATTCCTTCGTGGCTACTCAAATCGTCTCAATGTTCTTTCATTCTGTGCGGAGAAATTGTGACCGGGATTTTATTGCGTGTGATCATGAAAAATCTCTTGTGTAACCCAACGCTGGAGTTTTTAACTTTTGAGCTGATCGGTCGAGCGCGAGAGACTGCATTGGTGCGCACTGTGTGCTAACCTTTCTAACTTGTAGATCCTTGCGGGTGAATTGGTGGGGTGAGTCGTGTTGTGATTTGGTATGGCTCTCTCGGAGGTGTTTACAAGAGTGAATCTTGTGTGGTTTTAGTACATTGCAGGTGACACATCGATCAGACAAATGGAATCAGACCCATCCTGCGCTGAATGTATAGTCATGGAATTGACTAGTGTACTTTGAAACCATCAAAACTAGAGCTGGGACTGTAATTAACAGGTGAACGCGGGTAGGTGCGTGTTTCTGAAGGCTTTAGATCATTTGGGTGTCTAAGTGGTCATGAGCCAGGTGCAGCGCTTGAAGCCTTCTGTGAGCTCATGGACGTGTGTGTGGTGTTGCAGTCAATCAAACACCATCATTGCTGCTGCCCATCATCTTGACTAGGGGTGTCTGAACTGCCTTTCCTATAACATACTGCCGGCTCCTTCCGTCCTGGTTACGCATTTCCAGTTGAACACCAGATTTCCGACTGTACTTATGAGTAAATATGAATGTGAACTCGGTTCATTTTGTTAAGTAATTAACAGGGATCCATGTCTACTGTTGAGGATTTCAAAATGTCTATCTCAAAGACTTAAAATGATGTCTTAAGTGGATGACAAAGCCCTTTTTGATGCACCTGAGTTTTTTCCACTCACAGCTTCTCCCCTATCCACATCAAACGGAAAATCCAAGCTCTTTCTCTTTCATATTTTGGTGCATCCGTTAGGTAGACCGCAAGAATAAACCGTGCTCCTGTGGAAAAAAGGCGAACACCATTCAGTGGTTACTTGATTTTCCTTTATATTCCAAATTCATTCAACTCTTTGTATTTCTGACTTCATTCTAATTAACTGGCTACAGTTAAGAGATCGGCAAACAAGTTAATGTGGCCTTGTAGGAAAAAAACAAATGGCTGCATACTCCCGTATGAGTGGTGTATTAGGTGGCGAATGCCACTTACAAATTGCTGCCTTCAGGTTTTAAGAAAAACGTAATTCTAGATGTCTCCAATTCTTTTCTATTTCTCAAATGCCATCAATTAGTGACAATTGTCACTTTTGAAAGATAAAAGGAGAATTAATGGTACAGTTAAGGTCTATCTGTACGCAACATTGGTTAACCAAGAGGAACTGAACAGAAGTTCCAGTTTTGGGGATTTTTGGAACATTCAAAAATAAGACACAGCCAAAAACTTCTGAAAACCATTCCAGAGACTCTCTGGGGTCGGAGACGTACCCAACAATTTGGCAAAAATAGAATGCTAGCGGGGAGCACTGTGAAGACTGCGTATCCACACTCTGTAATGTGTGAATGCATTAGGAGCAACAAATGCTCAAAGTAAGTCATGCGGCACGAACTTCTCTTATTGTCTGGGGTATCTACGTAGCACATACTTAAAGAAGGCAACAGACAAACCTATTGACCTCGGGAGCTTTCGCTTTCGCTTTCAAATCCACCCACTCCCAATAAATCTAAATTGGAGCTTCTAAAGCGTCCGCTCACGCGCTGTCCTCCCCCACTGATTGGCAGCTTTGGATCTCTAGGCAAATAGCCACAAGATGCTCCTAGACATGGTCAATTCCCATTCTCTCGTTTCCGTTCGCTGTTTCGTGAAGACCTTCTAAGTGTTTGCATTCACTTGCTTTTGGAACGGAAGCAAATGAGACAAGGTGAATACAACATACTACTTTGTTCCTTTTCACTGGAGCTCTCTCCAGAGCAGTGTCGAAATCCAATGCTGACCTGTATGATAGAGGAAAATCGACGGATTAATCCTTCAAAAGTTCTGTTTTTCGAGCAACTTCCATGCAACTATCCTAAACAGATAGACGAGATGACAGAGGAGAGCTGTTTACATTAAGTCCGCTAGCCAATTAGCCATTCGGCCTGGCACATGGCATATTTTTGAACACACACACACACACACACACACAAAGGAAGCAGATAATGACTTCATTAGTTATAAACGGACCCAAATTCAGCCATAAAACGACGCTCTATTTATTGCATTCTGAAGAAGTCAGCCTTTTTTAAAGCATCTATTGTGTAAACGAATGTAAATCTGACAAAGGCGAAACTGAACATCCGTACGATTTTGAAGCTAACCTGGAGCAGCAACACCGCAATGAGCCACTTTAGAAAGTGCGAAAAACAGGAGTTATTACACTAATTTATCAAATGACCTCAAAGGAAGGACCAAAATGTAAGGCTATAGACGACATCTTGGTTATAAAAGCCTTTGATTGTTGGATCATGCAATGTGAAGAGTTGACTTGATACATGGGTGCCATTCGTTGGGAAAATCGCCACGACAGCAGTGGGGCAAACACTTGCGGATTTTACCCTTATAAAAGGCTGTTTTGTTGTCACAACGAGTGCGTTATCTGGCTTTAGCTAATCCCATCGGTTTTTCACTTTTGTTACTCAACTGGCACTGCTTTGTTTCTGATGAAATTTTCTGGGAAATGGGAGAAAAACTCACCATCTTTCCACTAAGGTAAGGCTAGCATTTTTTTCATAGTTAAGCTTTGCATACCTATATTTGGGTTCTGTCACGATGAGCATACAAATATGAGCCGTAAAGGTTGCTTGACGGTCTAATCTGGAGCACATTACACCAAAACTCAGAAAAACAGTTGTGAAGATGAGGTAGTGCAGTGGTAGTGCTGACTAGAGACCTATATGACGTCGCTACATTGAATTTCGTAGTAATTTACGATGAGCGGAAAGTGTGGTCGTTACTTGCATTTGGCATAAAGGTACGGCAAGGTAAAA
Organism: Taenia hydatigena; assembly: GCA_036345935.2. NCBI lineage: Eukaryota > Metazoa > Platyhelminthes > Cestoda > Cyclophyllidea > Taeniidae > Taenia > Taenia hydatigena. Next base: position 1,014,025 of record JADWOT020000009.1, read on the forward strand.
TTTTTCATGGGCACTTAACTGGCTTCGATGGAATTTAGACTCAAATGGTCAAACATTTCCCTACTTGAGTGAAAAAATATAAATGCATATCGGCCTCGCAAGAGATAGCAAAAAACAATTTTCTTTTGGTTAACCTTTTTACAATCTGTTAGGGATACCAGCAGCTCCGGAAATAGCGTTTAGCTTCAACATTCCACCACCTCCATTTCGTGACCATTATAGAAACATTTCACAGTCATCTCTCCGTATTGACTTTAACTTGTCGGCAACATGAACGTCCGCATCGGTGTTTTTTTTAATTCAATCTTCCTTGTGGAGGTGTTAAAAGAGGCGGCACTGGTAGAGAATCATGGCCACATGTCACGCCATGTCACGTGATCCCCTCCTCATACATGTGCCATCTAGCTGAGAGGAGAGACACAATTCTGCTATGAGCAGTTGGCAAAGGCAAGAGATTTTCCAACTGAAAAAGTGGCAAATGGCTAATTAGAACTGTCAGATGTGCATCTGTACTGATTTCTGATTGCATCACACAGAGTAGTGACCAAGATCAGCGTCGAGGACGATGCTCAAAAGAAGAATGTTAGTGCTGATGTTCCTGTTAATCACGTGGGCTTTTCACGCTCCACGACTTTCAACTCATTTTATGGTGGTATGGTCAACAAGTGCGAGGATTACATGATAAAAGTAATGCCAACTTTACAACAACATTAACACTTGGGCTTGCCAAGCCGAGAGCATTAAAAGTAAGCTCCATTGGGTAAGCTCCAATTTTGCTCCCTCCGTTGTAATCTGAAGCCTTTTGGTTTTGCGCCAACCTTTCAAAGGTGCCATCAACTGAACACTTTTCGTCCGGCGGCTAGAAACGCTACCTAGTAATCTCTTCTGTCTACTTTGTAGCAGCAGCTGATTGACTTTCATGTTCAATGCCTACCTAGTGTTTTTTGATGCCAAATATCCAGCGAAGCAAGGAATGGCTTTCACTCAGCAATTTTCCATTTCTTATGACTGCGGCATTAATCCAAATAAATGATCGACAGTGGCCTCGCATGACTTTAATGGTCAAGCATTAATTTAATGATTGGATGTTCTGCTAGTTGTCTTTTGAGCTGAAAAGCTTCAAATTCCATTTCTCTATGTTATGTTAGGTGAACAGGGTGATGAGTTGAGGTGGACGCTGCATGTCGCCTTGATTGTCGATATTAAAAGAAAAGAAGAAGATTTATCAGCGTTTTCGTTTCCAAATTCTTAAACCGATATAAAAGCAAGGATCTAGAAATAAAATTTATTAGCTGCTGCATACAAAGCATTTCCCATTTAGGGGTGTCTAATGCAAGTGGAAGTAAATAGGACGACCTCCAAAGATGGCGCACATTATTAAAAATGATAAACAAGCCTTTTCTGCCTTCGCGTAGGATTCGCACAATCTATTAGAACCCATTTTTAAATAAAACACTGGCGACGTAAGCTATCCCAGAATGGCCGGCCGCTGGGTTTCGCCCGTTGGCTGAGTATTCCGACGTTTGCCTTGCTGAACTGGCCCTGAATTCGTTTGTAGACCCAAGCAAGCATGTGTGTAGTTTTCAATGCAGTCTACTTTCCGAGGGTGACAACAAGCTTTGTTTATCACCGTAATGCGTGTGGATCTTGTGTGGACATTGTCCTCAAACACTCAGTTCTCTCGCTTGTCTGTCGCATGGATCGAAGGCATCTGTGCTAGTCGAAAGGGGAAATGTACACCCACCAGTGGTGAGACAGCCGCGGAGCAGCAAGGCTACTGGTGAGATGGAAGTGAAGATGGCGACGCCTGTGTAAGTTGAGATTCCCTCTTTGATCTGAACGTATCTCGTACGATTCTCTTTAGCATGTCCCTCGCAAAGGCTTATCTATTCATCCAATGTGTCCTGCTCGATTTTGACGCATGCAGGTTCACGGCTCCTTCAGGTGTTTCTTAACTAACGGCAGTGTTGATATTTCCACCACCATGTTAGCTATTCTCGCCAAATATACAATCCTATTTGGTGGGGAAATCAAAAACTCAAATGAAAAATCAACGGGCTCTGAGCATTAAGTATAGCAGCAAACATTAGTTGTTTGGGCAAATTTTGCCTGTCTTATCGAAAAATCAGCACTACTATCACTACTTTGGTTGCAGAACAGCTCAGACCTTCTCCCAAGTGGCGCACTGCCAACTCAATCGTGTAATCAAAACTGACATCCTTTTCCGGATTAACTAAGGGTTCACAGACCCAGTCACGATCAGTGGATCCAGCTAAAATGAAATGCTCTTTTCGCATAAATTGTACTAGACTCCTTTAGCCAAAATGCTCAACTTTCACCTTAGAAAGACCTTTTATAGTAAATGGGGTTGGAGAATCAAAACTGTCTTACCTTCTGGTCATCACCTTTCTGTTGGACATTAGTTTACCACACGCAAAAGGTGGGTAAAACCACGATTTCCTGTTTTCACGTAAGATAACTAGTGTCAAGTTGAAAAGGAATTGTGTGCTACAAGAAAACAATGCCTTTAAAGCTTTCTTCGAGCACCTACTTGTTAGTTTGGATGGAGCTGCAAAGCTTGCCTTACGGATTGCCAGAGGATGTATCTTTTCAGCTTTAAGTCACAAACGAAGCGTTTCGAGTGCGGCTAGGACGCGACTTACCAGGTTCAAAAACCTGAGAGGATCTCATAAAATATGCTTCGACTTTGCAGTCCAATCCCCCTCTCAAGTCTGTTGAATGTTCCGCCATTCAGACCAAAAGCACCTCCAAAGTAAGTGAAGTTTCTAATATTTTACTATCTTTTAATTTTGTTTCCTCTAAAAGAAAAAATCCTTATTGTCGATGTAAAAAAACAACCGCCTTGGCAATTCGAAAATAAAATGTTTTTTCCTGCAAACTTCTTTATCTCTTCAGGTACCATAAGGCTGAAAAATGATTGTCTCCTAACGTCTGCAACAAATCAACCCAGACAACCCTATTCTAGATAAAAGGCCAGTGGCAATGCGTACCTAATACAACAAATAGTGGCAAATTTTTCAAGAAGAGAAGGCATAAGCTCGTATTTATTAGTCTTCTGGAGGCAGCAAGACAAATGAATGGTGCTAACGTTCTTGAGGCATTCATTAGAGACGGTCTACTAGCGAAGTTCTGCGGTGCAACCCTCATCCAAAATGAGCATCCGATCTTGGACACCTGATCGAGGTCCACATAATGTGCGTTGTACCAGCATAATGGAAGGGAAAATGTGACAGCTAAGTAAAGGCATACACTGAATGCCCTCTCAACATTAATGTGAACTTTGCAGCTTTGTAGGAAGAATGAGAGAAAAGTAAGAAACGCGCTTTTCCTCCCGCTTTTATACACCCCGTTACTGTTACCACAGTTCTTTCGGTACCGCTCTTAAGTGCCCAAAACATTTGCCAATTTTGTAGAAGTTTTTTAAAAGAAAAAAATTGGTATGACAAAATGTTGGCAAATGGAAAGGTTTATTGGAGCCGCTCCATTAATGACTTTTTTTATAACCATAAGGTCGTAATACCATTTGTGGCTTAAAGCGGTGCAAGTGTGCGATATGAATCTCGGTCTGCATTTTGCTCAATAGTCCTGCTTATTTTGTTTTTCCCCACCAATGGAGTCCCCTTTCATGAGGAAGGTGTGAAATATTACATTAAATTTTATGTTTTTTTTTGGAAAAAATAGAGATTTATTAGCTTAATAACGTTGTGGTGAGAGTTATGCGAGGATAATAAAGTTTTATTTCCAGGGTAGGGTACGATGAAAGGTAGGGGCTCGCAAAAGTGGTACCACTAAGATGACTAAAGGCGTGAGGGCTCAACAACTTTCATCGAAAATGAATAAAGTAAAAAGGCGGAAAATTGTGCTTTCTTCTTTCGCTTTTAAATAAGCTAATAGACTGGAACTGAACTAATCAAAACTGGAGTGGGCTAAGCTCATAATTTAATGCTTTGATGGTTTGTTTAACTCTTTGTTTGGTCATGCGGGTTCTTAGGTCTCCCCGAGTTGTACTTCCGTTCGCTGACATGTCAGCAAAGCATTTCCTTCCACTATACTATGACGTTTTACGATGTTAGGAATGACTCAAAACCCTATGATCATTCGTTAAAAGTACTTTTGGCGGGTATTTAAAAAAAGGGAAAAGGTATACTATCCTCTGATTTGGGACAATGATCACGGAACAAAGCACTCTGAATAAGTATGCTAATGTGGATAAAGGGATTCGACAGTGTTCGATAGAACTGCTTGAAAATGACTGTGTTGCTCATCCACCTGTGTGGCGCTTTATTGTCTTCCCTACTACTTTCTCCACCCGTCTGCACATTGAACCAAATGCATTTGAGCTCTCGAAGTCGAGCTTTTTGCCAATTTTTGCATAACCTTTGGAGAGGGTGTGACATGAGACAACCTCGGATGGAGGTGAGCTTGCGATTTCCACACGCGCACCCACATCGTCCGCCTGTGGTACCTTGCGTATGGCAAAAGTTGCTTCTCCCTCTTGGCTTCCATTTTACGACAAAAAAATAGCGCAGATTAGATTGTAGTAGTTAATGATATGCCAGCTAATTACGAGGGGGACAAATTCGTCCCCCGTCGATCAAGGGCTTAAGATTGGAGGTTCAGTAGGCTTCATGTTTACATAAATGACTGTTGTTGGGATGGTGAGTCGGAAACCCCTTTAACCAAAGCCACCAAAGATACACAGATTTTGAACAGTTGACACCTTCCAAATGCCTTAGCGGTGGACGAAGTAGCATTCCATCATGGTGTCTCTCTTGGAGCCTTTTAAGATGAAATTCGCTGCTACTTTTACGCTTTCCTTGACCAGCAACTTTGATTGCCACTTTGAATTTTTTTCTTTACGTAACGCTGGAACAGTATAGCTTTTAATAGCATATCTGTGAAGTCGGAAGTTTTGGTTGCACTTTAACGTCGATTTTTGATGTTCTATAGTTCATTACTTTACACTTTTGTGCAAGTAAAGGCGGATTTATTTTGACATTCAAAAGTACTTCTTAAAAACCCAACAATGAACGTTTTGTTCTTAACGTAAGTAAACTCCATTAAAATTTGCATGAATTAAAAGATAGTGGTTTAAATAAACAATTTTTCCCCAAGCAAAACAGCACCACAATTTACCCATATAACTATACCATGTGCCAACAGTTAATCTGTAGGATTTATTTTTATTAATAACTTAATTTAGATGAAATTTAAACCTAACAAGATATTTGAAAATTGCACCTTTAATTAAGTCTTCCTCAGAGAGGGCCTGGAATGGAACATTGTTTGGGAGCGGAGGGGATCGACGACTACCCTGATTTTGATTGTTGATTAATGGACCGCAACGTTACAAAGTTGAAGTCTAGTGGAGGTTATTCAAGCGTTTGAAAGTCACTCCCATCTTGCATTCTGTAAGAGGGTGATTGACAACTGAATCAACAGTAGTCGCGAACACCAAGCGTCCGTCAAGTGACACCAAGTGGGGATTCCTTCCCCACTTGCCTGCATGACAGACGGGTGGACAGAGCGCCATAACTTTGAAACTACTTCAAGTTATGCTTTCCCAATACTGGAGGATTAAATCCACTCGTGGTTAAGCAAGTCAATCTTCTATTGCAATAGAGTTTAAGAGTTGAACGAACTTTGGAGTGGATTGAAACCATCGAGATGATTCTAGCTTGTCTGCACTACGACCCAAACTTAACTTGTTTTCAGAACCGTTGAGCCTTCTTGAAGCATTTGCTGGATGGCATTTTCAGAAAGGGAGCTATCTGTGGTGGTGAAGTGGTTAGCTCAGGGGAGGCCTGCACATCTAGTTAACACGTAATGATGGATAAGTAAGACAGAGGCACCAATTCAAAAAGAGTCATTAATAACGAATCGGGCGTAAACAGCCTAGGTGATAATGAACTGGCTAATAGAGACCAAGCAAATAAAATTCCGCGTATATAAGTAGATAGTAGCGATTCGTCTGCCATGTCTGTGATGAGGTACGGCTTTTAAACCTACGTTAAGTTCAACAACGCCATCTCACCCTTCAGTATTATTATTTTACCTCCAGAAGTCTATTACTTGACCTTTATGATTAAGGTCAATATTCTATTTTGTTAGGTCTACTCGCTCAGCAAAATGGAACCCAAAGATGTGAAAGAAGATATTTGGCTTCAGAAGCAGTCCGAACTGATGACAGGCGGTGTAAATCCCATACTTCTCAATTTCCACCTAACTTATTTGCGAGTAATATTATTGCATTTGTTGAGCCAATGTTGTTCAAGTAAATCAAAGCCAGAACATAAGAGTCCTTTCGTCAAGAAGTGATTGCGTTACAAAGACAGGATTACAACAGAGAACAGAGGATGGATCAGAAGTATAACAGAGGGAAGAAAAACGCCAAAATAAGGCAAAGAAATTACCTACCAAATTAAACGTTTTTTTGGTAAAATCGTTGTCCGTTAGGCTTTAAATGAACCGATTTTGCCTGCTTCTTCTTTATTAATTGATGAAGTTTTGAAAGAGGGCACGCACCGCTGATGGGTCTACAGCTGTCAAGTCTAGCCATACCGTGGAGATGAAGTCCGAGATACACTTGTATACTACTGAGAGACTTCCACTTTTAACCAAGGATATGCTAGTTTGATAGCACCTTCTAGAAGTAACAAACGGTCCAATGCCACAAACCTTGTGGTTGAGCGAACATCTACCCTTCCCAAAAAAAGGACGAGTTCGAATCTTCTCCAAGTAAGATAATCTGCAAGACTCCCCAAACCATACAAATGTGTGCCTCTAATTAGTCTACCCGATCCAAGGCACAAAAACCGCTGCAATATTACAAGTTGTTGCTTCATGATATCTGGCAGAAAATTCGTAGAGGCGTAACAATTAGTCAAACTTAAGGTTGCTGACAACCTAAATCAAATTTAGCCCAATTTTACTTGTTAAATCTTCCAATTCATCTCATTTATCACAACTAAGGTTCTTGATTCAGCTCCGTGTCACTTTACAATTAATTTTACTAATAGGCGCTTTCAAAGTCTAGAGCTTTGTCAGCCCATTTCTTATGACATTTTTTCCTTACCTGGATCCGTAAAAGTTTTCGAACATTACCGCGGCAAGTTTTGTAAGATTTAATTAGGGACTGATGTAACTTGCAAGGGATAAGCTAAAGTTTTCCATCTTACCCTGTCCTATAAAAAAAAAATTGCAGAAGCCGTGAAAACAAATGTTGTAAACGCAGGAACCCTGATTTATGCATACCCATGATTTTAAAACTATATGATTTTGATCTGATTGTCTGGTAAAGAAAAAAGCTTCAACCTTTTCCATTTTGCCAATCAGGTTTCTGCGTTTGTTTAAACAACCACCCACGTTGACAGAAATTTCAGGCATGAGAAAACACGTAATAACGGGGAAAATATGGAAGAGTGCTCTCCAAGTTCATAACCTTTTTTATAGAAGGGATTGATCGAGTTCGAGCAAGGCGACCGGAATTCCGCACATCGACTGCCTCTCTTTGTGGTGTCTTTTTAGTCGACCGTGGTGTGTAAATTACCCGACAACGAACTGGTAGGACGGTGATAAAATTCTTTTAAAATCTGCGTATTGTCTCGCTTTATGTCTCAATCCTTATCAGAATTTGAAGCGAACGACTGGCATCGCTTCTTTTAGATCCTGACACCAAATCAATGCACCACAGTAGTAAGCTGCTTTTACACTTGATTGAGGTCTTCATTTGAAGAAGCTAAATGAAAGAGGACAGCAGATGGGGATGAATAGTTTGGAAACAAAAACTACTATTCGCAACAACTCGCTTATTATAAAGTGAGGTTTTTCTAAAGAATATGACAAAACACTTGGGACAATTAATTAAGCAAGAAGAGTTATCAAGCTGTAAGTGCTGCCACCCTCGATCAAAAGATTTGATTTACTCAAAGATTTCCTGAAGTTGCGATTTTTTATTTCTCTACTTCTTCAACATTGTTGCAATGTTTGGTTAATTACGCTCTTTTCTTGAGCCATTTAATTGAGATGCTTGAACTTAAAGTCTGACTTGAAACATAAACAATTTGAGACAATAGTTGAATGAAACTGAAGTAGGTAAGGCCTGTCAGACATTGGTGATCACTCACAAAGGCGTCGAAGTGTTCTTTTTGCTCACCTCTATAGCAGTCGACTCTATTTTACTAGGCGAAAGCCGAAAGGCAACTTCTGAAGTCACTCCTCTGTAATGCGATTTTATAATGAAATATCCAGGATCAAATAATCCATGACATTAATGAGTGTTCATCGGGATAATTGCAGTTCTATTGGCTTAAGAACGATTGGACCGAATCTTTGCCGACAGGTCACATTTAAATAGGTGTACATTATTTGATGAGATTCCAACTGAGTAGCTGAGAGTCTTCGTTCATTGTCCCACCTACGTATTCATCACCAAGGTCACTTTCTTGATGAGGACAGCCTAGATTAACCTGTGTGTCAAGATCATTACCAGAGTGAACGGGAAATACTGCTTTTGGAAAGCGAGAGCTTTGATGCCGACAACTTACGAGCAATCAGGACATTGCATGGAGTGCTAAAATTCTCTGACGGTGATCATTTGCACGTATTTATAGCACTGTGGGTGGTTTTTACTTTATTATACACATAGGAATACGATTTAAACGAAGATGTAAGTCGACAAATGCTCTCAAATCATTCAAAGATAAACTTGTAACGTTTAAGTGCGGGTGCTTTTCTTCCAGCATGAAGCTAACCGGGGGAATATTGAGAGCGATTTGGTGAAACGAATGAAGCGAGGAGAGGTAACACTTAAAACAACACAACACTATGCATTTGCAATAAAAACAAGGAATATGCCACAAGCAAATATTATTTTTAAGTGGAAATACTTGGGGAAATGGATTCCCTCTTAGGGTGGACATAGGAGCATGAAAGCCTTTGGGCAACTCGTCCATTAGGATTAAGTAACATTTTATTTGATAGGCCGGTAAAGTAGGTTACATCTCCACCTGACAAGGGTAAGGGTGAAAGTGAAATCGCTTTAATGCTTAATGTACTAATGGCAAGGGCAGCCAAATGTGGCAGCTGAAGGAATTGATTCAAGTTCTTCTTCACTGGCATCGAAAAGCATTGTTGTCAGAGACCAAAGGTTTGTGTTTGAATCTTACCTTTAATTACTTTTGAGATTAGCCGATCATTTTAAGCTCCCCAGTGTGTAGGTGAATAAGAAGCGATCTAATCACTGCATCTGTGCGTTTAGCTTTCGTAACCTTCCGTTACCTACCTCTTTACTAGTAAAAGAAGTACGCCACCACGGGTTTATTAGTAGTCTAAAAAAAAGGTGTGAACACGATTTAGCCAAAAATGAAAGGACTTTAGGAACAAAAAATGTAGCAACTAGACAGACAGTTCAGAAAAGGGAAGAAATTGATCTATTTTGGCCTCTAAAAAAGAGAGGGGTGATGTTTTTGGCAAAAATGTTAGGTGTGTGATGTAAACTGTAGTGGATGGGCCTCTACGAAGAAGTTCCTGATATTTTATTGCTTGTCTAGGGACCACACACATTCTAATGCACACACAAGAAGGGTAGATTGACTCGGAGGAATAAGCATTAGTAGGTCCGTTGGGTTCCGTCAGAGTCCTCTCTTGCCATTCCGTCATTAATCGGTCAAAAAATGAAGCACTTATCTGTGTCGTTTCCACCACGGTTTTCTCATTTCATGAAGGCACAAGCTACTTGTCCCATTAATGGCACTGATCAACGCTGCAAGGAAGCCTGATGAGTCAATAAAACCGCCTATTTTTTCTTGATTAAGAGGCGTGTTTTCCACACTGAACGGTTCACCATCAGAATGAGGCAACTAATTGGCTAACTCATATTGGTTATTTATGATGCAAGTAAACAATGACACTTGCTAAGCTCTTACACGCCAAGTTAAACGATTAAAAGGAGTTCAAAAAAGATTCAGACTAATCGATTAATTTATTTAGTAATTTAAAGTCCTTTTACTACCTACTGGATTCGTAAAAGCAATGTAGTGCAATTGAATTAGTGTCTCATAAAAGCTCGATGCGACCTAAAGCGCTTGAACTAGACACCCAAAGGTCGATCCTGCTAGTTAGGCCGTCGGTTTAAAAGGGCTCATTTTGTCTTTCGGCTGCATGGCTGAACAATCATCACGGACATTGCCCATATGATTCACGCAGTGGCAGGAATACTTCTCCTCAAGTGTCAAAGCATTCACAAGTCCACTTCTAGCGTTGCTAAATGATCCAAATAGAGCTGCTGCATTAGCTAACATTTTTTATCGCCTTCCAGTTGTAATTATTTGTCGAATCATAAAATGTCATCTCGGTAAAGTTGGCACAGCTGTCACACAACTGTCAATCGGGTGAAATTTGAGCATTTTTCAGTAATTCCTTTTTTAATGCAAAACTATGCAGATCTGGGTGAATTCCAAGGAGAGCTGAATCTATGGCGAGGTCAACATCCAAATGTAGGTAAGGTTTCATATACATATTTTAGAAACTTCTTATTGATCATAACTAATGCGTGAGTTTTTGAGACCTGCGCTTTTACAAAAGAGGCAGAGAGCGCAGTCACACTTTAGATACAAATCTCCTCATCTAAAAATACATTTGAGTAATTGATGAATCAATTGTCTGTATGTAGAGATGAAATAAATTGGGAAAGAAAAAGTCTTCCTGTTTTGAGAAGGGGTTCTCTGGATTAAAAAGGACATGGGAAGGGATTACTTCGAATAATTCCTTGTAGGATTGATGTCGCGAATGTAGTCGGCAAAGTTGATTAGCTTATCAAGGAGCATTACCTGTTTGTAGTCAAGAATTTAAGACAACTAAATGTAATGCGGCTAAGAGGTTAAGTAAAAAAAACACTCTAGACAGCTAGGCATCAAAGGGTAGGCGTTACCTCCCAGTGCAACTAATTGGTGGACAGAAATTCAACCACTATTACTTTGTAGTTGTGCGTGATTCAGTCGTCTGCCTCAATTGCGTCGTCATAACTCACCTGCCTCTCTCAAAGCGCATGATGGACAAAATGTGCGCATTTTATTCGCCTCCTCCCCATAAGCCCCCCCTACAGCTTCGAATTTATCCAAATTACGAGGCCACTTTAATTATACCCACGGATCAACGAAATCACTGAATATCCTCTCCTGCCTTCGTATCCTTTTTTAGGTCCTCGATAACGAAGTGAAGCCTTAGACCTTGGGCTACCTCACTCATGTCAGCGCTTCCCCTTAAGCCAATAATCCTCCTGTGTTTTAGTGAAATGTCTAAGCAATTTTACCAGGCAGCTAATCACTCAGTAAGCAAGTAAATGCCATTTCTACCACTCCCGCCTCCAGTTTGTGTTTTATTTCCACCAACTAACAAATGTTCCACTTGGGGTAGCTTAGGGATTACCTTTGCAGACAGAAGCAATTGGTAAAGCACTGGTTTTGCCCAATTCGCCTCCCTTGTTTTGTCTCCAGCACCAAAGGACTTTTAATGCGCCACAGATGAGATGGTTTTTCTGCGTTTTCATCACCGTCATTGCCAAAATCTAGCATATTTCGATCTCATCACTGCGACTCACTTGGGTCCAAGGAAACAAAGAAGAAGCGGATTAAGAATTCTTGTTTTTACTCGAAAATAATTATATACAAAAATGCAAAAAAGCCAATTTGATAAGAGGGGGCTGTTTACAAGTCTTTGCGATATTCTCACCGGCTTACTGGAAGCAATGGACGTCAAGCAATGCCAGGCTCTAGGTGTAGAGCTTGCGTGGGTCAGAGGGAGGATGTCTTCTTTGCCTCCTTGGGTAGACATGAACAAAAGTCCGTCTGGATGGAATTTCTGAGTAGTGGGGAACTTGTGTGCCTCAGAACATAGATTGCTTCAATAATCAAGACTCTATCCTTAGGAGAAGTGATTCCTCTTTTTCACTCTACTCTCATAATTATTCATAACCTAAATCAGCAAGGAATCCTTAGTAGAGAATCGTGTCTGTATTATACCACACCACACGGAGCAATCATGGCTCTATGAAAATGATGTGATGCGTTACGTGGAAGTGCGGTGTGGAAAGTGATGGGGCCCAATAGGGCTAGTGATGTGCTATTTCCTATTTAGTCTTTCATTTAACAATTCATCCATCCAACCAGTCTATCAGCCAGTTATAAAAATATGAGGTCGTTTAAAATTGTGAAATGAAGAGGCAGTGAAGAGCACGACGGTTCCCATGACATGTTCCTCTCTTAGCATAAATTTGTTGTCATCATGTTCATCATGTATTTGGATGCTAGTGGTAGCACTTATCCTCCCATGATTCGGAATTTAGTTCTACTTCTACCATGACCCACCTGCTTATCTGACTAATCACTTCTAAATCACTAACAGACGATAATTTATGGTACCGCGCATAGCTCAGCCTCAAGTGCAAAACACCGGCTATCTTGCGAACTATGTCATCTGGATTCGCAATACAGAGAAGCTCAAAGCACATCCCTTAGGTCCAACCAATTGACTCATTTGTGAGGATAAAAAGGCCAAAAATTTGAGGGTTTTACAATGAACATCTTCAAATATATGAATAACTGACGCACATCTAATTTTCTATTATGCATGCACATAAACAATTGCACGCAACAAATGACTGTTGCCAAATATAGCGATAATCACAGGGTACTTATTCCATCCTCCCACACACACTGCTAATAAAATGGTTCTCCTTTTGGCACCTCACTCAAAATCTCGCTTTTAAGCCGACGCTACACACTCACCTCGAGTTTACCCTCTCAGTTAGCTGGTGGACGTAATTGTTGCTAAAATTTGGTGCTTTAGATGACTTTTTAATGACTATTCTGGCGTCATAAACGTTAACTAAGACCAGATGAAAGAGTTGCCCCCAATTAAGTGAGTCTGTTTCTTGCCCTTATAGCAACCCTAGTTGCTTTAATGATTCCTCACTTAACTAAGCTCTTGCAAAGTCAAATAATTGGGTAATTTCTGCCTTTTTCCTCATAGCAGACTACTACTGTCATGGAAAACTTCCTTCCTTGAAGGTGAAATTGCGTTCGGCAATCATATAATTGTCACAGCTATCAGTGGGCCGATTTTTGATGTGTTGTAAATGATCGGAATTAATTTGCCTCTAGGGTCCTGGACCTGGACATGTGATAAATTGTCCCTTTGTGCCGTATATGTGTGAATGATACGTCTTTCGTGTTGTCGGCTTTTCAGTTTCCTTTCGTCTCCACCTTTGCATTTCTCTGAGCTTCTTCAGGAAAAGCTCATTAGGAGCGAAAAATTGCAGCGAAGGACCCTTTGAATCAGTTTTGAAATTAAAGCAAACCAAATTTAATGTCAACTAAAGCATCAACATTGGTGAATGACCGATTAATCAGTAAAAAGTAGCGCCGAAAAGTCCACCAATGCGTCAGCAAATCGAATGATGGGTGGAATGTCAATGCGCTTTCTTCATTGATCAGGTTCAAAAACAATCGTGTTGCCTTGTTTAAATTACAAGTTTACACAATTTTGCCACTTCTGAGTAGTTAATCATGAATTATTTTTGGTTCCAAAGAAGAACCGGAAAATTCCTTTTTCACTGGTTGCAGGCAACTTTATATTCTCTAAATTAATTAAATAAGGTCCTAAATACCTAATTTTATGCATTTAGGTCAATAAAGCAGTGGAAATTACTGTCAAGGGGTTGCTAGTGCTCTGCATTCAGATGCAGCCGACAGTTGTTCTTGCAAACGCAGCTAAAAGCTTTAACATTGGTTTTGGAACATCTGCAACCCGTGTTCCTTGAATTAAGTTACTTGGCTGAAGAGGTGATGAGTTTGTAAACAACTTTGAGTTTCTTTAGCAGTCAAATATTTTCCTGAGTGACTCCTCTGCCTCATTAGAAAATCTTTAGCCTGTGCATTTTTATCCAAAAAATCACATTTATAAAATACCATTGAACTTAAGTTGCCGAAATTTTTCTGCTCCTTGTCCTAAAGAAACAAACAAAAAGGATTAGTATTCTTATTATTCTCTGTCGAACTTATTAGTTATTCAGGCAAACATTCGGGCAATTTTACCGCCTCTCTAAGTGCATGAACGGAATTTGAAATCTGAAGCCTCCAGCAAAGCCACATTGCCTTCTATTCTTACCTGTTCAACAAATAAAAGGTCAAACGCCACGACAACAACTTCATTAAAATTCTATAAGAACTTGTCCTACTTGATGTGGCAAACAGCTGTGTGGGGTATTTTTTCCGTTTAAACCCCTTTTGCTACATTTTTCTTTAAAAGACGTTTTATTGGCATTGGTTGTTCAGCCAAACTCAACCAAGGAAAGGTGTGCTTCTGTTTTGAATATACGCGATCACCTTCAATTGCAGCCCTTTTGCTTTAACGCTACCAAAATCAGTGGAGGACGGGAATACAGTAGATAATCAGCCTTAAAAATGATTACTTTGACAAAAGATGTCTACTTTTTCTGTAGTGACTGTGCGGCATGCAGTGCTTGCATTACCTGACAAACAAGCATTCAAATGACGTGAAGCCGAAGGGTTAATGTGTTGCTTACTTATGAAGTTATTCAACTTTTGGTGTAGTACTTTGCTTGTTAGAACTGCCAGTTTCTGTCAAGGTCACGGAGGTGGCCGTACTGCCCTAGCTGCGTGGGCTGGCCTCCGGCCATGCTAGCAGCTTATTTCCCTCTGTCCGGTGAATACATATATTCTATCCTGCCACTTTGCCTTCTTTTGCCTTAAGGGAGCCTCGGGACGCTACATTTGGAGCATAGTTTTTTTACAAAAAGGTAATATCCGATTTATTATCTAAAATAATTTCTAGTCTTTTACTCACTCTTGGCACTTATTCTTTGTTTTTAGACCGAAAACCGAGTTCTCTGACATCTTTTAAATTTACAACTTTAAAATACTTTGTGTTTTACAAACATATGATACGTATACTGGCTGATGGGGAGGTTAATAAATCGCCAATTAAATCACTATAGGAGTGCATAAACCAATTTTGTTTTAGCATTGAAACACATACCAAGCGAACGGTTGCCAAACCTCAATGCGAATGGAGGTTTCTGAGTCCTTTATGGAAGCTTTAGAAGGCCAAACCAGTAAAAAGGACCCAATGTTTACCCACAGATGGGCTGGAAGGCTATAGACATTAGGCGAAGAGCTTAAGGCCAATACGAAAGTACACTCAATAAAGACTCACAATCTTTCAACAGTACCCACAGTTATTAAGAGTACAGCAACATTTGTTTTCCAAGTTGGTGACATATTTTGTTACTTATATTGCCTGTCCGAAGTTTGCCCTCTAAGTGGACTGTATCGGAGGGGTGGGAAGATGGGATGGTATCCTACTACTCCAGATTGATAAATCCTCCACAAAAAGTGCTTTTTGTGCGCAGAAACCACTTGCCAAAAGGCAGAGGCGTTTTATGTAGAATAACAGGGCTGAGGTTGGGTAACCAGTCTCTCTTGTACTTGTCAAATCTGCAAGTCAATTGATTTGGTCTCGTTAGGAAAAGCCAGTAAGGAAAACTCGGGCTATTCAACCTCTTGTATCAGAGTGCCAATTAAGCGCCTCCAGTTTTCCTTGGAGTGAAGAGGTGTGCTAGAAAAAAATCTAGGAAATCGTGTCGTCCAGCAGAAACATAAGCCGTAGTGGTAGAATATGCCATGCATGAACAAGAAAAAGCAATTGATCAAAACTGCGACAATCGTTGAGTTGAGGCACACAGTAAACACAATTTCTTTAGAATTATCAAGCAGAAAGGCTTCCCATTTGTCCAGATTAAATGCGCTTACTTGAGCTACCAGATATTAGCCAGACGATAGCAGTAACAAAGAAATTGCCTCATAGATGTCGAAAACAAGCAATGTGGCCCGTTTATATCTTATGTAAAAGCAAAAGTTGAGGTGTGCACTATGTCTATCATTAGAAAAGTAAGAGGTGTTAGATTTTTGCTCCCAACTCCTTGAAGCTTTCTCAAAGATGCGTCGCACACCTAATCAATCCGCTTGTAATACGGTTGAACTTAACTAATTGTCATAGACTAACAATTAACACATGTCACAAATTCGTGACATAGAAATCGGACAAGAAAACCGGGCATCACATGTGTGTGAAATCGGTGGTGAAAATGTCGCCAACAAAGGAATTGAAAGTGGCAATTGTAGAAATGGTGGCATTTAAACTTGTCAGATATCTTGTCACCTAGCTGGAAAGGGAAAAACGGTCTCACGGAGGTCATGATTTTAATGGATCTTGAAAGGATTGTTTTACCAAAATCCAAATTCTTATGCATTTTTAAAGAAGAACCAAGACTTTATTGGTGGCAACTGCCAGTTAAGTAGAACTTGCAAGTGCAGTGTCCCGTCTTTTTTACTCTTGGCTACTATCAACAGGTGCTTTCAGTAGGCAGGTGAATCAAATCCATAAAACAAATTATTATAATCAGAAAATCGTTAGAGTTATATGAGCTTTTTATCAAAGAAATCTAGGAAATTTCGCAATTTATAGCTTTTAACTCCTTATCAATACAAGCTGGAAAGTAGCATGAAATTAGGGGCGATCAAGGAAAGGAGTAAGGCCGCCTTTCTCCCCCATGGATCTAGGCAGGTGGTCCAATCAGTCACCTCCAAAGAGTAGCTTTATCATGGGGAATAAAAGGACAAATGTGCTGAACTCGGAAAGGAAAAGTCCTTATTTTTGCTAACAAGTCTTTTCAGGCAAGTTATTCACTACTGACAAAGTAATTAACGATCATCAGTGGCGGAAAACAAAGTTGTGCAAAATCCTTGTGTTAGATTTGGACTTCCATTAATCTGCTTACCTACTACTTATAATCTTCACGCGTTACAAATTAAAATAGGGAGAATAGAAGCCTCAGTGCGTATAGAAACGGTGAAAATAAGGAAGCCTCACTCCCGCAACCTCCGATCTCAGATGTTATTGCGTTAGTTCTTTCGACTTCATTACCTTAAATTTAAGTTATCCAAGGCGAATGTTGTGTCGTGGCAAACGACGGCACTATGCAATTGAAGTTTTAAGGCTGTTATTGGCTGCAGAGTTTTGCATCCAAATATTTAACCTTAATGAAAAATAGTAGGACTGGATCACACGTCCGTCTTACTCTATACCACTCAATAGCAAGAAAAGACTACTTAAGTCCAAGGACTTTGAGACGCTTATTTTAAGGAAGAGCGTTGCATTTTAACCCACATGTTGCCTACTGCAACAATATAAGGTACGGTGGAGTCAGCGACAGTGTCAAAGTGAAGTTATGAGAACTCTAAAGAAACGCTTGTTTCATTTCTTTTGTAATTCTGTTGTTTCTTATTAAAAGAGGGAGGTGTATCCATTACCCTTTTTCCAGTTTATTAGTCTAATAATAAAGTGGTCCAATAATAATAGCGGAAGCGATTTTCTGTAGAGGTGATGTCACATTAACCACAAAAGTTTATCTTGGGTCAGGTTTTCCATGAGAACAAGGTAGTCACTTTTGTATGTGTTTTTAGGTCTCCTACCTATCAAATGTATTGTCCTCTCCTTAGTGTCCTTAAGGAATGCGAAGGAAATTCGGGTAAGGGAGAGGAAGAGGAGGTTAAGGTGAGGCAGTTTTTCCACTTTACTTCTCACCTCAAAGTGATTAACTTTCACTGACAAGTTCTTCACCGAAGAAACGAAATTGTCACTGCTTAAAATAAGGCAATCCTCCAAAATTGGTGCATCTCTAAGGTAATAGTTGCAGAGTGGGTAAGAACTAATCCCATCTGCTGGGTTCAACAAACAATTTATATAATGAAGACTATAAATAGAAGGTAGGGAGAGAGAAACACTGTGCAGGGTTGATTGCTAACAGATGGGTCGCGTATCATTGTTTTACATAAGAGAGCAAATTTTTCTTTTTTAAAAATCAGTGCAACAACTTACCTAGGAAGCACGCAGAATGTTTTTGGATCGCCTAACCCAAAAGCTAAATTTATTGCCTCTTGGATCGTTGGTTTAATGTACTATTTAGCGTTCAGAGAAGAGACGCTTTCTGTGAAGATGTGTCACATTGCACCACGATCTGTTTATGTGTCATTTGATCCATTGGCTATTTTGTCAAAGGCTGAGCAATCGGCATTCTTTGTCGAAATCCAACAGTTTAATCTCCGTGAGTGGACAAGAGCGGTCATTAACCAGTGACCATTTTCAACAGCTCAAAATTAACCCCCAAGGCAAATGCCGGCAATGTGATCGACACTCATCTTTGAAGGTAAATAAACATCACGGACTCTTCAGTCTCCGCGATTCCTGTCACTAGCTTGCACCTCTGAAAGACGTTTATTCGTGCCTATAAGCATCCAGTACTAATAACAATACATTTTTGTTGGTTAGTTTACCTCGCCAGGGCATGTGAGATGACTGGACCCCAAAAATATTTGGAAAATTTCTATATTATGTTTAGCATGCTGGATGAATAAATTATTTCATGTCTATGTCAGGTGGAAAAGATGTCTTCCGAACTATTAAGCTGTTACTTACTTTGTAATTCCACCCTCAAAATCAGCCCTTTGGATTTCATGCTCCTCACAATTGATTGCCTGACTGTCTCACTGGATGAATGAGTGAATAACTTTGGATGAGAAATATCCTTTCATAAGTGAGCAAACACAGCATCGCTAATCCTAAAAGTATCCACGCATTTCTCACACCTCACTTTTTGGCAACGCACAATGCTTGCATTGTGTGATACATTGGATTGCACACGCAATCCCTCACCATGATTTTTCCGGTGAAATCAGCCCATGATCCTCCAGAAGTTAAAATAAGCAATTGGGGTAGCCTTCCTTCAGACACTGTCAAAAATCGCTGAATCAGCCTGTATAATGAAGAGCGGGGGTTCTTAAACTCCTACAAATTCTGTCCTAATTCACTTATCAATTACTTCTCTCCAGTATAAATTACAAACCACCGCTTTGGGCTAGTTCACCGAACCACTCCATCAGAAGTGATTCAAAGCTCTAAAGCTCATGGGTGAAAATGTACTCGGGTATTTCTAGAGTACTAAACTCTCAATTCTTGCATTTTAGCCGATTCAAAGGCATCAGGTTCTTACTAACAATTTTAACACCAAGCCGGCATTTTGGTGTGCTAGCATAAGGAAAATACTTCCGACGGAGACACAAAGCATTTTTCCACCTCATCTCTATCATCTTCCTCTTTGTACTTTCCTATTTCTTCGTTTTCTTAGACACGAATGAGCCACGCCAATGCGATTAAAATATGGTGGAATTCAGTATTGAGGGCGATTACGCAGAAGACCGTTTCACCTGTGCCACATTCAAGGCTTTCTTGTGTTAGAAGCAAGTTGGCTAGAACCATTACTTCAGTCTGCTAGAGCCTCCGAAAAAACTAATCTGAGAAAGGTCAACTCTTGAGTTGGTGGGAAAAAGTCCATACCAGAAGTGCGAGTTGTGGGAAGTGCATTTGTTTGCTTGTCAAGTAATTAGCTATTTAGTTGACCTACACACCTAGCTTAGCGTTTAAATGAAATAAAGGAGGAGCTGTGGCATGGGGAGAAGTTAGACATCCTGTTAGTAACCGCCTCAATTCGTTACAAGATTTTGGATACATTACTCGTCACTTGTCAAATATTATTCATATGTCATTTAAATATATCCATACATGTTAACACGATGGAATTCTTTGATTGAGTAACTGAATGACTGCATATATGTATGAGAGGCATGTCACGATTTGACCAGATGTTTCCAGGAAGGACGACGAGTCTGTGGCCTAAAATGAACTCTCATTGACGGTCTCTATCGTTGAGATCAGTCGTTGCGTTAATTGCAAGACTTCAACCACATTTAGTACAGTCGTTAAGGATCAAAAATAACGAAAGGAATCTTCCGCGAAGAACAAGTTGACGAAGATCTGCAGGAAAGTGCAAAGGCGCGTGAGATTGAATTTAATGGCTCTCGAATGAGTACGTGGGTAGGAAGAAGGTGTCCATAAGAATTCGGCGACGGTGAGACGTTCATGAAGAGATTTTGGGTTAAGTTTATGAAGAAGAGACGAAGGACTGGCGCACATTTGTCAATTCTGTGATTTGGGAGGGGTGGTGCCGTTGTGTCTGTGCAATTGGGCCGGACGATGGAAACTAAAGCAGCTATTTAGTAGCGATGGGAGGGCGTCTGGTCAATAATTCGTTGCACTAAATCCAAATACCCTGCTCGTGAATGCAGAACTGAACCTCATTTCATTTCGCACCATCTCATTCACGTCACTCCATGAATGACAGCTGCAGGCGAGCACAGTAGCATAAGAGAGAGGACCATTCTGTTCAACAAATGGGTAGTGTATATTGACTGGAGTAAATGAGTTAAATACGGAAAGAGGGCGTTAATTTTTTGGCAATGTCGTGTGTTCGTCTGTAAGCGAAGTGACTTGATGCGTTGTGTTTCGAATGATCAGCACCGAAGATAAGTAAACTGGATGTGAGTGGGGCAGTCGAAGACATCAAAGTAAATGTGCCACTTAGAATGTCCTCTTAATGCTTGAATGTTTAGGTGGATAGATAGGTAGATAGCAAAGTAGCTAAAAAGCTAAAGGTAAACGACCAAAGAGCTTCAAGAGGCTCTAAAGGTATGTTATTAAGTGCAAGATTAGGCAGCTAAAATGCATCTTATTCCATCTCTCCCAAAAAACCAGTAATCTCCATTTTTTTCCTTTATAGGACGTTCTGTCTCTGAATGGACACAACGCATTTCTAGTTCGCCCTCTTTCTCATGCGGTCGTCTCGTAGCAAGAAGCAAAAGGGGATTGTTTCTTGTTATATTTTTAAATACAGTTAAAGTTAAGTCGAATCCGGTGGCCAATCAACCTGAATCTCCTAAATCTACCTTTGATAGACTACCTAAAAAGGTCAAAAGTAACAGTGACTTTATTCTTATCATTTTAATAAGAATGCACATTACAAAAAATCAAAAGATATGCTTTTTTCCGCATACTCAACGCTTTCTCATCACAGCTTTCTATGGTTTGCGCATCCAAACGCCTTCTGGAAACTTAAAAGTATCCCTCGGCCATTTTCGACCTCTATTTTGCATTTAGGCAGTTACATTTGCTTCTACAACGATAGCATAGAAATTTTAGATCCATTAAGCCTAAAAGACCGCTCACTTTTTCAGACAAATTAGAGTTCTGTAGTTGGAGACACTCCTTCAAAGCATTTATGAACTCCAACCAGCACAATTTTTAGTGGATGGACATAATCATTAAAGCCATTGCCTCTTCTCCGGTACTCTCAAACGGGCATGTAAACAGCGACACGTACTTCTGCATCCACAGATTCTCACAATCCCGTTTTGGGGCTCACATTCTCCTGGCACACAGCACGCCTTCAAGTGCCTCTAGATTTTGTTAATTTTTTGAAACAAACAATAGTTTAAATGGGTGCCTTAAAAATTGCAACTGATCCAGCCAAAGGATCTGCTAAAATTCCTTAATTAGAAAATGTAATATGCAGAGCTTTTATAAAATCCTAAAAGAATTCATTAGCAAATACGCTAAAATCAAATTAGAAGTAAATGAGTTAAGTATTTTGCTCCAAAAAAATTCGCCCCTTCTAAAATGCACTTAAGCCAAGAATAAAAGAGTTGCTGGATGAGAGGAGAACTAAACTTGCGAATTTTGGAATTTAAAATGCAACACTGCCTCCAACTTTGTCCATGTCATTGTCAAATTCTAGTGTAAGTTTAAAAGAGAGGAGCGATCTTCCTCTTCTACGGATTGCAACCCGTAGTTTACAAATTAGTGATTGATGAGACAGCTCTAACTCTAGTAAAACTGCCTCCTGGAGAAGCTTGCCACTTTGGGATTATTTCAAACTTTCGTTCCTCACTTTACAGTTTAATGGAAAAGTTAAAATGCAACTAACTCTGTAAATTTTACAAGTATGTTTGAGAATGCCTCGCCCATTTAAAAAGAGCCTATGTAAAACTCACTAATCAACTTTTTCGAGGAGCGAAAGAAGCAAAAAGAATCTAGCTCCGATCGCCTCTTTTTGTATGTGCTCAAATGACTGCATAATTGCAGGGCTGGAAAAAGACGAGACCCTAACTTCCATCCATTTTTAAGTGAGGCGTGTAATTTTCTTATAGTCTAATGACGCTGCCTGCTCAGACTAGCTTATGGCTATTTCTTCATGGATAAATTAGCCTACTGCACATCGTTGGGATGCATCCCATCCGGTTGATGGACCACTCCTTCTCCTAGGTTCCCTCTAATCTTCCCCAAATGGCCAAAATTTGCGACGCACTTCGCATACGCAAAGCAGAAATTAGTCGCCCTCTGTCTCGCCCTGTAGAAGTGGCTCTCCTAGGCGTTTTTTTCACTTCCTATGTGCCCGTTGAGAGAGGTAAAAGACCCACAACGGTGGTTAGGTCAGACTCTGGCTTTACCGTGACTATGCCAAGCCTTACTGATTATTAAACGGTCTTTTGAATCATCACGGCACAACAATGCACTTGCTAAAAATTAAAGTGTCTCTTATGCGAAAAAATTTTTAAAGGGACTGTTGAACTAAAAAGAAAAAGACAAGCTTAGCTAAATCATAAAACTAAACAAAGTAAATTGGTACGAAAGGCAAGTTTCCACATGTTTCGACCAGAGAAAAGAAAAACATTTTGGGCCAAAATACCACCCCAGCCTAATAAATTCAGAAAAACCTCAAGTCTTTGAAAAGGTTTGTTGAATATTCTATAGAAATTGGTATTCACACGCCAAGGAATGCTTAACTTATGTGTCATCATCGCCTGTCAGTGCGTAAAGTTAGGAGGTAAAGAATGTTGTCTTCATTGCCCTCACTCTGCTAAGACGGGAGGCAAAAACTTTAATTGCAAAAAACTTATTCCATACAAAGATGTCCGCCTGTTTGGCAGCTAAGGGATTAAAAACATTCTTTTAGACTCCTTTTTTAGTAACAAATAAATGGAAGGAAGAAGAGAGGTCTTTCAAAAACACTTAGATTTTAACAGTCTCTAGACCTTTACCAATGAAATAAAATGCTTCCAATTCAAGCGCTACAAATTTTTTTTTGTTAAAACCAAAAATATATCTTTAATCACTTTCACTTCTGCCGCACTTTATTTCTCGGTGTAAATTGTGCACATTATCATTTGCTGGTCTGGCCCAGATGCCAAGACCTTTCGCCCTCCCTTCTTCCTCCCACTCCCCCTCATTTCATCCATCCTTGAGAGGGTGTAAAGTCCTCACACAAGTAAGTACAAGGACTTCAGTCGTGATGCCCTGCACTGGAGACACCTCTTTAGCCTATTTTGCAGTGCCCGCAACCAAATGTATTACAATTTTTTGCATTAAAGCGGCACATTATTGGGAGGCGAGTCGTAAATGCATCCTCTGAGATAATCCACAGTTCCTAAATACGAGATGGTGGACACGTATTTAAAATGTCAAAGCTTAAAGGCTCTGGCAAAAAAGAGATAAATTACCAGGTAATACCTTGCGCTTCATTCCTTTAGGTTGCAAACTTTTTAGTCGAACCAATTTTTTGGCCGGGAAGGCAAAAAGTTACCTATAAAGTGTCTTCTAGCAATGTACAGATTTGGTGGGAAAATCATGCGAGGACTGCAAGTTGCAAATACCTTAAATGAATGGAGGTTAAAGGAGTTCTTTACGATGTCATTTAAGCCTATCGCGTGACACTGTTCCGCTTTCACGGGCATTTTACACTCGTAAAAACGTGTTACCACCAAAACACTAAGAATGCGTATATTTTTAAGGCGACAGACAACGTAGGATACAGTATCTTTCCTTCATTGTGTTTTTATGAACAAACTTCTGTGTCGGGAAAATGACATCGCTGAACACGTCGTCTATGTTCCTTGGGTATTTTATACTCACGAGGGGGTTATAATAGTCAGAGACTTTCAACATTACAGGTCCGCAAAGGAGTACTGCCTAAGCACTTAAAGTGAGCCACTTCCAGTGACAGATGAACTTAGTGGTGGTGCGCAATATTTCACAAGGTAGTGCAGTTCCCGATCAAACATGCCACAATGGGATGGAATTCTTCTCAAAGATGTAAACTCCCTAAGGACTGACGACTTCCATTAAAATTTCTGGCTGACGAATCTTTCCCGGAGAATAGCCTGTATTTATAATGTGAAAAGTTTATCAAACACTCGATATAAAACGGACATTCAGCAAATACTCAGCTCAGAAGGAGCTAACGCTGTGCTGCGTAAATGCTCCTAAGATACTAATTGAATTGGGAGGCTAGACTTTTATTATCTTGACATAAAAATTACTGTCTTGGGTATGCTCTATAGCCCTGCTTTGATTCCAAAAAAATCTTCACACCATCAATTTTTCGTGGTCCTTGCTTTTCACCTTTATCGTCGTGGGGTGTCCATCTCTTTCCTCTTTATCTACTTTTAGTACACAAAGATGCAAAGTACTCCTTCTCATAGCCATTCTTGATTTCAAATTGAAAACGGTTCAGTTCAGATCGCCTCTAATAAGACACTTCTTATCGTGTTGTCCACTTCTGGGCATTGCTAAAGCCTCATCGCAGAACGTCGGTTGAATTTGGGAAACGTGACGTGAACTTGTCCGCATAGAAAATCAAGGTGGCATCGCTATAAAGTTTGCAGAACCTGCAAGTGCTCTTATATAATTTATTCAATCCTACCACTTCGTCACTACAATGACGCTCTACCTCTTCTGGATGGATAATCTACACCATCATTAGCAACATTTTTGGGAAGTGAAATGGTACAAAGCCAAATTTTAGATACTTCTAATAAATTTCTTACACCTCGGTCACGTTGAAAGCTAAAGCCATGGAACTCAGGCAGACAGGTTCCAAATAATGTACATTAGCCCCAAAAGACCATCAATTCGTACCTCTTTTGTTCATTATTTTGTCCACTGACCTGACTAATGGCAAAATGACCACTGAGTTCCTACACAAAACTGATGTTTACGTCAAAAGCTGCCCCCTTTCCAAAAGATGCCTCCATCAATTCCTCACCAAACGCTTCAAAGGCCAGCATCATCGCCTGTGGCAAGACTACTCAGGCTTTGTGCGTGTCTGAATCTCTTGCTTATAGATATAGAACAGGCGAGAACAACTAAGTCTTAGAAAGCAGAGAACCGAGAATCACAGAGGAGAAAGGCTCTTTCTCTCAAGACAACACAAAACGTCGGACAGCCGCGGTACTAGAGGCAAAATTAATAGCTGTCGCCTAGCTGTCTCCATTTGTATAGAACAAATAAAGCGTCCTTGCCTCCCGCAGAGCACTTTAGAGTCACGCGAAATTCCGCTACAACTGGCCAAATAAATGAACTGTTTAATTAATAATGTCTGTGATTTTGAAATACAGCGAGACTTTAAAGATGAGCATTGCTTGCATTGCAGGAACATCTGTAGACGTAAAATTGTGGGATAATAAATTAGGGGAGTCAAAAAGGGGTAAAATCTTGTTGTGTAAAGTAAACTAAACTTTACAACGGTGGTTTCAACTACTTAAATAAAGAATTAGTAGCAGGGATCCAGGCGCTAATGAATAATAAAATTATAACTCAAGCATTTTTGCACTGTAAAAGTCTTTTAGACCCCTTCCCTTTACCCCAAAGTGTCAGGTATGGAAGTGAATAAAATATATTTTCTCAAAAAATGCCCAGTTACAGGTAGGCTTTGCTAAATCCACAAGTAACGTGCACTTAATAATCAACTGTAGCCTTAGCTCACCTCCTGAAGCTGTTTTATTGCAGTTCCAGGTAAGGTGCTACAGAAATTGTTTTTCCCAAACAACCTCTTTAAAGACAGATATTTAGCTAGAAAGTGGTAGAAAAAGAAAGTTTCTAGACAAATCAACAATGAGCACTAAAAAATAATTAGAGAAGTTTCTTCTAGTTGGGCAAAACATTGAGTGTTTCTTCAACCTAGGGCAGTGGATACGTGGCTTTGAACTCACCTGAAGAGTGACAAGTCAGCTGTCTCGTTTTCACCAAATAAGCGACGAGCCACTTTGAGTTTGTCATTGCGTTGAAAAATGATTTATTCGTTCTTCAAGGGTCAAGCAAATTTCTTACCAAAGATGCTTTAGGTTGAGAATATTTTCTGTAAAAGATTTATGCGTTCCCTTTTTTATCCTCTTAAACACGTCCAAAGCTGCAAGTGACTAAGACATGTCCAGGGTAGCAGTAAAAATTTTAGCAATTGAGTAACTTCATCTCCTTAATGAAGTTACCCTCTGTAAGTCACTTTTGTCACCTAGCCAATGAAAAATTGCCCAATTATTCATAATGCCGAGTTACCAAACAGCAACTTTGTCCGAAGAGACAAAATTCTTTTTGAGAAGCAAAAAACATTATCATTCACTTTAAAAATTTCGAAAGCCTTTCTTACTTTGTAACTCCATTTGTTGGAAGCGCCAAATAAATTTGCCAAAATTTCCCTTTTGACCAAAGATACTGCATGCGATGGGCTGTGGTCTGTTTTCTGTCCTCATTTTTGTCGGCCAAATTAATTAATCAACTTTGCTTTTCAGTTGGTAGCTAAATCCTTTAAAAGTTTGTAGGCGAAAGCATCTCAGTCAGCCCAGTAATTCTACTTTGAAAAAAAATTGAGTCAT
Source organism: Taenia hydatigena (assembly GCA_036345935.2). Classification (NCBI taxonomy): domain Eukaryota; kingdom Metazoa; phylum Platyhelminthes; class Cestoda; order Cyclophyllidea; family Taeniidae; genus Taenia; species Taenia hydatigena. The sequence continues at coordinate 1,040,724 of JADWOT020000009.1, forward strand.
GGGAAGGGATTCTCCATTTTCTAGGGTCCCATTTTGATATTCTGATGCCGAGATAGGCATGTACCTACTTTTTCTTTAAGGTAATCTTCAAAAATGACTTTGCAAACATTTTTGAATGACTATTCGCCTTTTTTAAAGCTAAAAGACCAACTTGCCAATTAGGTTGAGCGCTTTAACTTAGAGATCCTTACACTACCAAAGTATGGGCAGGCGCTATACACTCCGCTTCCTTTTGCTCAAAAGGACTTCTTAAGTTGCTTGCAATGAAATTTTTTTATCCGTCGACTTTTTATCGGTATATTTCGCTAAAAACATTCTCTTATAAGCTGCTAGTTCTCAAAACGACATCTCATTGGAGGTCTCACTGTGTCTTAGCCAATCAGTAGTTATAATGCAAATTTGCCTCGTCAGCAAGCCACCTGCGCTATAATTAGACTTAACGAACAAATATCCGAATAATTCTTTCACATTCTACTAAAAATTTGCCCACTGGGTTGGAAATATTTGCGTTCCCTGCAAATGAATTTTCTTTAAATAAATACTGATGATTTACTTTGATGTATGGGGCAGCGTTGCGTAAACTCCACCACGTGCCTTCATTTAAGCCAACGGAAAAGACTAATGTATTATTCAATGCCATGGTAACAAAATACTCCGCTATTTACAGTCAGCACAATTCCTCTCAAGGTCGTATCACCTTGTCTGAAACATTCAGGTTTCCGGTTGCACCGAAGGCGCCTCCTGCGAGTCACTCTTATTCCCATTGGTCAGTTGAGGAACAGGGGTAGGAAGGACCGGTGCACCAATGCTGGAAGAAACTATGGGTTCCACAGCATCTGCGGTCGATTTCACCAGTCTCCAACGCGCCAGAAGGCGTCGAATAAAACGTTGATAAGCCGAACAAGTTGTTATGAGAAGTAGAGGTTCACTAACAGTGTTGGAGATGCCCAGGCACAAGGCGTAATCTTGTAGAGTCTCCGCGGTGTCGCCACGAACATCAAAAATCTTGGTGAGAATATTACACAGATGATTGGGAAACCAGGACAACACGAAGAGGGTCGTCATAAGAACGCACAGGCGAATGAGGCGTTGACGACGACGTCTCCATTTTGCACTGATTGTGTGTCCCATCAGACTTAGCATTTGGTGGGAACGGCGCAGTTGTTGAGTGACTATATGATGACTTAGACAAATGACTATCAGAGGGATGAAGTAGATGGTGATGATCAGCGTCAAATCGTAGGCCATTTTGGCTCGACTGGACCAGGTTTCACTAAACAAACATTGAACATATAGGTTACGCATTTTTGACTGAGTAATAATATAATCCAAGCATCAAAATAACTTTGTTAATTTTCTGAAATTTTCGATAACCGATACAGGCATCCCAGTTTAATAGCCGCATAAGTTATCGAAGTATAATTCTTCTCCACACTTCCACGACCTGCTAAACAATGTCCATGCGTATGTATGTTAACGAGAAAAATTTGCTTCGGACTGCACATCTAAAAGCCGAAAATGTAAAGATTTGTCGACTAATATCCCTTAAACGATCCGTTTGTCTTTTCTAGAAAGCTAGAACGAGAGGATTTGCACTATGAACCGAGGGAAGGCACGTGGCATCATCTCCATTCTCCATCATCCTTCTCCATTACCCTTCAAGGGATAATGGAGAACACTTAAAGGTGTCAACACATAACTTAGCATGTAAACGCTGAGATTACAATGTCAACAAGTATTTGCTTGTCACTGAGTGATGGTATGATATCTTTGCCTTTTAAATAACCTTGTGTAGTGCAGTTCTTAATGGCTGTGGCGTTTTGAATTCTGTTGCCCTCTCCAGTTCGAGAAGGTCTGATATGTTTTTCTCGCATGTCAGCAGGTCGGTTGAAGAAGCAAAGTGCTTTCTCTTCGTTGTGTTTGGATTAAATGAGTGAATGAAAAGATCTAAGACATTTACCTTACCTCATGGGTGAGAAATGATCACAGTATGACTGCAACCTTCGCGCCCCCTTATTAGTGCTCCTAACAGAGATGAAAAACTGTCCCGACTTATAAAATCCAACAGTAAAACAGACCATTTGTGGGCTTGTGTGCAGAGTGCATTAAATTTTGTGACAGAGTCTCCAATTTCCCTTCTGAAAGGCGTCTGGAGAACAGGTGCACTCGAAGAGGCACATTAATGAACGAATACTGGGTCCCATATCACAGATTATATCAAACTGCTCCATCTTAGATAAAATTTGTAGGTCTGCAGCTTTTTAAGCTTTCATAAATATAAAATAAGGTAGTTTAGGGAGCGAAACATGTCCATTTTCAGTTCGAAAAACCGGCTCCACAAAATAACCTACTAACCAGAAGGTCAAGTTTGAGCGCTTAAGTGAAGGAGTGCAGCACATCTTACCATCAAAATTTTGATAAATTACAAAAGAGTGCGCAAAAAGCAAGCATCATCTCAATTGTACAAAATTTGGACGGGAGATTGAAAAAAAAGAGAGGGAAATTCGTTTCCGCCAAATTGTATAGATGCCACAACAGCTGACACCTGGTTTTGAACGCGAATACGGAGTAAAAAAGGGGAGAGGTTCGGAACCTTTCGTAACTTGTGGAACGGAAAAATTTCCCCTCTAATGGTTTAACCAAAATTGGCTGCCTTTATTGGTGATTATTAACTAACCTTGCCTCCAACACTCGAGCCAATTAATCTACGAGGAGAGAGGTGACCTACACCCCCGGCAATGGTTAATTAAACTACTTTAATTACCACGGGATAATGAAAAAGGAAATCCTTAATCAAATATCCAACACTTTGACTTATAACTTGCGGGTTCCTAAAATTTAGAGTAGAAGAGGAGAAGAGAACATGTTTCTTCCCCATAAGCCATTCAAAGCTTATTCGAAGATTGCCTCGAAATCACTCAATTTTATTCAACACGGGAAAGTGTGTGCGAGAGAAAAGGAAGGAAACACATGATGGGATATTACTTTTGCAATTTTTTTCCCACCTCCGGCTGCATTGATGTAATCTGAGCTGAGCCTAGCCTTTCTTTAGTACATCGTCGCTTAAAGCACTAAATTTCTTAAGACTTCCATTTTTAAATTAAAAACGCGTTTTTCTTCCATGCTATTTCGGCAACAAATCTTTTGGCTTGTCTTTTTGTTCATGCGCTTTATTGGCTTCAATCTATAAAAAAGAGCAGCATAGTAGGGAATGGTGAACAAGTTATTTTTTTTGAGAGCTGGCTTACACACATACAGCCTCTTTTGCTGGCTTTTTATATGCTTAAATAATTCTGTGTTGAATTAAAAAGGGGAGGGGAATTCCACAAAATTGCTTCCTAAATGTACCTTGGGTGAGGTACTTTAAGGTCTTATTACATGGAATACACCTGCGAGAATTCCCAGGCCTAGTAACTTTTGAAGCAATATTCTGGACAGGCTATTTGATCTTGTACTTACTCCCTTGTAGACAGTGAAATGGAATTTAATCACGCCTGGGCTCGTTTAGAGAAAAAAGGCAAGCAAATTTGAAGGTCACTCCTAAAAGAAGTGGCGGAATTAATGCTTTGTTTTCAGAGAAGGAAGAGTTAAAGATAAAGTTCAGCATTTCCGAGGACTTTAAGTTCATAAATAAAGGCTCAAATTCTAAAGCAAATGCGGTGAGTAAATGATGAGTGTTAAAAGCAGTGAACTCATCTTTTGCCTTCTGATAGGTCTAAGGTCTGATCCTGTCTCTTGTACTCATTTCAAGGTGAAATGAAATGCATTAAATGTGACATTTTTACCCCAAGTAAAATTGGAGAGCACACCTCAAAAGCCAACTTCTAGAAGACTTCAAATAGTAATAATGAAGTAGGGAGAGGAGGAAGAGGAGGGAACTAGAGGGAACTCAGCCACCCAGAAGAACGAAGAGTGAATAAAGCGAAAAAAGAAGGTTGCGTCGGATGTTATCCCTTTTATTTCTAGATTCCCTCTTTAGTGAATTTTGAAAATTAATTCCTTCACTTTAGCCGCCTTGCCTACATTGTTAAATTATTGACAAATTTAAGTTTCACACTGTACTCATATGGGGCTAAGGTGACATTTTTCAATGGTATTGTTAATAGAAATCTTTAAGGATTGTTAAGACTGCCAATGTTATCCGTAAAAGTAGCGAAAATCGGCAAAAGAGTTTTTTAGGCTTAGAAGATAAAGTGGTTTGGATTGTGGGTTAGCAGTAATCTCTTCCTCCGTAAAATTGTGGTCACAACGGAGGGGTAAATTTAAGGTGAGAAACTAGTTTCAAACTCTTCAAACCCGCCTATAAGTCTTCAAAAAGTAATGAAATGCAAGGTTACTGTTAGTAATTTAACTTGCTACTTAGGATGGACACTGATTTTGTCATCTTGGCATTCCACCAGGGAGTGATTTAGTGTCCTGGGATTAAGTAAAAAGGGTTAGGAAGGTCTACGAGACACCAAACAGAATGTCATGTTATATATAAACCAAATAATTCACAAGAGGCAACAGGAACTAAAAATGAAGGAGCCAGTTACAAAAGTGTACTCATGGTCTCATAATCTGTCTTGCCAAAGTTAAAACACTGACAGTGTCGTAGAGATTGATGTTTCTGACGTAAACACTTTTGAGCTGCCAAAATGGCAATGAGTTTTGGAAGACTGGTAAAATTGCGTAAAGAAGAAGTGAGAGTGTGCAACGATTTGGTCAGAAATATCTTTTGTCCAGTATTGCTTATCGCGCTATTTGATAAATACGTGGTTAGCTAACTCTCCCACCGACATCATCTAGGCGGACGCGGCCCTCTTTCTAGCATGTCCACCGATTCATTTTAGAGTAACGCCTCAAAGACAGGATTAATGGGCCTACAGTGGAAAAAATATTTCGCCCCAGAGCTCCAAAATATCCCGTAGAATATAATGTGCCAGGCAAGTTTTTGAAAACAAAATAATTAATGTGAGCAGGAAGCAAATTTCTTCTAAAGCTCCAGAAGTAAATAGTGTTAAACAGTGAAAAATTTGGAATGGTTGCTAAAAATAATTAATGAGAGGGAATGGAAGTCCCTAATTCCTCCTCAAATTTGCTCACAATCGATATCCTTAACGTCACAAAAGCATAATTAATGGGTCACCTTAAAAATCGTACTTCACTTAGAAAACGAAATTCGAATCTGACCAAATTTTACACACTCAGTCTCGGACATAAGTGTCTAACCTACGCAAAAATGGACGATACTAGGCAGTTATTGAGCTAAAATGACTTAACACCCATTTTTCGTAAAAGTTGCCTTATTGTTATTTGTACCAAATCTTTCTAAGTGATGCAAAGAGGAAGAAGAAGATTAGCCATTTCAGCATTTAACTTACATGCAAATGGGTGGTGCAAGTCTAGTAAACAGGGGATCCTTAAAGATATTATTCGTAACCCTCGAGACAATCGCTGAGGGGAGAGCAATCACCACAGCAAGAACAATAGCAGCTGTAAGGAGAACGGTGACACGGCAGTTGACATCATAGTCACTTTCGCCTGCCCATCGACCAGCTCTTGCGATAGCAATGCTTCGATTGAGGCAGATTGACACAAGGAGGAAGTTTGTAAGACCCACAATGAAGTAGATTAGAAATGAAGCTACATGACACATGACGGAGCCCAACTGCCAACTTTTATAGACCACAGTGTAGGCAGTGTATGGCACTCCAAACCACACCAGTGCAAGATCGCAGCACACATGCATTAACAACATCCGTCGATTTGATGTCGATTTGGGGTTGCGAACACGCATAATAGTGTAGACTAGGAAAAGATTTAGACAAGATCCAAGGAGGAAGATGAGGCAGTAGAGTACCATTATGATGCGCTTGTTGACATTGTAGTTTAGCGTATTGACATAGTAAGAGAACTCCTTAGCAATAATGGCGTATTTATGGGAATCAAGGATGTATTCGGTTGTAACAGAATTGGTAGCAGTAGTGGTCACGTTTTTAGCTTCCATGGGCACTGAAGAATGTGATTTGGAGAGATATGAGTGATATGAGACGAAGACAAATGTGCTGCACCGGTGTGATGGCTTTTAAAACGACTAGCGTATCCTGATTGGTGGGGAGAGGGGACGCTGCCTCATGATTGGTTAGACAATTAAGCTGTTGATTTGGCCATTACACTAAGCAAATAATCCAAAAATGCTACTTAAAAGTGCATGTTACAATTTTTTGTAAGTAAACACTCTTAATCAGCCGAGTTATCAGATCCGACTGTTGCTGAATGGGCTTTCTGCATAACAAAGAATTGCATCTTTGCTAGAAAAGGAAAAGGGGTTCATCAGGGTAACATACCTTTAAGACATTTAAAAACTACGCTTATAGACATGCCCTGACAGCGTATTCTTTCACCCCAACTACTCTAGCCCTGGAGAGAAACAAAAGTAGACAAGCTCAAATTACGCATTCATCAGGTTCAGTCGGCACGAAAGTTTCAGGCAGTAGAGGACGCAATGCAGAGTACTTAGTATTTAAGGCTTCTTTAAACACCCAAATGTGCTTCCAAGCTGACTGTTTGGGAACAAAGTTGTTCATCTAATCCATCTAATTTTTCTAGTTAATTCCACCTATCAACGACTTAATTAGCCTTCAATGTACGCCAACAGCTGTCGGAGCTTGGAAAGCCTCTAAAATTTCTGACATTGTGCAGCCTTTAGTTACCTCAGAAATACTTTGATATTTCTATGAAATCAATTCGGTTTTTAGCTATGCTGCTTGTGAAGCATTCACCAAGTAATCGCGTCCGTTGTGGTAAAATTTTCCTTTAATATGGAATGAAAAAGATAAAAGGCTTACATAGGAATAATTATTTTGCAACTAGAGCGGGCTTTGAAATGCTCACTACTATTTGACCTTTGTCTTGGCTTCCTGGCGCTTCTCTGACACCATCTCCTTCGCGAATGCACAGCAAGGCCTCATCTTGGACAGCACATTGCATGATATCGCTGTGAGGAGGTCAGGTGACAAATGCCATCATGCTGACGTAAGCCCCTGAATCAGTAATTTTAAGGAAATTCCGTCGAGTATTCACTCTTTTATGCAGAATATCTTGCAAATAAGGTTCTTGCTGGTGAAGGCGGCTTATAAGTCACCTACGAAAAGAATAAATTCCCTTCATGATGCGAAGGTAAAGAGCCGGGGTTCACTTAATTAACATTTTCTGGTTCGTCGGGATCGATAAGCACTGCTCGCAAGTTGGTGTTTCCCACATCTGCCAATCGATCCACTGATGGGTTCCTTTGTCCCGAATAAACCTCGGGGAAAGAATACCTGGAGGTTGTAATCGCATCACTGAGAATTCGATCGACATGAAAACTTTTTTGAACATTTCATCCCCTTTTGATTTGATATGCATGGTACTATCTCCAAAATTTTGACAGGAAACGGGTAATTTTATCTAGTTTAAAAAAAATAAAAAGAATAGTCTGAAGCAGCTAAAGATGCAGCACAAGTGTTAAAAAAAGGGGAGTTGTTACAAAGTAATCTGTTTTTCAAAGCACCAGGAAGATTACGGGACGTCAATGTATACCTAGCTCATAAAAAGCTTAATGTGAGGTTCTTCATGACTTAAGAAAAGGGTTTTCAAAATCAACTTCCGGTGACTCTCTTCTGGTGCGATGTATTTCAACACTTCTCGGTAGTGCTTTTAGCCATGCCATCCTTCTCAGATGATAATTGGGAAGTCGAGAGTGCCATGCTGATCTGGTCTAGTGTTTTGATGATCGCCTCCTGTGCCTGGTAAACTAGTCCTCGGGCGAGGGTATGAAGAGACCGGGTTAAAAGGCTGAATGTCAATGGGTTTCCTACGAACATTTGTCAGAAGACAACACTGGGAATGGAACTGTCATGTTCCTAAATACGGCATAAATTATTTTGTTCCGGAGTATATTGTGGACCACCTTGTAAGGTCAGCTGCACCTCTTCGATATGGGATCAGCGTCCATTAACGATCAAAAGCAGAGGCCGCTTTGATTTCTTCGAGCCGTATCTCTGTACGCTTAGACACCCTAAATAGACGATGAAAATGACCTCATCTGGCGCACCTGCTCGTCGTATTCACAGACTATCGACTAGACCTTCTGCTCAGACGCAAAGGAACTTCTAGAAGGGCCTGCAATTGTTAGGTGTTGTTAGAGTTTAAAAATTACGATATTTTACACGAACAAACTGATGAAAGAAGTGGATGACCTTCGTAGGCAGGAATTCTCTAGTTTAAGTCGACGGAGAAATATTCAAAAAAAGGATAATTTCAGGACTTAATCATTATTCTACATCTGCTAAGTCTCATTATCTAAAATATACTTCATCAAGTGACAGGAAAATGCCACACAAATTTGCATACTTTGAAGGATAAAATTGAGGATCACTACTGCCGCATGGCTCATTCACGTCAGATAAGGAAAGCAAAAAAGTGCGTCTGTCCTGCTTTAACAATGAATGGTAATAAACTTCAAGAGCCCTCGCTCTGATAGCCTCTTGTCATGAGCCTAGAAGTGTAATGGTTTCAGAAAGCCTGACAGGGGATTTGACGTGAGAAGTGGCCTTATTGTTCCTGCTATTCAATGCCAGGGGAGCACATATGGCATTTAGTGTCACTCTACCTCCAGACTTCTGTTCGGACACAGAATCTCACTTATAAGACAAAACGGGTAAAACAACACCACTCAAAAATTTTACCAAGAAAGAATTCTCCTTCAATAGCACTCAAGATAGATGGAGCAGTTGAAATGGAAGTTATCTTCACCCGAAATCTATGCTGGATGCTTTACGCAGACCTTTTCCTCGTGGTGGAATCTGACTGGCTTCATCGCCTATTTAGTTTTCAAGCTTTCCTATTACCAGCATCTGTTCAGTACTAGCTAATTTTATGAACATATGCACAGGAAAGGTGGAAATGACTGCATTTTTTGTCATTTCTTAATGCAAATTGTTCCAACGAAGAATTAGAACTTTTTTATTTCTGCTGAAAAAGGATTGTACATCTCCGACCAAAAGCGCCTTTAAAGTTCTCTTCAAGTATTAGCTCGTTAGCACGGATTAATCACACGGGCTTCACCTATAGGATGAAACAACCTTCAGGCGGTGGCCTCTAAGAAGCATCGCTTTACAATGAAATACAAGTCTTCAGCGACAACTGTGCAGCTCAATCCTCTCTAAGGTCTGTCAAATTTCCTCTCAAAAAGGTCGGAAGTACATTTTCGAATGAAATTTACCAAATTTCAGGGGATGGGATTCTATGCGTAATCTATCTAATTGCTTCTGTTTTTCTCCATTTACTTAACAGTCCAAAATAGGACTTTTCTTATCCAACTTTAATTATTTTGCAAACGACCTTGGGTTCGAGAAGCTCAAAATTCAAGTGTTAAAGGTCTAGAGTTCAGAACTTTTGACAATGACACTGGGGTCTTGAGGTCTTTGCCAATTGACCCCACGTAAACACAGAAGACAAACAGACGGACGGATGGGCAGAGTGGTAGACAAACAGAGATAACGAGAAAAGAAAATAAGCAAGAAGGGAGCGAGGTAGAAAGGCAAGTGGTGTGAATACAGCGATTTCTGGTAACTCAATACTTTAAAAAGTGAGAATTGTAAGTATACCTTATAAGCGTTTAATTTACAATTTCCAAATTTTTCGAGCAAATTTTTGTTGCCTTGTCTCGCAACAAATTGAAGTAACTAACTTTGGATAAAGTATAAACTACTTATGTACTTCTAACTAACTGATGAACTGGCCACGAAAAGGTGTTAAAGGGTGAACACAGCCTGAACCCACCTCCACGGATGGATCACAATGTAATTCCTTCAGCTGCATTTCATGTTGGAAGAGGTGATTCAATAACAGCATTATTGGTTTTAGGGAAAGCATCCTCTAAACAAGTTCTCCGAAAGCAAAGTCGATTATCTACATAATCAGGAAAAACTTGTCTAGAAATCTTTGCTTCCCGTAGCTATGAAAGAAAAAGTTGGTGTTATCTGGCAAGCGATAATGTTTACAGAGGAGGGGAAGAGAAGGGGAAATTTACCATAAATTTTATGCCATGTGATTTGACGAATTTTACGTTGATATGCGGATCTGGGTGGTTTTCTAAAATTAATACAGCTTTTTAGTAAATTTTGCAGTTCTAAATTTGGAAAGCCTACCCATTTAACTGGATGAGCAGTTATTTTTTGGTACATAAAAGGGTAGGGGTGAGTGAACCGCACACCATCAAAATGCGCGATTAATGGAGAAGACAAAGAATGCGACTGTTCTGATTAATGAATATAAGTCCACTGACCCCTTTCTAATTAGATGAAAAAAGAATGAAAATACCCATCATTAAATAAAATTTTTTCGTTCTTTAATAAAAAGGCAATAAAAAATGGACTTTATTTAGCCTCCATCACCGCCTCTCCTGCCAAATGGCTACTCCATTAAACATATGGTCATGTGAGTGTTAGATGTCAAGAGGGGTGCTAATAAGTCCGAGAAATGCTATTAGAATTGCCCGAAGGGGCGGGTGTGGTGGGTGCGGTAAGATGACGCCTTCCGAGTAAACCTCTGAGTTATGAAAATATCGTCTTCTTTTAACTGAATGACTATTTTTAGGTAAAAATATAAAAAGAGGTTTTTCTGTAAATTTTTGGGCTTTATAGTGTTGGGTGGATGGACCTTTGCTTCACACAAGCATTTCATTGTGGTGTTAGACAGTCAGAGAATCAGCTGGAGATGAACGGGGATATGTTCATCAACCAACTAATTTCTGAAAAGTGAAAAGGCATTTCTTATCACAAGTAAATGGGATGGTACTATTTTTTAGGGTGAAGTAAAAGAAAGAAGAGTATATTGATGCCCTTTAAATCCGCTACCTCCATCTCCCCAATTCTGCTCTACTTTTACCTCTCAACTCCCACATAATCATGTGATCGGCGAGTACAAAAAAGGGGTAATCAACGTGCTGCAAAACGTCAGGGGAATGTAGAGAATGAGGTGTTACCGCCTTTCCTTCCTTCTTTCCATAAATAGGTTTTGCGGTTTTATGGGATCTTGTGTTTTCTGCGAACTTGATTACGAACAATTGCGTCTGCCGTCCACAGCAAGCCTGTCAGGGGTAGTTGCCTAGACTGGAGTGGTCCATGCCTTAGAAGCGATAGGTGTGTGGATACGAACAAACACTATTCATTACATGACACTCAACCATTCAGGTGAGGTTGGGTAAACTAGCTGAGCTTTCACAATGCTTTCTTGTTTGTTAACTCCTTTTCCATGAGTGTTCTTCGTTCTCTTTCACATGAAGCCTCCGCATCTGTCTTGTTATGTTGAGCTCGTTTTTTTAATTTCAGCATCCTAAAATCAACGGTAGTCAAGGATTGACTGTAACTCCTCTATCTCTTATTTTTGAGGCCATTAATACCCTCAGACCTTTCTATAGTCCTCAAGGTTCACTGTGTGAACTTTTCTGATCACCTGCATTTAAAGAGGGGAACGGTTAACTTCAATGGGTCAGGTTTTGTCCCATTTGCACGTTTCTAATGGGTCAACGACGTCAGAGATATCTCCATTCCTCCCTTCCACCAAAGCAAAGGACGCAAGTAAGGCGAAAAGAATCGTTTTGGAGACATTCGCACAACTTCTAGTGCGCAATCATATTTATTGGTGTTTTTTTGACAAACAAAGAAAATTTGATTGATGGATGTACCAAAGTGGGCTGGCTGTTGGCCTGATGTTGAATGCTCCCAAAATGAGAGGCCATATGATAAAACGTGAAGAATTTTACCCTTCCAAGAAAGTAACATCTCACCTTCTTCCCTCTTCCAGAGGGTTTTTACTCTCTGGCAAAGCACCTCAAAGTTAAAAGAAAAGTTAGTAATGTGATATTTTTCAAAATGCTACTGATTTCTTAAGATATTTCTGGCGAGAAATTTCAAATGACCAAAAGATTAATAACATTCAAAATAGATTATGAATGGACAAAACGCGTAAATTTTTGTCAGGTTTTAAAATATGGCTTCCAATTTTCCGCTCCAGTTGAGACCTTTACTTTCCTTTTAATTTGTGTTCTTCCCTTCTTTCCATCACCTTAAAAAGTGGTTCGACAGCTGAACACATCTTGTAGCATAGGCTCAAGGGCGCTTAGAGAACAAAAGCAGACCAACTGGAGGAAATTGCAGAAGTTTTCCAATTTTTTCTACAAGTCATCCTTGATGCTGAATAAAAAGTTCAATGAATTTCTTTCTTAAGCATCAGAGAGAATTAATTTCATTGTTCTTTGCTCATTCATAATCCATTTTAATGTGTTACTGTTCTTTTGGTCCTTGAGAAATTCCAGGTAAAAAAAAACAGCCAAGAGAAACTTTATTTTTACAGATGTTACTTTGCCTACACCTCTTTTAAAGTTGACACTTTTTATGAGTTGAGAATTGTAGTAAATGAGACAAATCTATAGAAGAAGGAAAAATGAGATCCATTTTCTTAAAAGTTTAAAAAGGTCCCATCATGACTACATCGTGTAACCTCCCAGTTTGGCATGTGTCAACATTTGTTGGACGTTCTGCCTAATTTGGAGTCAAGGGCGATTTGCTCCATTGAATGCAGCATGACGAAAACTTTTCCACTACTTTATTTGAACATATTAATGAAATAATGTAGAAGGGTAAGCCCATACCTATACGGTATCCGCGTATTTAAATGGCATAATTTGAGGATTGCCTGAGTTGCAAAGCATGTTAACTCGACTCCGAATCTTTTAAAGCGTTTTAAGAATTTTGAATGGCAAAACGCATCTTTTCGAAGTTGCTAGGCTAAACAACCGCCTTACAAAGAGCAAAGAGGCTTGATACTGTTGGATAATATAGAGGGGCACAACGCTCGACGTGAATGAAAATGAAACAGTTGAGGGGTACGTCTGTTAACCGGAAGCAGTAGAAACTAAATGGATCAAAGTTACATGATTTAACGCAGAAGAGATTGCAATCCTCAAGGAATGCTTAAGTGTTCTTCTACCCACCGTTCGACCCTGAAAACAGTTTTGTTCTGATTCATGACTGACTAAGCGATGCAAATGGCCTTCCGGCTTTCGGCGTCTGTTAAAGAACGACTAGCTCCTTGCTTGTGTCCAGATGTTTCACTGATTACCACACGCTCCTGAGACATGCACTACTTCACCTCCAAAGATTTGATCACTGCGGATTTACTTGCTTACAGTAAAATTACTCACATGTCAGGGGAGATACCTATAAAGGGGAGAACAAGGCCTCACACCTTTAGGAAGACCTCTCATCACATTCGAGAATGAGTAAGAGAAAGATACTTCCTAATCTCTTCTTCGTTCCCTAGATTTCCGGATGATACGATTCAAGGGGGGTGTTGTTACCTTTTCATGTCCTTAGCCAACTCTAATAGAATGATTTATGGCCATGGATGAGGCTTCGTTTCTTCTACGCATCAAAACCTTCCTATAAAAGAACAAGTTTCTTCTCCAGCTCCCATATTATCGGAATATCTATATTTATAAATAGTCCCAAAAACTAACCTATGCAAGTGTCGTATTTGCTTCATTCGTGGCGCTTTAGCATACAAAATTCCCAAGCAGAGAAATCCCTTGGAGTTGAAGACTAATATAGATTTTTACTTGCATTTCCACATTTCATTATGTTATTCACCTAGAGGAACCCTGAAAAATGTACTTCCATCCCCCCCCCTCCTCACTTGAGGAGAGGTAAAGCAACTTTGCCACAAACTAAAGTACTTATGGCAGCAAAGATCTCCACAATATTGAATCCAAGTGTTCACAGAGAGCATAAGAACAAAAAAGTAAATAAAGGAGAGGAAGAATGATCAACAAGGACACCCTTGAATTGTACAAGCTAACTCTTTTTAAAGTCGTTCGGCTCTCTCTTCGAGAAGCAAAAAAGCCTCTCCTTTTGCCCCTCTTACCTTAAAAACAGAGCCATGACCGCCTTCCATAGCCTTGATGAAGTTCTCTGTTTGGGATGCTGCAGTAAAACTGTTATTTTCTACCCCCCCCCCCCAGAAACAATTCATTTTTCAAATCTCATAAATTTTTCATAAATGCGGTGGTTATTCCTTTATCCGCCTAGGTGTTGCACGTCAGTGTCAACCCTCGCACTCACACAAACACACTTAACGTCCCCTCCGCACCCCCAGACACTTGTTTTATAGGCGGCTTAAAAAACAAATCCAGGACTTTCTAAAATAAGCCATTACGCCAACAAATCTTACAAAAAAGTATATCATAATTTATAAATCTTGCTGAACCTAAAAGGGAATATTATAAGGCGATAATTTTTATGAAGTCCTTCTGCATGAGCGCGATTTATTATTATTATTATTATTATTATTTGATGCATTCTCCTTCCCTTTTTGGTTTAGCTGTATCCACGGAGCGGCATGGATTTGACGCTGGCGAGGAGAAGGGTGGAAGGCTAAAATGAAATCAGCGAGTTAACCTTAACTTCAACATATGGTAAATGAGCGCAAAATATTTATAAGCCATTTAATAAAATGGGCTTATTTTCCTTACAGAAGCGAATCGGTCAGTAAAGCTTAGTCAAGACATTAGAGATAAAAAATGACCTCGGATAATGCCTGGATAAAAAAAGGAGCTTCTGTTATTGCCTGCAAGAGGTGTGCCTTCCAAGGAGACGCAAAGGCCATGGATAATGGGATTTCTATGGAACCAAAGGCATGGCCGAAAAAACTGTAGACGACGACATAACTTTCTTATCTTGCGTGTTATCTGTGGCACCGTGTACTGCAACGCAACCGGGTGGACACGAGAGGCATTGATGTTTCATGAAGGCGGGAAGGTATTTGACTTCGCTATGTGACCCAGTCGACGAAACAAGCGTGTTTACTGTTTCATTACCGCCTCACAAAGAAAAGTGATCTGCAAATAGTTTACCTCCTGTTCCCACTGCTGAGTTGGAACCTTTGTTTAAGAGTAAAGTGGTCAATCAGGGATCTATTTAATTACTAGAGGTCAACTAAAGTATCAAAGCTTTCTCACAACGGGTTGTTTTAAACCCGACCTCGTGTGACGCCAGTTCATTTGTAAACATGCTTTAGCCAAAAAAAGGTACGACATGGATAATCCCTCTATTTTAGACTGTATTTCTGTTTCTTTAAGACAATTTGCCACTTGTTACCAACACAGTGGTCAGATCGGTTCCTCGCAGGGATAAGGTTTACCTTAATAACAATCTGGAGGCCGAAACCACGGAACCAAAGAAGCACGCGTGTTCAAATAGTCGCCTAACATAATAATTTTTAGGTACAAATAAGTATGCTCTTTTTTATTTCTGATATTTAGTCTTTTTGCCTCTTTGTACCACATTTAGAAGCAAAGCAGCTTCATTCACCAGAATGGTGTGACATTTACCAAAAAACTCTATCAACAATTGCTTTCATTTAAGACAGCAGAGAGGTACAAAATTTCCTTTCTCTTACCTCTTTTTTTCCAAGGATGCTTGTAATATTTACGGTCTTTTCTTAGCCCTCATTTTGTTTGGACCGATAAGGACAGATTCTAAGTGATTGATTGATGTCCCCTCGAGAGATAAAGGACAAATGTCACCTTTAATTTTGCAAAACACGATGAGAAAGGCGAGTTAAGGTTACCTTCTAATAGATACTAAATTATTTTCATTTTGTTAGGCATTTCGAAGAGTGAAAATTGAAATGTTCACGAAAAAAGGAACCCAGAATGTTATTGGATCTGGAGCCACTGATTGGAGAGTGCAGAGTGCTCAGCACATGTTCAAACATCTTAACTCTCTTTCACACTTCTTGAGGTCTGCCATTCCAAACTACTTCTTCGATGGAGTCAATAAATCTAATAATCTACTTTATTTTTCATCTAATGATTTATGAGGAAGGCAGAGATTTTAAAATTGCCCTACTTTAAGGTATCTACCCTTATTTATGTGTAGACCGTAAGAAGCACTAAGATACGCTGGTTTAATTCGACGGATGCGTATGCAGCTTGTTTCCCGACAGAGTTGGGGCTAGCTCAACAGCAGGACTGTAAACGATTTGCGTCAAGTCCAGGAACAGTGCTTCACACTGAAAAAGAACCTCTAATCTTGATCACGCATGATTTCCCGCCACTACTGGTTCAAAAAACATAGTGATGGAGCGATATGATGGCGCTCCCATAAGCCAAAAGTTGTATGAGCTAATCGAATGCACTGGGCACACAATGGCAACAGATGACAGCTTGCTTCTTCCCTCTTTTTACTTTTTCAAAGGAGAAAATGGCTTTGAATAGGTTTTCACTCACCAGTCCTCAGTTCGAAGGTGCGAACTACTAACCACGGCTCTTTCTGTGCGTGATGGTCTTTGAACTCTCTAAAATCCAAACTATTGGATCTGCAATTCCAATAAGGATGCAGGTTTGTTGTGAAAATATTCATCCTAACCAGTTACTCACTCATCAGCAACCGCTTTTCATACAAGTCAGTAGTGCGGGCCTATTTACACATTTCCATCTTCCGCGCTTCCTTCTTATCGCTCTTATTTTATTGTACAATCTCATTAGCACATGCGGAAAAGGCGGAGTTGAAAGTAAATAGGGTTTGTTGAGAGATTGGCGACTCTGCTTTCTGTGCACAAAATGCTTAACAGTTGGCTTTAGAGTGGTTGAGTCGACTTTCTAAGGTGTAATCTCTAAATTTTATAAAATCTGTTCTTTTAATTGATTACTTTTGGTCTCCTTTCTTCCTACTGAAGTAGAAACACTGCTAACTTATAGGTGAAGTGTCTATCATATCTTATGGAAGAATCACGCATGCAGAAAAACCTTTTAAGGAAGATGCTATCTCATGGGTTTGAGAGCAGAATTGGATTTTACGGCTTTGAAGAAGAAGTGAACCCCAAGATCCCACAGGTGAAGCATGGTGTGTGGTTGCAATTTAACTTCGCACTAAAGGGAGGCGCTTCTTCATGATAAGACTAGAAGGTCTACCTCGGTGTAGTCCATTTCTGGACGGTAAGTTCTGCTCACAAAGCCAATGCGTCAGGCTCACCTTAGATTCTCAGGTCATCGGTTTCTGATGGGCGAATTGTGAAGCCGCGCGGAGGCAGTACAGAGGGGACCACAGGGTGTCGGCGGCCTGACACGAGTGCCTAAGGCATGTGATGGGATAAAACAAGTGCTTACTGCGCCAAGAAACTGTGAAGACTCCTTCCACCACTTTGGTACATTTGATCCACAAGTTTTTTACTTCAGGATGGCAATTGAGTAACATGTCTAAATGCAAACTATACTGGTTTTTGAGCAAAAGGAAGAGGGACAGGTGAAGTGATCATTATTCAAAATTGCGTAAACTCAATTCTTGTGAAGGTGGATTATCGACGACCCCCGTCTTTGTGCCTTCATTTCCTTCCTCCCGTTATCGTTAGGTGTCAATCAAAAAACAAATTATGCTCCAAAAAACGGAGGGGAACTGTCTCCAAAAATTCACAAAGCACCAACGCCTTAGGGGATGCACTATATGCAAAAGGCGGAGAAGACGTTAATTCGTTAAATATGATAATGTATGTGACCTTATTCACGCAAGTCTGGAGTGAAAAAAACCCACGTGGACACAGTTACCCTGATCCCATGACATTTCATTAAGTCACTTCATTTCCTTTTTTAAGACCAACCTCTGCGATTGAACTCCCAACGATGCCATGATAAATCGGAAGACGCTTTCATTCTCCTATCAACGGCGGTAGTGTTTTCCTTTTTGAGCAGAAGTCACTGCCGCCTACTCCTAAGTTTTATCAAGGTTGTCTCCTCTTCTAAAGTTTTTGGTAAGTTGTTTTTTTCCTCAAGTATTCCAACCTTTAATGATTGAGATATAAAGCAATTTGTTCCTCAGAATTTTTGGAAGGACTTTTCATAACTAAACCCCATTGGTTTAAGCGTTTTACCCTTTCACTTATCTCGATTTTCGCGTTCTTGGATAAAAAAGACTGGTTAGAGGGAGACATTTTGCACTGCATAGTGCTACGGTTTTATGGCTTTGCTGAGGAGATTGGAGTTTGTCGTCTGTGCTACCCACTTACCACTGTTCACCCAACAAACATGCATCACTTAAGGCAATACCTCCCTTTTCTTATCTCTCCCACCTCCGGTTCCTACCCTCGAATCAAGAAGTCCGGCTTAAGAAAGGCGCCTTGTGTTGTGAAGTATGGGCGTTGGGTGGAACATCATCAATGTTCGTTTGCCCTTTGAGAGGCTATGGCATTGGTACAGCAATGAGACCGATGTGAAATTACACCTTGACACCTCTAAAAGATGTATACCGCCTACTTTTTCGGAGTGTCAAATAGGTGAAGTCAATTTGCCGCAAAAAGGAAGTAAAAATATCCTTTTTATGAAAAACATTTGGTCTTATCGTGACAGACCAAAATGTGTTTTTCGTGAAAAGCCAAAAGTAATCTAAAAAGTCCGAAACTTTTATTAACGAACGTCGGAAAGTAGACAAAGGTGATACAGTAAAATACAACAATTTCCTCATTGTGTTTGCACATTTTATTTTATAGGCCCTGAAAATACTCATTTTTATTCAACGATAAAAATGCTACATAAATTTGGAACAAATTCTTTGAAATAGAATTTTACCGTTTCTACTGTCACACGGTCTGGCCGCAACATTCACCTTCAGGTAGCGTTCTGACTAGCTCTGAATTCATTCACCCACCCATTTACTTGTACACCATTGCATTGGTTGAACCTTATTAGGTAGACAGAAACCGGTTGCTAGGGTTGACTTTCACCAAGGTGACAAGTCACAGGTGTCAAGTTCGCCTGCGTCTTTTGTAGTTCATCAAACTCCCACATATGGTAGATGTGCCACCTGTTGACAGGTGTCAGAGAATACGAACTGAATGACTGCTGTCTGTGATTTTACAAAAATTTTTAGAAATGACTCATTTGTTTGATGAAAAATTTTACTAAAGATAAATAATCCGAAATATTTTCAAAAGCGCTGGTGTCCACATCTGGACTAACGACCACTTTCTTCTTTGCTTTCTTGTGAGGCAAATGTTTCTGAGTTATAAAGATTAGAGCCACGATGCAGGGGAAGGGAGTCGTGGAGTGTTTGCTGGTTATCAGATCACACGCACTCTCTTCCGCAGTCATGAACACCTGTCTGCCCACTCCATTTCGTCAATAAGGTAGATAAGTCGACTGCTCTTCTTTGCTTTAATTAGCTGATCAGACACGTTGAAGAGCTTTAAAATGGCCTTTAGCTAAGTCAAAGGGTAAATCGAAGGGGTTTCCTTTGCTTTAGATGTTTTGAAATGGTTACTTTTACGAATTTCGTAAAATTTTTGAGTTGATGTAAAAAAAATTGTTGACTAGAAAAGCCTCTGTTTACACCAACTTGTAACCTTTTCTTTGTTCTTGTAACAAAGGCTGAAGGCCACAAGTGATCTGAACTTATCTCCAATTTAAGGTCAGGTTACTGGCCTGAGGAATTAAATACGTCAAGGATGCAGTAGAGAAGTAATATACATGATTCCGATAGACTGTTATGGTAGACTTATCTATTAACTCTATAACGCAATCCAACAAGTACGTGCAACTTTAGCAAATGCAACCATCCTTTCAGTCCCTTTGACACTTTGCTCATCTTTGACCGGTACACGAATCAAGGCTGCGGTAAGTACATCAATTTTAGACTTACAAGATAGTGACGCCTCTGTTACAAGCCCTTTATGAAGTTCCTACAGCAAAAGATTTCGGGGTAATCTCCACTAGACTTATTTGCATAAACTAATTTTTTACAAGGCAGCCTAATGACGTACTCCAATTTAGCGCCTCCGAATTCCTCCTCTTCTTGATGTTAGGTGCCATTTAAAGGCCACCTTCCACTCTAAAGTCAGTGAGTAGGAAACACGTAAAAATTTGAAGATAGCTTGGATCCAATCAGTCACAGAGTAAATGCACATGTATTTGCATGTCTGCGGCTCACTTGTCACTTCTGTTAAAAATTTTAAGCTATCCAAAGAGCTTGTTGGCATCTCTCCTGGCAATCCACCACCAGACGTTACCCCTTGTCCTCGCCTCTGTGCACCAGAATGCCTAATGCAACTTATTTCTGGCACAATGTAGGAGGTAGCGGATCTTATCTTTGAGCTTTAGCCGCGGCTACAACTTGCGTTTCTAGTGATACTGATTCGCCCAAATGTTTCCGACAGTCAAAGTTATTAAATCCTAAGCGGTAAAATACTCACTAAATATATATGAATTAATAAAGTTGAATTCGAAAGGAAACTTTGAAATTTAGCTTATATCAAGTCACTGCCATACTATAAATATTAAATTTCGACTAAAATTTTAATGAGTGTGCCTACTTGACTAATTTAAATTTACCGGCTTTCATTAGTAGCCTCGTACGGGATTACGAGGACAAACGCTTGCGAGTTGTATTTTGTCATGATCTTCGATTAGAATTTCGTTTTCATCATGAGGGACGAACAATTCTTGCCGAAATTATTCATCGCCAATATTGTTCAGTGCTTTTTCTCTCATCACTCCAAATGCTTCTGAGTCAAGGGGACAGAAACACAACTGTACGAACCAAAGAGTGTCCTCTCTTGTCAGTTTCAACACAGAACCTTGTCGAGGGGAAAAGACCAAGGTTGTTAAATTGAGGCGTATCTTGATAGGAAGTCGACGCAATTCCATCCCTTGAAACACCTAAAAATATGGGCAGTGAGGTGAGTTTTACGCGTTCCTGCACCCTGCGTCCAAATATTTTTGCATGTTTTGTGTAAAGTTGCGGGTATTTCTCGCTTAAATGGCAACAAGATGAGGAGAATAACAGCGAAATAATAACTTTAAAAAGCTTTTTCAGGAAGATGTCAATAGCTTGAAGGGATGCTATCTCGTTTAATTTTTGATGGTTCCTCAAGAGAATCTCATAATTCTAAAGTTTGTTGCAAAAAATAAAATAAGATATTTCCTTTTTTCGAAAGAAGAAGTGCCTTAATAAGTGAAATCAGGTGAAAGATTTTAACAAGTAAGGCATATTTCTGAGAGGTTTTCTTGTGACACGAGCTTTAAATACAAAATATGAGACAAAAATTGGGGTGGATCTCTGGCAAGGGGAAGATCAAAGCATCAACCCATTGTCTTTGACAAGATTAATGTCTTCTTGGTACACATCCCTTTAGAAAACAACTTTAGCTGCTTTTTTCAACACTTTACTATTCTCGACAAAGGATAACGCTATTTGCATTTTCTGGAGAGTCTCTCCTTGGAGGTCTAATTTGTAGTCTCAACAGCAAAAGATTCTTTCCTACCGGTGACTTCATCCTCTTTTGAGGGCTGTCACACACACGTGCCTTTTCGGCATTCAAATATATTTGAACAATCTATGCGGATTTTGCATTCATTAGAGAATCTTTTAATCCATACCTCAAAGGAAACTGAAATGTGATGCCTTTGCACACTGAGAGCCTTTGAGTTATTAGAATCGGACCCCTTATCCTCTCCGTCTCGCACACATGCATCTCCTCAAAGTCTGAAGGTGAAGTAGTAAAGATGTCAAGATCTGGACTATCAGATGTCAGAGCCAGTTATCCTTACGAATTGACTTCGATCAGACGCTTCCGGGTGACCCAGAGGAGTCAATCCACACAACTGTCAGAAGTGAGGGAGTGAAGAAAAAGTAGAGAGCCAGTTTAGAGTAGGTGTCAGGTAACAATTTAAATCCGTGTAGTGACTCAACTGCCACAGAAATTAAAAGAGCTTCAGTTGTATCGAAGTGGCAAAAAGTTAATTCCTTTTGTGCTGAAACTAAGGATTATGCACCCCTTAAGATTTTGTATAATTAAATTTGAAGGTGGAAAATATTCTCCAACTATTTGGTTGATTTCGTTTAAATTTTGAAAGCTATAAAAGAATGAGGAAAAATAAAAGATACTGGATTTAGGCGGTAAGTCGTGCATTAACAGAAGAAATCTTGACTTAAAGTCAAACCAAAACTAGTGGTGCATTTGGTTTTACGTTCAAAAGAATTAATTTTGGAGCTTTTACCAAAATGACTTTTCCTTTAGTTAATACCTTTAATGGATCTGTACAGTATGGACGTTTAAAACTAGGTGGAGAGGAAAAATTGATGTCATTTTGTATTTCTGCGTAGGGGCAGCCCTAATTTCACATTTCTGACTAGAAGCAATACAGAAAATAAATTGAGAATTCACTTTTTATGAATTATTTCGCTTACTTAACTTTAACTAACCACTTTTAAATTAGTTCTTCTGCCAGCTCATTGGCATATTTATTGGGAAGGCATGAAAAGCAATTTGCCAAACATTTTTTGTTTATTTTCTCACAAAGCAAATGAGCTTGATTCATTTCTTAATTCCGGGCCAGACGTTTGTGAGTGAGCCTTTATGGCGGGAGGGAGGCGGCACCGAGGAGGCTGCGCGGCAGACAGCCTGACATGCGTGTCATGGCTCCGTGACGCTATCAGACATCTGACTTGTACGGTAAAAGCCCGTGAAAACGTTTTGGCACCTTTACCGCTTTGGTACTTTTTAACTGACAAATCGTATGACTAGATCAAGCTATGACTCGTAAAATAGCACACCTCCACTCATGCGAGATTGCCAGGCCTAAATTTTCTCATCAGAAAACCATTGTGGACTGAAAGTAATACGGAGTGGAATGTAGGACTAGCAATTTGGCATACGTCACCAAAACCTGTGTAGGTTTATTCGGTGCCTTTACTACTTAGATTTTTGTACCCGGCAGTCTCCTGTAATGCATTCGGCGTGTGCAATCACCTCAGACCCACAGGTAAGTTAAAACTCTGGAAACGAACGGTACCTGTTTTTTAATGCAAAGGAGGAGGGGAATGACAAGTTTAAAGTTACATCTTTTAACAAATAAATCTCATTTTCGGCTTATCTATTAAAAACGCAGTTTACTTGCCTTGTTAATACGTGTAATGTATGAAATTTCTAAGTCTTTAGAAAATTCAACAGGGAAAAATTAGTTTCCTTTTTGCATCACCAAGTAAGAAAAGCCCACTTTTATAAATAGGCATGAAGGAACAATTTAAAATCTATTTTAGTAGATTTCGCAATTAAAGCTTTAGTTCATAAAAGTATGGCAACAAATCAAAAGAATTCATTAATTTTATTCATTATTCCGTCTTGTTTATCTTCCTCCTGGATAACCTTCGTTCAAATAGTTCTTCTGCTACTTCATTTACGCAACCACCTAAGGATTTCAAAAAGTATCAATTGCTTTTAGTTGTTTTCTCACAAAACTTACGGACAAATCCGCTCTTTATCGAATCAGAACCACTCCAAAATGTCAGACCCGATAAAGTTACTTGCGCTGGAATCTGCTTTTCATTCGTGGATAGGAAAGCATCTCGTTTGCAGTTAACCAGTGAACGCTTCAACTGTGAAAAGTCTGGCGTTCCTTTCCCCTCTACCTTTGCCTTTACGCCTTTAAAACCTAAATTATATGGGCTCGAAGGTCTTTTTCTCCTCCTCCGATAGCGTCCGCTAAGTCATGAAGTTCCCATGCATACCGAATGCCAAGCGCCCGAAGGACATTCAAACGGGCGTGTATTGTATGAGAGCCTGTATTAAACTTCAAGCATTCACTATGTTTAAAAGTAAGTTTATGCATTAAGCGCGGTAGCTAGAAATAAAGCCGTTTTGACGGTCGAGGCCACTGAGTGACGCACAGTTGTATTTGCGCCGGTAAAAAGGTGAAGGTAGTCTAGACATAAAGCGGTCTGCTGCGGAGGGTGACGTTGCGACCTATGCGAAAACAGCAGTAAACTCGCCTTGACACACTAGTGTCATGCATCATTTGTCTGAACAAGTGACTTTGAAGTCTAATTTGCAACACCGCTCGGACGAGTGAAAAAAAATTACATAGGACAAAATAGTTTATTTGTTCCTTTCATTTTCCTTATGGCTCCTGGAGGATCGAACTCTTAATAAAGTAATTTGAAGCATAAGTCGATGCTAGTTGGTTCTTTTCCTAAAAAAACTTGCAGAAAATTTTTAAATATTTGAAATATGGCTAGTTGAGAAGGTATGCAAGATAGTGGATTTGCAACTTAGTAAGACACACGGAGAGACAGACTGATAAGTTGAAAGGTAGACAGACTTATCTATAGATGGATGGGTAGTGAGAAGGATAGATGCCTCCTTGTATTGGCAGAATGAAGTGATTGTCTGTGGCTAGAGGCGTAGTAACTCTTAGCTCGATTGGCAGAAAGGGAGCTCGGTTCTGTTTGCGTGTGAGCGTGGACACTGTTGATATCCAAATCAGAGTAGCCAGAGTGATAAAGGTCTCAGAACGAGGTATCTTTAGTGTCACGGCCCTAAGTACGCCTTTATTCGCGCCCACCGACAG
Organism: Taenia hydatigena; assembly: GCA_036345935.2. Lineage (NCBI taxonomy): Eukaryota > Metazoa > Platyhelminthes > Cestoda > Cyclophyllidea > Taeniidae > Taenia > Taenia hydatigena. The sequence continues at coordinate 1,065,145 of JADWOT020000009.1, forward strand.
GGGTCTCAAGTCCCGAGGGTGATCTCATTCCAATATAAATATGCTGTTTGAGTTGGGATTGAAATTAATGTGTTCATGACATACCGACCAACTAGGAAAAACTCAACGAGATCACTGACTTTGTAACAACTCAAGAGCGTTCGTCAATGAAAAGACCCGTGAATTCTTTCAGAACTTTAAAGCGGAAACATTTTTGGAGGCTACGAATATCTCTCACAGACTTTTGCCCATAAAATTGCCATCTTCCATTCTAAACCATCCCAACCGCCAGCCCGAAGGCATAAGTGAGAGCGCATAAACGGCTGTTGTCTGCATGCTTGGTGCAGGAAATATAAATAGGGAAGGTTGAATTAGACTGCAAAATTACCCACATGGCCGTCTCGCTACCAACAGTTTTGGCTTTGATCACTGTGTAGCAAAGTGCTCCTTGCCGTCATTGCTGCTATCTGTTTGCCAGTTCTCTGTTGTCCGCCAGGCACTTCCATCCTACATCACCATAAAAAAGCTCTCGATGGTGGAGAAAGAAGTCCCCTACAGAGGCCTTAACATCTGAAGACACATTAGATAGCTTACTAAAGGCACCTCCTTTGGTGAGTTCCTGGGTCTTATGCACTCTGGCGTACAGAAGCGCTACTGCTACTGGTGAGAGGAATTAAGTGGGACCCTTCCCTTGCACTGATTCCTGACTAAAGACTTTTGTGAATTCGCAAAACGCCATAACGGGATGACAGAAACTATGCTACAAACTTACAGAAGGGTCGAGAGGGTAAGGGCCGGGGCCCCAAGTCTACCCCCCTTAAGTGCAGGTACAATCAACGTAGAGTGAAGCGCCCGCGTAATCAAACGCAGACACAAACAAAGCATTAAAGCATTGCAATATGCGAATGCTTTGCAAACATTAAAGAGTATGAATAGGCGTGTTTTGCGTATTCGAGTGATATTTTTTCCAGAATTTTTTAAAAAATTTTATCGCTTTTGTCATATGAAGGTGGCAGTGGTGAGGTGAAATGCAGTTAACTTCTTTTGCGATTTCTGATAAACTTTTGCATTTTGTAATGGCGAATGTTTATCACTTTGATAAGAGGGTTGTAAACAGTGGAAGCCTACCGCAGACAAAATGTGCTGTCTATTTTCCCTTCACATATGGTAACTAGAAGAGTTTGGAAGAGATAGGAGAGGAAATAAAAGTGGTAATTTTAATAAAAGGGAAGCTTTTGGAAATTTGATCAGTTGTGTCAAATAATTCATCAAAGTGGCAGTCATAGACTTTTTAAAATCAAAATGTAAGTAGAATCTACTGCTGTTAGCAAGCTTAATCAGTGCTACATCGAAGGTGCCTATTAAGCCGTCGAATCTCCAGTTTCACATTCTTGTTTGAGAAGATCGGTTTTAAAGAGTGCATCCTGTATTGTTGGAATGTGGGCCTGAGTTTTTAATAGAAGGATCAGAGTGTACCCACTTTGTCTAGGAGAATAAACAACTTGCCCAACTGCCATGCATTACATTAGCACTGGACGTTAGTAAAGTGGAAGTACGTGCTATTTTTAGGGATTTACAAAGTTTGTGCGAATGTCCACCTGTATGCCTTACAAATCAAATGGGCAATTTTCGCGTTTTTATCCTGCCTTCGATTGTAGACACTTGGATAAAGAAGATAGGCTAAACAAAGGCGCCTTTTAGTTTAACGTAGTTTGAAGACGAATTGAAATTGGCGTGCACATTCGCCACAGGAAACAGTAGCTCCTGTTCAGCCTCAAGATTGCTGCAACCTTCTTTCCCCAAGGCCTATAACACTAGTGGGAGCCAAGTTTTAAGAATCTGATAATCTTGATGCAGGTCACAAAATTTTCATTATGTATTTTCTGGTCAAAGTTGTTTAATTACGTTTTAATTTACGCAAAGATTTCCAAAGGACCACCTTCAGGAGCCTTCAGCGCCCAGCTGAATGTGCTATCACAGGCTCGCCTTTAAACAGAGTCGCTACCTGGATAGCCCTGAAGGTTGCATTTACGCTCTGCGAAGTAGCTCTCTGGCCATGTTAGCAAGCGGTGGTTTTCCCATAACTACCTCAACTTTTTACGGCCTCGCAGAAGCCTCACAACGCTTACCAAACGTAGCATTCTAATGTATCATCTTAGCATCACTTTACTCTGCAGAGATCTGCATTAAATCTCCTCATTTGCGTTGACTTATGGTTGGTCATCCATAGCTAAAAGCGCTCCAATGGCTTCTAATGGAGTTAAAAGTGCTTTTTAATTCATTCCATCCCTCTTTTTTAAACTATTGAACTACTGGGATGCCGTATTCATAGTACCAAAATATGCAATAAAAAACGAAATTGTAGATTTTGCCTCCTCGACCGCCCACTCCCACAACCTTTGCCTTCCTCTGGAAACAAAATATCACGCTTTCTTCATATCCTGAAGTGCAGCTTATTTAGACTACTCCTTTTTAAGGATTAAACCCTTCATAGTCATAAAGCACTCTAATGGTTCACATGAAGAACCAAGGAGGAGAAGGTCAACGTAACAATTTGTTTTGAGTATCAATTTCTTCTTCATTAAGTTAACCCATCCTTCTATTTTGGCGAGTCTTATCACACTGACACTACCACTGAGACTTGTATCAAGGACACAAATCATTAACAATTTCTACTCCAACTTTCCTGATTCTGGAATCATGAAGCTATCATGCAATTGTGTCCGGACGTAACATTAGTTTATTAATTAGAAACAGATCTTTGGAAAGTTACAAGCTTGCCAAATAGTTTAGAAGATAAGATGTCTTTTTAAGCATAAAATCTAAATGTGATGGCTTTAATTTTGGGTGTACTCACAGGGATTACTTACCAAATCATGCCATTTGAGGTTCAATTGCAGCTCACTTCCTCTACTGGTTAGTACTCCCATCATCAAAAGGTGCATAAAAAGGAGGCAAATATTCTGCACTTCAAGGACTTAGGAATATCGGTGCAATGTAGCCAATTAGATTTAATCGTTGTAGGGTATCGCCAAAACATAAAAAACACAGTCTTGTGTTCCTTCCCACAATGCAGTCCACCTTCATCGTTAAAAGATGTCGGGTGAATTTCTTGGGGTATGGTTCAAATTTATTTGCCCTTTATAGGGCAGACCTCAGAAAAGGTGTGGTAGCATGGCGCAATTTTTCTCTGTCAACGACTCTATGGAACCGTCTGCCGATATGACATCAGCCCATAGCGTGTCGTGGAAGTAATGAAGAGAGACACTCATTTCCGTGTATCTTAAATTAGCGAACCGTGAGATCTGAGCATTGCCAAGTGATAAGAGGTTTCAGCGGCTGGCGATTTCTTCTTTCCTTTGGCTTGGTAGATCGTAAGAAGCTTGCTCTGGATTCTGAGGTTTCTTTATTTATCAAATGCCTCTTGTCGATAGGCGTGATCGTATGTTTTGGGCAAACAGATGCGTTAATTTTAAAAGCTACCCGTAAAGGCTCTATTCCGCATCCATATGAGTCTACGGCAGCAGTTCATCCTACCCGAAATACTATACGGCTCTTCCTGCCCTGCAGGCTTAATTCGCCGCACACAAATTTCGACAAAAATCTTCTTAATTACAATAAACTGCTAATAAGCTGTAAGGAAAATACGTCCCGCAAAAAAGCTGAAATTTAAAGTTTTAGTGGGCAAAAATATTCCCCGCCACGTAAATTCGGCAGTTATTTTATAGCCTATCCCTGCATTAGATAAGGACCACTTCAGTGTCTCAAAAAGAGGGAAGTAGTGAAGCACTTTCTCCATTTTCCTTGTTTTTCTCTGTGCTAGACTACCGGCTTGAAGAGCCTGATATATGGAACCGTAATTGATTGTAGGTGAGACTCTTTACCGTACAAAAGGAGTAAAGCCTTGTGGTGATGACGCCTACCTGGCTAAACTGTGTACTTAAGCAAGTCCTTTCGCCCATAGCACTTGGAGTGAAAAATGTTTCCACTAAGAGGTCCACAGAATGCGCTCAAATTAACGTTCCGGCTAATGGATGTTGCGTGTTTATTGAAGGTTGCGTCACCTCCTCCATTTTCTAGACACAGGTTATCTCAAAAAATTTTTAAGTTTCCTTCTTCTTTTCTAAAGAAAAGAAATGCGTAAAACTTTGCCCGAGTGGCAGAATTTTACTGAAGTGCTTGAATGCTCCAAGGTAGTAAAGGATCCATTTTCAGTAACATTTCGAGGAATCTTTAATAATGCACAATGTACTGTTTGAATGCTTAAACTATCAGTTGCGAACTAAGTGATTTCATCGTGGTTTTGAGGAAATAATCTCTATTACACTGTCCTATTTCCAGTAAGTATTACGTTTGTATTAAAGGTAAGTGGCAGGCGTAGACGAGGCAGCACCCTAAAATGTAATTCATCTATGTGCAACATACTGATGCCCATAATTTTAAAAGATCCTTTGAAGTACGAATTAGAGGACTTTTCATTTCACTGCCAAAACACAAACGCACTGCCACATCCTTAATAATACTGCGCCTCACTATGAACGAGCGCGTTGGAGATTGAAATTTTCCCTAAATTTTATGAAATTCTTCCATATATTCAAAAATTCTTAGCATTTTCTTGCATGCATAAATCATATTATTTTCTTCTTAAAAATGAAGTAACCTAAACATATCTGGATCTTCTCATATGAGCATCTACTTCCAAAGTTGTCCTATCATTTCCACTAGTTTTATCCCTTTTCATTTTTTTCCTTCGTAAACTACCGTTTTATAAGGAGAAGAATCTGCTGTTGAGATCAGTTTCAGAAATCAAATTAATCTTAAAGGATAGAAAAAAGTGCACTTTTTATGAAAGCGTAGGTAGAGAATATTTCGTGCCTCCGACTCAAGTCCTCCAATGCTATTCAGTAAATCTACGCAGCTAAAATTGAGGCACGAAACTAAACAAGTAATTGATGATTGCTACTTAGGTACCGTCGTTTGATTACGTGGAATTATAGCTGCCTCTTATGTTCGAAAAGAACATCCTCGTGCTTATAAAAGAGGTTAAACGTGGAAAGTACTAATCTGAACAGTCACGTGGTACTTTTCTTTGCTTCGACTTTGTAGGACCTTTTCACATGCCTGTAGACCACAAAAATTTCCCTTACTTCTGTGAGGAACTTGACCAACCCACTGAAAAAACTGCATCTCTTGCACTTCAGCAGACAATTTCGCTCCAGTTATCCGCATTGTTTAGTGGGTTAGGAAAAGAAAAAGGGTAGGACAAGGAAATGAAAATCAATCACCTTCATTACAGGTGGCTTTATCCCCGCCGAAATGTTAAGAGGATGCTTCTTTCATCTACTGGAGAGAGTTTAATGCAAAAATAATCGAATATTTTTGTGAATAAGCAGCTCATTTATTGCCGGATGTTTAGCAGGCAGTAGAGGACCGATTTAACCCCTTTTGTTTGAAAAAGTGGTTCCTCCTGGGTTTTGTCGGGATTAAGGTTCGTTTAACAGCTTGCTTTTGATGATACATAGAAGCAGCTAAAGAAGCCGGCAAGAGGTTAAAAATACCAGTGTCGAGGAAGAACTTGGTCTGCCTTCATTCCCCCTCGCGTTTTGAACTCTCCATTGTCAAGAGGTGGATGAAGAGGGGAGAGCAAGATCGTCCCACAGAATAACACGGTGCAGCTAACTTGTTTTTTTTTCGATTAAATAAATTCCTAAAACAGGTTTTTCTTTAGAAGTAAAGACCTTAACCTGACTACTTCCGATGTTATTTATTTGTCTAATGGCAAGAAAAGTGCTTTTCCTTGCTTACAGCAGATCATCAAAGGGATATGGTGGATGAGTTGGAGGAGGGGGAGGCAGAAGTAGTATCATCGCCCCCCTTATATTTTATTGCAGTATGGATTCCTCTTTCAAAGAAAATTTACCGTCAAATGACTCACTGGGTGTGGTCCCTTTTGTGACCCTACAGGACCGATTGCTATCTACTCGACCTTTTACATTGCCTGGCTACGTGTTTCGTTCACGTACTTTGCATTCCATTAGCCCTGGCACTCCCATCAATTACGAGTCTGTAATGACAAGAACATTAGAACAAGGTGTGCCAGTGTCATAGGCAGTCGTGGCAGAGGTCAAGCCAACCAGAAACTGAGATCCCCAAGTAGAATTTTATGGGACGCTTTCTCATTTTAAGTCATGGTGAGAAGTTTCGGACCCTTTTCATGAGGCAAATAACGTCAAGTCATCATTCAAAGTGAGTACGAGTCATCTACAACGCAGACTGCTTCACCGGAACTTTAAATGAGATAGTTAGACCTGCAGAACGTTAATGTGCTCCCTGATTTTTTGGCTATTGGGTGTCAACAGGACAGGTGACCTTGCCACAAAATTTTCCACCCGGCTCGTATGAACTTAAGCCCCTTTCTAAGGCAAAAATAACAAATTAAGTGCTTGATTTTTAAATTTCGCATGCAAACTTTGGAATATTTCCAAAGATACATTAAGTGACTCGTAGGATGCCTTTTGAAATCCACCTTTTCACAATCTTCGGGTGACATTCTTTATTTTAATGTTGCTACTGCGCTGAGATTAGACCTGTCAGTCGACAGGAGGCGGTAAAATCTTGCAGCGTTGGCCCCTGTTTGAGATCTGCCCAAGTCTTCAAGTCATTAATACTGAGCATCTAAATATGGCTTTTGTTGTAGAGCTGTAATGTTTTCAGCATCTTCTCTTCTCCCTCCGACTTTAGATCCTCGATACGAAGAATGCCGGCCAGTGGATCACACTCTGCATTGTTGGGATTTGGGATTGTTCAAACAAGTAAATATGTATTGGGACTTAAGTGTGGTGAGGAAACATCCATTCTGCATTTAAGCAAACTTTGGCCAGATATTGGATCAAGTGCAACATTTGAGTAAAAATTTGCGTGACAAAATGTTGAAATAATTTACTAAAAAATTACTAGCTCCTGCCCTTTCTGGCAGTCTATGTCCGGACTCGTACCCTTATCAACGAGTTGGGGCTTAAAGTGCATAAACTTTGGGATAAAATAAGCTCCAGGTAGTATGAGAGTGGATGTTTAATTCTAAAAAATGTGTTTTTTTTAAATATCTCTTCTCGACCATTAACTTTCTGGGAAACAGGAGAAATTCTCTGCCGAAATGCCCACGCGCATTTGTTCCATGCCTCCACCTGACGGAAGGGGTAATGAACAAGAAATGTGGAAGGATAAAATCAAATGTGACATCTGCTAATCTCAGTTAGATGATTAACTACCTGTCTCCATGCCATTAAAGCCTAATGAGACGGGGATGAGTGTAGGGCCTTTGGATATTAAGATTACCTGAGACAATTAATTCATTGACAGGTATAATGAAGACTCAGGAGATTGAAAAATCACTTCAATCCCACTTTTAATTTAATCCACTGTCGAACAAAGAATTGAATTTCGTCTTTTTCAATGCAGGCTGATAAAGTATTCTACTTCCTACTTGCTTGAAGTCGGCATCCATATCGAGTACCATCTGTTCTACGTCATCTTTGATTGCCAAAACCCAGAAGCTTTTTTGCAAATAGTTTTTGGAAACTCCATTACAATTTGTACAATGGAAACGAACAAATATTTGTAATCATCGCTCGTTTCCGGTGTTTTAATTTCGCCGTGACAAAAAATACTGCCTCCTAGGCAATATTCCCCACCACCAGATGGCACACAGAGGAGCAAGAGATAAGGACCCCAAAAAGCGGGGTCCCTACTGCGCCCTCTGGGTGATGTTCCAAGCCCTGAGGGTGGTCTTATCCAAACATATTCTTCCCGTTTTGAATTAGCTTGACCTTCATGTGCCCTCATGACATGTTGACCAATTAGGAAGAAATCGAGGGAAGCACTGACAATGAATTGTGGAAACTTTTGTATCGAGGGTTTCACACATCCTCAGTAATAATTTTATCTCAATTTGGAACGCTTATATTGGTTCCAAAGCTGCAGAAACTTCTTCTCAAATCTGACAGGTAGCATTAGGATAAGGTGCAGTATTATAGCGCACCAATTCGACGATGGATCGTGTTGGAAAGGACCTCTAATCAGAATTGAGGCTACTGATGCATTAAGATGATACAAGGTAAATGTGCTAACAGGAATGTTTGCTTACAGTTAACTTGCGAGATGAAGTGATTAATTCATGGTCACGTAAAATGAGAGGGTGGCCAATCACGCGATGCAAGCTGGGTTGTATGCTGGCGCATTTATGGTGGGGAATAGATTATGTGTACTTACTTTCACAAGATAAACAAACATATCGTCGACTCCTCGAAGATGTCAAATCGCATATAAGTCAGGTACTGTCTCATTACCAGGACCATCAGTTTTTTTGCGTTTTGTTTAGTGCACTGGAGTTTTAGGTGCTGTTAAGGATAACACTAGTTAAGACTAGGAAAGCATCAAGATTAGAGCACTTCTGCCTGATAAAGCGCGGGTAAAGATGTACTGAAGGTTCATCACCAGACGTACCCTGACCAAATGCGTTGGTTGACAGCTGGAGATCCCACACCGCGGCAAAACCTTCCTATGGGAAAACTCATACCGCAGTTAAGGATGGAAGGAAAGACATTACGGATTTCGCCTCCTCACCCCATCATTTTGATTTTCTTATTGATAGTCTTCGAAATGGTCATTAACGTCTCCTCCTGTCATCAGTCAATCACACTCACAATGGAGCAGAGGCAGAAGAAAAGGTAAGTGTGAAAGGCTAGTAGGCTGGCCAAAAGATTAGTCAGTAGGTGGGTAGGGACGGCCAGAGTTCTTATGCATTAGCAATTTTCAAAATTGGTCTTAAACTTGTTAGATAAATTATAAAATTTGGCACTCTCCCAAACTTTTTCTAAAATAAGCATATCCTTTTAGCTAATTTTGACTGTTTTGACCAATAAATTAAATTCCTTGGGTACATTCAGCCGTCACGATATTTTTTGGGTTTTCTAACAAAATCACCGCAGACATGCAGATAAGTTTTATTTACTTCTGTGTATGCACACATTTTTTTTGAAAGAAAAGAATTTCCTGGAGGTTAGTGCCACCTCGATGAATGAGAGTGGGATGCGGAGAAAAAAGCTTGCATGAGCTCTAGAGAAACCTTGTAAAATTCACCGCTTGTGATCTTTCTCAGAGCCAATTCCTAATGGCAAAAACAGTGTCCAGATAGTTATCGAATTCTGCTTTCCGGGATTTTGCGTACCAGAAGATGAATGCAATAAGTGGGAAGATGGGTCAATTGCGTAACTGAGAAGGTGCCACCAGTCACTCGCTCACCATTTACCCTGATAAATCTTTGTGTATTTGCAAAATCTTTGCGTTGTTGCAGTACATGATGCTCTCTTCGAATAGATCCCAATTCAGGGGTCTGAAGTCGGAGATAAAAGGGAAGAAAGATAGGAACCTTTGCTCTGGTTGTGGCGGTGGAGGACCTTCCTCCCTGCACAACGAATACGGCACTAAAGAACCTGGAATTTGACCGATTTAGTCTCTGGCTTCATCTCCAGCGGCAAAAATAACTGATTTTGCACACTGTACCCCACAACTACCCCTGATAACTTCGGATATCTCTAAAATTTGCAACTACTCAAAACCACCTCAAAAGTATCATTGTAGCACTTTATATTTCAAAATGCCGTTTAGGTGGTACGCGGGATGGCTGAGCCTACCTATGACTGAGGAGGCAACATCGATCATCGAGGGAAGTAAAAACACCAAATTCTTCCGAAAAGAACTCCAGCCTTCTTTAAAACCTCAGGGCTAAGAAGTTACTAGCACGGTGCGAAGGCCACGCTGAAGAGCGGAAGTACATTTTGCGGGGTCTAACATTCCAGCTTCCTTCGCCACACAGTCAAGCAGGCTTCAAAAAGAATGCAACCTCGATGGGAACCCAGAGCGTGAATGAAATTGCACAGATGCGAGGCTAAGACAGGTTTAAGCTAGACTAGTCACCGTGTTAGTCATTGTGTAAATATTTTCGCCTTGATGTCCAAAAGCAAAAAGAAAGTGGCCGTGTTTTTTGAAATTATTTGATTTATTTTGGAAGAGGATAAAAATGGGTTTATATGGTGCTAACATAAAGTAAGCAGAAAGGTCGAACTTTTTTTGCAAAACCAAAATTAGTAATTTGTTCAGACCCTTGGGGACCTGTAAGTTGTAAGCGATTGTTTGCATGTAGACTCAGAGATATGTCAAGCTGTCTCTACGATCCCATGTCTATTTGGTGCATCAAGCATGATTCGTGGCAAACCTGCTAAGGTTTCGGGACGACTCGGCTGTCTAGCGCTTGGAGAAGGCGCGATATCATAAATAAAACTAGAATATACTGTAGTTTGATCAACAGTACAAGCGAAATTGACTACGGTAGTAAGTTGCTCACATTCAGATGGCTTGTGTGAGTGAATGCAAGATCTCCTTAATTTGGTCATTGAGAAATATTTAGGCTTTGCGACTAACACATTGAAGTGATCCAAAAGTAGCCTGCCCTAGAGAGGCAATAATTGGTCCACACAGGCATCTGTAGGGAGGCGACTGTCGAGAAGATCAAGAGGACGTGCTGCACTTGTATTAAGGGAAGACGAGGAGATGCTTCTCACTTCATTTTACTCCGCAAAGTCGTGTGCAGAAGTGATCCATCCCTGATCCATCAATTACTCAGGAAAAACTCTATCAGACCTCGTACCGCGGGAAGATTTACGAATTGAAACACTTTGTGTCGTGATCGGGGCTGGAAGAAAAAGATTGCCTAATCCCATCCTATTCAACGGACCTGATGATGTCTCGTTGAAGACTAGCTTGGTAATGAATGGGCACATGGCTACCAGTAATTTAGGGCGGACATGATGAACAAAAGCAACTTTTCAACTTCCAGGTAGCTTTCTTAAATTCTAATCGTCTTTCCACAGGAATGCATGTTTCTTTTGTGATTAAGGCACCCAATATAAGTTGAGTAGCCTTCTGTTGTTAAGTTTCTTTGCTATAAAGAGCCGTTTGTATTTTCTTAAGCCGTTTTCTAGCTTATCTGAAAGTAGGAAGCAAAACATGGTATAATTATGCAGAAGATTCTAAGGTGAGCTGTATGCTTCCCGGTTTCTCTTTGTTTAAAATTATTCGCACTGATATCAGCGTCCAGGCCTTCCATGCTGTAGCAGCGGATTCTTTCAGACATGCCTGTTAATTGCTGTCATCCTTAATTAATGCCTTTCATGCCACATCTCACCTTTCCTTTTTTCTTCTACTGAGCAAGCTATGGCGAACACGCATCATCAGACACAGGAGAATGCGGTTGGATAATGGACGGAATCTTCTCCTCTAATAAATGGCAAAATATCTTTTATGTATGTACCTTTTCAAGCAGTATAATAATCCCTTCAGAAAATAGATTTTCTCCCTTACTTTGGCTTAAAGCGCCTTTCAAGAGGTTTGAAAACAATTAAAAACGGAGCCTTTATTTTTCCAAAAAAGGCAGGAAATGCCTCAGGACTGACTGGAATACAATAAATTACTTCTCAAATGAAGGTGAGAATGAATTTCTCCTCGCATCTTACGGATGAATGTGATAGAATACCACTACAATTAATTAGTTGATCTGAGGATTTTGTGAGAGAAGTGGTCTGGTGTGATAAGTTGATGTTCTATGACACCGGGTCTTCTTCGAATGCTAGACAACTGAGAAACCGCGTGGCTTTAATTGTTTTGTCACAAAGTTATGCTGTTTGTGTGAACCAAACAAGGTGGCAGCTCTTTCACTGGGTTCAACTAGAGCCTTCTTCATGAAAGTGGTGGGGGTGGACTGAAGTATTTCTGCGACTCCACACGAACAAGCTTTCCCATTTCGCAAAGCCCCACGCATCTTCACAGTCCAGCTCACCGAGCTATGCATTCCAAAGGGAGGTAGTTTTGGCAGTTTACTCTCCATCCCACTACAAGTCCATAGAAAAGCAAAGCAAAAACAAGACAGATTAAATTAACTTTAATGGGAAACCAAAAATAGTGAAAAATCGCCACTAAATGGAACCCTTCGAAATTTCATCACCTTTCTTCTGCATAAACAGCTTTTCGTAGTTGATGTCTCTCTACCATACAAAGGCCTTAATCGCTCGGCATTGTTTGATGAACACAAAGGGAATAAGTGAAATTCCATGTCAGAACTATGAGAAACTTTTCTGCAGAAATTTTGTTAATTTATTAAGCTTAGTTTCCTCAATTCGCACAGAAGGAAAGAATTCAAAATGCAAGATAAAGCACAAAGAATTTGGTCCTTCCTGCTTGGCAGCACGTTAAATAGCTTAATTTCTCAGAATTTAAAAAAAATAGGTTAGTTATTTGTATTTTTTGCTGGAAAAGATGATATAATGGAGCATATTACTAGGGTCTCGCAAGCATGAAAGTATCATTAAATGTGTCGGCACTTTTCCCACCCCTTTTACTACATATTGTGGACATAGTTTCAACTTTGGAACTTTTTAATCCATCACACTTTTGGGAAGAAAACTTTAGCTTCGTGTTAGCCACTGAATACTCTTCCCTGTGATGAGTTTTGTTAAAGAGTCGAACGAAGGAATTTTCCGCTGTTGTTGATATAATTGGCTGCATCAGCTGTCTTGTCACTTCCGCCTCTTGAAACTTCGCATTTGTCAGTGTCTGTTGAATGATCCTTATGAATGGGACTTTAGTCTGTTAGTTTTACCACCTCAGTCAAATTCGCTGTCTAAGAGCGGGAAGTGCTTATCTGACAATGCCACCTGGACTCTCAATACCGCAGTCGAAGAAGTTTAAGTGATAGTTCTTTCTTTGCACCTCCCCAGTCTCCCTTATTTCTCACCTTTAAATGACATTTGAAAGCTCTATGGTCGACGAGGTAAAGTCGGAAAGACTAGAGTCATGTTTTTCATTCTTGCTTCTAAAGACAATACCTTATTCAAAAGTGAAACCTTGGAGATTGTCTCGTTGAAGAGATGATTATTTGGAGGCTCCAGCGTTAACTTGACTTGGTAATTAATCTATCTTCTCACTTATTGCTGTGAACTAGAGTATGTAAGCACTGGCGTTCCTGATCCCTTGATCGCTCTGCCATCCAGATTGTTATTTAACAAAGGCTCCGTGCAGACGCCTTTGTTCCCGAAGTGTATAAACAGCATCTAACCGATTAGTAGAGGCTGACAAACATCAGTAGGTCTCTTTGTTCCTCCCAAACTCATGAAATTGATTGACCTTGAGCCTTACTGAGTACAAAGGCTAGTAAAATTATCTCAACCAATCAGGAGGGTGTAAACAGAAGTTCAACTTCAAATTGCTTGAGGATTAGCCGGTGAGTGTGGACCTCCAAGGTATTGAAACAGGAACTTTTTCCCTAGGGTTGCAGTATTCCCTATCACTTGATTATTTGCCTAATAAAATATTGCTATAACGCATATTTATTTATTTCTGCACGCAAGCATAATCACTCCAAACTAAAAATTGGTTTATTGCTGGCATAAAAAACGGGTTTATTGTATGAATTTTAAACAGAGCATAAAGTGGAAACAATAAACGTTTTTTTTCTGATCATTTATTTACGATCGTCCCAACGCAAAAGAGGAATGTACGAAATCGCACCACTTGCTTGATAGCGGAAGGACCCGTTCGTAGGTAATGAATTCTTTCTTTCGGAAATATCCTGAGTTAACCGATTACGTTAGAACAACCACCAAAGAATGATAAAGCATGTAGACGCGTCTGTTGGGCACAGGCATCGATGGCTGCAGGGTAGGAAGATCCAGACAAAACCAAACTCGCTTAATAAGGCTGCTGTAAGGGAGTAAAAAAGTCCCATCCCCATTTGCCCACGACTCGTCGCATTTTAGAGTAGAAAATAGAGAGATTGCCTAACCTCATTCTCTTCATCGGTTCTAACGGCATCTCGCCAAGTTATGGCTGCAGCCACTTCTTTACACCAGACGATTATGTGGACAAAGGCCAATTAGGGCAGACATTTAAGAAGCCGAAATGAGGCAGCAGTAAAGCACTCTTTTATTTCAAAATGTTTAAGAAAGAGGAAAAGTTAAAAAGTTATAACCACGAAATTGAAATCATAACTTTTCCTTTAATTACCAAAACCACCAAATCATTCCGTTTGCATCTTTACCATATTTTTTGTACAAAACAGCATAACATCTCTGTAGCGTTGCCAACGGCAAAAATCTCTGATGTGCAGGGTTCATTTTGTGCAGAAGGGAATAGTTCTGATGACCTGGAGGCTTTCAGCTGTAATGTCATTTCTGCCTCTTTCCCTCACCCCTCTCCATTCCATTGTCGTGCCGGAAAGTTAGCAATCACAATTAGATGGGCAAGTTTAACGAGATCCACCATCTAGTTTGCGACAGGAGTGTGCCAAGGGACGCTGGAAATTTCAGCCTTCTGGCCAATAGTTCATCGGTGGTAGTAAAGGGCCTGTGGATAGAGAACTGTTAGGATTACGAAGCAAATGATGCAGAAGCACTGAGTGGCCAAACAATGTCATTTGGCCTTTTAGCAATTTAGCAAGTTGCATCTTTACCGTAATTAATCCTTAATAGTGATGGTTTCTGGTGCCATACCTTCAGTATAGGCCAAATGAGAAGGTTCAGCAACCTGGAAACTGCGTCACATTCATTAAAGCAGACGAGTTCCAGTCAGCTCATTGAAAGTAAATCCTGTTGATTGGCCAGCCGGATTAATAAAAAGACGGCATGGCGTAAGTTGGAACGTGATCTATGCTTATTTAGCCACCGCCTTATTTGCTATAGGCAAGAAGTGATCCAAATTCAATTGTTTGTAGTACATTAATTTGGAATTGACGTATGGCGATGGATGAGACACATAAAGTCTATGTACAAAAAATTTTAGAGGAGTCGGGAAGTAGCAGTAGTAGTAGTAGTAGCAGGATTGAAACGCGAACATTTCGTGGGATTGTAGGCACCTCCAACAATCGGGTTCAATTGACATTGCATGAGGTGAGAGCCCCGAATTCCAAGAGTACCTCACTGGTAATATTCGCCTAGATTTAATTATTGGTGGTAAATTTTAAACGGTCATATGAACCTATGATTGGATTCTGCTCGTTTATAACTTTTTGATTGTTCAACTTATTCTTCAAAGCGCAGTTTAACATGGGAAACTGAAAGTACGTGCATCAATAACGTGCCAGACAGCACAAAGAGTGACGGCAGAAAGTTGAGAAAGGTACTAGATTTTAGTGTGTCAAACGTCACCACGACACATGGGGCAGTAAGAGGAACTTAGCTAGGGCGCTGACAAGCAAAATAACATCTAAAAACCTCCCGAACTTCGAAAAGAAAGCATGTTTAGGAAGATAAAGGTATCTTCCAAAAGAAAACGTTGATGGAGTGGTTTTCTGGGATTGAATAGAAGTTATTTTATCTCGAGTTCTCACCAACCGAAATGATGCTTGGAAGACATAGAACAGTACCTCCCACGGTAGAGCACCACGATGGGCTCTATATCCCAAGTACCTCAGGTGCATTTCGTTTCGATGCCTTGTCCAGATGTCATATCTACTTCTGGCTTCGAATATGACCTTCCTCCATGCAACCTAAAATTTTCCTTCGACCTAACGGTCATGTCTTAGTAGATAATCATTGACAATGACGACAGTATCTGTTTTCATCCTTGCTAACGCCTCCAATCCAACCTCTGTTGGGTCGTTTCGTGACCTTGAAACCATCTCTGCGTTGACCGATCGGAGCGCATACCCCCTCATTACTCCGTCCATTAATGGCCGACTTTGGGCAGAAGTGTTCGAAGTTATCCGAAATGTCTGTGGGCAGCTTCACAGGCCGTCGGCACGATCAAACTCTACGTGTACACATAAGACTTAACTCGAACGCGTTTCTTTGCGTCTCTCGACTGGGAAAAAGATATTTTCACCTTAGACTTTGATCCAATTTGTTTGAATCCCGTACCCAAAACAGCATCATGACTATTGAGAAATGAAAACAAACTTTTCACAGGTGTACCTAACTAACTGAACACCCTAATCTCTGGAGCTTTGGCTTCTGTCTTGGTGATCTGACGCTCTGAACCTGATTATAGTTTACTGGTTTAGCTTTTGGTGGCATATCCGCTTACAATCTACATTAGATTTGCGGCTTCCATCACTCATTTGAAGTGGTAGGTAAGTGGTGAACTTTATTATTATTGAAAACATTTTAAGAGAGAGCATTTTCCTGACGCAACCAATAGATTAACAAGCTGGGCAACCTTTGTTTAAACCTCCGAATGCGCGAGGTACTTTATGGAATGCAGAACTGAAATCGCATTCAACGTCTTTTGTGAGAACATTCAAAAAGTTCTTGTTAATAATTGAGTGCTTAAATAAACCTTTGACACTCATCCCTTCCAACGCTTTGAAATAATGTGCGGTGATTTGGTGTTTTGTTTAACCGCGTGCCAAAAGACGCGGACACTTAAGTCCCTGCCGATTATGCTTCCACTCTGTAGCATGGCCCCCAGATGGTACCAAGCGCCACGTAGCCCACCGCTTTTTCCCATTGCAACTTCATCGAAAAACGAGGGCTCTTATAACCACTTTGGATGTGGACGTTTCCAATGCCTTATTAATTGAATAGCTTAATTGGTTTGGAATCGCAATACCATCGAATGAACGAAATGGAAAATTGCACTATATGCACAAAATGCAAATCCAAAATGCACCGGCTTTAAAGCCTTAGGTTTGATTAGAGTTGCTGATTTGCCTACAAAGATAAGTGCAAATTAGTTGGCGCAATTATTTCGCCCCAGTCGCTGCATCCAAGTCGAATGCACGCCCGTCTGTGAAATTGTAATTACATCGAATCCTTTAAGGCTAAACTGGTTTAACATTCTAAACGAACCTTTAAGACTGTGAGGACCTCAAATTTTTGTCTACACCCCCAACTACAACCAGATTTTAATAAACAAGAATCAAACATGAAAAGAAATCTGGCCTCACCATAATGTTTGTTTATTCGACTGCCAGTTTTGGTTACGGTCACTTGGATGGCCACTTTGTCTTCGTCAGGTGTGCTGGCCTTTTGACCGCATTAGTCTTCTTCTGTCTTCAGGGAAGTCCCGGAAAGCTAAAGTAATGAGCTAATTGCTTGACTAACTCTCGGCATCGGGCCATGTAGGCACCGGCATTGCGACTCAACTGAGTGGCCTGGCTTTTGGATCACGTCAGCAGCCCTAATCACTTCTGTATCCGAATAGTACATACTTATAGCCTTGGGGCTTCCCTAAAGACAGAAGAAGACATAATACTTCGGTAAATTATGTATGTTCGACATAAAGTTGGGCTTGCAGTTGCTGGCACGTCTCGAATGCCAGGCCCATCCGGAGGAGGTACGATTACGGAGACCCAAAGCAGCCCCACCATTAAACAAGAATGAAATAACTATTGTGTTACACATGATTGTCTCAATTACTATGCATTCCTGTGTCACCAGGGGGATTTTTCGTGTCTACATGTGCATACGAGAACAATAATTGTGCACATCAAAAGTACACTAGCTTAGACATTGCGCTCGAGGAGATCATTTTACTTAAATTTTTAATTTTAATTTTGTCTTTAGTGTCGTGCTTAGAGTAATTTGGGCGGTCGTCTTTTCCTAAAGGTGGCGATTTTTTGAAGTGTAATGCGGTGTAATCTGAGCTGTGATTAGACGACCTTTGATAGGATAGCGGACTCAGCCAAGAGCGTGCATTGGACCTCGATATTTTGACATCAATGCAATAGAAGCCCTATAGAGTCGGGTCCGCTTTCCGCTGCCACCAATATAGCGTCCCGAGGCTCCCTTGAGGCAAAAGAAGGCAGAATACTAAGGTAGAATATATATATTCAACAGACAAGGGGAAGTGAGCTGCTGACATGGCAGCTAGGGCAATATGGCCACCTCTGTGATCCTGACCGAAACCGGTAGTCCAAACAAACAAAGTATTACATTGCCCCTCTTCTCTTTCGAGCGTCATCCCCAATGCGCTCCTTGGTAGACATCCCGCGCCAACCATTACAACGTAATTGTAGTACTTTGTTTGTTAAAACTATCGGTTTTGGCCAAGGTCACAGAGGTGGCCATATTGCCCTAGCTGCGTAGGCTGACCTCTGGGCCACGCCAGTAGCTTATTTCCATCTGTCCGTCAAATATATGTATTCTACCCTAGTATTTTGCTTTCTTTTGCCTTTGAGGGAGCCTCAGGACGCTACAGTAATCAGTGCTGCAAGAATCATCCGCGAGCTAGCCATGCCAGTCGTCGACATTCGACGCGATTGAGGCGATGCTTGACACCAAAGTCAGTGATTCTTTATGGCAATTTGACTGGACTTGCAGCTTAGTCCTGCTAGGGACCAAAGTTCAGAAATAGGAGACCCGGCCTCTGGTCTACAAAGCACATTTATAGAACATAAGCATTATAAATGTAATACTTATGCCCATCAAATGTGCTTTTTTGGACAGAGGCGGGAGGACAATTTTAACCTGATCATGGGGTCGTGTGGTGACTCTCCAGATGTCGATCTATCCCCGTCTTGAACTCTCCTACGATGTTACTCCATGCCTTCCCTCGACGTACAATGGAGATGTCTAAGTGTATTCAGCCTTCTACATCAATCTGTCCCTTAACCTGCAATCACTGGCCGCTTGACCTCCTGCACATTAGGAGAAAACTTCTCTTCAAGATCAAAGTTAGTTGGAATAATTTGCGCAATTCAATGGAATGTGGGCTCCTTCTTACTGCGTAAAATAAGTAAAGTATTTATTTGTTAATTGCTTTTGCATTTAAAGTGCTGAATTGAAAAAATAAAACAACACGTCTGATGACGCTAATCAAATCAAATCGGTTTTGGTTAGGGTCACAGAGGTGGCTCTATTGTTCTAGCTGCGTAGGCTGCCCTTGGGCCATACCAGCAGCTCATTTCCCTGTCTGTTGAACATATATATGTTGCTATGGTATTTTGCCTTCTTTTGCCTTTAAAAAAGTCTCGGGACGCTACACTAATTGTATTTTATAAATTCAGAGTAATGATTTAATATTAAACTTTTTTGTAAATGCAATTTAAAAAAACCAAAAAACTACTGAATTTATGTGGGAACCATAACTTTACAAAATCGGTGTTACTGTTTTGCGAAAGTGGCGCTTTGAATGCGCTACTGCGAATTTTCGCTGGGGCGCTCAATTTGCGCTGGCCACCTGGGTCTAAATTCACCCTTTAGAATGACGGGAAGGGTTGCAGCTCTAAGTAATGGCAGTGTAGTTCGTGGTTTTCGGATGTTAAAAGTAGCCGCTTTATTTGCTTTACATTTTCTAGACTTTTAATATTGACGAGTTTCGTTTGTTTGTCATACAAATGCATCATGAGAAGTCTGGGGCCAATTTGATTCATCTTCTTCGCGATGATCCCAATCGGACCTTCGGGTTTGTCCTTGCTACCACTTTTAAACAGTGTCTTTGATTGTCGTGGCTGTAATTCAGAGTTCTTTCTCTTCCTTTGTTATAGCGTTCAGTTCAGAACCATTCCATTTGATGACTCCGGAATGCCTCACATTCTCGAACATACGGTGCTTTGCGGGTCAAAGAAGTACCCCGTTCGTGATCCCTTCTTCAAGATGCTACGTCGAAGCCAGGCTACATTCATGAATGCTTATACAGGTATTTAACCAAACCGTTTAATGTCTGTTGCATTCTAGCCAGCGATTGGACCATGTATCCCTTTAGCACTATGAATGAGATAGACTATCAGAATCTCCTCTCTGTTTACGTCGATGCGGCATTTTTTCCAAATCTATCAAAAATGGACTTTATGTGAGTAAAATTTCTGGCGTTATGCTTAAATCATTTTGGTCCTGACGATAACTTTGTCAGAATTTAACGAGGTGCATCCTTTTTGGCCTACGGCTACTCCTTATTTTTACCTGCCTTTACGACATTTTTGATTTCCGAAACAAACTTCAATTTTTTTTGTTCTGGTACATTTTGGGTATGCTATTTCCGGGACTTATGGTAATGTAGATTCATCTAGAATCGATCGTGTAGATTTTAACAGCCTCATTTCTGAGACTGATGTCTCTAGAATTTCAAA
This sequence comes from Taenia hydatigena, assembly GCA_036345935.2. Lineage (NCBI taxonomy): Eukaryota > Metazoa > Platyhelminthes > Cestoda > Cyclophyllidea > Taeniidae > Taenia > Taenia hydatigena. The sequence continues at coordinate 1,085,240 of JADWOT020000009.1, forward strand.
CTTACTTTACATGGGTTACGAAAACATGCAAAGTAATTGGGCAGATAAGTATAGTAAGTGAATATGCATCTGGCAATTTAAAGCAAAAATAAAATGAAGTGAGTTGTTCTCCCACTATTCATTGTGACTTACTGAATGCAATGCAGCTTATAATCTGGGATGTGTTGCCAGTTTTTGGCACACCTTTAAGTTATTGATTGGGTAATTTGACGTAGAATTGAAGGGTTTTGAAGCCTCTTTTGTGTTGATGCGGAACTCTCCACTTTGTGGGTTGTTTCTTTACATAACTCCTTTTGGGATGTTTGCCAGCGTTTTCAAAACTTTAGTCTCCAAATTCTACTTAGTGCTATTCATGTTTTGGTGGTAAGATTTAGCCAAGCTTCATATTTAACTTACTTCATAGATTTGCGTGAAGATGAAATTGTGACAGGACTAGACTTTTTATTCTTCTGCTACACCTCAACTTCACTTTGAGCTATCTTCAAGGATTTTTAATTGTCGCTCTTTGGGAAACATCCGCAACCTTTGCGTCTTGTGACAGGATTTTCTTCGTATAACCTTTTGAAATCGTTGAATTCTTTGTCTGTAGTGAATTAAGGGTAGGAGTACCATTCATTTCTTACTGAAGTACAGAGTGCCAACACGGCGGAAATACATCTACTCGATGCGATATAAATTGAAGATATTCTAGTAAAATTCGCAAACAGGCGCGATTAGTCAATCAATTCAAATAAGGTACTGTTCTCGACTTAAGTTCTTACTATCTCACCTGAAGGTCGAGGGGATCTAATGCCGCACCCAAGTGGCACTAGGCAATTACATGATTGCCTACGAAATCGATTGGCCGGCTGTAGAAGGAAAAAACTTTATAGAGGTAACTTTCAAAATTGTCTTGTTGAAAAGGACCATTAGTTGTGAAATTGGCTGCTTTGGTGAATGATATGCGCTGGGAAGCTTTTGATGGTAATTGGCTTTTATTTAAAGTCACATGAATTTCACTTGGTTATTTTATTTCTACTAATCTGCGTTAGCAATCCCCAAACTATTGTAAAGTCAAGAAAATTTAAGGGTTTTTGCCCGAAGAATGCTCATTTCTACAAATTTCGTAAAGTCCCGCCAACGTAAGAGCATAGTAACATAATTTTTAAATTGAAATCCGTTTCTGGGCTATTCCATTTTAACTTAAAATACTAAGGCAAATCGCACAATCAGGTCAAACAGGTCGTAGGAGTACACCCTTAATGGACTGTTACATGCTTCTGGTTCACCATTTTCGGTACCATCACTCAAAAGCAGTCTTCTGTTAATGGCATTTCTTTTTTCCTTTAACAAGGCACACGGGTTTAGTTGCATCCTATACAGAACTTAGTACCGCTGGTGTAGTCACCAAATTGTGGGGCTAAGAGGTCCCGCTTAGTAACAACTGATTAGCATTAGTATTATTTCACTGCATGATCTTCATCTTTTTTGGACTGTTGCCCTTGACTCTCTGATTTTGCACCCGCGTAAATGTGTGGAGAATGGAGCTGCGACTTTAAACACTAGTATTTTTTGCAGGCAGGAAGGCTGGCGTCTGGAGCCAGAGAGGTTGGAAGACTCTTCCTCCAAGTTGCTCCTCAAGGGTGTAGTCTACAACGAGATGAAGGGCGTTTTCGTAAGTTCATTCATTCTCATCTTTTCCCGTTCTTTCTATAGTCAAATTCGCTAAACCTTCTGGCTCAAACTGTGGAGAATAACCTCTTGCCAGTGAGCTATGGTCATGTTAGCGGAGGCCACCCCGATGCTATCCCTAGCCTAAGTTTGGAGGCGTTGAAGAAGTTCCACAGTACCTTCTATCATCCAAGCAATGCTACGTAAGTGAGATGGTATTTTTTGTCATCTATCTTTTTATCTGTTTTTGTACCGCATCTGACTCAAGCTTGCCTGGGTTACGAACCGTTTGGCATTTGGATGAGATGCTGAACGCGATGCCAGAGCGCAACGTTCAAGAATGAATTAAATAATCACTTTGATTGATGAATCATTCAACTTTTCAGCACCTTTCTCGCTGAAAAATAAAAATCGCAGTTTCGGTGCTTTACGCCTTGGTGGTGACCAAGGGGACTTTTTCGGCAAGACAAGGTGATGGAGCGCTTTATGCTGCCTCAAAACTTACCGTTGAGAAGACCTCAGGTCAAAATTTGGGGTGGAACGAAGATACCGCCTTTGTCTCTGCATTCATCTGCTGATAATTCTCCATGACTACCCGTTATTGTACCTGACCGATTTTCATTGATTCTCCTGTCGTAATGTTTCTTTGGTGCAAAGCTAGATTGTCCCAATCATAATGGGTCTTTGCTGTATGAAGGTCTCGTATTCCTGCGAATTCTATACCTATAGGGTCAGTTGAGTAGCTGTTTAGACGTTCAGTCTACTTGGCTCTCAAGTTTATGATCTTATAAAAGTAAAACTTTCTTCGGTGTGAAATGACTGGGTGACTTACTCGTAGAGGTCTAAATTGTGACCAGAATGCAGCCCAATATTTCCTAGAAATTAGTTTAATAACCTCTGATTGGATGACTGTTTAGAACATCAGTCAGAATTTATGTATCTTCCCGTCTTATAGCGTTAGCTTGTAGTAGTTTAAACGAGTCGAGACCTTACGAAATCTTATTTTCTCCAGCTTTTACACCTATGGAAACATCGAACTGGAGGAATGTTTGGAAGCCCTGGACATCGAGTGCTTATCCAAATTCACCTCTCAGCCGGCTTCACCGCAAGTACCTCTGGAACCCCGTTGGACGGAACCTGTAGGCACCAAGATGATCAACTGGCTTGCTTTCTTGCCTGTCTGTCTCTTCATAGCTTTTTCGATCTTTGTCTGTTTTCTTACCCTCTAGAGGCGCATTAAGCTGACCTGTCAACCAGATCCCACTCTCGCGGATCCCTCCAGAAGTGGTGTGGTCTCCGTCAGCTTTGCTCTAATTGAGTATGTCTTTTTTAACTAAACATTTGGTAGTATCGAAGTCCAAATCCCTTTTGCTGTCTCGAGACCCTTTTTTCCATAATGGCAATTTCCATGATGTCATAATTCTACTGTTTCCGTAGAATTGAAAATAAATGGGTTGGAATATTCTCGTTTTTAACTGATGACAAGTTATGAGTCTACTATCGGCATATGCTATTTAACGATTGCTTAAGAAATGTGCACTTTCGCGTCAAATTCATGAAGCGATTCATAAATGTCACCGTATTTGTGGCCATTCCACTATAATAACGTGTCTGCTCTCGTGCGACATTTTATCACTGTGTTGGCATGTTTCTTGGTTTGTCCGCCTTTTTGGATGTCAATTTTTCGCGCCTCTTAGGCAGGAAAATTATGGGCGTCCTACTTAGTTTCCAACATTTTTTGACTGGACGAAGAGAGAATGCTAGTTTTTCTCATTTTTTGCGGCGTAATCCAACGGCTCGATCTTCCAGTATCCTACCCATTGGGAAAATGAGCATTGTATCCTTAACCTTTGAGGTGATTGAATCTCATCTATTCATTTTTCTCAAATGCCATTTAAGTAGCCCATGTGTATTAGGTGTCACTCGGTGCTACCATTTCTATTAAGATTTCGGTATAGAATTTAAAAGTCGAACGTTTATTTAAGTGCAGATTCATAATCCCAACTCATTCGCTTGCAGCATTTGTGACATCTACACCAATTTCGCTCTCTCAATCGCCCTCTGCCTATTGATTGAGGGGGATAGCGCGCCTCTTTACCGAGGTCTCATCGAATCGGGCCTGGGTCTAGACTGGACTCCTCCAGTTCATGGCATGGACCGCGGTATCCGAACCACCTGTTTCCACGTTGGTTTACAGGGCGTTCAACCCGGTGCAGATGTTGAACGCGTGGAGGCCGTGGTGATGGAAATACTTACACAGACGGTGAAAACGGGCTTTCCTAAGGTTTGTAGTCGAGACGTTACTGAATTCGCCATGAGTAGTTTTGAAGGTTTGAACGAAAGTAAGAGCTGAAGGCCATTTTGGTCCTTTAGGAACGAGTGGAAGCAGTGCTACATCGGCAGGAGATAGCATTGCGCGAGGACAGCGCAAGATTTGGTCTACAAGTAATTCTAGGCCTGGCGGGGATTGCCAATCACGGTGGTGATGTGCAGACGGCGCTTTCGGTGCAACAAATGGTGGACCGGTTCAAGTCAGAGCTGGCCGCAGATCCGGAGATGCTGCAGAAACTGATTGATCGCTATTTGTTGCAGAATCCACATCGTCTCTGTGTGACTATGTTGACTGATGCGGAGTTTGGAGCAAAGCAGAAGGTGAAGGAGGCTCAGAGACTTGAAAAAGCTATTGGCGGAATGTCGGCGGAGAAAAAAGAAGAGGCGCTTAAAGAGGGTTCGTGGGATTTGTTGGTTTGCTCCTGGTTATTTTTGCTCCCGAATATGAGGGTTGAATAACGGCAAATTTTAATTATTTCAGTTCCTTTGAAAGGTTCGAAATGTGCGATATGTTATTTGGCTATCTTTGGACGAACTTCTTATTTTTTTGGTACATTGCTAGTCCTTCAGTCTTTTCACACACTGATAGAGAAAGTAACTTGAGCCTGACGTACCCACGCTCAAAAAGACAGAAGATATATGCTATGGGTGCTTTAATACACTGACTCATATGACCCACGAATTCTACGCACAGTACAGTGCCTGAATGAAACGCGTTAGAAGTGACCAAATGGGATAGCCTATAGTCTTTATCTTGTACATATCGCCATCATTAGTTGAGCAAATATGTTATTAATAATGGTACAACGATTGTTGATTATTAAAGTAATGCTGTAATGGATGGGTGGGATGAAATCCAGAAGCTCTTTTACTGTCGTCTGTTTCGTTCGTCCGGCAAGGGAGCATCCGAAGGTCTTAACGTTAAGAGGAGGAACTCGTCATATTTTCTTCCTTGTCGTATTGTAAGTCCAATTTTCATTCATTCGGCCAAATTGATTGCCAACGAGAAAGGGATTGAATAATTGAAAAAGTTGGCACGGTTAATGCTTCGTGTTTTGACGTGCCTCAGGGAGGTTCATACAATACAGAACACGTATTTATGTGCTCACGCATTATTTGGGCATGGGTTTGCGTTAGCCTGCTGTCCGTACGGTACGGGCTTTTATATTCTCTACTTTCTCCTGTTATTTTGATTGGTTTCTAAGAATTGAAACTCAAATTTAAAGTTGCAGAAGCTTTTTCCAAACACTCACCGTACAGCATTTGGACAAGGCGCAATGTGTAGTGATTTCAGTAAACAACTTGGACTAGGTGATTTAACGCTCCAAAGCTCGCCATGTTCGTATTGCCTGCCTTATCATCAAAACTCGCTGCTCATCTCAACCACTTCCTTATCATCGCCTTTTAGCGCGTGAATTAGCGGAGAGGCAGAAGAATCAGGCAAAAGAGGACGTCTCTTGTTTACCTTGTCTCAGTCTCCTTGATATACCTCCAAAGTGCCGGCCTGAGCCCTTCACAGAGATGCAGAGTGAGTTGATCCTCTGACTTTTTCGTTTCAAATAGACGCTCCTTTTGTAGTTATTTTGTACTCATTACTTAGTTTACGTATTAAGTGCCGTGTTTCGGGATTAAAAGGAATTAAATACCAGAACTGACCAATAAATGGTAATGGATTCTTCTCTGTTTGATCTGTCCAAAGTGTGTATCATCAATTCTATTTAAGCCTCTAATTGGATGGCACTCGGAATGATTTTGCTGTCGTCTGGTATGCTTTCCTATTTTATTGCCTATACTTACATTTTCTTAAGCGCACGCCTTCTAATCTTTTCATTGCTGCAAAAGATTACCTTCAGAAGGATGTAATGAGGGTGAGTCTTAGAAATATTTTAAGTCAGAAGAAACGATGGTGGACAGTTGAAACTGAATGTTTTGTGAAGCCTTCTTACGAGCAGATTTTTGAGGCAGTTTGCGGCTTTCCTTTGGCTGCTTCCAATGGAAGAGCTTTTCTTGCACACTTTCTAGTTGTATTGTGTTGAGCACGTGTGTATCTTGCTTGGTTCCCAGCAAAATGAAGGACTGCGTCTGAAGTCTCCCAAACGCACAGCGTAAATTGTCTTCTAGGGGTAAAGTGATGCATTTTTGAAGTGAGTGGATTGTTTGGAAACAACCGATGGCGTGCTACTTCTCTTACCTGGAGAAGTGATCGAAATCTCGCAGTTTTTGAAGCCTCTTTTCAGTAAAATGTTTTTCCCTTTCAACAGTTGGTGAGACGTCAGTTAATTTGAATCAGGCACCAACAAATGGAATCGTCTACCTGCATGCTCTTGCCAACATATCCGACCTTCCCCAGGACCTCCTGATCTACTTGCCCATTTTCACATCCCTTTTCTCCCAGTTAGTTCTCTTTGTTCTCTACTTTTGGCGAACCATCTTTGCAAAATATGATCTATTTTTGACTTTTATGCATACCAGACTTGGTGCGGACGGTTTGACCTATCAGGAAATGGACCTGCTTCAAGAACTCCATACTGGCTCCCTCTGCGCCAGTCCCCATGCTATAGCTAGTCTTTCTGCGCCTGAGGCAGAGGCGAAGCCTTGCGCTCGACACCTACACATCTCGGCGTATTGCCTAGCTGACAGAGTGCCACGGATGCTGGAGCTCTTATACAAGCGTCTAAGTGCAAATGATTGGTGTGATCGGGCGCGCATATCCACACTCCTGGCTGCTGATGCTGCGAGTCAGTGGTCGGCCAATGCGCTTTCACATAGTGGTAAGGCGTAATTTTAAATCAGCATCAGGTTTTTTCTATGTTGGCTGTTTGGATTTGAGTAGATTTTTATTCGTGGATAGGGTGTTCAGCCTTCATTTTGTACATTTGGTTTGATCCTTAATAGCTAGTCCGCTCATTAAGGGAATATTTTGCTTTGGCGTCAGAAACTGGTGCTATTTGGGGTTGGGTAGCAGCTAGGTCATTCCTGAAGCTACCATGGAATCGGAAAGCATAGATTTGGCTTAATTACTCACCTGTGGAATTACTTGAAAAGAACCATAATTAAAGAATATATTTCCTTTTAATCAACAGCTCACTGCTTCGCTATGCGTCGTGCATCGGTCAATCTCTGCTCTCTCGGTCGAATGTCCGAAGTATGGAGTGGCGTCGAGCAGGCTGCTTTCATGCGCTCTTTGGTGGCTCGTCTAACAACCTGTTCAGACACAGCGGAACGCGATCAAGCTTTTGAAGATTTTGTTGCCAAAATGCGTGCTATCGCCGAACACCTTTTACTACGCCAGGCGAGACTTCGGTCTGTTGTTTGTATTGGTGCATGGCATTCAGCTAAACGCGCAAATTGTCCATTTTCACTATAGCATTACTTTTCCCCTTAGGTTCAGCCTCCATGGAGAGGAAGAGAGTTTGGCGCCAGCTTGTGGGCAACTGGAGGCCTTTCTTGCAGCGCTGCCTTTAAAGGTGGTCGAAGGGGAAGAAGTGAAGCTCACTCCTGATCCACCCGCTCTAGAGTCGAAAAATGCTTTTGTTGTCCTGCCCTACTCTGTCTATTATACGGGGCTCGCGTTGCCTGCACCATACTACGCTTCTCCTGAATTTCCTGCGCAAGTTGAACCCCTCAAAGTTTGAAATTTTGGATGGGAGCTCTTAATATGCCGAATAAAGGGAAGCTTTAACCTGGTGGGAAAAGTGTCTAGGAATCTGGTTCTTTGAAAAAGGGTCAGCAAACGAGGTTCTTGCATTCGCTCACAAGTTTAAATTCGGTCACCTTTTTTTACACATTTGGTGGCAGAAGCTTTCGCGCTAGCTGCCCCCTCCGTTTCTACGTAAGCTTTATTTCTCCGCTGCCCGTTTCATTTCCTATTTGATTGCCTAACGTCAAGGAAGTATTATAGTCATCGTTTGGAGAAACTCTGTTGGCAGAATATGAAGGCCAAGGGTATGAATAGGGTGGTGTCTCCCTCCTTATCCTCAAGTGGAGCATATGTGGTCCTCGCACGGATGATAGATTCTGCTTTTTCTCAGGCTTGCAACACTTTAGTCCTTTGAATGTGCTTTGTCTACCTTTGAGCGATTCATAACCAGAATCAAATTTTTAAACCACTTGCAGAGACCTTCTCTAGTTTTAAACGACTGGGTTTGCGAAGAAATCCTGCGTTTCAATGCCAAGTTAAACTCGGTCCGTGAGGTGGGGAAGCTAAAATCACATCCATCAGGTTCAAACAAGGTATCAGAATAACAGGAGAGTAGGAGGGAGTACAAGAGTATGGCGTCGCCAAACTGCTCCATGCCGGGACAAGCCAGTTCAGGAAGCTAATTCGGGAACGATTTGATCTGCTATTATTTATTTTATAGGAGGCGGTGACATGCAAATGGGTAATAGACTAGAAACGATGATTCGCTACCTATAATGGCATTTTGCGCTTTAATGTAGCATAGAAACCTTGATAATTGGAACACTTGATGATACAAATCTAACTTGCTTTTGACTTGACACAGTCAGACTTTGGTTCCATCCGAAATGACTTGACGTCGTAGCATTTGCTTGATAAATGAATCTCTGACTTCACTCAATGCGGAATGCATGCAAACAGCCAAGTGATTTGCGTTCGAGGTGTAACTTTTGGTGATTATTCGATCTCATCTGTTCTTCTCTTGGCCTCAGAGGGAGTTTTTTGGAAGACGGAAAAATGTTAATTCAATCTTCTACATTTTGCAAAAAGTGTAACACTTTTTTCATTGCTCTTATGCTTCCAGGTACCGAGTATTGTCCAAGCTTCTCAATTCGGTATTCCTTCACACAGCTATTCGGTAAGTTCTTGTTTTTCCCACTCACTTCTTTCGAAAACCTTTTGATTCTTCTTAACAAAAGTATAGCTTTTGCTATTCCTAAAGATCGCGCCAAGTGTTTTTTTCCCAACCCCAATTGCTCTTTTGGTTACCTTTGGTTCATTAACTTAGAGAGCGAGGTGGTGCCTACGGAGGTGGCAGCTGTGTCAGTCCTGGTCAGTTCGCCTTCTATTCATACAGGTTGGGCTCTTATCCCGCTATGTATCTGTAAAATTATATTTTTCCAAAAAATTTACGATGCCTTTAGGAGGTACTACTAAATTAGGTGTCATTTGCTTGCTTCTAGAATGGCCTTTTAACCACTTGTTTTTAGTCCACTTCATTGCATTCACAAAGAAAGCCTTTTTTTCTCTATCGTGCATGGTGTTACTGAAATAAAGTGTCATCTATTTACTTAAAGTGTTTTGTTTTTTTCTCGTGGAATTTGCTTCCTCTCGCTATAATTATAAAAAATCACTCTTTTCTACAGAGATCCCTCGCCTAGTGCAACCTTAAGAATATTCGAAGAATCGCTTGACTTTGCTCTCTCCAATGAGTTCAAAGAGCAAGAACTTGTGGAGGCCAAGCTTTCTGTGTTCCAAGAGGTGAGTGAGACATGGGTTAATCGCAATACGGAGTTACATCACATTTCCTCCACGGCTTCCCCTTTTTATTTGATGTTATAGATGTAAATAGTCTGTTTGCTCAATTGCCTTGGATTTTACTGAATAATGCTTTTGGAACGTTAGTCTCGCAGTCCTGTGAATATGCCAGTAACGCCATGTTGCTATTCTCTTCCTTGTCAAGACATAGTGCACGTTAATTTAAGTTGTTTTTAAGCAGTCCAATTTCTTATTTAAGCTGTGTGAATGACACTTTCTGTAGCCATACCATCTTTCGATGCAACAAAATGCCTGTTATGAAGGTGGAATCTCATTCACCAGGCTAGGAATAACCTTTATGATGCGGTCAATCTCACCTTGTTATTCGCGGGGCTGTCATCAGGAATGCAATGCAGAGTGCTTTTGATCCAAAGTCGATGTCTCGATTTTTTTGCTCAAGATGAATAAAAAACCCACGAAAACCCATGAGGGTTGAAGTAGAAGAGTACTCACGGGAGGGATTGGGGATGGCGCTTCTAAACAAGAGAAGAACTTATGGTGAAGTAATATTTGTTTGGGTTGCTTATTTGATTTCGTGTTTTTTTTTAACAATCTTTTGCGGTCTCACGTACATGCTGATTGCGTGGAGCTTCGTTCGTACCATCTGTGTTAACTGCTTCAGCTCCTCCTTGCGTTTATAATGAAATTGTTCTCATACTGGTGGGCCCTGTTATAAATCCTGAGGCGACCCGGGCTCTACAAAACGCAGACTTATCAGGCACTGTAGATTGAACCAACAAAGTTGATGGAAAGTTTTACTGCTAATGTCCTTGATTTTTTTTGAACAGTTGGATAGTCCAGTTTCGGCAGGGTCGCGAGGTCTGCATGTCTTCCTGACAGGAATTGACGATGGGGAGCGACAGAGCCAGCGCGAACGTCTCTTCACGGTGGACGAAGTGGCTCTTAAGCAGGTGGCTCAACGTTTGCACGGCCAACTGGCGTGTGCAGAGCGCGTTGGTCGTGCGGTTCTAGGACCCAGGAGTGCGGAAATGGAGGAGAACAAAGGGGGAGAACAGAAGCGAGAGTGGGATGCGGTAGACCTTTCACAGTTTGATTAAATTGCCGAGACCACCTTAGGTACTTTTACAGCAAATGCTAAATAAATGCAATTTTTGTGATACGATGAGTTAGAAGTGGTTTTGAAGTGGAAACTAGTGATAATGATTTTGGTTGCCCTTATTTCGAACCCACCTTTCTTGTACCAACAGGGAAGAATGAGTGCTTTGATGTCCATCAGTGCTCGCAGTTGACTCAAACCAAGGCATACTCCGCAAAGGCGGTCACGATTGTTTTGGGTCGCTACTATCCATCATCAGCTAAGGCATTATCGTTGGTGGGGGTGGCGCGGGGGAGGGTGGTACTCGTCCCCAAATGACCTTTTTGCAGAGTTCGAATGAGACGATGTGGAGTTTACTGAGGGAATGGGCAGGCAAAAATTGAGGGCGATTGATTGGTGGTAACATCAGTCAGCGGCGTGGCATCCTGATAGGGCTTTGGGGAGGCAGGACGGCAATGACTCACTGTTCCCCTATTGGGGTTGCAAGTGTGGACCAAAGGTCAGGTTGTGAGTTATAAATTAAGCCGAATCTTAGTGGGGCGGAACCACTGACGTAGGAGCATGTTCCGCTGCGCCTAAGCATGGCACGTGAAAGCACAAAGTGCGAAGGCTGAAGATTTTAGGTGGGTAAATGTGCATCAATATGGGCGTTCAAGCATTTCGCCAGCATAATAGTAACAGGTTTAGAACATGCGAATCAACTGACAGATAATTTAAGGGGGTTCATTATCGTCTAAGGAAAAAATGTAAGTTTTGGGGACCGTTTGATCCCATGGAAGATATGTAAACCAAAGCCTCATAGGTCGTCAAAAGTAATTAATTCCATCTAGGGTTTAGTTTTCCAAACGAGTTAGACACTCGCTGAATAGGAATCTTTTTTGATGGAAAATTTTACCTGTAATCTCAAAGAACCTTCTAGATTCCTGTATTTTTTAAAATTCCGCTTGACATGAATCACATAACAATTTATACTTAGTAGTGACATTTAAGCAAATTTTGCTAACTATTTTTTGGTACTTCAACAAGCTGCAAATTCGATTAATGCTATGCATTCTTGTTTTGTTACACACTGAGCGAGCGCGTGGACCAAAGGCGCAAGTACCATCTGATCTATCGCACGGTTGGTGTTGAGTGATCTCTTTCTATGGGTGGTCTTTTGTCTTTTCTTTTATCCTCATCACATCCTGTTAAAAAACGGAGGCGTGATTCGGATGTTAATGATGAACTTCGAGCACCTTTAATGTAAGTTTGGCTGGGTAAATAGACCATTAGTGCTGCATTTCCTAGGATGTTAAATGTACTGGTTTGAGTTTTTTGGTTTTCCCAAACATAGAAAACGGATTCGCTCAACCTATCAACATGTTTATCAGGAATTGTTTTCCAAAGGCGAAGGTAGTGATGTCACAATTTGTGCTCTTGGTCACGAATGGCCACTTCATCGGATTTACCTAAAGCAGTCTCCATTTTTCGCCGCTCTCTTTAACGGCGGTTGGAAGGAGAGTGGTGACAGACGGATTACTCTTAATCTCCTGGACGAAAATATTACGCAAGAGTCGCTACATATCGTTTTTGGCTCTTTTTACAGTGATTATTTTTCTCTCACTGATAAAGTAAAACCTAAATGCTTATTCACCACTCATGCGTAGACCGTGGTCGGTATTCTTGCAGCTGCGACGTGGTTTCAAATGGATGAGATTCGACGTCTTTGTAGTGAATTTCTTTGTCGTCATGTGAAATTGGAGTCCCTTATCCATCTTTACGCGGTCGCTGCCAAGTACAACCTACCGGAACTGAATCAGGCTTGTGTTAGTTGGTTGGTGAGAAGCCTAACTATCCTTCCAGATTGTCCTCCTGTCTTTGAACTGATGAAAAGAGTCCCGTGAGGCGTTGTTATCTGGATATGTTAGTCGATATTGGGACTCTGAACAACACGTGACCTACTTTTTCCCCTTTTAGGATTTCCTTGATGCAATCTGTAGTTAGCTGTCCGAAATTGGTTGTAGTTCAATTTGAAGAGGACGTGTTTACCTGTCTTCTAAAGGTGAGGTAGAAGTAATCATAACGTCTAAATGTATCAAGTTTTTTTCCCAAGTTATCTATAGGACACAGTTTGGATAACATATGCTTGTGCAAATATTCTAAATAATACTGTCGGTTTAAATGACTTGAGAGTGTTTCAATCAGCCTTTTAAGATTCAGGAAAATGGTGCTCGTGCGGCGCAACTGATTTTTTTATATAGGGATGAAATCTTGACCAAGAAAGGAAAATAAATTATCGTTGGCCCGGATGTTTTTTTTCAATAAACTGTGGCTTGCCCTTTCATTAATGTGTAAACATTCGCTTCTTCCTTTCAAGCGGTTCGACAAAATTTGTGACCTTCGCAAAATACATTAAGTACTGCTTTTTGAGCGCACGAGTTGACGTGTCTGGAGATTGGTTCTAATATTTTTCCTGTAACTTTCCTCTGCAAAAGAATGGAGCTTTTTGGAAATATGTTGAACTTTCTTCCTGTGTAGCTTTTCTTACTTTCACCTCAATAAGCTTTTTAGAAGTGTAGTTCGTACCCCCGTTTAAGACTAGAAACGGGAATCCTCCTGCATGCACTTTATGAACAAACGGTAGGAATCCTCTCGTAAGCTAGGTTCTTCCTTCATGATTCAGAGATTGTTTAGTTATTCTTCCTGAGTTCTCGGAGAACATTCGTCCTCCACAGACTCAATGTCTTACTGTTTGAATAAGACACCATCTTTTGCTACCTTTGCTTTTCCTTTCCGATCTCGTTTTCCTTCTAATTATTTCACATGCAAAATGCAAGCTCGGGTAAGAAAATCGAGGTGTTACCTGCAAGTCTCTTTCAATTAACTGCCGGTCGATTGTAGAAGATTCGAACTTCCAGTAAACAAGTTTTTTCCCCTGCATAGGAAATTGAAATTGGTCTTCTTTTGCGTTGTCTTTAGTTACACTGAACTCTGGGACTCGTTGAGATTGATCCGAACACCAGTTCCGTATTCATGCTTGTGAATTTGCTTTTTAGTGGCTGTACCTTAAACTGAATCCTGAAAAGCTGTATTGTCGTAGCTCACAATTACTCGCTGAGGCATACAAATATTTTGCCAAGGATGGTGAGTTTCCATTCCTGTAGGATTTTTCACAAAAACTTTTTAAAAGTTACTCAGGGGATAATAAAAGGCACCGTACTGATAGACCAGTGCATATCTAGGCTAGCTACTTCAAACAGCACGAGCTCTCTTAGTCACCTGATAGTTTGAAATAGGAGGGTAGAGCGCGTACAAATACGAAAGTACCGTACTTAAAGGCTTGCGCATGCATAGGCAAATGTAATGAATAATCATGTGCCTAATAGGCTCCGGCAGACCATTAACAGTCATTGTAGCACAATATCTTGAAGGCACATAGTCTTCTTTGGTAACCTGATCTTGATTACCTTGAAAGGAATATCACTCCTTTCGCCCTCTTTGTGATACGTGAAATTAGTGTAAGGCAGCTTGCCTACCCAAAGACGTGTCTAGGTGTTGCTAGTTCTCATAGGCATAGAACTCAGGACTCACTTAGATCGATGGTTTGTCTAAGGAGGGCCGATTTGGTATATGCTTCCACTCTCCAACGTGTATGGCGTATAATCTGAGTCACAAGCTAGTGATGAGGTGAAAGTGGCTAGCAAACCGCCTCCGTTATTGACTGTATTGCCTTATAACTTGGTCGTATGGAAGGCTACTTCTTAGTATCAGTCAATTCGGTGATATTTGCCTGTTAACTGTGTTACGTCTTGGTAGATAATGCCATTTATCACTCACGAAAGAGATTAGACAAATTTGAGGTGCTGGGACGTGATGAACCATCTACTACTGTTTTTTTTAGCTTCACTTAGCATAGGCATCAACTTAGAAATAGTAACGACATGAAACCCGTTGCGTCGTCACCTTTCATACTTATTGCACATTGATTTGGCTCACAAGATGGGGAGGGAGCGGAGAAGGGGAAAAAAACTAAACGAATCTCCGTGAGCTATGAATCCTTTAAATTTACACCTTTTTAGCTGCAGGGTTTCTGGAATCAGCCCAGGGAGCAGCCTATGCACCGGTCTTTCGAGCTATTCGATGGGAACATGTCATCTCCCACTTCCGTTCCACTTGCCAAATTATTCGTGATGGCATTGTGCCTCGAAGTAAGACGATCTTGTGGTTTTTTTCCACCTTTTTGGTAGTTATATGAAGCGCTTTAATGGTCAAGCTGGAGGTTTCGCGCTTTACAAAAGGGCAGTCGCCTACGATGTATAAACTTGAAAAGTAGCTTATGCATGGCTGAAAACAATCTGAACAGCATATGGAAAGGCGTCTTAGTACCCACTGCTCGCTATACTACCGAATTTGAAACCCTCCTTGATTGGCTGTTATGTTTATCATTGCGGAGGAAGATACGCCTCTTGCGATCATGCGTCAGTTACGCATCTCACGAGTTGAAGTGCGGGATAGTCACGAGGGCATCACGTCCGTTTTTATCATTGGCTGTCTTTTGAAACTCTCCTACTACCGAGGCGTCTTTCTGCCTTGGAGCACTTTCAATCATCACAATCCGAACGCTGTATTGTGATGGCGGCCTCCATGCTTGGTTAATTAAACTACTAAAATGTAAACATCCCCAAATCTAAAACCCAATATCCCTCTTCTCCTAATTCAACTAAATTTGTTGTCACTGATCGTAAACTGATTGAAAACACATGTGATGCACCGGGCTGCGATAGATAGTAATCTACATTTAGCGGAACCATTTTTGACACACCGGTGTGTCTTTTTAAGCACAATAACTACATTAAAAGCTCCGGTTGGACTTGAACATCCTTTGCGTTTCTCCTACTTGTAGCCTGGCTCCAAAAAGCCTACCAACGCCAGTGGCTTCAACAGTTGCGATGTCATGATCTCTACCTCGCAGCCAATGGCTCTACTGCCAATTCCCAAAGCAGTCTTCTTATTCGAGCACCTCAACTCTCCAGCCTCCTGACGGCCGCTCGTGGGGAATCGACCGTGTCGCGTGAGCGTGGAATCGCCGGGCCGCAGTCCAACGTGTCGCCGGAGGTGTTCTGGCGTCGATGTGAGCGCCTTGGACGCCGCATCAATGATGGTGAAGTGCCGTGCACGTGGCGGTGGTCAGGCTATCACTTTGGGGTGGATTTGCTTTTTAAGTATCGACGCAGGTAAGTCTGACCAGTACTGAGGATTGTTCTTCAAGGTATTATGAAAGCTAAGCAGAAAAGCTTTCAAAGTGAAAATTGGGAAACGTTTTTTTTTTCGCATTAGTAGTAAGTCTCCGAGTAGATCACTGAAATTTCGCTTTGACATTTTGTGCGCCAGCGTCACCTGTCAATGGCAATCGATCGGGATTTAGGTAGACTAACAGAAATGCATGGCGGCACATATTTCCGAGCACTAGATTATGGGCATTCTGAGAATCATCTGAGGTATCCAGTGGCAGTTCGGCGCAACTCTTTTTTCTTAAATTCTGTTTACGCAAAATAAGTTCTACAAGAGAGAATGGCTCATGCGTCAGCCACTTGCGCGTAAACAACTTCCGGTTTTCCTTACCTCTTATAGACATTCGGATGCATTGTGTCGCCATGTTCTGCACGGGTAGAGTATCAGAGTCGTTAAAATGTCTCTTGAAAGCATCACATAAGTTTGATGAAAGGTAGATCCTTATTTACGTCGGAAATGAGTCGCTCCTTTAATATCCCACTAAAAATAATGTGCTGCTCGCAAATAATGGTGAAACAGGCCTGTTACCTACATCTTCAGTGCTAAAATTGACACATACATACGCACTTGTATTATTTATGCGACTTCCTGTAAAAGGGAGGGTGACTTACCAAAGAAGGTTTCTTAAAAATGACGGCATGAAGCATTGCGATAAAAAACTATAGTCGCTCCTATGCAAAATTGACACCTACGATAGACGGGCATTCTGACTTCGGAAGAGCTCTTCATTGCATCCTCGGGTCAACTGGGAAGTGCAGGTATTTCTCTAAGGTCTATATCACTCTTGACTACATTAATTTTTGGCTACTGAAAGTTGCTTCAGCTTTTTGACGAAAATGAGGCTATTTTTTATCTTGTTGCAAAACATTGAACAATTCATTGTAGTAGCATTCTTGTTGCTAGCAGCGTGTTTTCGTGGTGCTGCAACCGTTTGTTTCCAGAAGGTTGAGGATATGGCAGCTGCTTGCATGTATTTGGATCCTTAATTTCTTTTCTTGAAATGTGAATGTTGATGCATTGCTGAACAACAGGGTTGCAGTGGCACTGACAACATGTCCAAGGGTATAGTACGCTTTTCTAAGGTCTAGCCAAATTGAAGGAAAAAAAATAGCATCCTTATCTAGCCAAACTTCAGCGATCGTCAGGGGTAATTTCTATTTTGGGATGATCCCATAGTGTATAGACGCGGGTTAAAGTAGGTTTTACGCTCTCACTACCGGAATAAGTTTCCCTGACCTGACAAGGTTACCTACTAGCGATTCATGCACCGATCGGGTTTGAGGTCACATGTATCTCTGCAACATGCCACTGGTCAGTTGCTACATATGATGGGTCTAGTCAAAGTGCCTGCAAGTTTGGTGTTCTGTTTGTAGTGTTATCTTACGAGAAATTGAGGAAAATTATCGGGTGCGATTTAATTCATCTTCTCTGTAACGACGTATCCACCATAAGACCACCGTGAACTCTAAGGAAGAAGTGCAGTTGCAGAATTTTTTTGACAATTTTCTGGTATTGATGACGGCTAGAAAGTTTGTTGCCAGATTGGATTGACCTAGCATCGGATAGACTTTCAACTGATCGTGTTCCTTTGGCACTATCGTCTCCATTCCCTGTCGTGTGTGGTTGGAGGGAGGATGTTTCAAATACCGGAGAATGAGAAGAACTAACCGCTAATGCAAATAAGACCTTGCATTTCCGACAAACAGTTTTTGTTTATAAGCAAGTGATGGCTTGAGCTTACGATGTATCGCAGTTGAGATACAGAACATTTCGCTCCTTTATTTTGCCATATTTGAGCATTCTTAGAATGTTCCAATGCTTTGAAGTGAACAACATTGTGAATAACTCACGCTTTTTCTATTAGAAATAATAAGTTAATGACGTATCATAGGTTTGGTTAGTGGATATTTGGCGAGAGAAGAGCTGAATACTTGATCAATCATTGTGAAACTACACAGGAGGCGAAATTGCAGGGATGGCGAACACGGTAACGGTGGAAAGCGTAATACTGAGGCACCGATGATGATGGGGATAAATTAAAGCAGCCTGTCCTAAGATGATCCGACCGTCTTAACAGACCTTCCTACTTTTAAGGTTTTCTACATACGGGGGAAACAAAGTGTCATGCTTTTATTTGGCCGGCTTTGTGCTATAAAACACGATTTTTGAGTAATCGTCGAAGCTCCTTTCATGAGACTTGCTCAATCGGTTAAAACGAGGCGATTTGCCTGGTAAAAGAGTTTCAAAGGAAATGGAGTGTGACTAGCTTAAAAGACAAGAGAGATTGATCTACAGACCATTCCTTCCTTCTGGCCACACCCACAATTGTGACTTCTTTACTTTAGAGCCTTCCACGTGGTTCGCCCGACAGATTCACTGCATTCCGAAGGTGTAGTTTGTACATCCCGAAAGTACAGCGTAAAGATCGTCCTAACGGTGATTTGTATAGCTGACGAGGACTACTCTCCTTCATCTTTCACCACCGTAGCTGTAGATAATGGCGATAGTACCCCTACTTATCCCCCTACTGCTGCTGAAACACCTGAACCGGAAGAGTTTGCGCAGGTGGATGAGGGTGATACTGTCACCACCACTGGCACTGGCGCTAGCACTGCCACTGTAGGAGGCGGGACTGTCATTTGTCATGGAGATGACAGTGATCGGTGTAGAAGTCCGCAGATATGCACCTCGGAATTGAAGACCCTTCGAATGGTGGAGAATGCGCCTTACGAATTACTTCGTCTTCCTGACGACTTTCTATTCCCTGTAGTGGTTTCGGCCAACATTCTTCGATATGACCCCTGAGCACTCTAATGGCCTGTGTTGTATGGGTGTGCATGTGCGCGTGGTTGCGTATGGCAGTGCGTTTGCTTTCCCTTGTGATCTCCTCGTTGCCTACTTACCAATTTTCCCAGCACACTGCCTGTCCGTCCAGTGAATCCAGTAGAAAACGTGGACTTCGATTTTTTACAATAAACCGATTTTATGACAAATAAAGGGGTTATCTGTGCTTGGAGGCAGATACTGGTGAAAGGTGCTTGTTTCAAGATGTGTTTGAGTGCTGTGAAATTTGCTTCTGACATGAATGGGATCATGTAACAGCCTTTTTACGTTACCTTGTTCCGTATGCATAAAAGTGATCCAAGGCTTGCCGTGGTTTGCATTGCAAAGCCTGAACGTACGTCAGACCGTTGATACGGCACACTTTGTTGCGCTCTCTCCCACCTTTCTCTTGCATTGAATCCCAATGTCATGGTATGTTTGCTAACCTCATGGATGCGATTTGAATAAACCGAATCTGCGAATATGAACTCCGTTCTGAGAGTATCATTTGGCGAAGATCTGGTAGCCAAAATGAGTGTGAATATTCAATTCTGAAATTCCTTCGTCACTTTCCGTAAGGCCTCATTTTTGAGTGCGAAGGGAATGTGTTTCATCGTACAAGGGTAACTTGGGATGGTACTCAACGGGAGTAATGCAGTAGTTGGTTTGCACTCATTAGCTGGGAATGACACCGGTCACTCCCCATCGGCAAACTTTTCCAAATCAGGAAACAAGTGGAAAAGTTGATGCCACCTTTCATGCACGCATGGTGGCATGAGCACTAAGAAGACGCCTTCGGACTACCGTACCGAATCACACCGTGAAAATGTCAGACGTTTATCGCCGCTTTCTAAGGTTTTGACAAAGAATCGGGTACAGTTGACAATCTCCTACATTTTCAGTACGTCACTGCACCAAGTTCAGTGGTGTAATCAAAGAACTACGCAAATTCCTTAGGAATTTGAATTTTCTAGAAAGCAGTCTTCTCAATTCCAAGGTCTGGAACCGAAGGCAAATGAGAGAAATATGGAAATCGGCACGTAGTATCAACTGCATAGCCGAAGCATTTTGTTTTCTCAGCAGGATGTGGGCTCAATCATGCTGAATTGGCTCAATCTTTTGGATCAGAATAATTCGCGAGGCTTTTTTGCAAATAATACCGTTTTAATCACCACCTCGGCAGGTGGTAAGAGTTTGTAAAAAAAATTCACGCATGCTATCTGCTTGAGAATTATAAGTTGGGCTAATTAGCCATAGCCGCTCTGCTTTTGAAATCGTGGAATCCAATTCTACAAACTTCATGAGTCGCCAAATGAGTAAACCGGCATCGTACACAACAACACCACCTGTTGTAAGGTCGCTGATATTCCTTTCCTTGTCAGTCAATCGAGCCGAGCCATTAATGATGCGCGTACTTACGTTTTTTTAGGAAATAGCAGGTAAACCTAAAGGTGCTGGTCCATGCGTGTACGTTATGTGGTGAAAAGTACTTTTGCTGTTGAGGAAAAGGGAGAGGCAGATTCAGAGAGGTCATAGATCTGGAATAGTTCTTCTAATTAAAGGCTAAACTTCAAAAAACTTTCAACATCCATACCACATTGTCATTTTGTTATTGTCACTTTATCATTTCTTTATCTTACTCAAGAAATCAGAAAATATTGAGAACTTTTTCCGCAAACATTGGCAAATTTTACCCATGATTTTCCAGTGATTTTACACACACACACACACACCATATGTCATCGTCAGTAGTCTAAGCTAGCGGAAGACATTTTTGGCTTCGAAGATGTGGAACGGTTCTACCAAGTTTTCTGTCACCATCATACTCATTTGGAACACAGAATTACTCGCGGCATAATAGAGAGTCAGTTAGGGAAACCAGGGTTTCTTCACTAACCTTCCCCTTCTCCTCGTCTGCGAAATTCTTTATCATTTTACTCATCCGCATTTATGCTTCCACAGAAGTGCCTGCATTTCATTAAGACGAAATAAGCAGATCTGAAAAACATTTTAGCGTATTACTGTCCTCCTCTGATTAGCACATTAGATACGAATGAAGGATTCTCACTGCCTCGGGTGTGGTGAGGCAAGCAAGCAAGCACAGCATTGGTTGGCGTCCAATGCTCATCCACGCTGCCAATGCCTAATCCACTGCATCCCTTAAAGACTGTGCTAGTATGGGGCAGAGTTCCGAGGCGATTGCAGTTGAGACTCGAAGCTGTACGATGGGTAGGAGACAAGGAGGGGAAGAAGTACGTGATGAATACCCAGGACTAGTGAATTAGTCGGAGGATAACGCAAGATCCTCCGAAATTCGCGCTTGAGAAGATTTCTAATTTATGGTGAGAAGGAATGGCTGTCTCATCCTTGTCCTTCTGTGGACGCCCAAGCTGTTGATTCTCCAAGTGCTGATTGTTGACGCTAGACAGTTATCCTGCTCACAAATGTAATGCAGGGATTTGTGAATCCCTGAGGTCTTGAAAATGGCGTCTTCGAGTGGTTCACCCGACTCCGTTATCGTGATTCTGCACACCTCTAAAACATCCCTAGAGATGTTTGGTTGGTTTATGGAATGTGACAATACTGGAGGACAAAATTCGTGCATGGAAGGCCACACCATTAATGTGTAGTAGAATCCGTGGAGCTTGAGTTATTGACCACGCACGAAGGTCGATGTCTCTCCACTGTTGTTCATCAGCTGCTAACAGTTCTAAAAAGATCCAAGTGATATTGTAAGGACGAACCTTCCGAATAGCTTCTCTCGACATGTGGCCGCCTCACCTGTACACCAGGCAACCACGAGAAGATGAAAACTCACTTTTGGCACCACTTTGTCCAGTGGTTGATAGTTCAAGAACTTGAAATTGTAGTCGTTTGTTAACAGAAGAGATGTCAAGTTGTCATGGTGTTGAGGGTGGTGGGACTAAGGCATCTTTCCTTAAACGAGAATGCAGTCACGCAACAATAGCATCCCCAAGGATGGGCTGCATGTTAGCACTCCGCACCAATGTGGTTGCCTGTGCTTTCGCAGCGCACATGATGTTGTTGGCGATTGAGATGCAAGTATTTTATGCGCATAAATGCCTTCTCCATCTTACAGCATACTGCAAGGCCTGATAAACACATCACGCATAAGAATGGACACAAATCTACTGCCATTACGGGAGGCGAAGCGTAAAAACAGCATTGTCCTCCGCAGGCCCATTGAAGCATGTGATTTAGCAGAAGGGTGGAGACAGTGGCGATTCAACTCACCGTTTAGGATCCCATAAGGCGAGTTGTGATGCATGGCTTGCCACTACTGTGGGGCAGCAGTCGCTAATGCTCTTATGAAAGGTGTTTTCACTAGTATTGATAGCTGTGCAATCGCAGCCACCCTCCTACTTCGCTTACACTCAAATAAATGCAGAGAAACGGCTGTTGTAAGCGCTTTTAGGTTTAAAGTTACAGAATCTTCGGGTATGGATCTTGGCAATTTTACCTGAGTAGATGGGAAGGGCTTCTCAGTGGCTCCGCCATTGTCATCCGATCGCTTTTCCTGGAATCGCTTGGCACCATTCAGGAACTTCCCCCTCGAGCATCACTTGAAAAATTCTTGCCGCTTGAATGAAGGACCCATAGGACAACTGCTGGATGCTAAAGTACAGGCTTACTTTAACTTTTTATTAAAAAATCAGTACTTCGATGACCTGATTATTACCACCTGACGCTTCTCTGCAGTTTTCATTAGGGAGTTTTGAGACTCACCTTTTGCTGCACAAACTTCATGACGCGATGAATTGGCCAACTAAAAGTCATTTTAAAACCCGCCTTTCGGAATCAGTAACCATAATTCTATGCAGAACTTTTGAGGACTGACCGGGTACTAATTTGGTATTTTATGTTTTGCTCAGTGTGTCCCCGCTCCTAACAATCGCATATCAACTCTAGACCTTCGAAGAGACATTTCATTGAATTGGTTTTTCTCTCAAAGTTTGTAGAGATGGTACAATTTAGGAAGTTTAACATTTGCTCTTTTGTTGAATACACAAAGTTTTTGCATGCTAGAGGCGTTTCCATTCGATCGCCTAGATGTACCCGTTTTTATGGTTGTGCCCGGAAGCCGATGAGCCCACCAGCAATGATTCCTCTTTGGTCAGGCGCCCTTACTTCAAACCGTCAGTTGTGGTGGAGGGCTTTAAGCCTCCTTTTATTTTCCTTAACTCCTCAAGGTGTCCCCCAGTCAGTATTGCCTGAGAGTGCAGGTACCTATTCATCTCTCCCACTCACAAAGGTCACTAAGATTGAGAGGCCCTTTATTCCTACTTTTGTACGTGTCCGAAGCAGCAGCTTTCGTGATTTCTCTGTGGAGTGTCCTCAAGATTTTTTGTTTTACTGCTCGGACTGGCCTGTGGAAGTTCTCTGTGGAGCGGTAGTGACGGTCAGTAGGGAAGAGGATTGAGTTGAAGTATTGCTTAGTCATGTGGATGAATTTCTGTCGTCAACAATTTTCACATGACGCCCTTCGCACTCGTTGCGTGGACCGATGAGTAAAAAAGTTGGCATTGACTTACGCACCCACGTCCTTAGTAGATACTTCCAGAGTTGGTCAAGACTAGGCCGCTTCTGGTGCTAACACAACGTCTACTTCTGGTGAATCATTACGCGATACACGATTGTCTAAATGAAGATATGGAGGCGAATTGATTGTATGATATGCTATGTGAAGCGATGAGCAGTAAAGTGCCAGACATTTGCCCTGCTCAAGGCTTGTACGCAGTGTACCTACTCCAACCAAATGATCTTGACTCCAATGTGATTGCCGGGTCGCCATTGTCGAAGTTTACTTGTGATACGCACCCTGTTAAGGTCGTGTTTAGAATGGTTTCAGAGGTCAAGCAATTTACCTTTCTGTAGTGATGTGGATTCCCTCGAGACCCCAAGCAAAATTATGAATGAACGGAGACTTTGATGCAGATGCCTTTATTTGTCGACGCTCATGCGTGTGAGCCTGCTTCCATGTTGGCCAGACATCGGATTCGATATCACCATTATATTGAGGTAATTATGGCGTAGATGGCCGACCCTCTACCAAACCACTTACCAAAACTCTACCCACCAGACCGTTTGGACCGGCACTGGTGTGGTGTCGCCTATCCTCCCCTAATGCGCCATTCACCAAAGTGGATTTCGAAAGCCCAACTAACCAAAAAATGTTGCTCTAAAAAGTCTTGCAATGCTGCTCTCTAGGTGCTTTACACTTGTACATACCTCTTCGAATGTGAAATCCTGTCCAAGGTAGCTGTTGCGAGACCTGCGTATCACCATTCATTTTCTAATGGCGTTGCAAATTACAAGAGGGCAAATTGATGCCCAAAAGTGTGGCAAACGTCCTAATGATGTGTTTTAGCGCAGGCCGACGGATCTATCAAGCCCCTATTTATTGACTGCTTAGATTCGTATTTGGAGCCCTGGGTTCGCCTGATTTTAAGAGCAATGTGTTAGCAACCATCATTAGTGATTCGCTGCCGGGATTACCGATGACGTGAGGAATTTGCAGTTCGCCAGATAGGATGACCGCCAAAACAAAACTTTCAAACAGACCTCGGCGAAGAAATAAAATCAGTGTTGATTGGATGTAAACATTTCATCTCCTTTGCGCAGCTCACACCGCACAAGAAAGTCATCGTGGGCAACAGAGGGTGATGATTTGTTTTAGTTTACTCCCCGTGATTCTACGTCTTTTATTTCACGGATGTGCCACCTTATTGCCATTATAGCGCAAAAGAATTAGTTAATAATTAGGGCGCAGGTCTCATGGAAAAGGCGATGGATAGTTAAGCAAACGCGACTTCATCTGCAGAGAGGACAACGAATGACCCGATTCTATCTCAGCGTCCAAAATAGCCAAGAGGTACCTTAGAGGATTTGTCAAAAGTGGATGTGAAACATATAGATTCAACAGCCTGTCCAGTCCAGTCGCACCGTTGGCCAACATTTTTAGGCCAATTCAGAAGGTGCTCCGATAACAAGTCATTCGTTTGCAATTTATCAGACCTTAAATTAGTATGTACAAGGAGACCACATCATCCACCTGCTAGTTGAGTTTCATCTTTGGATAGGCAAGCAATACTGCCCCATCTTCCCACTATTCCGTGGTATTTGCTTGTCACACAGGGTGTAAGCCTAAAAAGCGGATTGATCGGAAGTAGACTTCACGGGGTCATACCCTAACATGTCCTATCATCTAATGGAAGTCAACAGACGGGTTCAAATGCTTCTCCATCTGCTGCCTGTCCGTTTGATGTCAAACGATGAAGCTCACCAGTGTCTCCATTGTCGGTGAAGAGCATCATGGCATCCTTCACGTTTGTACCACCTTGGCACACTAATCACAACTTATATTGATCCTGCGCCTCCATTAAATCAGCCATGATAACTAGAGACACCTAAAATGGATACAAAATCTGCTACGAGTCTGTGCTGACATCTAGTCGCACGTGCCACTTCTGCCTGTCTGGGGAGGGTAGACCATTGAGGCATTATTGCGTCGTGTATTCTGTGCTCCATGACACACTCATGTGGCGGAAGGGAGCCCAGAACGACCGACTGGTTCGTCTCCCACACTGCGGTTTATTTTTCTCCAACTATGCCTACTTCACTGTCAAAGATGCAGGCGACAATCCTCAAAGTGAAAACGGAGCAGAGTTCGTTTCATCACACCCATACCAACGTAATACGAAGACATTATACATTGCGTAGATATGGAAGGGGAGCAGTTGGCTACCTGTCTGACTTAGTAAATGATTATGTCCCACACTTTTCTGCTACGTATCGTTGCCCTTGTTTTGTCGTGGGTTATATGGTGTTGACCACGCAACGAAACTGCGTCGCAGCTGGTTGAGAGGGGATGGAATGCAGATTTGTGATGCATGGTGACAGTAGTCACTACTATGGGCTGGCTTCCAGTTACCAGTCGTCGAGACATCTGTGTCCACGTCAATGCTCGGCGAGTCGTACGCTCTAAAAGAACAGTGAAAACGAGAAAATGAGGAAAGCAGAAAGGAGAGGCTGAGGGAAGGAAGTAGAAAATGCGACAATTCCAAGCCCAACTGTTTGATTAATTAGTCGATCGTGAGCTCGTGCTATTTGGTAAGGGTACTTCTCAACCCCACCGACAACCGGCATTCATGGTGGCGCCAATGCCTCGGCAATCGTTCCGAGCTCGAATATACTTCCTCTGCTAACTACCTACGTGCTTAATTCCCTTTTTAACCAATGCAACCCACTTAAACCGAATCAATTGAACCGTCTTGGATGTTGAGCTGAAGCACCACCTTTGCTCTACTGGGAATATGGCAAACGTGATAGCCAAACGCTGATTTGGGCATTGATTCGCAGACTTCACGATGCTAGGTCATCCAAACGAATGGGTACGTTTAATCACGCTCATGACCGCACAAGACGTTAAGGGCTTGACGGTTCCACAAACTGGGGTGTGTCTCGTGGTCTCACGCACAACATATCCAGTCGTCTGACCTGGATTGCCCACGTGAACACAACACTCCGATGCATCGGATGTTTCCTACGCTTACGAAGTGTTTCATCATTACTGTAATGCCGATGGTGTTGGCGTTACTCAAAGCGATTGGAAAAAGTGGAGGTATGCTAGCAGTCACCATCATCTCACGGTTTTCGCCTCCTCCTACTGGTGATGTCAGTTTTGAGACAATGATCTAAAATCCATCTTGTGAGTTAGATTCGGCACTAACTACGCGCACCAATAAAAGTTTTGATGCATCCAGGAGATACCCGACATAGTAACACAATTACGCATGAAACGCTATATCCATCCTCCCACTTCAACATATGTATTCCATTTAAGTACAAACTACCAAATAACAAGGTGAGCCTTACGACCATTTTGACAACTGCTAACCCAATGTTGAATGATAAACTTCCTCCGACAAGTCGTGCTGGGCGGTTTAGCAATGCAGCATCCCTTCAACATACAGAAAACTGCAGTTACAACCTCACTCGCTGCAATGGAGTTGAAGCATGCAACACCAGATAGATGTGCAATGCTTATTTTCACCAAAAGGATTAGTCTGGCACAATGCTTTACCACCACTTCCTAATGTTTCGATAAGAGCCAATTGAGGTGGTCACTTCATGCGCTCCCATTGCGTTAGCTCCTCTGCTACGACGGTATGACCATTAACTACACAGCGTCAGGGAGCTGCAATACCATGGTCAAATTGAAGCATAGCTCAACGATTTCTCCCAACATTGCCGCGTTGGGAGTTTGTTTTCATTTTTGTCCAAAGAGCTCTCAACACTAATGTGTTTTACACCCCTAAAATGAGCGCTATGACTGGAGGAAGACATCTTTTATTGGGTAGGTCTGAAGAGGATTGAGGGCACTCGGGTTCAGGGTTCTTTTCCTCCTCGAGAGTCAATGGCTCCCGCTCAGTCACACGGTCCGACTGTAATGATCGTTCTTCGCCCTAAAGGTACATTCAAACAGGCACGCATTCCATAACACCCCACTTTTTAGCATCTTCGTCGGGGCTCTCTCGATGGGTGGCATCTACATCTGTTACTTTCAGCAACCTTCTTTCTCCCCTTAACACGTATCCAACCAAGGGAAGCACAGATCCTCCTTTTTCGTACTATTCTCAAATTGCCACTTTATCCGCACAATGGCTTGTTCGAGATCTACAATGCACTAGTTCCGTAGGAGGAACGACTCGTTCGCACTTCGAGAGGGTTACAAGCTCGGCCAAAATAATTACAAGACTCTCAAATTGGCAGCATTTACGCACACTACTTTGTTCCACCTGTCAAACGAATTCGCCTCAAAAGTCCGTCCTTCAACTCAGTTACAACGCTAAACCACTCCCCACTGAAATCAAACCACTGTTACCCTAGAATTGTAGCATTCTACTGCAGATCTCACCCTCTGAAGACACAAATGCTTCAAACTACTCTGATCCAGCTAAGTAGCTGGCATCTTTAAGGAAGGCAGTCCAGACTTAAGAACCCCTCTAATTCATGCAAGCGTTATCATCGGGAGGTGGTTCGGATTGCAGATTTTGAGAGCCATGCTTCTCAACACCCCAATGCATTGTCGGCAAGTCCGGATCATTGGACAATGTGCGGCCAATTGTAAGCCGGCAATGTTAGAGGCAAATTTACCCCCAAATTCACGTCTTAACCAACTGATCACTCATCGCCATGGCTCGCTTATCATAATAACCTATATTTTCACATAAAGGAACAGTCGTTGAGCAAATTGACATCTACTGCTATCCAGGCCGTACTTTGTGCTTGTGTGCACTACTTTCAAGCTCGTCTTGGCGGACGTTGGTACGGGCAGTGTAGTAACTTCCGTCTGCTAGGCTGTAGTCAGAAGAAAGGCAATACTGAACACTCCAGTGGAGTTTACTTAAGCACTGCCCTCCCCAAAATTTGGAGGGAAAACGAAGCTTCTATGAAACTATTCAAAAGTACTCCATTCAGACCACTAAAAAAGTTCATTTCAACCAAATGAAAACAGACATAAATTGTGAAGATAGTTGCAGTGGAATAAAGGAAATAGAATACAGATTGTAGGAATATAAACGAATTCCCCTTACTGAAGCATTTGAAAGCATCCCACAAAGTTGCTGACATTGCTAGCCTCTTGGCGAGGAATGAATATGTCTCTCTGCCTCCTTTCCTTTCTGCGTTGGCTTAGCTCCTGTAAAAATGTGTGGGTCTCTGGCAATAGAACATGGCTAAAGAATCAACGAAGCCCATTGTGACACAAGTTGTGCAAAATCAACACACATTTTACCGTCTTCATTAAGATCCAATGAGTTACCTTGTTGAAATGGGCAATTGAAAGCACAAATCCAGCTGCTTACCAGCAAACAGCGAAACAGCAACCATGTCCACTTTACTGGTCGTGGCAGCTTTCACAGATGACGTGCCCATTGGTCATAAGAGGGCTTAAATAACTCACATTGATGGAATTGGTAGTTAGAGAAGTGACTGGTGGGTAATGTTGCTGGGGGATTGCCACCTGCTCCAACAACTGCATGTAACCTCTTCACACATCTCACCGTGGTGCAGCATTTCATTTTCTGCTCCGACCTCGCATCGAAGACCAGCACTTTGCTCCACTTTGCTCTGTGCGAATCAAATAGAAGCACGCGCTCAAAGGCGCCAATTTATGGGCATTCGTTTTGCTAAGAAGTATAGGGTAGGAGGAGCCAAGGAGAAAATCCGACACTAAAAATCAACTATCAATTTCTACCAACTTTGCGAGCTAGTTGGAAACCCATTGCTCTCTCACTTGCATGACATTCGCCCCACCCTGCTGCATGCAGGTAGCAAGGCGGATCGTACTTCCCTTGGTTGAGAGTTTGTGTGGTGTCAGACCATCACTTTGAATTACGACCTCGTTTAAATGGAGCTCTTGTCTCAATTTGTCCATGTTTGCAAGAGAGAAGGGATTGCACTCAACCAAAAAGACAAATAACAGACATGCCATTGGATATTACAACATCAGACGGCCCAAAGTGTCATTTGATGAGCAGCCCCTTTCGACGGGCCAATCTCACTTAATGATGATCACCTATTTCCCAATGCCTTTAGCATGATTCGAATTCCTATTTTCTACAACTCACATCTGATACATCAATGACCCATAACTTTCCCAACCAAAAACAAAATTGTAAGGTGTTTGCTACGTAATTAGTAGAAATGTTGGGTAGTTAAGTAGTATTTGGCGTTTGGAGGCTACAGTGGCGCGTCCTTCTTGGCTTCACATGACATTTCACACACCTTTCGAATATCAGTCATTCTATTTGTGGCTAAACAATCTTGTATAGCATTTTAGCAAGTCACAGACTTTCACCATCACCTGACACTTCAACTCATTCCGCAAGTCACCATGACAAATATACTCATTTGACTATCACCGGCATTCATGCCTAATACGTATTTCACCTTAAGTACAACCATGCTTAAAAGGCATGAACGTGGACAAGTGGCATAATAAGATCTCATTTGAACACAATTTTGATCTCTTTAACAGCATAGCGTGCTAGCGAGAAACAGTTAAACCTCAGGCTAGACGAACTGTTTCAGTTTCCTTGATCCCATCAATTCAAGTCAGCATGATCATTCACATGAGTAAAAGTATGGTATAAATGCAGCGTAAAGTTCCAATTGCACCTTACATCACTAGAAGATAAAACTATTTGGTTTCTAGTAAGGACAAATTAAATGGTAACTTTACAGGTTTTGCTCACAATCTTTGATTGCAAATGCGAACTACTTCAAGAGGGTTATTGTGACTGCCGATTCGAGAGGTGACCAAGTAAAATGCCCTTATTAAAAGAGACTATTAAAATCGAATTTTATTCAGTGAATAGCATTGAATACTAATGAAGAATTTGGAATTGCAATGAAGGTAACAAGAAACAGGAAATCTCGAAAATATGTCGCAGTGTCATGCTTTTCGCTATAGGTTAGTTGAAGCTATAGTTTTCCTCACAAACCGTTGCTAAGTCCTCGCAAACTTTTGTAGGGGTTAAACCATCGGCAA
The DNA here is from genome assembly GCA_036345935.2 of Taenia hydatigena. Taxonomy (NCBI): domain Eukaryota; kingdom Metazoa; phylum Platyhelminthes; class Cestoda; order Cyclophyllidea; family Taeniidae; genus Taenia; species Taenia hydatigena. The sequence goes on from JADWOT020000009.1 coordinate 1,115,444, forward strand.
GAAAGTCCACCTTCGTTAGTAGCCTTGAAGGCAAAATAGCAACAGCGGAAGAGCTGCACAAACTGAAGAATCAATGCGTCGCAGAAAAAGTGGATTGGCTCGTCGTGACCTTGAAACCACACTGATGCATGAATATATGCGCTGGAAGTCGTGCCGCTCCTCGATTGCGTGGCTGGCCTACATCTGCAGCTCCCTTGTACCGATCGACGGGAACGTCGTGAGGTCTAGTCTTCGACTCTTATTTCGGATCGCATTTTGAGCAGGCCTTATTGATGTTCATCTTTCGCACGAATGGCTCTTTACTTCTCCTTGCTTCGCTTAGACAGGAACGCTTTTAATTTGCACTAGACTCCCCATGTCATAGCCAAATTCTTATTCGAACGTAAAAATAAAATATGCCTCGGAACCTATATCAATATTAGGAAGGTGTTCATGCATTCGTCCTATCATACAAAATTTCAGAAGCATGCGTGGCTTTGGAGTATCGCTGATCCGTTACAAGTAGCCATTCACTAAAGTTTGCAAGTGTTTTGTGCTGCAGTCCTTAGAGTGCAGAAATGCTTCAATTTTGTTGGTAACAGATTATTGAGGGATTGCGTTGAGCGGTTGATAATTATACGCCCACTTTGTATGAGCAGTCACGCAAACCCCTTCTCCAGGGCCACAGAGGCTAGTGAGCTATTGAACTTGCAATTATGCTTTCACGCCTGCCAACCAGAAGTGTGGGCTTCTTGCAATCACAGTAACGGTGAATTCTAATCCTCGAATGGTTTGTTAGGCTCTTACAATAGACACTTGATGGTGCAGCCTGATGTGTGGGTGTAATTAGGGAAGGTGTAGGTCAGTGACCTAAACTAAGAGTTGCCACCTTGCCTTGCAATGCGTGAGAGAAACAAGCTGTCAATTGCTTTACTCAGTGTAAGTCTTGATAGCGAAAGTATTTGAGTCGGTTCATCGCGATCACTCGAATGGGCTGTTCACTCAAATCACTTGCACGTAGCTCACTTGCCGAATTATAGTGTCTTGGAATTCAAAGATTGCTCGTCTCTTGTTTAACCAACGTTCAAGATTCTTGTTTTAGGTATGGCTCGGGGATCCATCATCCTCTACACTATTGGAGACTGTCAACATGCCCTAGAATTACAGTCACCTTAATTTCGCATTGCAGCGGCAGCATCATAGAGGTGATTAGCGAGCCGAAAGTGTTTGACGGATTGCAGTGAAGAGCTTGAACCGATCTTAGCCTAATTCAGGCATCTTGTTTCATCGGCTTCGTAAACAGCTCCACCTTCAGATGACTTCTCCAGCATCGCAACGAACATTTATGAAGGACCTGCAGCAGCTCTACAGGACAATTGACGCCTTGGCCAACGGCCAGGCGTCCATCGTGGGAATCGATGAGATGACAGTCAAGGTTTCTCTGCGACCCAAATCCGGTTACAATGTCCACGCAGTGTTCCTGTTGACAGTAAGATCTTCGACGCTTAATCTACTACTTGTATTTGTCTACCAATTCTTCATTGTATTTCTCCATTTATAAATTGTGCACTGATTGGGTACTAAGGAGGTCTGCGTCAATACTAATAATTGTGCAATTTCGCCGCATCTGCAATGCAAATGCCTTCATTGGTGAAGTAGTGGGCACTTGACACTGCTCAAGTACTTCATTAAAAGCACACAAACAATGATTAGTTTTAGATAAAGTGTTGTCCTGCATATTCTAACACTTGTCCAGATGTGACCTTCGATCCACCCATATTTCATCCCAACATTGACCCATCAAGTGGGTTCCTGTGTCTAAGCCTTCTCAGTGAATGGCGAAGGTAAGTAAAGTCACGTTGGTTGAAACATTCAAGCAATCCACGGTAGATGAAAACTATCAGATAGCAAATGAGATCCGCAAACGCGAAAGAGGAAACAGAAGAGCTTCATTATTCCGGATTTTGATTTGGATTCTAGGATGCAGGTGTAGGGCATGGAAGCAGAGTCATGAACACCATTTTAAGCTGTAAAGATGGCTTTATTTGCTTACCTTGAAAATTACTTCCATTTTTGGCTCACCTATTTTATAGCTGCTACAGTCTGATAGATTTGGTGAAGGCAGTTATCTACCTCATTCATCACCCTGTCTTCGACTCGCCGGTCCATTCCTTAGGAGTAGCTAAAAATCCTGCCCAGTTGGCTAGGCAGACGATGCGTCTGCTTGCTGGTCTTCCGGTCAACGGGCTCAGCTTCCCACCCAACTCCGCGTGGGTCGAGTGGGCTCGCGTTAACGATTGTCTGCCCAGTGAAGAGGAGGAGATGGAGGAGGCGGAGGTAGAGGTTGAAAGAAATATGGAACTTGATCGGGAAGGCGAAGAAATTTACGAGTCCGTCAACACTGTGTCCTCAGATGATAGGGTAAATGAAGTGACCAGTTCTGTAAATAATGTCGCAAAAATGTTGCTTCTGGATTTACTTGCAAAACATTAATGTTTTACTGTCTTAGGTGTCCACTAATGAGGCATTTTATTGCCTCCCCCGACATTACATCTGACACCGTGCCATCTGTTGCGAAAATCCGCTATTTTCTTGCATCTAAAGATGAAGATATTTCCTGGCATCCTTATAGAAGCCGCTGGACACCATTCAAAGTTGAATCACAACGAGTTCTTATCTGGCCTCCTAGCGATAACAAAAAATGGACATCTGTACAGTCTTCTACTTCATTGAATTTTTGGGAACCCATCATCATCGAAGTGATTTTGGTGAACAGTACAACACTCTCTTCATTGGCAGTGTCTTACGCGAACATCAGTCTCAACCTGAATCGAGACTTTTCCGTGAATTTGCCTCCAACAACGGAGTGTATGGATTGCCAACGTCACTACTTTTACACAGAAGAATTCATTAACGCAGGTCTAGCTTTGCTGTGGAAGTGGGTTTTTCGTCAAACCCGATGGCCTATTCGGTTTAGGGCATCCTAGCCCCACCATGGCGAGCCAGTTCAGGCCAAATGATGTCGGATATCTGTCACTTTTGCGCAAAGAATCAAGACACCAGTAACCTCGTTCTCCTCGATTTCATGGTGAGCCATCTGACCTCAGGAATTTCATGTAACGGTCTACATGCATGTGTTATTTTTAATGAGGAGTTCGGGTTTCGTTACCTGCATGAAAAGACTTGAAACCTAACGTACGGTAGGTGGATTCCTTGAAAGTCTGAAAGTCTCTTATTGGCCCTGCTATTAAGTGCGGTTCGTTGCCTAGATGAATGCGTTTATGACTGTATGGCGTGAGCGTGTGAAGTGGAGTTTAACAATGCAGGTGATGCAGACGGTAAGTTGTTTGTGTGCATGCGCAGGCGCTGTCACCGCTGTCGCCTCTGCTCAACCTGATGCAAAATCATGCTTCACCGAGACCTCGGCTCACTGGCGTTCTCTGGATGACGCCGTTTGATGCTCTCTCGCCCTTCTACCAAGTGCCCGTCCCCCCAAGGAACAGCAGAAGGACATTGAAAATGGAGAGCATGAAGATGGAGGTGGCGCCTACCCCACACCTATTAGTCTGCGCTTCCTTGCTACCACCGCCTTCCTCACGAACTGGGTGGCATGGCTGTCACGGATGGAGAACTACGCGACCCTTGGTATGTCGCGATTTCGTCCGATGCTCATAAGCTGCGTGCGTGCTGCAACCCTTTGGCTTGGGCTGTGGTCAGGCTCCTCTCCAGGACCTTTGGCCCATGTGGCTGCTCCGCCGTCTTCTCACCCTTTCCCTGAGACTCTCTCAACTACACATCCCCTTCCTCCACCTCAACCACCAGCATCTGCGATACCTATTCCCCTTCCCCGACCCCGACGAGATATAAAGTTGAACTTCTCCTTAATTCCTTGCACCCTTCATTTTCATCACCCTGCCCACAGAAGGGCTTTATTAAACTCGATTTTTTGACTTGTTTGAACAGGTGCATCTTTATAAGGTCGTGAAACATCATATTTACCATCCTAGCACACATTTTATTGCCTTTAAATGCAATTGCATGCAACATGATCGTGGATTTGCGTCCTCTAAGAGAGTAGCAATAAGAGATTGCAGGAAAGTAGTTCGCATTCCATTTGCCACAATTTGCGAAGTTAAGTAATGCTGCGGTTTGCTCAATGCTGTTATTACCAAATTGGCTTGCCTATGATTTTGCGTTGGGAATTAGGAGCACAAATATCCACTAAGATGTTCTAACAGACACAGAGAAGAAAGCGTCAATCTGGAGTTAAAAAGGTAAGGGAAGAGAAGAGTTCACCCAAGCCGATTAGCAAAGTTGAATTGTCCAAAAAATTGCGAATGCGCACTAACTTCTGTGTGGAATAATGAATCGTTACTACATTCTTTCACTTGTAGATTGCAAAGTAGGCGGCAACCTTATTCGCCGTGCCATTTAAGGGGCAGCCGAGGGAGTAGAAATGGATGCCTCAATATACCTGAGTAAACGCGACTGCAAGAGAGAACATTGTGCTATATTCCGTGCTAAAATTTGGAAATAGAAAATGCGCGCGAGATTGGCGAAATGATTGATGTGAAGACTAGGCCAAAAAGTCCCGACTTCATGGCATGTGTTAACAACAGATGATAACTTCAAAGGCAAGATCGAATGATGACCGAGGGGGATGCCATTTTACCTGAATTGACAGGTGGCACACTGCTTTAATTGCGCTCTTCGAAGTACCCCAATATGTAAGTGGTTAGTGATACACATGCTAACCAACAAACACGTATTCAATGAATAAAGTAACACTGAGGAAAGTTCACAGGGATGTCTCGGCTCCATCGAGATCATGTCTACCCACCTGCACTCATCTGACGCCGCAACCGGTCCCCTCTGTTATAGCGTAATCTTGTTGAATGGTCTGAAAAATAAACTTGCAATTACAAACTCAATGGGCACCGTGTGCGTTTAGCTAGTCGGTCCACACATTAGGACTTCAGAGCACTCGGCTTTTATATCTAAAGAATACGAAAAGCATCGCTGTGTGAATGTCTTTGCACAGTGACAAAGCGTTTCCTTGAAACTCGTTTGCGTGCTTTGTGGGTTCGTTCGAGGGACCGATTGATGGACAACTGACGCTTTCCTTTTGTCGACTACGCGCTCCAATAACTGTCCACCTCCTCCTGATTGAGATGTCTAGCATTCTGCACCGACAATTTTACATCCGCGGACATATGGCACTTTTCTCGATCTCCTTGATTTAACTTGTAGGTGGGTGCTGCTTGAAAATTTGCAGTTTTCTATAAGCCTTGCCATTTTGCATTCTGTCCATTGCGCATCCAGTTTTTTGATCGTACTTAGTAAAGTGACTTAGGCTAACGACGGCGATCAAGTCAACGTATTGTGAGCACGAGTGTGATGGCATACCGCAGTGCGAGGAGAGGCGACCTTGCGGTTGGGAAATTCACTTTGCTTTGATTGGCTGACGCCTGCATTATGAAGCGCGAACGACTTTTCGGTGCCTGATGAAAAGCATGACGTATTCAACCAACAAGCCAATTCACCATCCAGTCAGCCAACTAACTGACTGAGATGTGATTGGTCGACGGGGTAAGGCAGTCGATCTCATTGCCAATCACGCACCTTGATAGGTTTTTTGATCCACAGCTTCCTCAACTCTATAAGCTGCACTGCAAGCTCTCAAGGATTGCCTTGTAAAAATCCTCTCCTTGCAAAACCGATGCAACATGGGTGTTTTATTGACCATTCTATTCTTCTGCGAGGCCTTGCCCTATATCAGGACCACTGAGTAGACCATAGTTGGCTAGTCCAAAGCAACTCAATCAAGCAAATACCATGTTCTACTTTCTTTGAAATGCTGAACTGCAAGAGCATAAGCCATTGAATCAGAACGCATGTCTCAGCAGTAAATGCTGAAAGCAAATCTCGCCTGCAATCACCGAGTTGCGATTTTGGGGTCCACTTGGCACAAAAGCGCATTCATTGTTTTCTTTAATCCAAGCATACGGCTTAAACTGTTTTTCCTTCTTACATTTTTCGCCAGTAAATGGACACTTCTTAGTTAGAAAAAGACGTGTTACTTATCAGTCCAATGTCTGATTTCTTCTTTGTTAGGTGAAAAAATGAAAATTTTCGCTCTGGTATGGCTCACTGTCACATGGAGGAGGAGCATAGCTGTATTGCAAATAGGTGGGCAACACTTTCTTCCAAATGGTGTGCAATACCTGACTGGTAAACTTTGAGGCGAATAGAACCTCAATATCTAAACAAATTTATGGTCTAAGAAGAGCATTAAGTTGGTTCCTGGTTTTGTGAGTCGCAACGGCAGATGAATATGCATCGCATGAACCAATCACAAGGCTCCATGGTGTTGCGCAGGTTCAACTAACAGGTACCGATTTCAGTTCCGAGAGGGTGTATTTCACGACATCTACCTATAAAGCCTTACAAAGAAGTGGGTCGTTACTGAGAGTGAATTCTATTTTATAATAGAAAGCTCTTAACATCATGTTAAAGTCGAATTAAATAACGGGTCAGCAAATGCAGTTTTCTCAGCAGTTGATGCAGCTCATGCCACTCCTTACGTGGCAAGCGATCAATTACGCTAATCTCGTGACTAACCAGACGCCACTGCATCCCGAAGAAGAGGCAAATACTTGTCCTCATCATAAAACATAGACAATTTGCAAATTCGCCTCCACCCACTCTTCTCGAACCAAGCGTCTTCAACCGCAGCTGAGAGGAAGACTAACGCAAACGCAGCAAGTGTGTTGACGAAATGCGCCAGCATAACTGCCAGACTTGTTGATCAGATCAATTGAAGGGAGAACTCTTTGATGTCTTTGCAAATGCTGGCGCATTGCTTGAATGTTTCAACCAACGTGACTTTACTTACCTTCGCCATTCACTGAGAAGGCTTAGACACAGGAACCCACTTGATGGGTCAATGTTGGGATGAAATATGGGTGGATCGAAGGTCACATCTGGACAAGTGTTAGAATATGCAGGACAACACTTTATCTAAAACTAATCATTGTTTGTGTGCTTTTAATGAAGTACTTGAGCAGTGTCAAGTGCCCACTACTTCACCAATGAAGGCATTTGCATTGCAGATGCGGCGAAATTGCACAATTATTAGTATTGACGCAGACCTCCTTAGTACCCAATCAGTGCACAATTTATAAATGGAGAAATACAATGAAGAATTGGTAGACAAATACAAGTAGTAGATTAAGCGTCGAAGATCTTACTGTCAACAGGAACACTGCGTGGACATTGTAACCGGATTTGGGTCGCAGAGAAACCTTGACTGTCATCTCATCGATTCCCACGATGGACGCCTGGCCGTTGGCCAAGGCGTCAATTGTCCTGTAAAGCTGCTGCAGGTCCTTCATAAATGTTCGTTGCGATGCTGGAGAAGTCATCTGAAGGTGGAGCTGTTTACGAAGCCGATGAAACAAGATGCCTGAATTAGGCTAAGATCGGTTCAAGCTCTTCACTGCAATCCGTCAAACACTTTCGGCTCGCTAATCACCTCTATGATGCTGCCGCTGCAATGCGAAATTAAGGTGACTGTAATTCTAGGGCATGTTGACAGTCTCCAATAGTGTAGAGGATGATGGATCCCCGAGCCATACCTAAAACAAGAATCTTGAACGTTGGTTAAACAAGAGACGAGCAATCTTTGAATTCCAAGACACTATAATTCGGCAAGTGAGCTACGTGCAAGTGATTTGAGTGAACAGCCCATTCGAGTGATCGCGATGAACCGACTCAAATACTTTCGCTATCAAGACTTACACTGAGTAAAGCAATTGACAGCTTGTTTCTCTCACGCATTGCAAGGCAAGGTGGCAACTCTTAGTTTAGGTCACTGACCTACACCTTCCCTAATTACACCCACACATCAGGCTGCACCATCAAGTGTCTATTGTAAGAGCCTAACAAACCATTCGAGGATTAGAATTCACCGTTACTGTGATTGCAAGAAGCCCACACTTCTGGTTGGCAGGCGTGAAAGCATAATTGCAAGTTCAATAGCTCACTAGCCTCTGTGGCCCTGGAGAAGGGGTTTGCGTGACTGCTCATACAAAGTGGGCGTATAATTATCAACCGCTCAACGCAATCCCTCAATAATCTGTTACCAACAAAATTGAAGCATTTCTGCACTCTAAGGACTGCAGCACAAAACACTTGCAAACTTTAGTGAATGGCTACTTGTAACGGATCAGCGATACTCCAAAGCCACGCATGCTTCTGAAATTTTGTATGATAGGACGAATGCATGAACACCTTCCTAATATTGATATAGGTTCCGAGGCATATTTTATTTTTACGTTCGAATAAGAATTTGGCTATGACATGGGGAGTCTAGTGCAAATTAAAAGCGTTCCTGTCTAAGCGAAGCAAGGAGAAGTAAAGAGCCATTCGTGCGAAAGATGAACATCAATAAGGCCTGCTCAAAATGCGATCCGAAATAAGAGTCGAAGACTAGACCTCACGACGTTCCCGTCGATCGGTACAAGGGAGCTGCAGATGTAGGCCAGCCACGCAATCGAGGAGCGGCACGACTTCCAGCGCATATATTCATGCATCAGTGTGGTTTCAAGGTCACGACGAGCCAATCCACTTTTTCTGCGACGCATTGATTCTTCAGTTTGTGCAGCTCTTCCGCTGTTGCTATTTTGCCTTCAAGGCTACTAACGAAGGTGGACTTTCTTGCCGATGGTTTAACCCCTACAAAAGTTTGCGAGGACTTAGCAACGGTTTGTGAGGAAAACTATAGCTTCAACTAACCTATAGCGAAAAGCATGACACTGCGACATATTTTCGAGATTTCCTGTTTCTTGTTACCTTCATTGCAATTCCAAATTCTTCATTAGTATTCAATGCTATTCACTGAATAAAATTCGATTTTAATAGTCTCTTTTAATAAGGGCATTTTACTTGGTCACCTCTCGAATCGGCAGTCACAATAACCCTCTTGAAGTAGTTCGCATTTGCAATCAAAGATTGTGAGCAAAACCTGTAAAGTTACCATTTAATTTGTCCTTACTAGAAACCAAATAGTTTTATCTTCTAGTGATGTAAGGTGCAATTGGAACTTTACGCTGCATTTATACCATACTTTTACTCATGTGAATGATCATGCTGACTTGAATTGATGGGATCAAGGAAACTGAAACAGTTCGTCTAGCCTGAGGTTTAACTGTTTCTCGCTAGCACGCTATGCTGTTAAAGAGATCAAAATTGTGTTCAAATGAGATCTTATTATGCCACTTGTCCACGTTCATGCCTTTTAAGCATGGTTGTACTTAAGGTGAAATACGTATTAGGCATGAATGCCGGTGATAGTCAAATGAGTATATTTGTCATGGTGACTTGCGGAATGAGTTGAAGTGTCAGGTGATGGTGAAAGTCTGTGACTTGCTAAAATGCTATACAAGATTGTTTAGCCACAAATAGAATGACTGATATTCGAAAGGTGTGTGAAATGTCATGTGAAGCCAAGAAGGACGCGCCACTGTAGCCTCCAAACGCCAAATACTACTTAACTACCCAACATTTCTACTAATTACGTAGCAAACACCTTACAATTTTGTTTTTGGTTGGGAAAGTTATGGGTCATTGATGTATCAGATGTGAGTTGTAGAAAATAGGAATTCGAATCATGCTAAAGGCATTGGGAAATAGGTGATCATCATTAAGTGAGATTGGCCCGTCGAAAGGGGCTGCTCATCAAATGACACTTTGGGCCGTCTGATGTTGTAATATCCAATGGCATGTCTGTTATTTGTCTTTTTGGTTGAGTGCAATCCCTTCTCTCTTGCAAACATGGACAAATTGAGACAAGAGCTCCATTTAAACGAGGTCGTAATTCAAAGTGATGGTCTGACACCACACAAACTCTCAACCAAGGGAAGTACGATCCGCCTTGCTACCTGCATGCAGCAGGGTGGGGCGAATGTCATGCAAGTGAGAGAGCAATGGGTTTCCAACTAGCTCGCAAAGTTGGTAGAAATTGATAGTTGATTTTTAGTGTCGGATTTTCTCCTTGGCTCCTCCTACCCTATACTTCTTAGCAAAACGAATGCCCATAAATTGGCGCCTTTGAGCGCGTGCTTCTATTTGATTCGCACAGAGCAAAGTGGAGCAAAGTGCTGGTCTTCGATGCGAGGTCGGAGCAGAAAATGAAATGCTGCACCACGGTGAGATGTGTGAAGAGGTTACATGCAGTTGTTGGAGCAGGTGGCAATCCCCCAGCAACATTACCCACCAGTCACTTCTCTAACTACCAATTCCATCAATGTGAGTTATTTAAGCCCTCTTATGACCAATGGGCACGTCATCTGTGAAAGCTGCCACGACCAGTAAAGTGGACATGGTTGCTGTTTCGCTGTTTGCTGGTAAGCAGCTGGATTTGTGCTTTCAATTGCCCATTTCAACAAGGTAACTCATTGGATCTTAATGAAGACGGTAAAATGTGTGTTGATTTTGCACAACTTGTGTCACAATGGGCTTCGTTGATTCTTTAGCCATGTTCTATTGCCAGAGACCCACACATTTTTACAGGAGCTAAGCCAACGCAGAAAGGAAAGGAGGCAGAGAGACGAATTCATTCCTCGCCAAGAGGCTAGCAATGTCAGCAACTTTGTAGGATGCTTTCAAATGCTTCAGTAAGGGGAATTCGTTTATATTCCTACAATCTGTATTCTATTTCCTTTATTCCACTGCAACTATCTTCACAATTTATGTCTGTTTTCATTTGGTTGAAATGAACTTTTTTAGTGGTCTGAATGGAGTACTTTTGAATAGTTTCATAGAAGCTTCGTTTTCCCTCCAAATTTTGGGGAGGGCAGTGCTTAAGTAAACTCCACTGGAGTGTTCAGTATTGCCTTTCTTCTGACTACAGCCTAGCAGACGGAAGTTACTACACTGCCCGTACCAACGTCCGCCAAGACGAGCTTGAAAGTAGTGCACACAAGCACAAAGTACGGCCTGGATAGCAGTTGATGTCAATTTGCTCAACGACTGTTCCTTTATGTGAAAATATAGGTTATTATGATAAGCGAGCCATGGCGATGAGTGATCAGTTGGTTAAGACGTGAATTTGGGGGTAAATTTGCCTCTAACATTGCCGGCTTACAATTGGCCGCACATTGTCCAATGATCCGGACTTGCCGACAATGCATTGGGGTGTTGAGAAGCATGGCTCTCAAAATCTGCAATCCGAACCACCTCCCGATGATAACGCTTGCATGAATTAGAGGGGTTCTTAAGTCTGGACTGCCTTCCTTAAAGATGCCAGCTACTTAGCTGGATCAGAGTAGTTTGAAGCATTTGTGTCTTCAGAGGGTGAGATCTGCAGTAGAATGCTACAATTCTAGGGTAACAGTGGTTTGATTTCAGTGGGGAGTGGTTTAGCGTTGTAACTGAGTTGAAGGACGGACTTTTGAGGCGAATTCGTTTGACAGGTGGAACAAAGTAGTGTGCGTAAATGCTGCCAATTTGAGAGTCTTGTAATTATTTTGGCCGAGCTTGTAACCCTCTCGAAGTGCGAACGAGTCGTTCCTCCTACGGAACTAGTGCATTGTAGATCTCGAACAAGCCATTGTGCGGATAAAGTGGCAATTTGAGAATAGTACGAAAAAGGAGGATCTGTGCTTCCCTTGGTTGGATACGTGTTAAGGGGAGAAAGAAGGTTGCTGAAAGTAACAGATGTAGATGCCACCCATCGAGAGAGCCCCGACGAAGATGCTAAAAAGTGGGGTGTTATGGAATGCGTGCCTGTTTGAATGTACCTTTAGGGCGAAGAACGATCATTACAGTCGGACCGTGTGACTGAGCGGGAGCCATTGACTCTCGAGGAGGAAAAGAACCCTGAACCCGAGTGCCCTCAATCCTCTTCAGACCTACCCAATAAAAGATGTCTTCCTCCAGTCATAGCGCTCATTTTAGGGGTGTAAAACACATTAGTGTTGAGAGCTCTTTGGACAAAAATGAAAACAAACTCCCAACGCGGCAATGTTGGGAGAAATCGTTGAGCTATGCTTCAATTTGACCATGGTATTGCAGCTCCCTGACGCTGTGTAGTTAATGGTCATACCGTCGTAGCAGAGGAGCTAACGCAATGGGAGCGCATGAAGTGACCACCTCAATTGGCTCTTATCGAAACATTAGGAAGTGGTGGTAAAGCATTGTGCCAGACTAATCCTTTTGGTGAAAATAAGCATTGCACATCTATCTGGTGTTGCATGCTTCAACTCCATTGCAGCGAGTGAGGTTGTAACTGCGGTTTTCTGTATGTTGAAGGGATGCTGCATTGCTAAACCGCCCAGCACGACTTGTCGGAGGAAGTTTATCATTCAACATTGGGTTAGCAGTTGTCAAAATGGTCGTAAGGCTCACCTTGTTATTTGGTAGTTTGTACTTAAATGGAATACATATGTTGAAGTGGGAGGATGGATATAGCGTTTCATGCGTAATTGTGTTACTATGTCGGGTATCTCCTGGATGCATCAAAACTGTTATTGGTGCGCGTAGTTAGTGCCGAATCTAACTCACAAGATGGATTTTAGATCATTGTCTCAAAACTGACATCACCAGTAGGAGGAGGCGAAAACCGTGAGATGATGGTGACTGCTAGCATACCTCCACTTTTTCCAATCGCTTTGAGTAACGCCAACACCATCGGCATTACAGTAATGATGAAACACTTCGTAAGCGTAGGAAACATCCGATGCATCGGAGTGTTGTGTTCACGTGGGCAATCCAGGTCAGACGACTGGATATGTTGTGCGTGAGACCACGAGACACACCCCAGTTTGTGGAACCGTCAAGCCCTTAACGTCTTGTGCGGTCATGAGCGTGATTAAACGTACCCATTCGTTTGGATGACCTAGCATCGTGAAGCCTGCGAATCAATGCCCAAATCAGCGTTTGGCTATCACGTTTGCCATATTCCCAGTAGAGCAAAGGTGGTGCTTCAGCTCAACATCCAAGACGGTTCAATTGATTCGGTTTAAGTGGGTTGCATTGGTTAAAAAGGGAATTAAGCACGTAGGTAGTTAGCAGAGGAAGTATATTCGAGCTCGGAACGATTACCGAGGCATTGGCGCCACCATGAATGCCGGTTGTCGGTGGGGTTGAGAAGTACCCTTACCAAATAGCACGAGCTCACGATCGACTAATTAATCAAACAGTTGGGCTTGGAATTGTCGCATTTTCTACTTCCTTCCCTCAGCCTCTCCTTTCTGCTTTCCTCATTTTCTCGTTTTCACTGTTCTTTTAGAGCGTACGACTCGCCGAGCATTGACGTGGACACAGATGTCTCGACGACTGGTAACTGGAAGCCAGCCCATAGTAGTGACTACTGTCACCATGCATCACAAATCTGCATTCCATCCCCTCTCAACCAGCTGCGACGCAGTTTCGTTGCGTGGTCAACACCATATAACCCACGACAAAACAAGGGCAACGATACGTAGCAGAAAAGTGTGGGACATAATCATTTACTAAGTCAGACAGGTAGCCAACTGCTCCCCTTCCATATCTACGCAATGTATAATGTCTTCGTATTACGTTGGTATGGGTGTGATGAAACGAACTCTGCTCCGTTTTCACTTTGAGGATTGTCGCCTGCATCTTTGACAGTGAAGTAGGCATAGTTGGAGAAAAATAAACCGCAGTGTGGGAGACGAACCAGTCGGTCGTTCTGGGCTCCCTTCCGCCACATGAGTGTGTCATGGAGCACAGAATACACGACGCAATAATGCCTCAATGGTCTACCCTCCCCAGACAGGCAGAAGTGGCACGTGCGACTAGATGTCAGCACAGACTCGTAGCAGATTTTGTATCCATTTTAGGTGTCTCTAGTTATCATGGCTGATTTAATGGAGGCGCAGGATCAATATAAGTTGTGATTAGTGTGCCAAGGTGGTACAAACGTGAAGGATGCCATGATGCTCTTCACCGACAATGGAGACACTGGTGAGCTTCATCGTTTGACATCAAACGGACAGGCAGCAGATGGAGAAGCATTTGAACCCGTCTGTTGACTTCCATTAGATGATAGGACATGTTAGGGTATGACCCCGTGAAGTCTACTTCCGATCAATCCGCTTTTTAGGCTTACACCCTGTGTGACAAGCAAATACCACGGAATAGTGGGAAGATGGGGCAGTATTGCTTGCCTATCCAAAGATGAAACTCAACTAGCAGGTGGATGATGTGGTCTCCTTGTACATACTAATTTAAGGTCTGATCAATTGCAAACGAATGACTTGTTATCGGAGCACCTTCTGAATTGGCCTAAAAATGTTGGCCAACGGTGCGACTGGACTGGACAGGCTGTTGAATCTATATGTTTCACATCCACTTTTGACAAATCCTCTAAGGTACCTCTTGGCTATTTTGGACGCTGAGATAGAATCGGGTCATTCGTTGTCCTCTCTGCAGATGAAGTCGCGTTTGCTTAACTATCCATCGCCTTTTCCATGAGACCTGCGCCCTAATTATTAACTAATTCTTTTGCGCTATAATGGCAATAAGGTGGCACATCCGTGAAATAAAAGACGTAGAATCACGGGGAGTAAACTAAAACAAATCATCACCCTCTGTTGCCCACGATGACTTTCTTGTGCGGTGTGAGCTGCGCAAAGGAGATGAAATGTTTACATCCAATCAACACTGATTTTATTTCTTCGCCGAGGTCTGTTTGAAAGTTTTGTTTTGGCGGTCATCCTATCTGGCGAACTGCAAATTCCTCACGTCATCGGTAATCCCGGCAGCGAATCACTAATGATGGTTGCTAACACATTGCTCTTAAAATCAGGCGAACCCAGGGCTCCAAATACGAATCTAAGCAGTCAATAAATAGGGGCTTGATAGATCCGTCGGCCTGCGCTAAAACACATCATTAGGACGTTTGCCACACTTTTGGGCATCAATTTGCCCTCTTGTAATTTGCAACGCCATTAGAAAATGAATGGTGATACGCAGGTCTCGCAACAGCTACCTTGGACAGGATTTCACATTCGAAGAGGTATGTACAAGTGTAAAGCACCTAGAGAGCAGCATTGCAAGACTTTTTAGAGCAACATTTTTTGGTTAGTTGGGCTTTCGAAATCCACTTTGGTGAATGGCGCATTAGGGGAGGATAGGCGACACCACACCAGTGCCGGTCCAAACGGTCTGGTGGGTAGAGTTTTGGTAAGTGGTTTGGTAGAGGGTCGGCCATCTACGCCATAATTACCTCAATATAATGGTGATATCGAATCCGATGTCTGGCCAACATGGAAGCAGGCTCACACGCATGAGCGTCGACAAATAAAGGCATCTGCATCAAAGTCTCCGTTCATTCATAATTTTGCTTGGGGTCTCGAGGGAATCCACATCACTACAGAAAGGTAAATTGCTTGACCTCTGAAACCATTCTAAACACGACCTTAACAGGGTGCGTATCACAAGTAAACTTCGACAATGGCGACCCGGCAATCACATTGGAGTCAAGATCATTTGGTTGGAGTAGGTACACTGCGTACAAGCCTTGAGCAGGGCAAATGTCTGGCACTTTACTGCTCATCGCTTCACATAGCATATCATACAATCAATTCGCCTCCATATCTTCATTTAGACAATCGTGTATCGCGTAATGATTCACCAGAAGTAGACGTTGTGTTAGCACCAGAAGCGGCCTAGTCTTGACCAACTCTGGAAGTATCTACTAAGGACGTGGGTGCGTAAGTCAATGCCAACTTTTTTACTCATCGGTCCACGCAACGAGTGCGAAGGGCGTCATGTGAAAATTGTTGACGACAGAAATTCATCCACATGACTAAGCAATACTTCAACTCAATCCTCTTCCCTACTGACCGTCACTACCGCTCCACAGAGAACTTCCACAGGCCAGTCCGAGCAGTAAAACAAAAAATCTTGAGGACACTCCACAGAGAAATCACGAAAGCTGCTGCTTCGGACACGTACAAAAGTAGGAATAAAGGGCCTCTCAATCTTAGTGACCTTTGTGAGTGGGAGAGATGAATAGGTACCTGCACTCTCAGGCAATACTGACTGGGGGACACCTTGAGGAGTTAAGGAAAATAAAAGGAGGCTTAAAGCCCTCCACCACAACTGACGGTTTGAAGTAAGGGCGCCTGACCAAAGAGGAATCATTGCTGGTGGGCTCATCGGCTTCCGGGCACAACCATAAAAACGGGTACATCTAGGCGATCGAATGGAAACGCCTCTAGCATGCAAAAACTTTGTGTATTCAACAAAAGAGCAAATGTTAAACTTCCTAAATTGTACCATCTCTACAAACTTTGAGAGAAAAACCAATTCAATGAAATGTCTCTTCGAAGGTCTAGAGTTGATATGCGATTGTTAGGAGCGGGGACACACTGAGCAAAACATAAAATACCAAATTAGTACCCGGTCAGTCCTCAAAAGTTCTGCATAGAATTATGGTTACTGATTCCGAAAGGCGGGTTTTAAAATGACTTTTAGTTGGCCAATTCATCGCGTCATGAAGTTTGTGCAGCAAAAGGTGAGTCTCAAAACTCCCTAATGAAAACTGCAGAGAAGCGTCAGGTGGTAATAATCAGGTCATCGAAGTACTGATTTTTTAATAAAAAGTTAAAGTAAGCCTGTACTTTAGCATCCAGCAGTTGTCCTATGGGTCCTTCATTCAAGCGGCAAGAATTTTTCAAGTGATGCTCGAGGGGGAAGTTCCTGAATGGTGCCAAGCGATTCCAGGAAAAGCGATCGGATGACAATGGCGGAGCCACTGAGAAGCCCTTCCCATCTACTCAGGTAAAATTGCCAAGATCCATACCCGAAGATTCTGTAACTTTAAACCTAAAAGCGCTTACAACAGCCGTTTCTCTGCATTTATTTGAGTGTAAGCGAAGTAGGAGGGTGGCTGCGATTGCACAGCTATCAATACTAGTGAAAACACCTTTCATAAGAGCATTAGCGACTGCTGCCCCACAGTAGTGGCAAGCCATGCATCACAACTCGCCTTATGGGATCCTAAACGGTGAGTTGAATCGCCACTGTCTCCACCCTTCTGCTAAATCACATGCTTCAATGGGCCTGCGGAGGACAATGCTGTTTTTACGCTTCGCCTCCCGTAATGGCAGTAGATTTGTGTCCATTCTTATGCGTGATGTGTTTATCAGGCCTTGCAGTATGCTGTAAGATGGAGAAGGCATTTATGCACATAAAATACTTGCATCTCAATCGCCAACAACATCATGTGCGCTGCGAAAGCACAGGCAACCACATTGGTGCGGAGTGCTAACATGCAGCCCATCCTTGGGGATGCTATTGTTGCGTGACTGCATTCTCGTTTAAGGAAAGATGCCTTAGTCCCACCACCCTCAACACCATGACAACTTGACATCTCTTCTGTTAACAAACGACTACAATTTCAAGTTCTTGAACTATCAACCACTGGACAAAGTGGTGCCAAAAGTGAGTTTTCATCTTCTCGTGGTTGCCTGGTGTACAGGTGAGGCGGCCACATGTCGAGAGAAGCTATTCGGAAGGTTCGTCCTTACAATATCACTTGGATCTTTTTAGAACTGTTAGCAGCTGATGAACAACAGTGGAGAGACATCGACCTTCGTGCGTGGTCAATAACTCAAGCTCCACGGATTCTACTACACATTAATGGTGTGGCCTTCCATGCACGAATTTTGTCCTCCAGTATTGTCACATTCCATAAACCAACCAAACATCTCTAGGGATGTTTTAGAGGTGTGCAGAATCACGATAACGGAGTCGGGTGAACCACTCGAAGACGCCATTTTCAAGACCTCAGGGATTCACAAATCCCTGCATTACATTTGTGAGCAGGATAACTGTCTAGCGTCAACAATCAGCACTTGGAGAATCAACAGCTTGGGCGTCCACAGAAGGACAAGGATGAGACAGCCATTCCTTCTCACCATAAATTAGAAATCTTCTCAAGCGCGAATTTCGGAGGATCTTGCGTTATCCTCCGACTAATTCACTAGTCCTGGGTATTCATCACGTACTTCTTCCCCTCCTTGTCTCCTACCCATCGTACAGCTTCGAGTCTCAACTGCAATCGCCTCGGAACTCTGCCCCATACTAGCACAGTCTTTAAGGGATGCAGTGGATTAGGCATTGGCAGCGTGGATGAGCATTGGACGCCAACCAATGCTGTGCTTGCTTGCTTGCCTCACCACACCCGAGGCAGTGAGAATCCTTCATTCGTATCTAATGTGCTAATCAGAGGAGGACAGTAATACGCTAAAATGTTTTTCAGATCTGCTTATTTCGTCTTAATGAAATGCAGGCACTTCTGTGGAAGCATAAATGCGGATGAGTAAAATGATAAAGAATTTCGCAGACGAGGAGAAGGGGAAGGTTAGTGAAGAAACCCTGGTTTCCCTAACTGACTCTCTATTATGCCGCGAGTAATTCTGTGTTCCAAATGAGTATGATGGTGACAGAAAACTTGGTAGAACCGTTCCACATCTTCGAAGCCAAAAATGTCTTCCGCTAGCTTAGACTACTGACGATGACATATGGTGTGTGTGTGTGTGTAAAATCACTGGAAAATCATGTGTATCAATTAACCCTGGAAGAAGTAGGCATATTTTACTGCATCACTTAAACGCCACTACCTCCAAGTGTGCGTTCTGGCCAAAGTTTACTTATCATGAGTATTTTCTAACCGCTAAATCTGAGCACTAAACCAACCGGAAAGGCAACGCACCCGACTAATCATCCTGACTTCCACGAAAGTTGTGCTTAGGAGGAAATCGAACTTCATCCAAGAGTTAGCATGGTCCTCTTGGGAAGGAAATAGATTGCTTAACTTGGTTTTATCCATTACGCGTCCATTTTCTAGTCCATTTTGTGAGGCTGATGGTTTTGCTCATAAACTACGCATTTTAAAGTGAGAAGGGGCAGACAGTACCTTACAGAAGACTATTAGGAGAGCCACCAACAGCACCTGAGGAGCAGCTGAAAAGTGGTCCCCGATGCCACTGCCACTAGAGATGAAAACATTTTCGCTCTAACGCTCTTTCTTTGCCATTTTCTGACTGACAAATTAAATAGCGCCACCAGATTGCAACATCGACACAACCAGATAATGAGGCTACAGCATGTTCTAAAGGGTGTGATGCATTCGAGGTGATTGGCACGGTAGCAACTGATAGGTGATTGGTGGCTCCCTACCACTTTCTTAGCGCATCCTCAGCAATTTTCTCCGGTATCTCTTTGCACCACCTGCTATGTGAAACTGTCCTGAAGATCGATTATGAACGTTAAAGGGAAGATGGACGAAATGAGGTGCCACCTCGTGGTGCGGGTGCTTTCCTCTTTTCGACGGTTTCCGCACAGCCCCACATGAGCTGATCGCAGGTAGTAAATATGTGTGTGAAAGTTGCTTTCATAAAATACTCAAGGACTGGGATGCAATTCAATTTCTACGTGGCATCAAATTCATCCACTCACCGCTTTGCACTGACAGTTCTTAGACAGAACCTTCAATGCGTAAATTGTTCAAAGCCTATCCTTCGGGAACTTAAACCGATACGTGTAGACTAATCCACGCAACATCGAAGAGCGTTGTATTTGGCGCATCTGATGAGTTTCAAGCGAGATGAGCTAGCCGTAACACTCAAAAAGCAAATGCTATAAATGCATTTGACATTTTTTTTGAGCTTCTTAATTAATTCGTCATTCGAACCACAAAAGTTCAAGCTATGCCACAATTGCTCCTAAATTCTAAGTTCGACTACGTAATGGCATTTGTTTTGAGTTGACAAATATCTTAAACCAGGGGAGGATGAGTTATCACTTTGCCCCAAAATTTATCATTAATTTCTAGCGCAATATTATGGAGGAAATTCGGGTCGACTATCCGCAATACACCCACGCCATGCTGTACTCCTCCTTGATGTATCAGCAAGCCACATTAGAGTAAAAGTCTCTCTTCATTTCTACAGGTTATTCTTGGCTTAGTATTAATAACCAAGTAATTTGTTTATTCGCAGCTAAGGAGTGTATCCATTATATTTTGAAAAGTAAAGGAAACTGAATGGAGTCCAAGCCCGTATCCAAGCTGAACATGAAAAACAACCCAGTTTCGGTATAAGCAATTCGTTTCTAAAGCACTTTGAACCAAAAGAGATGTTACCTTCAGCGTAGAGTCGTTAAATTACAACAAGAAAGGTTAAGGTTCTATCAGCCCAACATCTCGAAACACTTATACCGCAATACCTGCTCTTGACTTACTTTGGACTAGCCAAATGTGATTCAGCCATTGGCTTAGATGTTAGGTCGGGTCTTGTAGAGGCAGGAATCAGTCTGTGAAATGGTCCCACTGCAGAAATATTAAAAGGATGGCACCTTGGTAGAGCGTTATGTGATCCTTGCAGTACGGTTCCCAGAGGTGGTGTTACTATATATTTACTGAAATTGTCAAGGCGCATGACTGGTATATTGGAATCAATTATCTCACGCCTCGTTGGAAGAGTTATAACTTAACTTATTTAGACACTCGGTTAACTGAATAGCTAGTTATTTTGCTCATGAAATGTGCCAAAACTGTCTAATCCATACACTTTAAAGTCGCACTTACTTCATGATGCAAATGAAACACATTGCCCAAATTCAAAGCTTTATGCGTCAGTCAACAAAAAAGCATTCAGAGCATGTTGACCTCATCGTCGCCATTATTATTCTACGATCATATGCAAGGTACAGTCGCAAAGGGGGATAGCGAAGGCTAGAAAATTTTATAAAACGTTTCACGACGACGGAAGAATGTTTCATTTCGTAATCACTAGGAGACGAAATCAATTAGTCGCGTAGAGCTAGCGGATAGATATAAAACTTATTACAAAACTTTGGATTTCTAGAACATAAGCGCAGATTCCTAGGCATCTGAAACTGTCCATCAGTTCGTCGTTATAAGATAAAAGTCACAACACATCGCTGATACACTCGGGGGCGCAGCTTCTTAATGCGTGCACACTCCATTTACGCTGTGTTAATACTCTCCTATCCAAGTTGGCTAGTGTAATATCCTTGTTCTAGCGGCCGTCATTCCACCATCTCCTTAATTCAGTCTGAATTTATCATACCTTGAAGAGATACGTGGTACAAATGGCAATAGAACATGTCTTCTCAAGATAGTGACCAATTAGGAGAACTAACCACCAATACGGACCAAGAATTTTTCTGGAAATGTTCTAGAAACAAGCACAGTTGGATGAAATCGAGTTTTTTAGTGGAAACGCAAATAGATTTAGCAGTTACACACTGATTTTGAGTTCAACGAAGCAGAGAAAATTCGTAGTCGTGAATAAAATTGATGCGAGTGAATGCAATGCGGTCGTATCGTGCGTTCTGCACGAAGTTCAGATATATACAAATGTAATCACTCCCAAAATTTTTATTTATCCATCTTTTTGACGCAACGAGATCAATTTTCTCGTTCACCTCTTCGTTAGGGAAATGAGTGGCACCAAAACAGCCTGTCAAACATGCCCTCATGTCACGTGTTGTCTGCACTCATTAGTTGTGTGAGCTTTTGATGTTATTCGTGAAAAACTAGTGTTCCACCATTAACTGTCTTTTGTTTTGGATCGATCGTTTGACTAATCCTACTTTTGCCATCTATTTGCCATGGAAATACAAACGATGCGCTGGGTTGACCCCTTAGGAGGATCAATAAGAAGGATCGGGATGTCGCCTCAGGCATCAATTTTGTTCCAGCATAAACAGGCTCACACTGCATGCACCATCAATCGCAAGGTATTACGATAACGAGACACACCTAATTAAATAGCACCATTCATTTTCACCCATTATGTGCTGTTGGGTGGGCTGGAAACCAATCACACTGGGACTTTTCGTGGTGCGCACTTTTGTCAGAGTGCTGCGAATGGGCCAGATTGAGCACGCCCACGTGGGAATTCAGCATGCCTCACATGTGACAGGTGAGCAAGCATAAGCATAACTTATTTAAAAGGGTATTTTGTGTTGCATTATGTCAATACCTTACTTAAGTTACTTTTTATGCCCCCTGTAATTTTCTGCATTTTTGCAAGGAATCTCTGATAAAACATGCCCCATTTTAGCGATTAATGGGCACGCAAACAAAAGATTGACAACCGGCACAAATTCAATTCGCTGTTCTACATCTAACAGTCGACATAGAAGAGCCATGCTTCCATGCTCACAGTGCTCCCCAATCATTTCACTCCACTGAACCGCAGTTCCGTGTGCAACGTGGGTTTTTGCTTTGGGCGACGGCAGAGGAGGAGAAGGTACAGCTGGCAACGTACTACTCGAGTGACGTTTGGTATGTCAAGTGCAACTGATCAACTATCCTTTCGCCTCCCCAGTTTCATGCGCAAATTCTCCACGATGGCAAATCCATTCGTTTGTTAGACCACGGGATGCGAATTGTTCGTCCTTTGGCGTCTTCACACCTTTCTACCATTGTACGGTGGAAGGCAGTTTTGCCATTGAAATTTATCTATTTACTTTTTCTTTGGGGAATAAAGATAGTGACGGGTGGTGGTGATGTTCTTTAGTGGTTAGCAGTACTTTTACTGTAGGAGCAGAAGAAGAGAGAGTACTAGACTAGAAGGTTCTCCATACGCAAAGATTTAAACTTGATTAGTGATGTTTAAGGTGACAATGTTTATAAGTAGCTTGACGGTGTCGGTACAGATTTCGAAGAATTCTAGAATTGTGTATTTGATGAAGGCGATGAAATTACCTCGGATCTCCATCAGCATGCACTGCCTGCTTCTCCCAGAGATGCATGTGAGTTTACGCTTGTCTATGCAGTTTTCCTGCGCATGGCTTCGGGTCATCCCACCTATTCGTGAGTGCGTTTTACACAGCTCATTGCAGTACGGGATAAGGCTAAATCTCGAGTTGCAGGCTTAGGCTTTGCTTACGACGTTAAGTTTTTTTGGATTACTTTGACATTTATTCTGACGGTGAAGTGATTTGCTTACACCGGTTTCCCTGGCTTTTGAGGTCTAAAACTATTAATGAAGGTGGGCCTATATTTATGTAAATGTACCGCAGAACTGATAATCGCTACTACTAGTTAAATAGTAGGTAAGGAAGGGGTGAATGAGATACCTTGATCTCTGCGTGTTTAGCAACAGATTTTGATCTTCGAGGATGAATTTGAACACTGACAAGTAGCCTAGACTTCTCTCCGAAATCGAAATGAGGATGAGACGCGCACACACACACACCATGGGTGGAGGGCGTGATCTAATGTTGGTTGCCTAATGAAAATCGCATGTAGGAGAGGACGTGTGTTGAGTTAGCTCTTCGACGAGTGACAGCAGAGACGAATGTGTTTGGCACGAAGTCGCAGGTGTGGGTCATCACTAGTTTGATCTAATTGGACCGATCATTAATGCGGATATTGTCAAGGTTATTCCTATCTATGATGCTATCTTTATCGTTAAGCGATTATGGGCCAAAATGCTGATGCGGGGACTTTAAATTAGTAATAATGTCCATGGCAGTGTAGAAGTCGCAAAACATGTAAGTTACTAACCTCTTTTCTCTTACGATGTTCACCACTTACGTAGGGGGTGAATAGCTTGCGTTTATATTTCACTGAATATCCCAGACATCGCGGGACTTTCATCCACCTTGCCGCTTACTCTTTGCTAACTACTGTTTTGACGTATCAGATGAGCATATGTTGCGGCATGCTTCGTTACAACGACTTGCCTTACTTCGTAGGTGACACTAGTAAGATACGTGTAAACGCGCGTTCCCGTATGTTTTTGAGTATCGTTGTAAGTTGGTATACAGACGAGCATAAATTAACCCGCCACGACCTACTTGTTAGTCTTATGGCACAGAAGGGAATGTTGATGGAACCTGATGTAGTGTAGTGTAGTGAAGAATTATGCAACTACTCCGACATTTTGGTTTAGTTATCACGGGAATGCCGGTGTGCTTTTTGTGTATCAACATCCTGTGAAAAGCAGGGTTAGTAAAGCCAAGCTAAACGAGATCGCTTTCATGGCATGACGGCATATATTAACCCTAAGGACGGAGACAAAATCACACAGAGTGCCGTCAGTTTTCAAGAATCCCAATTCCGACCGTGATGCTCGCGTACATTTTATGATTCGACAGATGCTTGCACGAGAACCGGTGCCGATGCCGGTAAGCAAAGAGACAAGTGCGATGACACTTCAAGTGCACAACCAAGTGCCAAACTATGACCATAAAATTAGGTGAAAGACATTGGAGAGGAAGGTGACGATCATGACGCGCAGATATGTAGGAGGATCTTAGCCAATGTCATCCACCCACTAAACGGTGTTTTGCACTCCAACCGACTAATTCACACACATGAGTACAAAGGGAGAAGAGGCATGAGATCCTGACAGACGCGACAAAGGGAATCACAAAATATGGTTTACATGAAGAGGATGTATATTGCATGTTTCATTGGCGACGACCAACTCACAAGTGTTCTTCTCCGCTTTAGTGCTAAAATATAGGCACGAATAATGCCTGTGGCAGGCATGAAAAAGGCTCTCGTGTGAGAATTGTGTGAGATCATGCAGCATGTCCATAAAACACCGGTCCTTTCGTTTTTTTCGTCTAGCCGACTAATTCTACGGATTAATTTACTTCGAATGAGGTGATTTATGATTTAATGTTGCAAGATACCCATGCAGTGAGGCGACTTTTGCAAAGGAAATGAAGGGACGAAAACGCATAAGAGTGATACACCAACCATGATAAAAGTCAACTTTTCTTTGCATGCTTCAACCCTCACAAAGTGAATACTTTCATTTCTTATCATACGGCTAGCATTAGCAATTGATAAATGGGCATTTGTCTACCACCATTTGAAGATGTCGAAATTAGCGGGTAGACTTTGAAAAGTAGATAGGAAGCTAAAGGCTTCACATTGAACACTTGAGTATTAACGAGACGGTGTATCGATAGATGTCATGCAAACTTTCGAGCGCAGCATAGAATACATTGATGAAGGTGATAGACTTGTAGATGAATAAGCATTTGATGGCTAGAGGGGCTTCTCATGACGCAGCAAACGATTCGTATCTCTGTTGTTAAATGGGTACGTGTCTCTCGCCTTCTGACATATTTCTGTCATTGAAGAAACGTTAGCGAGCTAACGCAATTAATGTAGTCTACTATTTTTCCGAATTTTCAGTCTTTGAGCATTGGAAATATACTGTTTGTCAGCCGGGACCTGTGGTTTTGCAAATCACTGATCTACTATAAAATGTTCATAATCTTCTTTAACTCAGCCTGTTTACTTATTTTATCTTAAAGATCTAGAGGCAAACATCCAAGAGAGGGGTTTGCGCCTCTTTTATGTGACAATAGCTTTCCGGAATTCTATTCGGGCAATGATTTGTTGAAGGCATCAGGAGATTGACTGTGTAAATCAATTTCACCTTGACGGCTACCAGCGCCGTGCGTAGCTAGAAATGTGTGTCGAGTTCCCCTGTTCCTCCAGTAGTCGCATTTGTGGATTGCTCTCCCACAGAGGCAACAAACAACCTTACCTGATGGTGTCGTTATTGAACAAAAGCGTTAGGTTTCCAAGGGCGACTTCTCAGGCCCCACGCCAGCATTGCCATCATCACGACGACTTGACAAGGCTTCCATTAGCTTTTGACTACCACAAGGGCAGTATCCGGGACTATTAATCACCAATCAAATTGTTAATTACAGTTGTGGTTACCTACTGTACAATTGAAGTGGATGGACGCAAGATGACTTCAAATCCACTTTGCTTGCAGATTTATTCTCCTAGCAATTGTCACTACATAGCATAAATCTTAGTAAATCTCCCTAAAATTTATCGCTTGGCTAACAAACATTTTTAAAGTTTTTGGAACTGTTGGCGGCAAATAAATTACAGCATAGACGCATTTGTATGTGTGCGTAACTAACCCCTCGAATTTCACAGCATCTACCACCATTTAAGTGGCCCGACGTAGTAGCCTTGTAGTATCTCATGCATCGACCACACATCCCTATAAATAATGTATAGGTCTGTTCCAATGTGGCGAATGCACTAAACTAGTTGTCAAAGCATCAGGACCCACAAATCCCTTTAGCACCTTTGTGAGTAGTACAACAAGTGCTTCAAAAACGAGGCGAGTTGGGCTAAACAGCGCATAAAAATAGCAGTAGCCAGCAGTTTATTCATTGACACTCTTCAGATAACGAAGAGAATGTTCTGGCAACCAGCCAAGCATTTGTCATTGATTAAAGACAGACGAACAATATGCAAGAAAATGACGCTGCCAACGATGTACGGTTTACAAAGCTTTCAACTCCTCCCATAGTCATTTCATCAGAAGTGCTCAAAATTCAAAGGAAAAGGAAATAGTTCATAACCGTACAATGCTCGCGAATAATTTAAGATTTATAAATTTGTTCTTACTGCAGTCATCACATCGGCATCATTGATATATTTTGCCCTCGTTTCCTGGGTAATGCACAGTCGTAGAGGTGGTAATGTGCGAAGCATCAATGGTTTTGAACTGATTGGGAAAGCAGAAGAGTTGTCACAGGAGTTCGTGCTGTGAATTTGTGAGCTCGAAGACCATTAGCTTTATGCAACACACAGTGGCAACAAATTCTACATTTACGTGAAGTGTTTAAAGATATTCAACAGCACCTTCAGTGTGAGGCTCCACAATTATGTGCACCGGTGGATCTCTTTTCCCACCTTCTCTTTATCCGTATGCAATGAAACTTGTTCAAACTCTGCCTAACGTTCTCTTCTCTTCGTCTTCTAATTTAGTAAAGTAGAGAGATAAAATGAAGTCTCAACCAGTGGTGTGCATAAAATTACAATGTCGACGGAACCCATAATGCAGTGAAAATGCTGTCTTTAAAAATTTGTGGAATTGGAAAATGAAATTAACTTTGACACGTCATCATAATCACCTACTCATCACTCGGCACCGTTTGCTGTTTGTGACGACATTTTACTGTGAGACCCTCCATTGGGTAAATCGCGTGAAATAAGTCTCCTGGGAATGATATCAGATGCAGATAGTCTCCGCCTGTGCGACATCATACAGCCTAGTGATAGGTGCGTTCGCTGTGATCCAGACGAGATTGCCAAATAGTGGAAATCGGGTGTGTGGTCGCCTAAAGATGTCATTGTCTCACGTTTCACAATGGTAGCTGTATAAGCGCAACTCCGAGAAAAGAGAAACACCCATTTAGGCTTCTATAATTGTTCTCTTTTTCATTGATGGATTACGATATTTTGCCAAGTGCGTACTCGCGTCGCCTTAAGGGAGGGTATCACAGGCAGTTCAGTAATTGCTGGCTCCGCTAGAATGTCATCTTATTTGGCTCTCATGCGATTTCTGTCTCTAACGTTGTCATCCGTGATCAATGAATGCAATGTGATCGAGACTTCTTGAATGAACTCGCGCGACACTCCTTATAAGATTAAAGAGAACAATCAAACATTTTAACAAACTCGTGTAGTGTTTTGCATTTTTGAATTCTAGCATCGATTACCATCGAGATTTTTCCTTCCTTCGCTTTCTCAGCTATAGAGTTATGTGTAGCCATTCCTTTCAACTCTCACGGTCACTCCTTGGTGATAGTAAAAGAATGTGGTGATGATTCGTTGCTTTAGACAGCAGTTAAGATGTACGCATGCATTTTAAATAAGTCCAAGTCCATTGAGCGGCTTCGGAGGAAATTTGCGCTTTGCTGTTTAAAACCTATGTCCTGTTAGACCTTCATGTTAATTGTTGTCAGAGTTCCCTAGTAAATATTTGTACCTCTGATCTCTGACAAAAAACTGAAAAATAGACTAACTTATCGGAATGAAATTTGGCTCATCTTTCAAAGGTGCGCAAAGGTACACAGGGTCCCGCAAACATCTACATTATTTCCTCTTTCTCTATCGCCGACAGACAAAGAAGGTGTGACGAGAGGATTTTTCTCACTTCTCAAATCTAACATTTTGTACTTATTTACTCAATCGATAAGACTTTTGGTATGAAAGTAAAGTGAGGTGTTTGAATCCACAGTGAACTCCGAAGTACAGCTATGGGAGGGTGCAAGTGTGCTGCCAAATGGATGACGCTGCATCTCGCCTACATTAATGGCTGGCGCGTGCACATAAACATCATACTGAAAAGCGTATTTTTGCACTATGGTATGGATAGGCCATCTTTATACGCTGGTTACTCTTCGTAGTGCAAACATTCGCGAGTAATTATTTTAGGTAAACTTGCTGCCATTGGGACCAAGCAAGTGCTAATTCGCGTTTCAATGCAGGAGCTTCATTTGACCGCAGAAACCACGTTTTTTACCAATTTTCGCTTTCCCTACGTGTGAGAGAGCGGCAGAGATAAATGGCTGATGGTAGATGTGACGCAATCTAAAAATTGTCGGCAATGTCTTAACTGGCGGACTTACAAAATAAATGCTAGAGAAGTTTTAACTGCACTGTCTTACTCACTGCGAAGTAATTAACGAGAGCATGGTGAATACAAATGCCTAAGAAAAAAGACGTGCAGACTTATCATTAATGTTGGTGTGGAGCATGGGAATAAAGAAATATACAGGCCTTAATCACTTTGCGAGCCTTACTAGGCTCGACCTGTAGACAATGAGCGGTTTTGGGCATTTCTGATTGCGTGATCAGGGGAGCATCTAAACACGCTATAACCTGCACATCATTAGACCTGGTACTTTCTGCATATTATATCGCTATTTTCCACATAGTAAAGCAAAGTGATTTGTTGGTGGAACGGATTATTAATCGCCTGCTTAGTAAAGATTAGCGATACGGCTAGAATGGGGAAGACTTTTGATCTGGATATGTGTGCGTCTTACATACATCAAATTTTGCCGTTGTATCGGTCATCACGACATACGCACTCTTTTCCCGTAGTTTTGCTTAGATGATGGCATTCTCTTTGCTTTTTCATATTATTATTGACGAAGTGGGTTTTTCTTTTGCGAACATTTAAAATTAAATAATTAAATGAATTGCGGAGGGACCGCTCATTTTCAATACAGCTATGCTCCTCTACACTCCTCTTCAGTGTAACGTTAGAATGAAATCCAATTCCTCCTTCTTCCAAAAGAGGAAGAAGTGGTTAGGAACAAAAAAGGTATTTTGCATACTTTAAACTGGTGGCAAGGGGAAAAGATTAAGCAGAATTCAAGCTGTACGTATAAAACACGAAATCACTTTGAACTATCCCGCGAGTGGGATGAAGGCAAGAAAGCATGTTAGTTTTTGTAGGTAACATTCCCCTTTGAATATTACTGCTGCATGGACCATTTAATTTAAAACACCGCGCTTTACTCTAATGCTGAATCAATGAACCACCGAATGAAACGTGCTCTAATTCAAAGGCACTTATGCTCTGGCATTCCAGCATTCCGTAACAGGTGGTAACAAACACTAACTGTCAAGTTACTTTCAAAAGCTTAACTGTGGCACTGTCAGCGGCTCCTGTGTCGCACAGTCTCCTAGGCGTAGCGATTGGTCTATGAAATGCTCATGTTTACAAGCTGATTCGATTGGAGCAACTTTGGAGGAGAGCACTTAAATCCTTGCATTCAGTTTACCGAGATGGCGGACTGCAGATCCACTGAAACTGTCAAGGCACATGGCTGGTGCTAGTGTAAACTGCCTCCCCTCTTCGCCAGTCAAGTCAGTGTCTGACCTAGTTAGAGAGTTGGTAAGCCATTCAATTAGTTTGCTGCCTCGTAAAATATGTAAATTTTCTGAGTCACACAATAGCCAGGCGTATTTTATTCATAATACCAGTGTCAGTCAATCAAAATGAAGTGAAGCTCTTAACCACATTGCTTCTTTTATTCACAGTGTAGTCTGCCGCGAAAACTTTATGCTCGGAAAAGATTAATTTGATTACCTTTGGTTACTTACGTGCGTGTGCCAAATGTGCCTGATAAATCTGTTTGACGAATTTGAGGAAATGTCACAGAATATTTCCGAAATCTTCGAGTGTTCTGTGAAGCCCTCACCTTAAAGCAAACTAATTTATTGGACGTTTTATTGAAATTAAAACAAAGGACACACTATACGAATGTTAATTTTACAGTTGTTCATGCAGAATTCTAGGCATCTTTCTCTGTAAAATCAAGTAACTTTATAAAGGCGTGAAGGTGACAAAAGCAAGATCCTTGACTGCCACCAAA
This sequence comes from Taenia hydatigena, assembly GCA_036345935.2. NCBI lineage: Eukaryota > Metazoa > Platyhelminthes > Cestoda > Cyclophyllidea > Taeniidae > Taenia > Taenia hydatigena. Next base: position 1,145,660 of record JADWOT020000009.1, read on the forward strand.
AAACGCTCTCAAACAACTTGAGAATCTGCTTATGATAGCAACAATATTTGCTCTTCAAATAAATGATCAATTGCGCCTAAATCTTCCTAGATCAAGTGATACACTGATTAAATGGAGTAGTATGAACCTGCATCTGATTATTCAACCACACACGGAGTCCATTGGCACTGTAATTTTACGATTCTTTTTGAGGCGAATCTGCGGGATAATGCAGCAAAGAGTTGGAGGCCTTTTGTGATGTTTCATGATAGCAGCTGAGTAAGAGTGGTCTCGAATAAATTGCGACGGTCATGAGGCCTTCTCCCACTATTTTCCTATTCATTGATGGATCACTCCATTTCACTAAGCGGGTCCCTTGAGCTAAATATTTGCATGGCCGGTCACTAACAGAAGTGCAAATCGGGAGTTGAATTCACAGGTGTTATGTCACCTGATGGCTAGGCTATAGCAGCAACCCATTCGGTCTCCATAAATTTCCGTCTTTGACGTCATCGTCTGTGGTCAATGCATTTCAGGAAGTCGGGACTCCTTGGCTTACGAGGTAGCAAAGAGACTAATCGTTTTACCAAGGACATTAGCGTAATTGTTTCCTGCATCATGCATTGCGAAATGGAACCCATGGGTCTAGCCAGATGTCGGCGAAAGCAGCAGTGCAAATGCTACAAAAATGTTGGCAAAGTGCGATGGTGAAGGAGTTATATTTGTTGGTCAGGCCAAGCAAGGAGTGATTTCCCTGCTGCCTGATTAAACACTTTTTCAGCTTCCTTCTACCCCTTATCTCAAAGGTGCCATTGTGGGCTCTAAAATGTTGTAAATTACTATCTAATGGTTCATGATTATTTTATCATACTGGCGACTATATATTTAGACGTAATGAATAGGCAGAACTGCGCGCCTTATAGCGCATTTGTTGAGAGAAGCAAGAAAACTATTAGCCCATTTTTTTGAAGGCTACTCCAATGGATTCCAACCCCCTTTTGTGTCAAATGGCAGAGTATGTGTGCACACCGTTGAACACATTCCAGTCCCTAAATCACTCGTCCACATTTGAACCCTCTTGATACTGTTCACTTCACGCTAATTTTAACAGTGATCGTTGTCAGAAGTTCGGTAGCTAGTTGAATTTATCTACTGTCATTTAAAAAACCTTCCCAAAATACTTTGATGAATTCATTTCAAATAACTGAGGACGTCTTGACCATATCCAAAAGCATTTGAAAAATGCGAGCATTGAAGATGAGGGAGCAACAGCAACGACAGCAAGAGGTATGGAAACTGAGTGACGGAAAATGAGTTGAAGGCACACTTGTATTTCGTGTGGGTTAGCAAACCAAAGTAGTCGTCGCAGGCGATTCCAAAGCGCTCATACCCACAACAGTTGATGACGCTGGTGCAGGAAAAAGTGCAACTGAATCGCCCATACCTGCTTTAGATGATTCTCAAATGAACAGCGCTGGCTGGTTTGACTCGAACAATGTTGGCATTGTGAAGCGTGCCAGTTAATATTACGGAGGAGTGAAAGGTTAAGCAAAAAATGGATAGATGGGAAGATGAAAGCACCCACTGCTGTGCTTTTTACGTGTGACGCCACATTCAAATGCGCTGTTAAATTATTTGAGACATCTCACACACAGGCAGAGCATGGATGCATTGTGAAGCAGTCTCCTCTTACAATCACGTGCTCTACATTCGTAATCACCTCCAAAACCGAGTGTGGGATTGCTTTTTACGTGCAGATTCACATTACGAATTTGGACTTCTATACGGAAGAAACTCAGTGAGTCCACAATTTACACAATGAAACACCATTGAGTCTATGCTATGTATCTCACCAAATATCTTGGTGTATCTGCTAATTGCCTCCTTTGATAAACTGCAAATATCATGACGAAGTTTTCACCGTCGTTAGTGAAGTTTAATATCTTATATTCTTTTCCTGGGAAAATGGCAACGCTACATCGGCAAGTTTGGCTGATGACGTCACTGATTAGCTCCGAAGACAGCCAAATGAAGTAACCTACTTTGAAAGCTTCAAGAAAAGGAACTCCTAATTTTTCTTTTCTCCTCTTCTCTCAAAATAAATGAAGATATAGGTCCGTCTGACACTGCAAGGCGTTGCGGCTCCTAATTCCGACTGGACGCTCATACAATGGCACTCTTTTGAGCCGATGGATGTGTACACGAGAATTGGTGGCAATAAGGGGGATGAAGGGGATAATTTGATAGATTTATAGGCGCCCCATCAAACAATCATATGAGGGCTTTAAAATTGGATGAGAAGTAGTGAAGGGGAGGTGTCACTCTCCCCAAAATTATGTCTTGCAGTCAAGTCGACCACTTTGCACGTGAACAAACGCGAAGAGTGAGTAAGAGAAGAAGTTTGAGAGCCAAATAGATGAGCCAATGATGATGACACAAGTTAGTTGACTTGGTGATGTTTTAACTAAGAGGGAGGTACACTATCTGCTCTGATTACGACAGCTAACTTATTGTTCACTTCCAAAGAACAGTATCCACAATAAGCCTGATACAAATTGGCCGGTGCATGAAAATGGTGCAAGCCCTTAGGCGTCTGAGTCGGCACTTCCTTCAAAAATGTCAATTGAGTCGTTCTGTTGGTTTCAGTTGGCTCAAATTACAAAACTACTTTCCTTGCTTTTTTTGCCAACTGTTATTTTGGGACATTAGCTTCTCCATAGACCTTCTGCAATGGATATGCAAAAGAAAAATTCGTGAGTTTGCATTAATCCTTTTGAATGAAATCGACCTTTACTTTACATCGGCAGTTGAAAAGCAAGACTTGGTTATAACCACAAAGAGGGGTTACCCTCAGATCATAAGGGGAAAGTTGATGACTTTGGGCGTAAAAGCAAGCGCTACTGAATGGCGGTTAGTAGAAGACCGTGAAGAGAACGTGACATAAAACAAACGTGCAAAAGTGCTGAGTTGGTGCTCAAACGAAGCTAATGTGAGACGTTTGTGCCGTGCAATCCAACCCTGTCCTAATACCTACCACGAATGGGCGAGAAAGGAGGTCTCCCGCCTTCCGTCGCTTTCCTGCTAGTGAAAGTCTGTGACAGTGTAAAAGGTTTTCTTTTAAGACTATAAGTTCATCATAATAGCCACAGAAAGGAGAGACAACTTAAGGAGCCATCGCCACTCATCAACATTCACGACATCGATCCAACATCGCAGACATTGAATGTGGTAAAAATACTGGCTATCTGGCATTCACTGCTGGTAGTGGTTTGCATCATGTGGACCATTTCCTTACTTTGGATGTTTTGGAATACCCAAAGTGCAAATTTATTTATCCACATTTTTATTCCAGACATCTTCATTCACGTCTTTAACACCATCCAATGTGTTTACATAGTAGTAGCGGTCTAAAATTTATTTGACTGGGCTTCTGACCATGCAGACCAATCAGCGAATTAGGTAGAATATCAGCCATGATTTAGCGCTACTATCTTACATTAGTGCCGGTGGAGGTGAAGGTGATAACCATCTTGTAAAACAAAACTAGCTTCGGGTTGTTGCATGTTAACCTCAGTGAGTAATGTAGGGGAGTGTGGATGCAGTCACACCTTCGTCACGTTCGCACAGATGTGCGCTATCCGTCCGATTGACCTCTCTATCACAACACACAAAACACAACGAAGAAGGGAGTGAAGAAAGGGACGCTAAATGACTCAGAGTTTTTTATGTCTCATATCCACCGGTGACAATATGACCAATACCTTTAGTTGCCCACGTGTTTCAAAGTTCTTCAAAATGGGGGATGGTGTTGGTGTGGGTATGGAATAGAGTAGGATAGGGGAGTGGAACATTATAATGGTAATGGCGAAATATGAGTGATGCACAACAATGTGCTGGTTTGGGACTTCACTTAAAGTACCAACTCCGTTCGGAAGATAAGAGTTAGGAGAGTTAAGATGGCAGATGCACTTGCACTCGACTAATTCAATTCATTCACGTTTTGTTGCCGTGGTGGCTGAGAGGGGCACAGATAGGTTTCTCACCTTATTTTCACTTCCTCTGTTTACGCAATAATTAATAGCCTAATTGGTTACAAAGTTGGAAAATGGGGCTTTATAATGCTAGGGTCGAAAAAAATATCGAATATGTCGGAGTGGGAAGCGTTGAATCAACCCCCGGTAGTGGTGGTGTGACTGGGCAAGTGACATAACTTCGCCCTGTGTCAACAGTCCGAATGGGTCAAGTGAGAAAACCAATGTAGAGGGAAGGGAGTCTTAATTTTTTCACCTGTTGTAAAGGCGAGGACTATTATTACATTTTGACCTTTGGGAAAGTTTATTTGCTGATATACTCGCAGACCCAAAGTATGGATAAGACTAAGTTTATTTAGAAGGGGAAATACCCGCTTTTATATGAGTGGTGCTAAATATGAAACCCAAATTATTTGGCTCAGTAGTTAAACTGTGTTAATGTGTGCATAGTAAAGCTAGTAAAAAGACTGAAACGTGTGCATTTTGGAGAGCTATCTGGAACGTGTGTTTCTGCTTGAGGTAAAAAGTAAGGTGAAGAAACAGAACAAATGAGAGATAGATGAAATGGTATAGAAAATGATGGGCGGTAGAAGACGACATGATCCTTTCCTTTTCAATATGCCACAAAAGTTTGCCTTTAGTGTTTGATGTTTGAAAATATTTACCTTTTAGACATCCAAAATGTTCTTTGACAAGATTTTTAAAGTTTGTCAGGCCACGTCCTCTGTAAATGAAGGATTTGGATAAGAAGCGAACACTTAGCCTTTATTGTCTGAGATTTCATAAATAGTCGGAAGGATTATCTTCATTTGTTCTTATAACCTTTGAGTGCACCAGCAGCATTTCCCCTTCCTTATCCCTGTCTTAAAACCTGCGTGTAATCACCCAAAGTGGGGTTTTTTACTTGACCTTAACTGGTAAATCAGGGGCGGTGCTAATACCTGTTTCACGTCTGTTTCGACACCTGTGATTATGATTTTATAAACGTCCACCGTCACTTACTTGCTGTACCAGAAGAATCATTTAGAACTTATCACTGAGTCAACATCAACACTCATTCAGCATTGGCAGCCACAGCCCCTCCCTCTCCCCCTTAGCGACACAGAGTAGAGACAATCCGGAGGAATTAATTTTAATTTTCCGTTATTTGATAAGAATAATGGTGAACAGCTGGATGACGCGGATGAGCGAGTAGTATCTGTTGTTTTGCCTCTTCATTTTCCAATGTCTTCCTCAATATTAAGGAGGTTGATACTAGACAATGGGGTTTGATTTGCTAACAGGCGGATTAAGCTCGTCCTCACAGTTTTGGAAATGTGACTTCCGGGGTGGACAGATTACACCCAGCTCACTGAGTCCTGGTTACTCCAACACCGAGCCAAATCGCAAGGCGGTAAACCGTATAATTACATATTTTGATCGGAAATTCCACGGGTACTTGCTCCTGGTGTATTAGGGCACCCTGGATACTTCAGGTCATAGCATAAATCATAAGTCCTTGTATGGCCTTATCTAGTGAATGCGCAGGCCAACTAAGGACCTCTGATCACCCATGCACAGAAGAGGATACCGATGTAATAGCATGACATGCAGTGTTGTGTGCTAGAAATGTAGTACCACAGATCACTTAGTTATTTTCAATTACTTTATCATAATTACTGAGGTGCGCTTCAACAAGCAGATTGATTGTTCCATATTAGGTACGGTGCTAGAGCAAGAACAATCCATGATTTGGGACCACAAATCAATTGGCAGACTAACCGAATTCGGCCATTTTTTATAAACTAATGGTAAGCGAAGAGGTTTATGTGCTCTGCTTATCTTCTGCGGCTTTCTTGTTGACGTCTGAGTCAAGTAAGCGTTTCATGTCTTGTGCTGAATCCTACCGATGGGTGTTCTTGATACAGCGAATCTTGAAGCAATCCATCTTTCTCACCATCTTAAACAGCGCGTCTTTTTTAGACATGTTGCGCCTTGCGAGTCGTTCAAATTGTCTGTGTGAAATTTTGCTGCCACGTCCTCTCAAATTAACTTGTAATTGTAGCCACGAGCACAAGAGTGTCAACCTACTTAGAAACACCTACAGATGGAGCTGCAACTCCCTAATGTCTGACTCCACCTTCGCCTTAATATCACAGCAGGAGAGAAAGGCGTTACTAAAATCGGCTTGCCAAGTATGGAGAACAAAGGTATTTTGAAGATCCTACAAACCATAAGGCCTGTCCTCCACAATCGACCCTGCCATTGGAAGTTTGGTTGTAAGGACTTAAATCCAATGCACAACTCCTTTTTCCGAAGTACATGCTTGATTAATTCTGTTGAGAACTTTGTGTTGAACAACCGCCCCTGAGAGAACAGTCTAGCGACAGTTATACCCACTTCTACTTATCCAGTGTTATGTACTCAGTAGGAGTCAGAGTTAAGTCTTTTTGAAGCTTTCAATGTGTCCCACCAAAAAGTAACCATGGGCAGTTAATGGGACCGACACAATCATGCAGGAGGATTAAATGTATGAGACTAGGGAACCGGTCCTTTTGCGTAGTTTGGGCGTTGGAGATCATAATCAAGGTCTCAACTCCATCTGTGGCAATTCTCTGTCACAAATACCACCTAACCACTGTGAGGTCGACTCTGACGTCCCAAAATTCCCCTCACCTAAAAAATTTTAGACTTCTCCTGTAATGCTGAAGAGGCCTTTTAATCCTGTCGGGGTTCATTGCACCACCTGCAAGCTCTAGACTTCGGTACAAACCCAAAGTGATTGGCTACTTTGCGATGAATGATAGAGAAACTCGTAGGTGTAAGGCCTTCATGTCCGCTCCCGTGTGCGTTTTCCGCCCTATCGCCCTCATTTTCACCCCTAGACTTTCATAACTCTGGGAAAGACTTTATTGCTATCATTGTTGATTATAGCACTTTCACTAGTGCAGCATCACTCTTCTGCCACTTTTTATCCGTATAGTTCGAGCGCAACATGTCTGCTTTGGTGCTTGGCATACGGTGTCTCACGTGAAGGGCGTTTATTATAAGGAATCAATGGCGGGTTTGGTTGGTGGGAAGAGTAGGAAAAGACACAGTGAGCATCAAATTCTTGCTCAACTTCCCCACTTTCACCACTTTCTGGCCGCCCTACTTTCACCTGAGATGCGTTGGTATAAGTTTAGAGTAAATACATTACTCCATTTCATGGAGAGCCTCACTGATATGCTCATAGTTTTGTTTCGATATCTGTAGGTAGAAGAGTCAGGTGAAGAAAGAAATTCATTTGGGAGTATTTTTAAAGGCGATTGCGCCATTATTTTGTCCACAGGTGCCAGAATATATTCTGGTGTAATAAATTTACTTATCTTCTCAAATATTTCCCGGTCCCTTAGTTTGTCTTTCTTTAGAATATTAAAAATGAGGGGTAGCCGTCGTTTAGTTACGGGAAATCTCGTCTTATTAAGTAGGTCTGATAGCACAAACGAAACGGTTGAATGCGATCGCCTTTACCCAGCTAAGATACGAATCTCTGTTACCCATTATTATCAGGGATAAAGAAAGAAAATGGCAATCTAGAAATGTGCACGGCTTCAACACAAGAGAAATCCACAAATGGATTTTAGGGGAATCGTGGTGACCTAAGACTTCAATAGTGTCTAATTACATCATGGAGTATGGACGATTGACTCCGTGATGAATAACGAAGGGGAGAGTAGCATAGCATAGTCTAGGCGTGATCAAGACTGTGAGATATGTGCAGATGTCAGCTCTCTCCTCCCACAACGCCGCCATTGGCAGGAGAGGGAGAAGGGGATCTCACAATGAGTGTTCAGTGTCAACGTGCCTCAGATGGGATAACCGCGACATCCCCTGCCCTTTTTTACTTCACGTTCCCCTTGAGCGAGAATGGTCGCGTCACGAACACTATTGTGAATTGCGCACGTGCCTGAAAACAACATAAAATGAAACTCTAAATGAGTCATAATTGCAAAGCTTCAAATTATTCCCCTTCTTACCATTTACCTTGGACTTTTGCTTATTGAATGACGATGGCTAAGTTTAATCAAGGTGTCACCGCTTTTGACATCAATCTACCGATTGACGTTGATCATCTATCTCAGCAATGCAAATCACGACAAATTTACCTAAGAGGTTCCAGCAGAGAATGTCGAAGCGACATCAACAAAGATGAGGCGACTTTGCAAAACAAATCATACCAGCCACTGATTTAGTAGAATTGGGTTAGATACCAATCTCCGTGCCCTATTCATTCCCATCCTCCCCAGTTTTAAAATGGAAAGAGTTTGGTTTATCTTAGAATGCCGACCCAGCCCTCTTAGACACACAATTTCAAAACATATCTTCTTAATGCCTGTTGGTCCAAGGGGGTATATTCAAATAATAAGCATTTGATTTAAGGAAAAAGAAATGAGCATTTTTCCATTCGTTAACGGAGGCTGTCTTCTCTCGCACTAGGATTTAGCATCTGGAGGAATGTTCACTTGGTCTGAACAGAAGTAGTAGGAGACTTCGGTGCATCTCTTCCACAAAAGTGGGCAAGTGAGGGACCTCGTTTATTGGCAGCAGCGATGACACGCTTGCGCAGTCGACTGATGGTATCCTGGTCTGTGGGATGTTGGTATTCTGTGTGAGCCAGCAAATGTGCGTAGTGGTCACAGGTGAATCCACAACGCTCGCACACACGTAACACCTCACGACGCTGGTGACGAGCAAAGTTAAACTGCACCGCGTGTACCCGCTTGAGATGACCTTCCAGCGAACAGCGCTGACTGAACCGACTCGGACATTTCGGACACGCATAGGGGCGCACCACTGCATTTTACCCCATCCCATAATGTCGAATCCAATCCGATCCATTCGTATTCCAGTTCATCATTTCACAATACATCGCAACCCACGATAACATGATAAGGAAGTAGCACCAGCAGCAAAGCAGTAACATGGATGGAAGAAGACGTAGAAAAAGATGAGTGCGTGAGCGTGAAAAGGGGTGAGAACAATTCAGAGGTAGGTGAAAATAAGGACGGAAGTACTCACTCGTGTGCTTCCGAGTGTGACGCTTCATATCGAAGGTGTCATTGAATCCTTTCAGACATCGCACACACAAGTAGAATTTGCTGTCACTATGACACAGAAGATGCTGCTGCATTTCTCGAATGAGTTGTCTCTCTCGACCACACGCTCCGCATTGGTAACCGCCTTCAGCCTTCTCCCTACCTACCAACACAATTCACCAATTCATACGCCAACAAGTTGGCATGCTAAATGGAGCCTTTAGACAGGCAACCTACAGAACATTCTCATGAGGTCTGCAAGTTGTGTCTTCCGATCGACCGCGAAGGGATTCACAACAGCATCTCCATCGTTGATGTACTTCAATCCTGGATCCTTGTTTTGCAACATTACCTGCAGAGCAAAAGTTGATATACTAAATGAAATGGATAAGGGCACAGACTTACTCGAACCATTTCACGTGACCCAATTTGTTCCGGACGATAATGAATTCTAGCTGCTTTGCCTCCTCCTTCTTTTCCTCCTTTACTTTTCTCTCCCATCTCTGAGCAAGTCGTGGATGGAGGATCTTCAGACTCATTGGACGATTCCGCAGACGACGCATCACAGTTCGTGTTTTCCTCCTTGTATCGCTCTATCAAGCTACCGTAGGCTGCATTTGCTATTATTAGGCTACAGAAGAGACGAGATGCGGAATTCACTTCTGGCAGGTCTGTGCCTCTACATTTGCCATCGACCCGTAGATCGAGAGGCTCTTCCGATAATGTGAAATAATTTGTGGACAGCGTTGATGATTGCCAAGAGGAGGAAGACGAGGAACTTAGGTGGTGGGTGCTCAAAGAGGGATAGGATGTGGCTTCCTTTAGAGGATTGAGATGTCCACCGTGTTGAAGATGTACGCGAAAAGACATCTAAAATGCATGTGTGTAATTGCATTGATGACTAAAGTACCTTCAGTAAAAAACTGTTTACGCGCACCGAGGGAATCCAGTCATTACCTATCGCACCGATTTCTTTATATTACTAAACAGCATACCTTATGCTCAAAGCATGGCACCATGATTGGCCGATCTCAACTTGTGGTTCCCCAATCAGTCGATTGGTCAGTGTCATTGGCTACCTGGGGTATTTGTGCTCCCCTCTCCCCCCCCCCCCCCCCCCCACCTTCCATCATAAGAGGTCTTCCATTCTTGACGAAATGGTTATATTTATTGAGGAATAAGGAGTAAATTATGGGGTGAACCAGTTTGCCCTTTTGAAATTCGGCCATCACCACTCTTCAAAATGGCACGAACTGAGCGGTAAGATAACTCTCCGAATATTCCCTTCTTTGGTTGTCATTAAAGAATATTCGCTTCATGTTTTTTGCATTACCTTCATCTTTATCGTCAGATGTACTCAACATCTAAGTTGACACTGAGGCTACTTCATTCCACATCAACAAGCTAGTTTGAACATCCAATTGATCTTCAATGATCCACTGGACTGCTTCCAACTTCTTAGCGCAAATTTTATTTCGCTCTACTTTAAGGTTTTCCCAAATTTTTGGCTATGCGGGCGCCATTTCCTGTGTCGAAAATAGACTACAGTCGAGGGAGCGTTTCTTGAAGACATTGCAAAGGCTTGACTAGAAGCACTATTTTACAAGTGGAAGAAATTCAGTAGATGATGAAATTTTAAGGCTTCATAAATCGCAGTTGGTCTTAAATATGAATGTCTCCAAGCCAGTATCAGTATTTTGGCACACCTCTGCTGACGGTAATCATCGATGCGAACATTACTGTTAATCGTGACGGGCTTGCTTGAAATGGCTCGTTAGGATGGCTCAGTGGGATGTCATCAGGCATAATTTGCACCACATGCAATTCAAACATGTTTTTCATTCTCACTTCCTCCCGCGATATTTATTTGACACAGCCAATAAGGTGGCGGGGATTAGCGTTTAAAGCCCCCTTCCCACGATAAATATGGTGTCAAGACCCGGGTCACTCTAGGTGGACTGAGGAACTAACATGAGGGTACTTAGTGAAGCTCTGTCGCTTAACTTAGTGAAACACCGGATGAGATTAGCCCCTTTTAGTCGTTGAATTCATCCAGAGACTCATAATCAGGCCCTTTTGGCATGATGAACCTAATTTCCTTAGGTATTATTCTTTCCCAAAAAGAGAATCAGATATTTTTCTTGGCAATTTTGTGCTTTAAAAAGTATTCAAATTGCATCGCTACCTAAGATGTGCCAAGAAGATCGAAACAAATAAAAATGGACACAAATCTGCGCATTTTTGCTATCAACAGGACACTATTCCAGAATGGTGAGCTGCTGAATTTGCTTTAACAGACACTATATGCCACACCAAAGGATGAATTAAGTTGGTTAATTAAAAGTTCGCAGAATTTAGGAAGTCAATTTATGTTGAAGACTGGAAGTTAGACTACTTGCTATGTCTTGTTTTTGTGTTTTGCGAATTGTCCATATCCGTCTCCTTAATATTTGCTTCTATGCATCGATGAACTTGTGACACACGACACCAAGGATAAAACGTTTATGGCATGTTTAATGCCAGCTCTGTTAGTCGCACGTCTTAGATACCACCTTGACAATCGAAGGTAGACGGTGGAGGAGTCAGGCATGGTCTGGCTGGCGAGGCAATTGGTGAAACCCAATTACACAATGGACGCAGAATTAAGCATCACAATAATAAGTTTGCCCTTCTTTTCCGCCCTTTATGTTGGTCTCGTCATCTTACTCTCATGCCAATATACTAGCCCGCTCCTATCAGGAAAAGTGAAAGGAGCAGGAAATCACATCTACTGTGGCGGAGAAGATGTGGTGCAAATATTTTATCAAATTATTAGTGTTACCGGTTTTCACCTGGCTCGTGCAAAAGATGAAATTATTAGCGAGGAGGTGGAATAGGCCGTTTAGGTCCAAAATCGCCAGCATAGCAATAACAGGGCTATATGAGCTTGTAAATGTGAGCAAGGATAAAGGAGCCTCCATTGTGGCGGTGTTGCGATTCACAGATATTTAACGACTTGTGCATGAACAGGAAACCTTACTGAGAAGCAGACTTCCGCTTCGTCATGCCCTTTGCCCTCATTTACACTGAATATCTGTGTGCAGTGATTCCAAGCGAGATCACCTACCATCCCATTAATACGAGTGAGCAATTTTCATAAAGAACCATTAATAGGTCTCGAGTCCTACTGAATTTTAACTGCAGCGGGATCTGCTACCGGGACATTTAATCTAGTGTTAATCATTGTTTAAACTCTAAAATCGTGATTGCAGTATGATTTTTTGCGACTTACTTCGTTCCAACATAACTTAGGTGGTCTCCATGGCTTTTTAGACGTGGCATGGAAGGATTCGCTTTAGCTGGCGTATTGCAATCACTAATGAATGGTCATAAGCTCCTTTGTCAAAGCAGGAAAAAGATGTTTGTCGGTGGTGCCTCTGTCACCACACGCAGAGGTTACCTGTCCTTACGTGTCAGTTCTTAAATTAAGCAACATCAATGTCACAGGACCAGCTAGGAGTGTTGGTAGAGAGGATGAAAAATACCAAACGGAAGGCAGTTGTGAATTTTGGCACGTTTTTTCTAGGATTCGTTGAAATGAGGAGGACCTCCAATTCTTTGAGGTCTTCATCTCACAACCTGATGATATTGAGGATTACTTCAACTAACCAAATACCCAACTGCCATCACTGAATCAGATTAACTAGCCTTTAATGGCACCAATTCGATTTGTTCACAGCAAGCGTAGTCACCAAATAAACTGCAATCTGATTGGACAATGCCAGTAACGGCGTTATGCAAATGACGCGTCGCTGATGATTGGCCTGCAGGACTATCAGTAGATTGAATGAATCATGTTGACGCAAGAAGTAAATATTTACATTAAGTACGTAAGCACCTAATAAATGCAAGGATTTTGCAGCCAAAGTTAAAGTACTTCCTTGTGACACAACGACACATTTCCAGCATTTAATCAAGTAGGTCCTTTAGTAACCTCTCTATATATGCACACTTGATTGGGAGAGGTAGAACCCCTTTCAAAGTCTTGGATAGTTAAGTTTGCAAGGACTCAGAGAAAAGAGCTTAGTAAACCCAGCAAGTGCAACCAGCCTTTAATTATATTTTAAGATTTTATAATGGAGATGCTATGATTTTTTGTGTAGGTGTAAACTCCGTAAGAGGGTGGTGGTGACGATATCCTCCACGACTCCAGTGCCTACACTGAGACCAAATCTTGATCATTCGTACTGATGGCATGTCACATGCATTCTAGTCTTGGATAATTATTTAGCTTCTGTGATATAACTGAGGTGAGCTCCTCAAAAAGCACTTTAGAAAGAAGAGAGAGTTGTAGACAATTTAAAGTGGCCTATAAGTGGCACTAGAGTCAAATGTGATCTTACTTTAATGGGAGATTGGCATATTGCTTAACTTTTACCTGACGCTGAGATAGAATCAGCTAGATGTCAGACGACCACGGAATCCTTATCTCGATGCGTTGATACTTCTCTTGGACTTAAAATGTCGGCAGGATGTTACGCTAGAGAAGGAAAAAGACACAGGGGCATGGTGAACGAATTGCGGTAAGTCATCGCCCTTAATTATCGATGACAACTTTCTCATTTCGTATGAGCGGTTCAAAGTAGCTAAGGTGGCCGTATCAGGCTTACCTTCTCTTGTAAAAAAGCCGCCATGAGGATAGGGAACCCAACACACGGGTGTTACAACAACTGCCTGGGACACCAAAATTTACACAAGGGAAAATGGATAGCTGATTATACCTAAGCATCACTACTTTGTTAATTTGTGGAGCATTTTTGCAACCATTATTTTTAGAGATTCGCTAGTCGATGATATGATCATACTTTTGGGTCTGATTTCCAGTTGCAGCTGCTTCGAACAGCTATTGAGCCGAGCCGTGATAAAAATCTTCAACGGTCAGGTCTCTTTGTCTGACAAGATTAATCAGGCTGAACAAATTAATAGCCTTCATGGGCAGGTTTTGACTGCTTTTGCTGCGAGTGCTGGTGATTACATCAAAACCAGATGGACGAGATCGGCAGTATCCATCTTTGTGACAAACGATGATACAATGGCGAAATCGGTGCTTTCCGTGGGAGCAACACTTTACAAAGTGTCGGGTCTATCAGTGCCAGCAGGCAGAAGGAGACATTCTCTTGCCTTTGCCCTTATTCTTAACGCTGTTGAACTGACCCAATTAGCATAAACCGACGAACTGAAGCAAAGTGACGACATGCTGCAGATTGTTTGGACATTTATGCACCTCAGCAATTGCCTCGAGCATGATATCTAGATCCCTTAGACGATTCAGTAGGCGCATAGACAAAGGTATGAATTAGTTGGAGCTTAAAATTTAAATTAAATCGCTTGCAGGTGTGGTCATCGGTCACGGATTTTAAGCAGTTTTAAAAATTTATGTGGCCATTTGAGAGCAAGGAGATAGAGCCATCTTGGCAAGCGGAATGGTGGTTGTCTAGGGGCTAAATGCGAACTCTAACATGACGTTGTGTTAGCTTTGCATCTCCAATGCTCTCAAACTGTTCCTTCTGACCACCTTGACCGAATTAGGAGGTTTACTCTACGAGACGTCTTGCTGTCAACGTGATGACTAGCTACCACACGACAGTTACTCGCAGTCTCTTTATTTATCCCAGAGGTTACCTTTTTCATGGGTAATTCTCAAGCACCTTATAGCGCCGTACTGCTTAATCAGTGAAGGCCAATCAAATACCCCAGGTAGGTGAGATTTGGCCCACCTTGTGTCTTCGATATTCTTGATTAAGCTGCCATTTTTACGATATATTCACACGCCGAGTCTCCCGACTACTTCTCCCTGTCAAAGAATGGCGACTTTAATGTTGCAGTTATTGTATCCTAACTACTAAGTTTAGAATTTTGCGGTGTCCGAGCACGCACATGCGCAGGGGACGTAGAATTTAGCTTAAGGGCAGCCTAAAATTCTAGCATTCCGCCAAAGCATCTGCACGATGGGTGTCGTCTGATTTTATTGCGGATGAGTAGTGGTGAGTGGCGTCTATCCACTTTCTCTACACAAGTCCCCTCCCGCTTGATGCGATTGTAGAGGTATCGTCCTGCTAATCATGTTAAACACTAATGAAATTTATAATTCGTATGACAGTAACTCAAAGTAAGCCACTGTTCCGTAATTAGCAAGACTACAGTGTCTTTTAGAATATGATGAGTTTATCTTTAGGTCAACCATCATGAGAATAGTGTAGTTGAAATGATATCTGGGGTAGAGAAGGCGTAGGTTTTTGTGCCTCATCTTCTCCGCATGCGCTGTATCCTCTATGGTCTTCCTTTTTTACGATAAATACGCACTTCCTACTCAGGTAGCAAAGTAAACAGGGCAAGTAAGATCGCATAAAACCCCATCCGTCGCATTTAATCAACCCCGTAGGTCTCAAAGACTCGAAGAAAGAAGCAATCTGTGGGGATCTCAACGATAAGTACAACTTGAGTACTGGAAACAGGGTGATTTAATGCACTGATTAACCATCACCTTATGGATCATTAGGACTATCGTGAATTCCTCCGACAAATTGAATAGCATACTAACTTCCCTATTTCGGCATAATGCGTTATGTTCACCCTATCAGAGAAGATTGAAAGGTATCAAATTTACATGGCTTCATAACACAGATTCGTGCGGAATAAATCCATAAGGTATTCCAGCTGCATCTTTCGATCATCTACAAGAGAATTTTCGACTTCATCTCCATCTCCAGCGTTTCCTTATGTAAATAAGCAGGAATGCAGGTAAAATAATCACAAAGGTTGAGAGTCATGCGATGAATTACAAATCACTTATTTTCTTCCACCTTCACAAGAATACTAGCCTCGTCTTTTGACTTGATAAAAAGTGCTTCGCATAAACATCTATCGCCTTATGTCTTCTCTTATGATTTTCCAGTTAAGGACAACTGGGACCGCATTTTCTTGCTTTAACAGTTCCTCCAAGGGTTCAAATTAGCAAAAAAAGGTTTTATGCGAAACCATTAAGCACCTCTTTTTTAGTATATCTAAAAACTTTACTGTTTAACTCTCTGGCCTCTTGGTGTCTCGATTTTGGCTCAATGCTTTTGAATTTTAGTGATCAAACATAATTTGTAATGTCTAAGCGCCGATCTCGTAGGCCAATCCCATTGGTGGCGAATATATCCGTTTCATTTTAAAATGATGTAAAATTTTTCTTGATATTTTAGCCATGCTATGTGCTTTCGATAAGTAGGATTTACAGTTAAGGATGAGTATGCAAAACTGAAACATGTAAAAGTTCTCAGACTTACTGCGTAAGAAGCTAGACATAACGGGGTTGACGGATCATCAAGACTATCTGACATGGTTAGTAAACTGGTTCTACTGATTTGCGGTTAATAGGGCTTGTAGGTCTGTCAGACGCCGAGCCGTATGACTCATTTGGTGCAGTTTTTACGAGTTGAATAAGTCATCCTATCGCCTTTTGAAGAATGCATACAGTTATCTAAATCCACACGTCACAAAGCTTATGCATGGAAAATTATTCCCGTATGGTACCATGTATCAGGTGCGACCCAGAATTAAATCGGCTTGTTAGCCTGACAAACTTGAGATCGGTTCAGCGGGAATTGATACAAAGCAATTGGAGCAGATGAGGTGCTATCCCAAGCTGGCCAAGAATGCTTTAATTGTGCCAATTCACTCCAGTGAGGATGCTTTGCGTTTGGGCTGACGTCGTATTCCTGTCAGCAACGAATCGCGTCCCTTCTTATTGACCCCAGTGATGAAGCAACCTGGTTAGGAGTTTAAAGTCGACTAAGGAGAAAAGTTGCGGAAGTAGCTTGTAGGTGCCATCTATGGACAATGACACAAAGCGACAGACAAAGGACCTCAAAGAGTCGCTACTTCAGCATTCGGGGAGACAAAACCATGCCAACAAACCGACACCAAAGTTTGAGTTTGACAGGTTTCCATTTCAACTTCTTAGCTAACTTTTTCATGTGTGTTGATAACAAAGTGGAATAAAAGTTCTAAGACCTAAAATACTACCTTAGGATCTCGGAGAGACCTACAGAAAAACTTTGTGTGGCATTAAGTGGACGCATTGAAGGAATTTATGCCTCTAACTTCAAGAAGCAGGTGATTAGCACACCTGTATGCGCTGCATTTTTTGCCTAATAATGGTCTGCTATATGGCTGTTTAGAAGCTCTTAAAAGGAAAAAAATTGCGTAAAGTATTGGAGGCTATGTGATTGGGTAGCCCAAAAGCTTGATACATACTCCATTTCAGACTGGCTCCAGACTGTTTATCAATGGTCAAATAGGCCCACTGCGCATCATTCAAAGCGGCTGTAGGAGGTGCTTTATTTTAGGACTATTTCATATTCAAATAAACTGTTCTCAAGGATATTACCTCTCGTCAGCCAATTAATTTGGTCGCTCCGAAAATCAAGGGCGGGTTGGACAGAATCGGCTTCTCTAATGCCATTTCAGACATGCTGATTTCAACGCTTTGTCTAATCGTTTTGCTAATTAATTTTACGTTGGGTAAATAATGAACAGCATTCGTATTATGTATTTCGCTTTATGTCCAACCTAAGCTTCGAAAGTATATTTCGTTCCTTTTTCCCTTTACAAGGTGTGCCAGAACTGTTGGGTTCTCGTGTGATTGCCCAGCCGAGTGGAGGACCTGCTCTTCCCATGTATTTCCGGTACAATGTTGGGGTAGAGCAATGACCTTCTGTGAAATTTAACATTTAAATATTCATGCTTTTCGCACTTTGTGATGCATTTTGAAATTTTTTTCATAAGGTGCATTTCACTAAGAAATATTTGGATTTTCAAAGACATCTATCGCGAAGCGTGAATTACTTCATTAACTTCAAATTCTATTAGTTGAGCTCTGTGGTATTAATTGTGTTTCATTTTTCCCATATCGCGCTTGTCTACGGAACGTTGTGACAACACTTTTTGAAATTTTAAACGATTACTTTTTGTCATTATTCAGTGGATGTGAAGTCGGCCAATCCAACCCAATTAAAAGGCTAAAATATGGGTGGATGTTACTGAAAGCGCTCACAACCCCAGGTTGTGTTCCTAGCTCGGTCTCTAGAGCATCGCACTCTCAACCACTCCCTCCCGACTTGCCAATAACACTTTCTGATAGACTAAGTGTGATCGTGATCGCATTTGAACGAACAGACATGTTATGGCATACTAAATCTCCAAATCAGAATAAAACGGTACGAATGCCACAAATAGTCCACAAAAGTGAGCAACACTTTTGATACTCAAAAGAATTCTTGTGGGATTCATTATTTTAGGAAGTCTTTGGTAAACATCGTCAAATTAGCTAAACTGGTGCTTATATTTTTTTAAAAATCACAATTCTTTCTTGAAATGCTTCTTAACCGTCTTGAAGAATCAAAAACTCGTCACTTTATACTTTTAGTCACCACAGGGCACTTTGAGATCTTCAGGGACTAAAGTGAGCTTTATCATTGATAATGGCATTTGCAAATTATCCAACGGAACGGTAATCGGGTATCCATGCTTCAGCGGTCACGGTAAGTAACAACTACTGCTTCCACAGTTGTCACTTTCAAAAATATTCTCCAAAGCTTTCATATCTTCTTTTTTGCACCAAACATTTTCAAAGACAAATCACAGGTTACCCTGTATGATGTGGGCATGTTCAGCGAAATAAGTCTGATATCGAAGAGAGCAGTCTACACAGTTTTCTTTGTGCCATTCTGCGACTTCGCCAAATATCAGAGCGGTAAGAAACTTTCCTCACTTTATGTAAACAAATTTAAAGAGTTTGTTCCCATGTCTGTTACAATCTATGTTGAGCAAACCTATGATAAGTTTTAATCTTTGCCTATTTTTATGTAGGAATAATTTTGGTCAAATATTCATGGCCGCTTTCGCGATTTCAAAAAAATAAAACAACCGTATATGTGGAGTTTGGCTTACGGGGAGCCGACGTACCTTTAAACGTATGTATGGTTACTTTGCTTAAACTTCTAAGGAACTGTCTTGTTTGAAATTCATTTTACCAGCCCTTAGGGCTGAAAGGGTGTTTAATTTAGGTACTAAGTTCCCTCCCTTGGTTTTTCTCCTTACATCGGCTTTTGATTTGTTCGGTTTTTAGGTAAGAATAGTCTATGATAGTGAAATTTTGTGCTCATGGAGGAATGACAACCTCGAAATATCCCGTTTTGATAAGTGTTGTAAGTTTGCGCATTTTTGTAAGCACCACATTTTTTACTTAAATTAATGCAAAAATGCGCTGATGGTGTAAGCCTGCAGTGAAGATACCAGGGAAAAATGAAATTGCAGTGGAGGTTGCGCCAAATGTTTATACCGTAAAGCAAATAAATAACCCCTCAAGAGATTATTCAAGAGGTCCCGTTTTGATAGACGGCAGAGCTTTTACGTGTGCAGGCACTCATTTCTAACTCCACCAGCTTTTAATGAACTATAAGGCAATCACATGGTAAAGAGATGGGCCTTTCTCTGTTTAAATTAGTTAAGTACAGGAAACATCCAACAGTGCCTCATTCTTGCCCAGGATTTTCTTAAAAAGTTGACTTCTGCTACAAACTCCCACTCCACGACACCTGGTCCTATTCGCACCATCTCCGTATTGCACAGTTCCAAGTCGTGCAATAATCTTTGTTGGAAAATTCAGATGGGGAGGGAATAGTAGCTGTCTCCCTCTGTTCCATACCAAAGTACAAACATTTTTGCCCTTTTTTGGAACGCAAGATGAGATGTGAGGGCTTGCAATGTCCAGCGAGGAATTCTTATTTTCTCTTTGATTTGCTAATCCTTCCCGTTTCTGAAGGAGACGTGTTTCGAGTAGATGGGTTTTCGGTATGCTTGCCGTTTAACTTTCAACAATAAAATTACGGAAAACAACTGAACGGGTAGGTCGTTACACACGAAAAACGATCAAGAGGGGATGAAGTGATGCGTGGTTTACAAGTGCGACATAGGTAGTGACGCAACTGTGAATAATCAGCTATAAGTTTCTTCGTTTGGCTCTAGAAGGCAAAACCTATTTCTCCTCGCGAATTGATTTGCCGATGAAGTTTCAAAGAGAACTCTGAAGTGAAACCCATTTGCTAGTCCTTCATGACTCACAACTAATTACGTAATTATAGGAACTTATTTGTTTATTAAACGATTTTGGGACTGTGGACTTCACTTGGACTGCTGCCCTCCTATAATCGAGCAGCAATCTGATTTCGAAGGTTAAAAAAAAGAAATCATGTTCATCAATTTCTAAGAGCCTTTCATGCTGATCCAAAATGGGAGAAAATATCACGCCCAACCGATATACTGTGTGAGCTCTTGCAAGTTTCTGCGCACACTAAGGCAACGCAACAGTAGTTTGTGCCATAAATTCCATGAATTTTTCAACTGTTTGATCAAATAGTTGTCCAAGTTGACAAAATTAATGAGTCGGTTGTATTGATAACGTTTGAAATTGATTAATTTTCTTTTTATCAACTAAGCATGGAAAAAAAACCAATCTGAAGACTGTAAAATATTTCGCGGCAAATTCCGCCGAGCGGGCAGCACCGAATACAGCTCCATTCATCTTGATGCGGGAGGTGGCTTACTGTCCGTCTCCGTCGACTGGACGCAAGAAGGTACATTTAAAAAGTAGACAAAACTAGGTTTGGTTTTAAAATATTCCAATTCAGCTTATTAAGTATTTGCGTTTTAAGGTGTCTCCAGCGAATACCAGGATTGTGTGGGTAAGATGCTTCACATTAGTTTTCTTTTATTGCTTTTTCCTTTCGTTTTTTTGCTCGCTTTGCCTTCACTTTCTGGTTCTTTCATTAAAATTTGACATTGACTACTACCGACTACCACGATCTAACTGTAACAGATATTATTTATTGTAAAACTATGTACAACTAAGAAGAGATGTAATGTAGCTTTATTTGAACATATCTGCCTACGTCTTTCTTCTTAAAATAATTACCTTAGGTTTCTTTGAAAAAATGGGAAAATTATGATGCAAGCCACAAGAATAACTGGAATAGTCTAACCAGTAAAACAAGTGTTCTTACGTTTTTAGCTAACTATTTTTGAATATAAGTATTTTCGCAGATCCCCCAGAATGTAAACCGGTCTTGTAGACTAGTTTCTCTATAAAGATGCTGACTCCAATGTTCATAGAAATTGTAACAATCACAACGTTATGACAGAAGGGCTGGAAAGCTCCTGTCATGGCCCCGAGGCCATGACGACTTAGACGACTGCGCAGTCAAATGCAGAGTCAAGCAAACAACCGAGCTACTAAACAATGCCAATCGCCAAACAAACAATTGCATGTAATTAGCTTATCTAAGTACCACAAATTAAGCCAGCATGTTAAGGGTTGGATGCAAAAATGCCCTTCTAATCCGTGTAACTTATTCCTCAACCACCGTATTTTCCCTCCACCTCTCATTTCGCACCCTCAGAAGGAGAGAGATCTGGCACGTATTTGGGCGGCACAGAAAATGTTTGTGTGGAAGCAAGGTTTGGGGAGAATCAATGTGTAGCCACTGCTGGGAAACCAGTGGCGTCTGCTTAGCCACGACGTTCGTGTAAACCTACGGCTTGTCACCAAAAGGCACACTCAAACAAGCATGCGTTGTGGATCATACTCAAGCTAGGAAACGGAGAATCTGGCACCTGTTCTCAGGGTACTTTTCGGGCAAAATGAACTTTCACCCATTAAGGCGCTTAGCTGCCACCAACTAAGTCAACCTCACGTGCATGAAATTCTATCTTTCAAGTTTGTTTGGCCTGATAAAATTAAGCATTAATGGCGCTCAGTACTTCCGATTCCACGAAGCTCTTCAGGAGGAAACGGTCGAAATTGGAATTCGCTTTGCTAGGATCCACACAAGGTATTTGCTAGGCAATTACGTTCTGCTTCAAAGCTTTTGCTGAACTGGCATAGTCACAGTTTTCATCCACCTGTAAAAATGCCAATGGGTAGCAGTGACAAAGGAAATACGCAAAACACCTTCCAAGGGCATCAAGTAGAGAATTGGGTCCCTTGTAGAAGGAGCGCCTGCTGTCCCATCGGTCCAGGCTGCAGCAGTTGACTGGCTAGCCGTGAAATGGGTAACCAAATGCTTTTGAAAACCGCCCACGACGTTGTCTTAATAAGCAGTTGTACTGGCGACTTGAAATTAGCCAATTTTAAAATGAACCTCCTGAAAACACTATAAATCCACAGGTAAAGAGTGTAAACTGTGTCAGGGTTACGTGGCACCAGTTCTGAGGTAATAGAATCACCCTAGTTAAAGTGCTTTTGTGTTATTTCATCCAGAGTAAATGTGCCTTAAAGGTCTCTAGGTAAGATTTGCAATCGTGTGGCTTCATGATAAGAGTGCCTCAAAGCAAAGGCGTACTTATAGGTGACCGCGTGCAAGACCTTGGGAACTAGTAGAGATAAGTGAGCTCTCGAGAGCTGGCGCCAGATTGATTGAAGTAACTTAGCAATGCTGGCATGATTTACTCGTTGCTGTCACATGCCAGTATCTGGCATTCGATTATTAAATTTTGGACGGACAAACTCACCGAATCATCCAGCATTCAAGCCGATCGGGCTTTTTTATAATTGGCGGAGTTTTAGGCGTCGTTACTAAACAACTTTGTATTATTGAGGAGTAAACAGCACAGTGACGGCTTGGATAAACACTCTTCTGCCAGGAATGGCATGACAGCGCGTCTGGTCACCTCAATGCAGCAGTCATTGTGGACGCTACTGTTGCATTTGTTTGTCGCCGTGACAATTAATGCCTTAACTCAATCCTCAGTGAGCCCTGAAGTAAACCTATTGAAAACCCACGGAAGGGCTAGCGGACTGGTAGAAGCGAGGAGAAGTCAGGCATTTCCATCCTTCGATCACCCACCCACTCCATTATTTTTGCGATTCTTGGGGTGAGAAGGTGTGAAAATTTGCATGTCTCGATCCTAACTGCGCCATCCGAGAAGCCTTTCTCATAACATAACTAATTACAGAACTTCCACTTCTCATAGAAATGCCCTCAACTGTATCTTCGAGTTGATCAGGCTTTTGAAAAAAGTACGCAAGTTCTTTAAAGACAAACAACAAGTCGTGTTGTTCCGTCACTTGCATGAAACGGCGCAGTGGTATCGCCCTGCTTTCATTGCCTTGGGAGCACAACCAGAGCAGAACACGAAACCGAACCAGACAGGGTGGGATGCTTTTGCACCTCTCGTGACTAGACAGGCGGATAGCTGACCTCACAAAGAGGCCACCGCAACACCAACATCGACGAGGATCGTCTACCGCCGACTCAAGGGAGGGGCTGTGGCTGCCGCTCTGTAATGGCGATAACGGTGGCTGATAAATGGAAACAGAGAAGGTGCTCAATCGCGTGGATGACCTGCCCTGTTGTGTGCTTTTTAAAGGCATGTAAAACGCAAAGCTCACTAGTTCAGTACAGTGGAATTAAGCAGCTCACCTAGCCAGTGTGGGGCATAAATGCGGACACAGGGGTTACGACTACTGACTCGGTTAATCAAAAGTGTGTATACGACTCAGTTGGCGTTGGGAGTTTGCTTAGATGAGCACCCCAACGATATGTAGCGCTGCTCACCAAATGGGTATAAATGTATGCGGATATTAGCGACCGGTTTACACCCTCATTTTCCCAACTCTTCTGCGGGCAGATAACGCTTTGTTCGTCAACCTTTCTGCGGCTAAGCACCAAGATTTTGGAGGCTTTACCACAAGCAGAGTGGTTGGCAAAATCAGGCAGCACCATCCACCACAATCATGGTCGGGATAGGCGGTCTTTAAGTTCCCCTTTTGTGAAAGACAAATAAGCAATTTAGCATCAGTAATTATTGGGGTCAATTGGTGCTATGTTTTACAAAGAGTAAAGATATCGCGCGGACCAAGGCTTGAAAAGAGGGAGGGAAAGAACAGCTGTGGTGTGAAGAGGTTAAAGTGTCCACCTAACTTAGCACCATTAAACAAAGCTAAATGCATCGTTGAGGAGGGAAAGCCTTTTGTGCCGTCATGCATTGAATATCGTTAGCAGGTGAGTATGCACATGAAGGTGGAGTAATTTCGATAGAAATTGTCAAGCAGGCACCTAAAATTTTGACAGTTATTCAGACCGAGGTCGATAAATTAGAACTCTGTTTATTTTTTCCACAAGGTTCTCAATTTCAGTTTTGCTTACTAAATTATTCACAGATATTTTAAATTATGAAACTACACTTTTTGTAAATGATGCCGTTGTCATTGATAATGTAAAAGTTAATGCTGGCGTTAACTTTTCTTCATACGCATGATAGACTCCAGGCAAAGTAGCTTGCATCAGTCATCTAAAAGGCGCCCACTGTATCATTCCTTCTTTCTTCTCCTATCATTCAAACGTTCCCGCCAGTACCTCATTTTTGCCTCTTCCTACTCAAGAACTACGAGTGGAAGAGGGGAAGATTTCAGAGCACATTCCTCTCTTTACTCATTTATACATAGTTTTGATTTTCTGTAGTTTTTAATAATCTTCCTATGAAGAACAATCGTGATGGTAATTCCGGTTCTGTAACATGCTTTGCCTCTGGATTTTAAAGACCGGCCCTAAGTCTTATTTGTCGAATAGAAAAACTTAGGTATTGTGATACCCACCTCGAGCTTGGCTAAAGATGTGGGGAACCACCTCCCTCTCCACCATGCCTAAGTGGAGTGCCGGGCATTCTGAGGAGTACGCTCGTTGCATCGTCAGGTAGGACTAAAGTATTCCTACATTCTACTTTCCTCCAAAGAAGTGATTCATTTGACTATGTTGGCCCATTGCCGTCAATTTCATATCGTTGGACAAAGAGGAACGAATGAAGGCATTAAATAATCAAGCCTCTGTAAGAAATTAGAGTGTCTTCCCACTTTGAGGAGCGATGACAACTGCCCAGCCATGGATTTTGTCCGATCTGCACGTCTCCCGCTTTTCAATCAAGTGAATTCAAACTAGTATATATTGCGATGGAATGCGCAGTTGCATTTCAAAAAAGTTGTTTTAAAAAGTGCACTTGCAGAACCGTAGTAAGTTTGTTCCCACAAAAAAAAACAACGAAGAAATTGTGGAATCGTTTGCTTCAGGTGTAAACAGCCTTTTTGCGGAACCCAAGATTATGATAGTCACTTTGGCAAATGCAAAGCAGGCGTCTCTTCAGTAACTGTTGGATCTGTTTTGCACCTGAATCGAGCTTGCTTACCGTCGCCGCCAACCCACTATGCAGTAATATTATTGTGTGGAAGGGATCCGCGCAGCGAAAGGAGACCGCGCAGGTAAATTAAAGACACCACCATCAGGTGATCCGGCTATCGTAAAAAGGGGGGGCAAAAGCTTTCGCCCACCATGGACGTTTCATTTTCAAGGTCACGTTTAAGGCACTCAACGACTGGGTCGGTTCGGCATCATACGGTTTCATAAGAACTGCTCAACTAATTGGCTTTCACAATTCTTCAGCCGTGCGATCACAAATTACTCATGTGAGAAGAAACAGATAGAGGGTAAAAAAGGTGGAAAGTGAGGCTAAAATTTCGCACCCTATTTATTTCTTGAGAAAAAGGAGGAAGAAGCAAAAACATGACGCGAATGTTTTTTTCCACAGTACCAGCTAAGTCTCAACTAGGAACGGAAGGTACGCAAAAAGTACACGCAAATTATGACTACTGCGTCTTTGCACGTATAGCAGCGCGTTTTCCCGTGACGGCCTGGAAGCCAGAGGTTACACTCTTTACCGTCACTCGCGATCGACACGTTTTGCATTGGAGGAAGAGGAGTCGTGAGTCTCTTGATAATTCAGTATCGGGCGATTGACAAGTGCTGCATAGTACGTAGGTACCTGGGGAGACAATAATATTTACGCTAGCAACGTCCACTCCACTAAAAACCTCCAATAATTTACATTTCAAAGTAGTCCGAGCAAGTTTCGTAAGGCAGCATGAGTCGCTTTTAGAAAGACAAATATTATTTTCAGTTATCAAAGACGAAATGAGGGAAGATTTACCATTGATAGGTTTAGTTATTCTCCAAATAGGCTAGTGCCATAATGGGCCGGACTGAAATGTGTCAAAGATGACGTCATCTCACACCTTGATCAGCGATAAATGAAATCTGAGGAAACTTAAACGCCGATTTATCTCCCAGTCTCTTTACATCGGTAGATGCAAATAACTAAAGCTAAGTAGAGTGCCCTGCTTTCTGATAACTTCTATTGCATTCGGTAACATCCCAGGTAGATCTTTCAGGATAAAATTCCTCTTTTTTAACAGGTACTCAATCAAACGCGCATCATGCTGTGAAAAAGTTTGCAAAATCTCTTTCACTCAAGAAAATTAGTAGCAAAGCTGTCTTTCTCCATAAAACTAATGTCCATAAAATACCATTTTTCTCAACCAGATAGAAGCTTGATAAATAAGCTTTTACACGAGATTTCAGCAGTAAAAACAAAAAACTGGTTCTATTTCCTTTGCGTTCTGCATCTACTTCGTTTGCTAACCAGTTACCCTTAAGTTCGCATGCAATCATAACAGTTCCCTTGTGCTGCGGGAATGAGACTTCCTTCCCAATGACTCATTATTTATGGCTTTTCCAGTGAATAATTTTCTCTAAGTACAAACGTTTGGGTTGTATCAAGTAAATGAGCCTCAACCGTACTTTTATTTGCTTTTCAGTCAGCAGACTAGTATCCATAGTACATCACACACAAATCAAACAGTCTTACTAGAATAAAGTGGTGACTTAGAAGTGCTGTTCGTGCGGGTAGGACTAACGATATATTTGTTGCTCAGTATTTGAATACAAGTTATTACTTATAATTAGTCAGCTATCCAACAAGTAGAAATGCACGGCGCCTTTTTATAGAACGTGAAAAAAATAAGGAACAAATGTATAGCATTAGAATCTTACTATCATCCGTTTTTAATACATAGTCTTCATGATTCTCCCTCTCCAAATATACTATGGGTGCGAACCACTTGCCCCACCACTCGAGTTAAGTCTCAAGGGAAGATGCTCTCCACGCATCAATTTCGGATTAGGGCCATTAGCGATATACAATTTCTTATTGCCACTAGGGGTAAAATGCCAAACTCAACGAGACACATTTGTCAGAATTAAATTATTTACTTGAACCGTCCCCTGATGGGAAGATATAAGCATCCGCGTCTCTGTTACAAGTGAGTCCAACTCGATTCGTCAAGCAGACAAGCGTCGAGTTCAACCCACATTTAATAGTGTGAGGAATCAAAATACGTCAGATAGGTTGCAATAACGGCTAAAATATGTCGCCGTTATTTTAGTCAACGATGTACAAATTTAAGAGAGCATTAAAAGTGCCACGGACTTCGGGGAACATCTTAAAACCAGTCCATTAGCAAGAGCATTTCGTAAACTCACGGGCATAGTTTCGCAGCACCGGTTCAATGTGCTTGGCCTGATACTTTCCCCTAATCAATAGCGCCCCGTTAGCATCCACTGAACCCGTAGTACCCAGCTCCGCGAACAGGTACGCAGAGAGGTGCGCCGGGTCACGATTTAGAGAGCGACAGATGCCATTGAAATTGGTGAAGTGGGTCTTCTTGGTGCCTACTCGAGCCATGCAAGGCGGTGCCATCACCAATCGGCGTTTCGTGTCAGACATGAGCTCTGGATTGTGTGCTTGGATTTGGGCAAATACTCGTGCCAGTAGCATATCGTAGGGATAACCAGTGGAGCTAGATTGAGCTGCGCCTTCGGTAGCATTCTTTATCGGTGCCTCCGTTTCCATACCGCCTTGAGCGGATTCGACAACGGCGGTGGTGGGGGGGCCTTGAGCGATCGGCACGGAAGACTGGTGATCAGATTCATTGAGGGGTCGAAGAGCGCCCTTCTTTTTCTTCTTCTTTTCACCAAATGCAAGCTCATCCAGTTGTTCAGTGATCGACCCTACAGCTACGGGTTTCTTTTTTGCCGACAGTGCACTGGTAGAGACGGTGGCTGCATCGTTAGATTTGACGTCCTCAGCAAGCTTTGCAGGCGTAGGCGCTACCTCGGATTGAGACGGATCGGGAGGGAGGAAATTCTTGGACTTCTTCTTTTTCTTACTGGAAAAGTCCAATGGAGTCTATGGTAGAAGAAAAGGTAAACTGGTAGCACATTGATCGGAAACTCATCAGACCCGTTCTTGTCTCAGGAGTTGTCACAATTAGCCATGGGGCCGTCGTTATGGTTGATACGAAAGTACACCAATTGAAGACGCAAAGAGCGACGTCTAAAATAAGGCTAAGCCTATTTAGATGATGTTTTTCGTGTTTTTTTCTGGTTTTAACGGCGAAGTTAAGAGGATGACTTGAAAAATATTCAACTGCGATGACAAGCCCCAACAACGTCGACATCGAGTTCACCACATGATTTTTGCTCCTGGTAAAACAGAGCTCGTCTTAAGATAGTCGAACATTAGTGCCACTGGGATACAGCACCTCACCCAGCAGGGTGAATTCACACTTCAGCATATAAAGGGTTGGCTTCTACGGAATACGTTTGGTGAGCTCTTATAAATTGCCAAGAAATACCTCCATCCACAGCGTACTAATCAAGGCAATATTGCCAAAATACGTGAAGAGTCATCAATCCTCAAACCGGTGGGACTCTTGATAACGATACGTATTTAGAATGATACATTTATCGGCCTAACGCGTGACCTTTGAACAGTTGTATTGCCATCGTGACAGGAGATACATAAGTATAGCTACTGAAATCTTCCAATTCGGGTAGCTTCAAGGATTTATAATTTTAAGGGAACAATCAATTTGCGAATCCCACAGTGGTTGCAACCCATCTAATCTCTGAATCCGTCGCTTATTTTATTCGTCTTCGTTGGTGTTACATAATTATGAGAAATTTAAGTCCAATAATAACCACGGAAAGATCGTATAGTGCAAATAAAACTCCATGAGAAGGGGAAACACCATGAAGACGGTTCAGTACGGTTCAAGTCAGTAATTGTGGTTTGAAAATGTGAAACGACCATCTAGACGGAACGGCTTAAATATTTCGCTAGAGTACCAAAAAACGAGTGCAGTCATTAAGCAATCAAAAGCAGGGCGTTTTACAAGTCTGGTGGAATAAATTGCACAAAAATGCACAATTTCTTTGGAAGTTATTGGTGAGCCTAGATGGATATCCAAAGTAGACAGACGAAACGAATAAAAATGAGTACTGCAAATGAGCTGCTGTGAGAAACCAAATCTGGAGAACTATGGCTTCACAAAACCAAATTTCAAGCTCGGAGAAAAGTCTACCAATTATTCACTAACGGACTAAATTAAAAGACTGCCTGAAATTCTAGGCATGAAGAATACAAATGGAACCTACCAGAATTAGCTAGTATAATTGCTACGTAGGGACCAATAAGCCAAAAATGAAACGGAAATGAATTTGATTGATTTTTTGCGCCACTAGACTTTTGAAAGGAAAAGATGCCAAGTTGAGCTGGGCCATTTACCAGAAACAATGACTCTAAGGTGTATTGATGGCGGACAAATGCTTTATTCAATGATCTGAATTCGAAACAATGAAGCAACTAAAAGGGAAGAACGTCAAGCATCATTGTAAACGTACAATCCCAAACTGATGACACTGGAAACTGCCTTTAAAAGAAAGCGTAAACACAAGAAAAGAATGGGCTTGTAAGGTAACTCCACGTACCGTTTGACTATCTACCATTGCCCGCGTGGAAAACTGAACGAAGCGCTAATCGCGATTATTCGTAGTTTGTGCACGACCACCGGATTCCAATGTCAACGTTATTGTCAGCCAAATTACATTAATAGCTTTAAAAAATAGTGACCCAACAAAAATCTGCGTATTTAAATTTTTCGCATTGTGTTAATGTATGGAATGATTGGTCGCTTAGTTTCCTTGAACACATTCGGATACCAACGATGGGTCAGTGTTAGTTCGTGCTTTTCGATACCCTGTTCGGGTAGGCGGTCGTACTAGCGGTTCGGCTTCATATAATTCCTGACTGTGTATTTTATAATACGGTCCCTTTTTATAAATTGGAGTGGATTATGTTCTATTCATCTTGTCAATGGCTTTACTTTGCTTTTTTGCACGGATCTGTTCAAACTGTGATTGTAGTGAAATTGTTCCTCTAAATTAGTTTCTAGACCAATACGTTTTGTGAATTTTTTATTTCCTTGGATTTCGTACCAATCTCTATCGATTGCAGACCGCGTACCATCCATTTCACAGATTCGCACTATGTTGCAATCAAAGTATCGATTTAGAAAGGTATCCTCCTTGTCTAACACGGTGCAATAGTCTTGCTTCACTCACTATAACATAAATAACTCGTTCCGCTCTATCTTAATCCAAAAATCTGTATTCTGCTTCTCGTGTCTTTTCTAGGTGACACGTTATTTGATGTCCCTTCCTAGTGCTTCCGATTCTCTGGTGGCATCACGAGTTGGATCCGAAACACCGACATCATCGATCATGAGCACCTCTGAAGGTGGCGGTTGTCACGAGCCCAAGTCTGCGCCTGTCTTTCTTCCAGTCGGGGCCGCTGTCAGTGCAAAGTATCGCGGCGCCTTTTGCGAAGCGTCGATCGAAGGAGTGACCCTTAATTATCGCATTCGAGTTCAGTTAAAGGATAAAAAAGTGAGAATTATTCCCTTACACTTTGATTCTGCTTACCGTCGCGTCCGCGTCATCTCTGAGCCTCGAAGTATTTTATTATGCTACATTGAGTTAGGCTTGACATCACAAACGTGAAAATTAGGAATCCAGGGCAATCAGGTATCGACTTATTACATTGTTTTCCTTCCACATTTTCGGTGTCGCCTTTTACTTCGTCTGTTACA
Source organism: Taenia hydatigena (assembly GCA_036345935.2). Taxonomy (NCBI): domain Eukaryota; kingdom Metazoa; phylum Platyhelminthes; class Cestoda; order Cyclophyllidea; family Taeniidae; genus Taenia; species Taenia hydatigena. The sequence goes on from JADWOT020000009.1 coordinate 1,176,628, forward strand.
ATGTTCCACTCTGAAGTAGGGTAGACATAAAAAATCGCGATGTTGTTGACTTTTCTGTTTTGCCTCCTCAGGTTTAATCGTTTGCATCAGGTGGTTTTCCTCTGTTTTGATCTAAGCTTTCAGCTAAGGAAATTTGGGCTGCCATTGTCTTTTGGTAGTGGACTCAACTTTCTTTGTCGCCAATGTAACGCTCGGGTCATCTCTGAAGGTTCATTTCCAATGGGTACAAAAGGCTAACAGTGTCCTGGATATGTTGAACCAACCTCCTTGTCGCCATTGTGAAAATTCTGTTCTGTGAGCAAACACAATTTAAGCATTAGTTGAATTCTCCTCTCTCCGTACTTTAGGGCTGCGTCACTCTAGACAAGAACAATGTTCTCTCCGGCAATATCGAACCCAATGCAGAGGTTTCTGTGCTCATCAAAAGTGGGGATTTCGCCTCAACCAGTCCACAGACTGCATCGATCACCCGCATCACTGATCTCAGTCTCTACACGGTTGGTAGGTTCTGTTGGATATTGCCTACCCGTCTGGTCTCCCACTTACTCTCAGAGACGTTATAAAGTCTGTCAATCTCAAAGTAGGCTTTTAATGTGAAATATTAGTTGCACTAAACATTGTTGGAGTCTTGTCCCATAACCGCTAACGGCAAACCTCAGGCCGTGGCATGGGTCACCGCAGTCAGGCATATTCGTTACCTGCCTCTACTTATGAATGGCTGTGACACCAGTGTCATTCCGAAAAATCCGTGTTCTTTTGGCATGGATTCAATGTCAACCGATTATTAAAGTTTATTCACTCCCCAATCTTCCACCAATTTTTTGCAGTATCAAGCATGGTTTAATAATAAAGGCATTTCTGATGCTAATGTGGTGACGGTAGCTGAATAATTACAAGCGAAATCCATTGTTTGTGCTTTCATGATATGAGGCATTTTTTTTTGTCTGTTCGACTCAGATCTCACTATGTTGCAAAGCTTAAAGTCTTTATCAAGGGTCTGCACGATTCCCACAACCTTCCCCTTGGGGGTCGCAAGGATTCAGCCTTTCATGGCGCGTACTTTCGTTTGGTGTCCTGTTTGGCTTGGTAGCTCAGGATTCTTGTTGATCTTTAGCTTTTTAGTTGTCCCCAAAGCGATTGTGAGGTGTTCGCTCCGGGATTAGGCTATCCACCTATAAGGAGGCTGGAGAGGCCAGTGGCATAGAACTCTATAGCTCAAGTGCTGAGATTGTGTTGCATGAAAATAAATGGTCCCGCTTTTCCTTGTAACAATTCCTTACTGTCTCGAGTTACCTATGCAAATTTGCCAAGGTTTGAAGTGTTTATTAGGTAACAACGTAGTCATTTATTTTTTCTTTAGTCTTTTTCTACTTATTGCTAGAATTACATTAGTGACTAAGCTTCAACCTCTCAACAAGATGGTGAGGGACAATGATAGGCTAATCGGTCCTAGTTGGTCTTTTTTGTTTTTCAATCTAGTTTTTGACGATGGCGATAAGCGTAGCCTAAAACGGACGCAACTAGTACTGAAGGGTGAGCGCCACTTCAAGGAAAGCGAAAGCCTTGATCGTCTACCCCTGACGAATCCTGAACAGTTCAAGCAGCCTGTGATTGATCGTAGCAGGAGGTATCAGTAAGTGGAAATGTTTTTTGTCTTGATAAAGGCTCTTTTAAATCGTTAGAAGACGTAACTAGTAGACTACACCTGTCAACTATGCGTAGATCGAATAAATGCTTTTCATGTTATGAAGTGTTGACTTGTGTTCTTGCGTGAAGTAACTGATTACTTCACTGTATCTTCTGAGGACTTTTTTCTTTCCAAACCGCTCCTAAGTGCATTTCCGGAAGGTACATCACTACTCAACTCGACTTCAACATGCTTTATTGGGGTCTGACCACTGTTGGCTTATTACGGCATTTCGAAGTGTGTTGGGTGAATGCACTGAAATGCAAGTTGAGCTTAAACAAATAAACTACGGCCGCACTTATTTACTCTAGTTTAATGTACTCTACATTTTGCCGTTTCAGGATTTGTTTCGTGGGTTCTTGTATCAATATTGCCAGTCATCACTTCATCCTTGCCATTTTGGAAGCGCCTTTTTTAACCGTCTTAATGACTTATCAAAGGCCAAGGTATTTTGGGTTTAGGAAGCAGCATTACCATTTGCCAACTTTTTGTGCTTTTGTTTGTTCATTGGCATAGATATTGGGAACATTAGCTGTAAGAAAAGCACCTTTGCTTAAACTTTATTGCTTTGGTATTGAATTTATCACGCAATTTCCCACAAACATGGCCGGAGTTGTCGTCGAACATCAACTAGCTCTGAAAAACATTTCAAGAATTCAAATTGGCATGTTCTGAGAAGTAGCGTGCAGATGAAAAATGTGCGGATATCTATTCATTAGTCTCTGTGTACATCGGTCATGGCATTATTAATAGCTGTAACGAGTCCTTTTTATTGTTGGCAAGGCTGTTGGTAACCCTCCAAATGGCCTAAAAATCATGGAATTCAAGCTGGGGAGTCCAAGGAACTGAATCGACTGGGATAATTTTTGGGCGTTCATTTCTGGGTTTTCCTTTCTCATTTCTCTTTCTTATAATTTATATTGTACCTCGCAAATTGGTAGTTTCAAAGCATTTAGCTGGTTAGGAAAATTTTTATTCTGGAGCGCTGTTGTGGACGAGATATTGCGGGTAGAAGCTGTGGTCACAAAGGACTGGCGTTCTCTTTTACTGATTTTGCAGCACGATATATGAAGCTGATTTTTTTGCAGAGGCATCTTTGAGGAACTCACGGACTTTGTCTTCCAATTTTGAGTTCGGTCCTTTATCCACTTGGAATTGGATTGTTGATCTCAACCAGGGAATCCTCGTCGCATTTGGCTTTTTGTATTAAATTTACACCAGATATCACATAGAGGTGGAAATTTCTGCCTGCGGCGTCTAGCAGAATTGGGTTTCTTTGGTGCGACATTAAACTGCTTTTCCGCCATGGAGAACAATTCGGCCCCCCTTTTGCCTTTCCAAGGTCCAGTCTGGACGATGATGACGATGCTGAGGAGGAAGACACTCGCTCACGACGCCCAGATGCATTGAATGCAGTCGTAGGCGAAGAGGGGGATGAAGATAGGGAGGAGGATGAAGAAGAAGAGGAGGAATCCACTACGCTGGCAGATATAACTTCTCTAGCAGACGAGGAAGCAATGGCGGCTGCAGCAGGACGAGAGGCGACAAAAACACCAACTGGTGATGGAGATCGACAAAAATTGAGCACCACAGCTACTATCACCACCCCAGCAGCAATAGATGAGGACGATGCCGCTGCAAATACTACCGATCCCGCTACTTCTAGCGGTGGACATGACGAGAATGACAGTTATCATCGCCTCCTTGGCTCCCTTGTAATGATCGATATGCCAATCGTTTCAAAAAGTGCGTTTGAACTTTTCCTTTTTTAATTTCGAAATGCCAGGCTTAACTGGCAAATTCAATTAGCGGTTCTCTATAATGTGATTCTTAGTTATGCAAAAGGAGGCATTTGGTTTAGAGCACTCCAGAACTGGTTATCATTTTTTCAATAATGCGTTACTTTAATGTAAACTCCGCATTACGCTTAACAAAACCAGGTAAGGCAGTAAGAATATCTATTGCAAGGTATCACCTTATGCAATGCTGTTTGCTATAGCCAAAACACCTCTCGTAGGCCGAAAGTGGCATCTCAGAAGTGCGTCTCGTCTTCTTCCTTTTATCTTGATATTTTCAATTGCAATGGTACTCAGATGCCTATCAAGCGTTTCATTCTGTTAGAATTGTCAGCAAAAGTTGACGCCTTTTCGATTGCCCTCTTTACGTGGGTCTCTGTGGATTCAGTCATTCATAGTGGATATTTTCTTTATGTGATGTTGTAGTGTAGTATCCATTCAATTTGCACTGTCTCCCATTCATGGCCACTTCTGTTTTGGTTGTCGTAGCGTAGTTGGCCCCTTGGAAATCACCCATGAGAGAGGGGCGATGGTCAAACATTGTTTTTTTTTCGCGTAGGTCAGGGAATTTTGGTTCTATCTCCGATAGTACATCCCACTGACTTTGCATAGCTATAATACTATGATTCCAGGAAATTTTATAAATACGACGGCTTTATGGAATTACTATCTCTCATCCATTTCTACCGGCACCTTGTTCTCGTTTTAATGCTGCTCAGTCCTTTGAGTCCTATTTACCCAGAAATGCTCAGGTGCCAAACAATTTGACTCGATTTCCACTACTTCCAGATGACTCCTCCATCCTTTCCACCCCAACTGGAGATGCTTCCGCATTAGTCACAGCTTCAAGACGTCGCTACGCCCCCGGATTGGTTACGTTACCTTCTGCCATGCCATCCATCGATCTCAAAGCCGTCTCCTCTGCTTCCAAGGATACTGTTTTCCTCGTGAAGTCATTTCGCGAAAATCGATTGTAAGCCTATGTAACTGACTGACTCCCCTATGGGGTAGTATTCCATCACGATTTATTGTGCTATCTCTAAACACTTTATGGCACTTAAGAATTTTCGGATAACGTAAACGGACAAAAAGCAATGTTTTGATTGCTAGAAAGCCCGATTGTTTCGTTTTCGCGTTTCAGCTACGCAGTCCCAGGGTCCTTCCTAGAGCCTCTGTCTCGAGCCAAAGCCGTCAAATTGGCACATCGGAATCCTGGCCTGCGAACAGCCTTTGAGAGGGCAATTCTCTGGCTGGATCGTCGCGAATTACCCGCTTCTTGGGGCTCCGACTTGGATACTCTTCTTGGCCCTAACTGGCGACCGGGATGTGAGTTATGACTGCTCCAAGTCCTCATTCTTAATCACTTTTTCTGACATTCAGCGATCTCCGATGAAGATAACGTGGAATCCTTGAAGTCTCGTCATTTTCCGTCGTCGGCGGTTGCGAAGAAGTCGCGTCGCCGACGTCGACATCGTTCACTCTCATCGTCTTCAGCTGGCGCTTCTTCCTCTTCGTATTCCGCATCCGACCCATCCGTTTCTATTGGTGCTTCATCTAGTGAAGGCGAAGATGCTAGTCCGCCCCTTAAGAGGAAACCACGTCCTTCCAAATCCATCAAACGTCGTCAAAAGCGTCCCAGAAAGATGTCCTCCATATCTAGGAGCTCTGCAGCCAGCAGCAGTGGTGGTGCCGATGATAAAGTTGACAGTAATGAGGAGCCTGCTGGTGATGAAGGTCGTGGCAGCGACGCTTCGACAAGTTCTGACTCGCCAGAGTACTTCGAGGAAAGGGACAGGTGGATTGCTAAGCTCTATCGATTCATGGATGCGCGTGGAACTCCTATCAACAAGGCGCCGAGTATAGCTAATAAGGATTTGGATTTGTTCAAGCTCTACAGAGTGGGTGTCGTACGTGGGTTGGGTATGGCGGAACGGTAATTGAATGTTAATTATTTTCCTTAATTTTAGAAAGTTGATCGCTTAGGTGGCTTCCATCGCGTCACCTCGCAGTTAAAGTGGGCTGCGGTCTACTCGGAGATGGACTTACCTCATAGCTTTGCTGCTGGACCTAGAAACCTTCAGACGGCCTTCAAAAAGTATTAAATTTGTTTCAAAATCGAAGTCATGCTAACTTGAGTTTTGTAATCATTCATTTCATACCGAAGTGTATCCCCTGAAAGCGTAATAAGGTATATGATACCTCGAAAACTATTGATAGGGACTCATTACCTGCACCTGGAAATCTCTTTCAGCTTCACACGGTCGAGTAACCACCCACTAGAGAGAAAGAGGGGCCAAATGGTGGTTCTCCACCATTAAGAGGAGCTTTCGATTTCTTTGCTCCTATTTGCAAACAGTAGTCTACAATGAGATTTTTTGAAGCAATGGACGCCAATCTATCCATCAGGTTTTACTCGGCGCTTTGAACTTATGGAAATGGCTCGTTTTCTTGCGCTTATCACGGTTATTCACGAGCAGAAACCAATCCTTTTACAACAATGCTTTTGTATAGTATGTATAAATGAAGTGAAAAGTAGGTTAATCATTTTTCGAGCTTACTGCATGTTACTTGCTAATCTATGTGCGTGGGATCAGTTTGCTTAGCCCGTAAGCCTTTCCGTTTCCAGCTGATGTAGGTGTGGATGGACTGTTAAACCATCCGCCTGAGACGTTAGTAAAGGTTGCTTTGTTACTCACGGACTATCTTTAGCCAATAGCGGCATGCAATTATGATAAGTAATAGTGGGTCCTGTAGATTGTGAAATACCTTTCAGTGGTGCAAAATGCGAAGTAAACTGCTTGTCAAAGCACTTTGATTCTGCAGCAATCTAGCCAAGTTGGATCTATTCATAAACCGAAAAGTTCGTACATTTGGGGACCTCGATTTATTGTTGGTTATGAGGCAGAATTCAAGACTAGGGTGATTAACCAAAATTTGATTCGATCTCACCAGCCGAATATCGAAGGGTCGAAAGTCATCTATCCGTCGTTCCGCCACAAATGAGTGATGCACTTAAGATTGATTGGTCAATTGTCTGATTGTTTCTCAGTCGCTTTGAGGAATCACAAACTCCTAATCGCCCTCTTCGTCCATTACAAGTCTTGCCTTCGTTCCTGTGTTGACAAGCTGCCTGAGCGCATGTGTCTAACTGTCTGTTAGGTATCTCTTTCCTATCGACGATCTATCGCGTAAGCTTGGCACCAGTCTGGACGAAATTCCCATTCCTCTACCTCGAAAATCAAAGGCAATCGCATCGTTGACTACCACTCCTGCTATTGCTGGGGATTCCTCGAACACGGGGCAGAAGTCTGGTTCTAAGATGACACCTGGAAGTGTTCAAACGGTGAAAGCACTGATCAAAGCGGATGAGACTAAGAAGGAGGCTGGTCAACGTAGGGCTTCTGGACTCAAGGATGAAAAACTCTTGAAGGTGAGTTCTTGGTGTGTTGCGAAGGCTTTAAGGTGAATGAAAAACTGGAAAATTTCTAGACTTTTTAAGATGTGTATTTGGTCTCTGTGTTGAAACGTGTGGTTGTCATTTTTGTCTGACTTATGTTTGATTAAAGAGCCTGGTTCTGTAATGTTTAAATGAATCTTGGGTGTTATTTTTAATACGTCTGCTACCAGGCTCTCAGAGAAAAAGTGGCTATCACAACCCGGATGTTTTGCATTTTTGATATGGCAATAAGTGTCATTAGCTTTTTCTTGTCATTAACTACTGTTCAAGAACTGACGATCGCCACTATCTAGAACGTTCTGCGACGCAATTTTTTTACCGCTAATTTTCGTGAAACGTTGAAAACGCACGTCATTTATCTGTGACACCTCTCTCTGGTTAAAAAATAGTATAGATGTGTGGCAAGTGTATTAAGTATGGTTGTTTACACTTTTCAACACAAGTGCATGTTCATGGGTGCTTAAAAGGAACTACTGTCCCCCAACTATCTTATGAAAAAATTCAGCTGTCCTCTCCTGTGTTAGTTACTCAATCATCAACCCGCCACATTAGCTCTTCTGAACCTTAGGCTCTAATTACTCAGTGAATGGGTGGATCAAAAGATGTATTCGACTATTTTGCAAGCTTTTCATTGGTCGTTCTCTCAGCATAATTTCCATCCGTTCCTCTTTATGGATTGATCGTGGTTGATTCTGTAACCGGCTGGACGTCCGGAGTGCTCTGCATCCGTCATATGCGTAAAAGCCATTCATGAATTGTCCACTCACTTCGTTGGTACTGACTCCTCAAAAGCTGTACTTGTAGAACACAGCTATTCTTACAAGCTTCAACGAACAGCCGTAAGCTATTTCCTTCCTCCTTTTGCAGTCTCTGTCTATCTTCTTCACCCATCTTCCTGTTGACATGGAAGACCATCAGCAAACAGCAGGAGTCGGCTTGGCGGGTAGTATGATCAGATACGATCATTTTTGTAGTTTTCAATGAAGGTATAACATTATAAAACGGGAATTGCTATTTTGGTAAACTCTTGTTTCCATTTCAGATCCCAGATTATAAGACGAGACTCTTAACTTCATCCACACCCGGAACACCGACATCTAGGCCTCCCTCCAGTTCTGTGGCCTCAAAGCGGACCCTACCTTCCACAGACACTGCACCACCACAGGGGAAGGAAAAAAAAATATCTCAGGCGGCATCATCGGTATTTTTTAATTATTTGTTATTCTCTTCTTCTAGACCCCCTCTTCCGTCACCGACTCTGCCACCCCAAAGATTCGCATTTCACAGAAATCAGTTACACCCGAACCATCGTTTCCACCACCGCTTCCACTTCCGCCTTCTTCAGCACCCTCGAAGAAAGCCACCACTTCAAGGCAACGATCAACTGGTGGTGGAAGTGGGGGAGGATTCTTTGAAGAACCGCACAGCGCAAGCAGTAGTCCTGTTCTTCCCACTTTTGAAAATGAATCTTTAAATGGTAGTGATCCCAGCAGTCCTCAATCCGTAAGTTCAGTTCATTTTCTATCTGCATACGGCGTCTTGAGTAACCCCCTAAAGACCCATTAAAGTATGCCATTACGAAATAACAACTTATTATTTATGATGCAGAAGGGTTGAGAGGCAACGTAGCTGCGATAGCGAGAATAATGAGTTCATGTAAGGCTTAAATTGCTCTGCTCCCTCCTCGGTCACTGTTATTTTTAAAGCACAATGAATCTTCCCGCAATATGAGGAATTTGCATTGCATGCAGTTAGTAGTATATGCTGTAAGTCTAACCCTTGCTTCCTACTCGGCACTTCTCCAATGCAGACTGTATCTAGGATGAATTCGTTTATAGTTTTTAACCCTTCCATAGTGGGCCTCCACAGGCTTGCTCGTCTATAGTAGACTGTTTCTTTCTGTGTCATTTGGGTTTCGAGGCTACTTGACGACATCTGATTTATTTTCTATGTGGGTCGAGTTGGCATGCCACCTCCACCAATTCAGCACTCTGAGTCGTTCCTGAAATCACGGCGCCTTTACCATCAAGGGAATGTCTTGCTGAGGGGCTAAAAGTTGAACCTATGGAGATTGAGTCCTCGTATTTAAATATGCTGTTGTGTTCATTTATTCTACATGTAGCCGATTCCAGTTGGCACTATGGTTCGTGTGCGTCACAAGGGACATTCCTACAAAGCTAAGATCGTTCAACACGTCTACGACTCCGTCCGACCAGCATCCATAGTGGGGGGAGAGGAGAAAGCTTCGACGGTGCCAACAGCAGTACACGGTCAGCTCCGTTACCGCATTCATTATGCTGGGTGGAACGCGCGGCATGATGAGGTTATCGATCGGGAGCGAATTATGTAGGGTTCGCGTCTTCATTGACTCTTTTTTAATCCTGACCAGCTCTTCATCCTTTGTTCATTCTTTTTAGTTCACTAATCAGTTATGTCAGGCGCTCACCCTCTTGTTCTACGCTTAATCTCATCGATCCTGCCTCTTCTGCTTTCTCCGAAGATGTAGAAGCTGTGTCAGATGGCGGAGGGAGGCAGCAAGGGCAGAGGCGTCTGCAGAAACAGCGCGCGAAACAAACCCAACATCAACAACAACAACGTGGCCGACAGTCAGTCAAGCGGCCTTATAGCTCATCCACTGCCTGTGATAGCGACTCTGCAACAGCATCCACCTGCATGAAAAAAGTTCATAGAGCCGCGACCCCGGATGAGGCTAAATGTGAGTGGATGGTTCTTCATTAATCTGGTTATTTCTAGAAGTAGTCCTGTTACAAATTTAAAGGCAGATAGACTAGCAACGTTGAAGTTGAAGGGGCTAGCAATGAGGCATATGTAGCTAAATAATTACTCTAGTGCGTATTTTTGCCCATTGTCACGCATCCTCTTCGGCCAGCACAAGTATTGTGACGATTTGGCAGCGAATGCAAGAAAGGTAAGGTTATCAAGCAATCAATAATCTTGATTTCATTCGTGAATCTAAATATGTTTTACAGATTTCACGCTTTTCGTTTTTACAATGCATCCGAGAGTCTATCATTCGATTTCCAGCCAATGTACGGAACATTGGAGTAGGACAATTTAGAAAACTCAGTGCGGTTGTAGTGGCCTCTTTATTATGGGTCTCCACAGCCTCATTGATTGATTGAAAGGTCCTGTAACGCTTTGGCATCAAAATCAGGATCTTTGTTCCCCTAGGATGAAGTCGACTACGGCTCTAGTTACACGGCTTCTGAATGGTCTCTGAAGATTCTTCAAAGCCTGAAAATTTGGAATTAGCTTCATAATCGATGCTGGCCTATCCGCTAAAATGTACTATTGACGCATTGTTTTACTGCCAGTAGTCTCAAAGCGCACTATGCCGCAGTTTGATTAATGTATGTGGACTATAAGGTGAATTCGATCCTCACCAACTGTTTTGTATTGCAGCCACTTTGAGCAAGAGGAATTTTTGCGGCCCGACAGCGGACACACAGCAAGCGAAGAAGCGTCGCTTCCAAACGGAGAGCAAGTTTGCTGAAAGCAAGCTCAGTAACTCAGAAAGTGAACCGACGCGCGGTGTTGGTCAAGTGCCAGGAAAGTCGATCGCGAAGGTGACGGCGACGACAACGACGGGCACCACATCGGCCACTACCAGCAGTATTGTTGATGCTGCTACCTCGCTGGCTCAGTCGCCTAATTTACTAAAGAAGGTTATGCGCAGTAGGTCAATCGAATCACTTTGTATGGTTCCTTTGATTGTCATTGAGACGAACACATTAGAGGGAAATGCAAAATTTTTCTGCTAATGCTGTCGCCTTGTTGCCCCGATCATTTAAATGAGTAGCAAAAATTTGCTTCGTTAATATCTTATTGCTCTCTTACTGATTTCGTTTCTATTAGCAACTGATCATGGCGTAGAAACGTATGCCTTAATAGCGGATCTCAAATGAGAGTGAAAGCTATACCAAAATATCATAACTTTCACCTTATTTGAAATGCTACTCCATGTTTTACCAGGCAAGCGGAGGAAGAAAGGGAAAAGGAAGAGAAGGGGGAAGATAGGCAGGTTGCTAGGCCGTTTAGCTTTAAATGTTTGCTTGGTTTTTGCTCTTTTTGAACTTTGCTATGCACCCTGCTTATTTATTTCGAATGGCTGAGCACTGTTGCTTTAGTTGTGTCGCCTAGTTTAGTCACTGATTTTAAACGATTGCATTCGCTCTTAGTCCTAATCGCTGGCTGTACTACTGTATCCGCAAAATACATCTTATTCTCCGATGACCCAGCGAATTTTCATCTCACGCATAGGAGCAGTAGCATTTGTTAAAACACGAGTTTAGCGCTTGAAAGAAGGGTCATGTAGATCCGCTCCTGTGTAACGTTCGGAGGTCACTGCTTTGATCTTGTCCTTCATGGGTGAATTTAGTTATGAGTAACATTCCCAGTACATTAATAAGCAGCCATATTTTGTGATTTGCTCGTCTCCCCAAACTGTCATAGTCGCTTCCTCCTAAAATAAGGTTTTTAAAAATATCCCATGTTCCAACATTTGATAAAGTTTAAGCTCATTGGGTGGAGGGAGAAACGAGAGGTGAAAAGTTTGACAAGTACATGAGTGGCATCGGTCGAAAACTTACAGTGATACAGAGGTGAATCGGACAATTTATGCGTAAGTAACCTCAAAACTTATGCATTTTTTTCACAAATGTTATTTAAAGCGGATTTTTTAGGTATTGCGTTGCCGAAAAAATGAACTTAGATAAACACTGTTAGAGAGCTCCAATGGAGCAGATTTCGATAAATACAGGCGAAAGCTGATATTGGCAAAATAACTTTTAATAAGGAGGATGTGGTGAGTGCACACCTGTTTGTGATTATGTATCCACAAGCAGATGTTTCGTATATTCAGGGGAGCCTGTGGATTTAAAATCTTCACCATCTCCAACGACAGTAACAGCGACGAAGGTGGTAACAACACCAACGAAGTCATCTTCCTCTAAGTTAGGCCTAGAGGATATCAGTTCCGATGAAGATGGCTTTCCACCGCAGCAAAACTCCACCCCAGTTCGCCGTCCTACAAACGCTCCATTCAACGTCTCGGAATCTCAGCAATCATTGTCACCGGCATCGCTTCCACCGCCGACTTTGTCTCCACCAGTGAAGCGAATCAAACAGGAGCCGAATCATTCCAAGGCTCCGAGGACTGCTTCAGTCTCTGCGCCGTCGTTGTCGTTAAAATCAGCTAAGGCTCCAACGTTGGCATCGTCGTTATCCGGGAAGGAATCTTCTGTCAAGGTTGGAAGTTCTGTAAGTTTTTGATTGCTGCAGAAGTGTTTTAGAACTTTGAGACTGTTAAACATGATTTATTGCTACCGCTACTTTTTTGCCTTCAATTTTGGGAAAGATATGAGTAGGAAATTTCTCCAATCATATATGGTATGGCTTAATATCCGATCAATTTAATGGTTAAGGTGATCTTCCCTCAAATTGGATGTAGACTTTCTCTGCTTGAGCTGAATCGCCCCAAAAGTAAACGCTACTGAATGCCGAATCATAAAGTAGGATAAACAGTATTAATGAAACTTGCATTTTTTCTCTTCCAGGTCTTTCGTCGTTCCACAGTCACTAAAAAGCTTATAAATCTAAAATCTGAGGAAGACGAAGAACAAAAAGAGGAACAGCAAGAAGTAAAAGAGGACGAGAAGGCGGTAAAGATTCTTCATTCTCCCGAAATCTCTCCAACAGCCCCCTTCTCTCCATCTTCCGCTCTTTCGACCTCACCTCCCTCTCCAAAGCCCAAATCCCCTGCAGTCATCGCTTCATCATCCTCCGACGATGAAGACGACAGAGGAAAGGACAGCCTCATGGCTACAAGCGATGTGTTACCTCGGCTCACTCGCAGTCAGCATCGTCTTATCCTCGGTGACACTCCCCCTGGGGCCCAACTTCTCACCGCCACCGCAAATCCACCAGTAGTGGTGAAGAAGGAAGAGGAGGCTACGGAAGCGGCAGAAATGAAGGAACAGGACAGGGAAGTGATAGCTGCCTCTACAAAGAAGCCAGAGAAAGAGAAGAAGGTATCCGTAGGTGTAGGGAAGAAGATTGGAATTCCGGGCGAGAAGATTGGTGAGTCAAACCTCTTCTGAAGCTACCTTTTGGAGTCAATCATTTCTTTGGAGGCCATGAGACTTAAATGCTCAATCTGTTAGTTGTCATTTAGGCAAATCCTCATTGTCCTTGTTGGGATAAGCTAGGGATCTATGGAACCATTATTTTGCAGCGGAATGGCTTTAAACGTCAGGCTACAATGCGTTATCAATGGACCGATACTGCCCCTTGAAACCGTCATTTTTAGGGCCACTTGTCCATTGGGTCCCCTACGTCAGTACCCTATTCATTCATCGTTACCGTTGTGAAATAGCTCGCGATATTAACAGTGTTGGAGCGTTTGGGTGAATATCTAAAAATTTCGTCCCCATCTATTCACTCTTCTAACTCCTTCGCGTTGTGTTATTGTACAAACGCAGCGTCAAAGAAGGTCCAAAAGGCGGCAGTATCCTCGTCTCCAACTCCAAAGGCTCCCGCATCGTCCCCACCACCACCAGAGCCCTCAACGCCTGGGCTTTCAACTCATCCCCCCTCTCCTATCGGCTCTGTCATCTCAGATTCTACGGAACCTATGAGGCTCTCCCCTCCTTCCGATATGCTTCTTCCGGAACGTAAAATTACGGTTCCTGGGCCTGATCAAATACCCTTCACTACTGCTTTTGGAGCCTCTGGATCTAGTAGTTCAACCCCCGCCCGATCTAGTAGTGCCGAGGTATCTGCAGTGGAAGAAGAAGAAGAGGGGGAAGCAGAAGAGGAAGAAGAAGAGGAAGGAGAGGACACGGGGATATCAAAATCACCTCTGCCGCCTCCACGACCCTCCAGTGGGCGCGGTAGATCTCCACGTGGTGCCTCTGTTCGAGGTGGCGGTGGAAGAAGGCGGAAAAGAAATATCTCTTCAACAGTGAATGCTTCCGCGCCGAACGATGATGCTGAATCAGTGGTATCTTCAGCCTCTTCGGGTTTTCGGAATGGCAGAAGGGTGGGTTTTTTGATAACCTTGAATCAGTTGTTCCTTAGACTGACCTATTTTTTGTCCATTTAGGGTATACGCGGGCGTCGCGGATCTGCCAACGCGACCACGGCAACAGCTGTAAGATGCTCCTCAACCTCTCTAAACTCACTAGTTTCTGAGGGCCTGACTATTACAGGGGGGCCGGGATCTGCGGCAAATACTCCAGCACCTCCCACTCCGACGGTTCGTCGATTTGGGGGTCCTTATTACCCCATTCCCAACTTGGATTCTCTGCCCCCGGGCACTAGGTGTCTGGTAAGTTAAGATGTTCCTCAAAGGCAGAAGCTGATCGACAGGTAACTTTTAATTTAAAATAGCTGGTAACTGCATTTCTTTCATGGGTATGTATTTAAAAGCCTGTTTCATCATTTGGCTAATGCTTCGCAAATCCCTTCATGAATTTTTCCTTACGTATCCGGCATTGTAAGACGGCCTACTCCATTTTGTCGATATTTTTATCCAATTTGGATGCTTTCAACGGTGATGCTCGTGTCGATTTCTGATTGACGTTCAGGTGTTCAGGTTTCATCGTATGTTAATCTTGATCCTGCTTTTCAAAACGTCACTCTCCTGTACTGATTGAATGTGTAGGAGTGTCTTCGTGCCTAGGACAAAGTGACGATTCCACAAAACTACTTTTCTCTTGTTCAGAATCACGACAGATTTTGTGTAGATTATCTATCTAGAAGCGGGCGTTCTGCACCCTGCTTGAATAGTTGCCGGAATAACATTGCTATGTGCACAGGGAACCGTATCTGCGCTCATTCTTAGAACGTTTGCACCGTTCATTTATCTAAGTGGTAAGCATTTCATCCCCGCACCCTGTTTGGAGTGCCTTCTGGTGATAACTACTTGTGGATTTTCGACATTCTTTGATCACCGCAATGTTGCATTCACACAGACAAGCAATATCATTCTGATTGATGGTCTGTTCTCTGGTGTCTATTGTGTGGCGCCACCACTGTAGCACTTCGTACGTACCTGTGACATTAAGTGTCCACTTTTGGCCTGGGCTTAGTATTTATTCTGCGTTGGGGGACTAATTTTGATACTTTCAATGTTTTAAAGATTCTGCAACACCGTCTCATGCAAATTATCGAGGCATGGAGATCCGCCAAGCAAATGCTGAAGGCTGTTGATCAGCGTGCCGCAGCAGTGACAGCGGCGTTATCTTCATCTGCAAATGTGCCATCTGGAGATGCTGGCATCAGTAGTGTCAACAGTGGTGCTGGTAATGGTGGACGTGGTGGAGGTGGCATTGGTGGCGCAACTAGGCGTGGTGGGGGTGGATTTCGTGGAGGCCCTAGACGACGGCCGCCATCTGTGAACTTGGTGGAAGAAATTCCGGCCTCCTCGGTAACCGAGTAGACTGAAAAAAACTGCTACTCGAGCTTGTTTTATAGTCTCCCTCCCTCTTCTTTTGATAAGACTTACGTTAGATTTTCAATGTAAAGTTGACATACGTCCTAAACAATAATACTTTTTATACAGCTATTCGCTGATTTTCGAGATGGCGTTCAATTGTTATGGCGTTTTCAAAGTGTTTGAAGTCTCCACACTGGTTCTTGTGAGGATATCACTGAAATTTTTTCGAGAACTCTCTATGTCGGTTCTCTCTTTTTCATTATTTGTGCTGAGTTCGGTTAAATGGCTTTTTTTTTGGGGGGGGGGGGGGGAAGAAAGAGAAAGGAGTGGCCAATGTGATTGGTTATTATCCAACTCTGCTTGCCAAGGTGTGGATATTTCTGCGAGTATCGCCAACGATACAGGTTTGAATCTACATGCTGGGTGGAATACATGCATATTCAGCGAACAGAAGGGATTGGAGCTGCTGGCGGGACCAAAAGGCCAGCCCACCTGGCGAAGGTACAATAGCCAACTAAGTGCCCGTAATTATAACCAAGGGTAAAACGAGCTACAAGCGTCTTGCGAATGCCACCAAGAAATCGGCGCTTTTCTTTAACATGCACTCACCACATATGGGAAATATCTTTTCTCGGGAAAAGCTACTAAAATGCCTTAGCACTTTCTTCCCTTTTATGGAAATAAAATCAGGCGTTTTTTGGTTGGCTAAAATTTAGTCGTGGCGAAATTAACTACTTTGTTCACTGGGAAAGTCTTGGTGCTCGTATCTAGGTTGTAGAAAAACGTGACGTTATTATGTAGCATAAAAGTAGTGCGTGATTCAACGCGACTTTATTTTCCTTTCTTCTTCCAAAGTATAGCCAGGTTTCCTTCCATTACTCCCTTACTTTGGGATGCAACCGTTTTCCAGGAATGAAATTGCTTGATTTGTCGCATACTAATTGATTAGCATTCCTGTCTGAATTTTCAGATTTAGATGCTGTTAAAACGCGGCATCGTCTCTAGTTTTATAACAAGGGTTTGAAGTCCATCTACTTCCTTACCGTTTACTGACGACTTCGTACATTTTTCAGCGATTGATCAAATTCTGGCGTCGAGGAAACGTTACTGTAAGTATTCCGGTTAAATGCTGCGTTTGCTCATGACCTAAAAACAACCAGTATCAGCGTGTTGTTGACCATTGTTCTTCGAGTTTCAGGCAAAAATACTCTTTTAGTATAGTAGATTTTAAACAACAGAAAGATTGTGTCTAGCAATAGCAGGTGCAACTGCGGAGGGATGACAGCCGTGAGAATGCTACTCTTTCACTTATTCAGAAGGCTTTAATCAACGTCGCCACTCTCCGTCTCTAATACTTGATTCTCTGCAAAAAATGTTGCCCGGTTATCATCCTCTCTGGTGATTAGCGGTTGATTCACTTACGAGTGATACTTCTGCGGTAATTCAATTTCACTGTCAGTCTCCTCTTCTGTCAACCCTCCCGTAATGTGCGATGAGTCTGAAATGCGAAGGTCATTATTTCTGGATTTTGAAAGTGCTTTGCTCATTGTTGTCTCTTTATCCTGAGCGTCGGTAAATGGAAGGAGAATTTTGGTATCTTCTACCGATTGATTCGCTTTCACGAAACGCTTTGTATCAAAGTGGTCATTTGTATCTTCCATCACCAAACCATTAAATTGGCAGGGTTCGGGGTTCACTCTTGTGTATCGAAGATTAAAATTGGCCTTCAACGCTTGAAAGTGCCCGCTCCAGGCCCACATTCTATGGTGAAGAACAATCCTATAAAATTCGGCTAAATCAAACACAATGCAAAAATTTTTAGCTGAATCATTTTTCACTAAACATCTTCACAAAATCGTACTCTTTGTCACGATGAGCTTCGGTCCAAACAAGGGTACAAGTAGGGCGGTACTAAGCCCTTCTCTAGGCGGGATGGTGCCTTCTACTGCCAGTAACTAATAGGCATGTAGAATGTGCTTTCATCTATCGGTAACCGTGATCGCGTGGTGCTGAACCAGCTGTAAAACACGAACTGAGGGCTTCGAGCATAGCACAGTTGCATCGATGTGTTGCTTCAACTTGCAACAATGGAACGTTTAAGTGGAGTGGCTCAACTCCGGACCTACAGAGATCATCGACTTCATAAGATGCCAAACCTTGAAAGTCCGATCGACGTATAACCTATTGTTAGGACTGTAAACGCAGTTATTCTCAAGCCTCACGGCTGCTAAACTCTAGCCCATTCCAGGTAGACTGATGATTATTTCTAATGTGAGGTTGTCTCTCAGCTATTGATTAGATCCTGAAACAAGTATACGATCTCGAAAGCCCTGATTAGGACTAAAAGCCCTTCTTGAAGGATCAAATTTGCCTTTAACTGGGTGAAATAAACCAACACCTTTTGGAGCTTTTACTTAAACAATGATTAGCCCACCTCTCCCAACGAGCAAGTTTTTCATCAAGTGGTGTTAAAAAAAGCATAATTTTCCTCTCTAAGAGGAATGCGACATCTGCATACATATTACCCCAGCTTTAAAACACATTCCACCAAGCAGGTCAAAAGTAGGCTTGAACCATTTTAAGTGTCTGACCTTACAGCCTATGATCTGGAATACGGTAAAAAGAAAAGGCGGTCATCAATCGAGAGGGTTCTTAAAATCTCGGCAAAAACCTTTATAAATTGAGTTAGTAACTTGCAGGACTGTCTTCTATGGGAATAAAGAATAAAGAGCCTTAATGAGAGCAAGTTCAGTTTGCAGAGGGAATTTTTCTGTTGCCGAGCAGTAGTCAAGCACTAGCAAGCGTCGAAACCCTTCCTGAGGCGAATTTATCGGCTGGTTCGCATCTCTTTCAAGAGGGTGGAGCAACTTAAGTTTACTGCCGCTTTGGCAAGCAGTGCTGAAGTCCAGTCATTTCCAGTCCTCGAAGCAGTACAAAGTGCATTCGTTGAAGTTATTTTTGCTTGATTTAAGCAAAACATGTGTGAGCTCCCCAAATTCCCTCCTCAGCTGCCCAAACTTTCTTGTGATAAGTTTCACTTTAAATTTGGCGAAAAATTGGCCACAGGTATGTGAAGTGTTCAATAAGTGTTTTTTCCCATAGGTATCATGTAAAAAGAGCACTCGATTTTCAATGTGGCTTGAGCTACCTACTTTAACAAGCTCGCAATCTGAAAACTCGTTTTCTACTTCTTATACATGCACCATAGGATCTCGGAGTCGAGGGAGGCCATGAGAGACCTTTGTTCTTCAACTGCTGCTAGCCAAACGAGCCAAAAAAAAACTATCCGCTCATTACCCGCCCTACTCCACGGAGGCGCGCGGTATTTAACCATCCGTATACTGATCCTTGCTTGGTGCGCGGTGGGGAACGGAGGGAAGAATTAACGCTGAACCCGCTCCCGAGGGCCAAGCAGCAAACATAGCTAAGATCTATCTACTCGACAAGATCCGAGTATCTGTAAATAGATCCTCTTGTGCTGAAACGCACGCATGCGAACCTTACGGTAACAGGAAAACAAGTGCACGTTGGACGAAAAGGCGTAAGTAGCTCAACTGCTGCCCATATTTGAAGGTGTTGTATAGAGCAGTTACGGCTCTTACACAAGGACGGTCTCATTTGACCAGCCTTATTCATATGCGAGCTAATGGTTTACCAAGCTTTACTCGAGAAACAGGAGATCAATGGTCTCCTTTGTTTTGATCGGGCATAAAATGATCCGGAGTTCCCACTTTATGCGAGAGAACTCAACCCACAGACTGACCACCCATGCCGGAGAGCAGGACACACAGAGAGACTTCATTGTCCATGTTCTCTTGCAACTCATTCATCATTTTTACAATTTTCTTCATTGCTGCACCTGCGCCTGCTGCTGCATCGGCATTCCCTGTTGAAGTGGATTCTTGCGAATATGCGAGATGAGCTGCACCAGCGTGCAAGCTCGTGTAGTTTTGAATCGTTGATTGATTACCTCGTCAAGACCCTGGAACCTCTTCGATGCCACAATTGTCACATGGTTTTTCGACCAGTCATACGTCAAGCCGACTACTTCCAAAGTGGACGCACGCAACAAACCCTATAAGGGAATAGTGGGTTAAATTATCGACAGGAAAGACCTCAACCCGGAGTCATTCAGCACATTAATAGTTTAACTACGCGAATGCCTTAGCTGCCGCGAACTTCATGTACATCTGCCAATCTCTAGGCTCTCAGGTATTCTGACGGTGGTGATGAGCCATTCTTCTACACTGTTCTGGATTATTACAAATCGCAGACCACCCAAAATGCTGCACAACACACCGAAGGCGAGGATTGCTCATTGAAAGCGGGTGCGCGAGGAATGATGATTTGCATCGCAAGATAGCTGGGCGAACGAAGAACGACAGAGGGCTCGGGAGCGGCTGGGGTGGCAAGAGAGACAAGACCAACGCGAAGAATAGAAAGGCCACTGTTGACACCGCCTGTGGAGTCCAAATCCCACGTAAAGACGTTAGAGACGAGATCGAAGAGGGTTGCACCAGGAAGGGAGAGGAGTCGGAAGAAAGATGTGATGGCCGCTGCTTGCGGCGAGACTGAACATACCTGGAGAAGTGGTATGGAAGAGGACCCCCATGAGCTGAAACCTTCCATAACACTAGCAGAATAGTTAGGCCTCCAATGAAAAGTTATCCGAGCAGATCAGTCATTGTGATCCGCACAACTTACCGAAGAACCTTCACAGTGATGAGTAGTCAACCGCCTATAGCCTCATAAAACCAAGCAAATCTCTAGCTCCTTTGTAACAGTATTAGTAATGTGCCTTAAGTAATTTACTCACCTCCCATCATTTCCTTGTACATCTATGCGGGGAAGGAAAATCTGAGGAGCGCACTGCCTGATCTTTAGGGGACTATGCCCACTGTGTGCGTGCATATGCGGTGTACCTCCGACTCAAGCGTTTACCACAGCATCTTCAACTGGTGAATGCCAAATATTACTCACGGACGGGATCCATTTGTGTGGTGTAGCCCAAAATAACCCAAGAGTAGAACAACTTCTGTCTTAAAGTCCTTTTCGTAGGAACTAGCGTAAGACCTGATACGTTAGCTAAGTGAGCTGTGAAATAGCCACCTATTACTCGCTCAACGCTTCTAAGGCGTACTCTAGAGTACTACTTGGGAGTAAAGAGGATTACCAGCACCGAAGTTCCTTCTAAAGGCCAAACAACAACACAATAGAATTGAAAGCGTTCAAGCATAAAAACGTCTTGAGAAATAGCCAAGACCGGCAAATTAGTGGACGAAAAGTCTTGTGCTACAAAACCTACCAGCGAGAATGCCTCATAAGATCCGTGAGAATGGGGAGAAGATACTACTTTATCCACATTTTCCTCACTCCTCGTACACTTCTCCAGGCTCTGGATTATTAGCACCTTTTCTTGACATTAACCATCAAAAACAAAGCCCAGAGAGATTGATTTAGCTAGAACTAGACCATTTTTTTTAGGGTGAAAACATTTTATGGAAGTGGGATTTGCAAGATTATATAAGGCTGAGAAGGCTACATTATAGTGGTGAAATAGGCAATCGTGTTACTCGCATTCAACTACAAAACGGCACTTGAAGGCTCACGAAAATACTGGAGAACTACTTTCCGGAAAAAAGAGACAAACGCTGTGAAGACGCTGAAGATGGATCCACTATGGGTGAAAAACTTTCCTTAACTGAAGCTAAAAAACAAACTTTTCTATGAATCGACCAAGCATTAAGCATGAAACAATGAAATTCATAAGGAGAATAAATTTTGAGGGCTACATCCACGAAGAACTAGTGCATTAGCAAGAATTCTTCACCTACAGTGTCTTTTAATAACTAGTGATAACCCATCTTTAGAACTAAATCCGATACAGTTAGTTATCGCAATAAGTTCTTTCGCAAATCTCAATGAAAACCGACCCTTCTACGGAAGAACTCCTCAATCCTCGCACTTATTTCTGCAGCTCCTTCCACCGGACACGTCACAGGGTCTGGCGTAACTCTCAAAACTAGACGCCAGCGTGAAACACCCTCCACCGTTGTCGTCGCCTCCATTTTCAGCCTCACTTCTAGCCCCGAGTCAGGTGCCTTGGCAACGAATTCCCCCACCTCAAGAGCAGGAGCAGATGGAACTTGCCAACGGTGCGTGTTCACTGCCTGGAAGGCAGCATGGAAGGTCAGGCTGGCGGAGAGGTAGCACTCGAGAGCAGAAGGGGTGACAGGCCCGTTGGTACCTCCCCCCGATGGACGAAGCATTCTATCCAATTGAGACACAGTGAAACCGCTGGAGGGTTTATCGCCTGAAACTAAGCAAGTAGGACGGATAGTAAATCAGCCAATAAAATATTGACTCTGTGTATCAGTTCTCTTGAAGTGCTGGTATTCAACCCTGTCCCAAAAAACGATAGAAACTTCGGATTATGTTTTAAGAAGAAACTACATTGTTTATTTACTGGAATTTTGCCTATCAACTGCTTCAACCTTTAAATATGGTTCCAAGGTAGCATCTATTCCTCTTCAAAAATTTGTGTTGTGAAATAATTTCGGTGAAAAGGATTCCACACCCCATTGTTTGCTCTGCAAACAGCGAAGATGGGAGAATAAGTAGTATTTGATTTTGCCAATGTGAATGCATCTATCTAGAGGGACGGTTACCCTTGGGGATTGATAATAAGGATTATCACTCAGTGGCAAAGGTGGATGCAAACAGCTCTGTTGCATACGTTGGATATTGTAGTAAGAAATTGTGTGCGTTGAGGAACAAAAATTCATCTCTTCTCGATGATGAGGAATAAAGTGCCCTCTTCTCTGGAATGTTCATGGGAAGGGAAGTACAAAAGTGAATGAAAAACGCTTCAAATTTTCACTCTGGAGAATAACAGCGAACAACCGATTTACCCGAATTCTCAAACCGTTGAAACAACCCACCTCCACCTTCCATCTTGAAGGCCTTTTGCATCGACTCCAAGAAGGGCTACAACGGAGAAAAAGTTGAGGGGGTTAAAATCTACCCTAGTGAAAAAAGTGACCGAGAATAAGTTAATCACCCAATCTCAAATCATTCGCCCATCAGTCATAGAAAAATTTAATTCATAATCAAAAAAGGCATATCCCTACCCAAGTCGTCCCAACTGCATCGTCTAGCCCTTAGGAATCGACAATATTTGCAAGCAATAAGACAGTAGGAAAAATCCACCTCGGTCAAAAATTGCCCGAAACCGGTCAAGAAATGATCCCATTTCTACTGATTCAAGTAACTTGAACATCGAACTGTGAAGCTTTATATCTTTGTCAATTAGTGTACACTTTTTTGCCTATTCCATCCATCAGTGCCTGATACAGTAACAAACAAATAAGAGCCAAACTATTCGATCGACAACTTCAAGAAGCCTCAATATATCGAAAAACTTGACCTCACTGCAACAGTGGCTGCCAGTTCTTTTATTTACTTTTCTATGCAACAAAGCAACAGGCAGAACGCAATTTGATCAGATATTGTCGAGAATCACTCAATTAAATACCAGAATTTAGAATTCGGCCAACAGCAACAAAATCTACACAGAAGTCAAAGCGAAGAAAATCGATGACCGAGTTTTGGGAGTGACACCACAAACTTTTTAATCTGTACATTCAGGTTTGTGTCGATTTCATCTAAAGTGAATTTTGACACAAATTATCTAGAGGTTTCAAAAATCCCAAAGAGAGGCCCTTTCAGTAATAGACTTTTCACGCAACAAAGCTATGATGGAGATCTACCTTGATTTTAAGAAAGTTACCGGAAATCAATCGCTTTAATACTAAAATTTAGTTCACTCATCAATTTTCTTCAAAATTTTCTATGCACAGGAAAAATGCGCTGGTTTCCGAGTAATGATGTCCATATGCTCACCTGGAACGCAGGAAGTGGAACAAAGCCTTGAACAGGGTAGATTTCGCTGGAAATTCCACCACCACGACTCTGTGGTGGTGCACCACCAACTTCTTGATGATGGCAGCCATCGGAGATGTGAACAGTTGCTCCGTGGTCAGTCTTCAGTTTAAAACGCATGCAAAGTGTG
Organism: Taenia hydatigena; assembly: GCA_036345935.2. Classification (NCBI taxonomy): domain Eukaryota; kingdom Metazoa; phylum Platyhelminthes; class Cestoda; order Cyclophyllidea; family Taeniidae; genus Taenia; species Taenia hydatigena. The sequence continues at coordinate 1,200,097 of JADWOT020000009.1, forward strand.
CCACGATACGCAAGTTGTAAGTCAAAACAGGAGAGCGCCATCAAAGACATGCTCCGAATGGGGCGGGCTGATCTCACAATCGCCGACGACTGTTTGGAAAAAATGCGCGTTTTACTAGTCTACTAACCCCTTGTATAAATCCCTGTCACTGAACAAGTTTTAAGCAGATAACAATACTGACTTGCATCAGTTTTATACCGAGAGAGGTTTACAATGCATGGGGAGGTATCAAGCAGTTCGAGGTAGAAGTTTACAGGCAATAAGCTCTAATTTCAAGTTATTTTTCTACTTTTCGAAACGTTTTAAACGCCATGAGCAAATCTATGCCTCAAAATTCACTATAAGGTCTTCACTAAAGGAGAGCTTTTTGCATTCCTATTGGATGGTAGAATCGATATTCGGAGGACCGAATCAGACGTCGCTTGAACACATCAGAAAAGCGGTGTCATGACAGCCTTGCTTAATTGGAAATGAGGGGAAAGTAGTTACTTAATTCCTATACCTGAATTTATTCATTCTAACTAAAGAATCGCGCAGAATTATTTGCTTAACGAACTTGGATGCTTTAAATAAAGCAGTATCCAATGTTTGGCAGAAGCACAGTGACTTCTAAAACGAACTTTTGTAGAATTGGTCATGATGGTGGGTTTCCGCAGGACTTCCATTGACATTACGAAGTCGAGTGTGGAGGATAGAACCTAAAAAGAGTCGTCTAGGCATAAGGAAAGCAAAAAATTAATCCAACGGTCCACTCTTCACCTGCAGTAAGTGCCTCTCGTAACTTATTGCATTACAGATAAAGGAATGTCCTATATCCTCCAATTCCAATTTTAAGAATGTGTGATCCCTACTTTCCTCTTTAATTGGCACTCATTTTCGGCTGAGCGAATAAGTATAGATATGTGGCTCTCTAATAACAGTCCAAATGCACCTCATGCATTACTGTTCCAGAAAGTCGAAGCGCGAAAAACCCTATAGAGCGAACCTAATGCAGCCTTATGGCCATCCACTCACCAAACACATAGGCAAAATTGACTTCTGGCTCTCAACCAGGAACTCCAAATGCTCACGCACAACACAATGTGGATTTTCGAAAAGATCTCGCTGTCTTTGTCGTTGACACTGCTGCTTTAATGCGTCGTCAACATTGTCACCATGCTTCATAGTGGCAGGACCCGGATGCACACCAAGACGAAGGCAGCAGTTCTGGCGGGGACCTATAGATAATTCGGCCTGTGAAAAGCAAAAAAAATAAATAGCGCTAATTATGGCATGCAACTTGACTACCAACATTAGTGGTGTTGACTACGGTCATCCCATTTGAATTACCAGTGCCCCGACGCTTTTGCGTAATCCTAGAACAATGTACCTTAAAAGTCTTCGGAGATGACTCGGACACTACAATGCTAACATAATTAACGGATCTGTAGTGGGTGGTTTAAACGATGAAGGCTCACACAAGAACATTAAAAACCTGATATACTACTTTCAATCGCCTGCTTTGACGAATACAGATTAGTCAACGAAAAGTGAAAAAAATGAACAGAGATGAAGCAGAGGTCTTTCTCACCAGGTAATGTTGACCCGGCCCATAAGCCAGAATTAAACTCCTCGCATCAAAGCCATTCAACCGCACATCAGGCGGTAGGGAGACTAAAATGAGAAAACTCAAAGTCAATAACCAAAACAGCTTCAAAGGAAGCAGTTATATACAACAACTGATCACAAACCAGTATTCTCAATAATCGGTCCGCAGATAGCAAACAAGCGACAGAGTGCCTCCCATTCGGTTATCACGGTAAGGAGGAAGGAATTCAAGTCGGACAAGCTGTTGACCTGCACTGCGGGTGATTGGTGGAGCAGTTCACCGTTGTTTGTGTTGCCTGGGAGACCGGAGAAGGCTATGGTAAGACGCCAGCAGCGCATAGAAGCAGAAGTGGATGCAGTGGAGGCAGAAGTGGAGGGTGAAAGACGAGAAGAGCTGATGATTACAGCGCGTCGGGTGTAGCGGTGGAGGAGTGCGATGCCGGAACGTGCCCAGGCTGGGAGACGCTTAGTGGGAATGCTGTAAGGAAAAATCATAGTTTATTCTTAAAATTTTAAAGACAAGAGGTGTGGTGTTTAACTTGAGAGTCAACGGGTCGGCACGGTCCACTACTTCTATAATGCTTGAGTATTCAGGGGAAATTAGCTAAAGACGCGTGGATCTGAGAATTAGTGGATAGATCAGACATGAATGCGAGGTGGGTAAATAAAATAACAGCAGAAGCGGTCCCAGAGAGGATGAATTGGAGATATTAAGTGGACGTAGAATGCGAAAATCGATCAAGTGTGGATAGATCCTAAGTGGATAGCCAGATGCAAATCGGGATTTGTGAATGGATAGGTTAAGGACGGATGAATAAAAACAAGTCAAACTCACGCTTGTGAGCATTTCATGGTAATAGTGATAAAGTGAGAGGGTGAGATTCCGATTTGTGTTAGTCATCCAAACACTACTCTGCTTTTTGGTATTTAACGTGGAAGTGAAAAGCTTAACATGTTTCAATAAACAATTAAGTGTAATATATGGGTCAGAAATTTATGAATAAATGGAGTTGGGATAGATAAACCAAGGTGAATTCGAGATGAACGGATAGACAAATCTCTTACATACGCAGAATGGATGGACTAGGAATAGATGAATACATGAAAGTGATTGATGAATCCAGAATTCAACAATGTGTGAGTCCGGAGTAGATAGGTTCCGAACGTATAAAACAGTGAGAAACGAGCAAGTAAATAGTGATGAGTGGATCAATCAGATACAAACAGATAGATGGATATGGACTTGAAGCATAAGTTGCTTTTTACAAACCAACCGACTTTTCCGCTTCAATATGAGGAGCTTCATCACAACGTTTGGATAAATTGACTAGATGAATGCGACCGTAGCGGAACTTATTTCCAAAATCAAAGCAAAAGAGTTTGAAGCATTCCAAATCTACCGATGTACCCTAATGAGCCAATACAGGGCGGATGCAGTTTCCAGCTGGCATTATATCCGCTATAAGTGTAGAAGGCAAATTCGCCAGTCAAATTCAATGACTGCATATTCAACTGTGAGAAAAGGGCACAAAGAAACTACATGATTCATGTGCCAGTCAAACCATGGGAAAAGCACTCAACTACGAATAGAGGAACCATACCTCCGAATGGCAATGCTCAGGATGCCACTTTGTGCATTATTAACGACACCGTCGTGAGTGATCCCGTTTTCTGCCAGCTGCAAAGACAAACAACAAAACTGATGACGTGAGTCAGGAGTAATGTTACACTGGCAGATAAATGAATGTGAGGCCAAAAGATTGATGATCTTACAGCCGGATCGATGGGGAGTATAAAACTTTCCCAACTATTACTGCCCGAGGACTGAGGATAAGTAGCATCTTCAACTTAGATAAGGCAATTTCAAATCAAACACAAACACGATAAAAAAGCAATCCCCACTTTGTAATCTTGGATGCCAATCACAGTAGTACTGATAAATAATGCCTCTTAAATGTCACTATGATCTATCAAGCGACCAAAAAAGATCATGTGATGTTTATATGCATGCATTATAAACTATGTACACGTGATTTCGACATTTGTAGCCCTCAGCTCGCCTAGAATAAAGCGTTAGTTGAACCTGATGGATATGAATCGAGTCTGCCTGTATTAACACCTATTGTAAAGCGTTTCGAGGGAGTAGAGGCAAAATATACCAATCAGAAGCCATCTAAGCAACTTATTTCTAAAGAAAACAGAAAAAACCAGACAGACAGGCATGAGTGGATCGGATAGAGTAGAAACGGATTATAAACACCTTCACATTGAGCTCATTAACAATCACATCATCCTCCAGAGCAGCAAGGAGGCGAGAAAGATCTGGCATCAGCACCGCGGAGGAAGAGGCGGTGGCGGAACAGTCAGAGGTGGCGGACAGGAGCATCGCTCTATCGTTTGGTGGCAGGCGATCAATGCACCGGCGCTTAGCCTCGCTTGCCGAACCGCTTTCCTCGTCCCTTGAGAGATGTTCTAAGAGAGCACGGACCCGCTTTAAACGTCGACACACTTGGTTACGCTGGACCTGAGCTGCTGCTTCACGCAGTTCCCCGAGCTAATTATGGAAGGGGAGAGAGAAGAAATTGGTAGGGCCCGGTCAGCTGATATACTAGGATTCAATCAATGCCCACACTGTGGATAACAAAAGTATGCGAACCAAATAGCTGTACTGAAAGGATATAAGGAGTAAAAGCAAGATAACCATTCGACGCATTTCTTCACTCAAATTAGTCAGGCTTTAACCGAATAGCTGGATAACGTAAAGACGCACACACGAACATTGACACGGACAGTGATATTGGCTGATGACCAGCTAATCTTGCGGGGCCAAACAATTGCTTCAGTACATGCGACTCAAACTAAAAAATAAGAGTGTTTTTATAACATGAATTGGAGGATGATTCGATAGCCATTTTAGCTCGTTTAGCTTTCGCGGATTTTCAGATAGATGTAGATGTAAACGAATAATTATATAACTCAAGTGAAACATAGGTGAAGTTCAAGAAACACTTTGCTAACTGCGACACATAACCCTTTACCATCAGACACCCCTCCTAATGCGATGCATTACTCTAAGTGGTTCATCATCAGACTTCACTGACTGAATTTGACTCAGTACCAAAGCCTTTTGAGCCTTTTCAGCATCGCATTCGAGGAAGGCGTAAGTAAATGTTTTCGATAAACTATTTAAGAAACGTCCGAATCACAACAATTGGATAGAATTAACAATTTTATGGTAAGGTGGGTTCAAAATAAAAGCTGTGGACCATGCATATTACAACGCTGATATGACCAACACCTGCACATCCTCCGAAAGTCACACAATATGAACAATTACATGCATTCTACTAGCGCCTACCAACAAGTAACTGCAGCGGGCTACTCCGAAAATCTCACGAACGCTTTCGTCAAATGACTTGAAAATGAGATTTTGCTCCTCAAGATAACCTGTATCTTGAAAAGACTGATGTCATATTAACGTAAATACTAATCAACAGGCGTCCTTTCGATCAGGAACTAGGAGAATATATTAGTTCTGATTGGTCTATCTGAAAGGAAACTCCTTCTTCATGGCCACGAAGAGCGAATGGAGATTAATCGTAAGACTGGTGTCTGTAGTTAACAAATATCCCTCCAGAGCATTAAAAACACAAATATTCAGCAGCTTACCGACGATTGCGAAATCAGAGACGAGTAGACCGCCTGTGCAATCGAATTCCCAGATGCCTCCTCTCCAATTAGCGGCATAAAGTGGGTTATTCTCAGCGCCACTCCCGGTGATGCCGGAACTCCAGCGCCATCTAATAGTGACTGCTCCGGGTTATGTGTCAACCACCGCCCTCCTGGCGCCACATGCAGGTCCGTGACTGTAATAGGCACGGGGACACACTTGAGGAGGTAGTGTCGATACCCCACTGCCAGCGCATCCGTCGGTGCCACCTCACACAGAAGGTAGTGCTCATCATTGGGAAATAGTTTAATGAACACCAGAGCGACTCGGTCCTGTCTTGCTCGTTCTAACACTTCAATGTAGCTCGGTTGAGCGGCAGTGGATGAGGGTGAAGAGACAGATAGCGGTAACGAATATCGCACCAAACGCCCTCTATTTGCCCATCTGACTCTCCACTGACCAAGAAGGCAACGAAGACGCGAGAATATCTCCACCAATCGCGCCTGCCAACGCGTATCGTCTCCAACGAGGCTCCGCATCCCACGACTGCCAGCGCGACAGTCAATAGCAGAGGTGCGATCCAGGGCGACTCGACGTGCTGAGGGACGATTGAAGGCCATTTCGAGTTCACGAAGAAGGGGAGCGCTGCGGACGGGGTCAGAAGAAGGAAACGAGGCACGAATTTGGCCCTGTGCTGTGTTGATGCGCAATTGGAGGATTTCATGAGGGTAGCAGGGCCAGAGCACGGGTACAGAAAGGGAGAGCGGTATTTCACCGATTGATATTGGACCAGGAGAAAGAGGCAGGAGTTCATGCCTGATCTCCATGAGCATCCGTTCAGCTCGGACTATGATTGTACGAGTTAAGAGGTTCTCGATTGAGAGACAACCACCCTGAACGAAGGAGCCGATTTTGTGCGCGTCGATGGTATTTAATTCAGGATGATGAGTCACACAGAGAGGTCGCTGTGGGTCCAATGGACTCACGTGGATGGTGATTGAGTAGATAGTCTGCCGCATTTTACCATCGGGACCCATTACTGCCTGGTAGTTACAATTAGACAATCCACGCCAGTAGACAACCTTGATTAGCTGTCCCGGACGGTAATCCTCGATACCAAATGGGTCCGTCGGCCGCCTGGACCGCAACCGCTGGGCCTGTTCAAAGAGTACATCCAATTGCAGGGACATTGCAAAAGCGTCTATAAAAGTGAGAATGATCCCCGTGCTAGTTATAAGCACGATTATGTGAGCATTTTCAGGCTTCCACAGGTAGCCTCACAAAACAGTTAGCTAAAGTTCTGTTCACAAAATTCATACCACTATTCCTCCCCTTTCTGTACATCAATAACAATGGTACTTCATAATCCGTACGTCTTACAATGTCACTGGGATGTAACACTAGCTCTGGTGCGATAGGATAAGGCCTACATCCCAATTTAGTGTCGTTGCTTTTGTTGGTGCTTTGAAGCTGTGTCGACCTTCACAACAATCACAATTCAGACTTGAATAAACTGAGACCGCAAAAGAAGGTGAATGCTTCTTCCCATGTTTAGTGAAGTTGTGAATAACCCAGTCAGGCGATTGAGAATAGACGGCAGCGAAGAATAAGGATATCTTAAATATTACGCTTAGTATTTTCGTCCTCACAAAGATCAAAATACCATCTCAGCAGAACAGCACCCAAGTAAGTGACACGTCAGGAACAAACCTCCCCATAACAACTTGCTAACTAACAATGGAAGATAAACTTAATTGGAGCAAATAAAAAACCACCATAACCGTCGGATCTAGAAGTCTTCTCGACATGAAGAAAGGTAACTGTGATTGTCTGTACAAGAATTATCAGGAAAACAAAAATAATGCAGTAGAACGAAAATTGTTTCAATCATGCATGTGACTGAGGGAGATTTTCAATCTCATTAAATGGCCTCATGATGACGACATAAGAAAAAGTTTAGGTCACCCATACCAATAATCTGCCAAGCCCCCTTCAAACTAGTAACGAAGCTACTTTCTAGCATGTATATTTCAAAGCCTCTTCAAGGAAGCATAAACGATTTTAAGAAACGGAGCTCATAAACAGGACTTACGAAGCATGTCATAGAGATGGATGAGAGGAGGACGCTTATCAAAATGTGGATCAAGAATACGGGATTGAGCATGTTGCAACAAGAACCGCGTCTGCTGTGGATGAATGAGTGGTCCACTAGCTGAAAAAAAAAATATTAGAAATTGCAAATTGTATGAAAATGCAGGGAAAATTAAAACACTTACAACTCCTATTCGGATCGGAAACAAGAAATTTAATGCCAATTATGCTCCAAGGAAAATCAAGTGCTTCTGAGAGTAGCGTCAGGGTGACTTTGAACTCGTGTGGAACCGTGAAAACCACCCTTCCGTGTTCTAAAAATCAGTCTCCTTAAAAACACTTACCGATATCAATGTTAGTAAAACGCCTCGGGCATGGAGACACGCTGAGTCGGTACTTTATTATTCTATTCAAATCCGGCAATCCCATTCTAATTTCCTCATCTGATATAGGTTCTGGAGGAGTAAAACGAGCCTAAATGTATATTCTTCAACTAGAATGAATCGTCTCACTTTAATTGCCTTTGGTAGACGTGTGTATGTTTTGTTAACAAAAATATCGATTGCCAACAGCATGGCAAAGGGAGGCAAGCTAGGAAATAAGGCCCTACAAGTCAAATTACCGGGCAGAAATTAGATGATGCTGGTGTAGGAATGACAAGATGTTGGCGGTATCAAGGAGAAGCATACTCTGCTCCTCTAGAAAATTCGAAATTTTCTTAGGAAATGAGTTGGAGAGACCATCAAACCTCGCATTTGTCCACTTTGGAAGAAGTATTAGCCCATTTAGTGAGTGCCTCCAGTCGAATAAACAGATTTCTTGTTCGACTGAAGAACTTCGCCAGCTCGATTTTTTTCTCAAGGTCAGTTTTGCTTGGCAGCCTTAATACGTAAAAATGAGTTTCAGCCTACAGATCGACCAAATGCATTAAATCTGTGTACGTTTTCTGACACATAAATTCTATCAAAAGAGATAACTGCACCGGCCTAGGCCGAGGAGTCACAAGACCACCAACGGACATTCCAGCGTAGCTTATAAGTACAGTCCACACCACTCCCAATGAAAAGCTAGAGACCAATAGAATTAGAGGTCAATTACCTTAAATTAGATAAAAATTGATTTCGCGCAATGGCAGAATGATGTCTTTGCACGAAAAAAAAAATAAATTTCCGTAATCTGGATTGCAGGAGGTGAGGCAAAATGATAAGTTTGAAGCACTAGGATGTCACCAAATAAAGTTGTTACAGACTATTATGAAAAAATCTGATGCATTTAACTACAAGAGCAAAAATGCTATTGCTGTAATTTTTGCTAAGAAATACATGAAGCATGTTAATAAAATTTAAAAGGTCCTTAAAGATGTCCTCCTCAGAAAGTTCCATTTTATGAAGTAGTTTACTACAATTATGCTTTGTCCTCAAGTTAAGCATTACAGCTTTGTATTTATGTGACCTGCTTGTACAAGTCTTTAAAAGTAATAATCTGGTAGCCCAAGAATTCCATGAGGGCAAGAGGACATTATTCTCACAGAATGGATATGTTCGATTTTTAGTGGGGCTTGGTGTCTAGCGTCCCGAGGTTCCTCCGAAGGCAAAAGGAAGCAGAATGATAGGGTAGAACATATATATTCAACGAACAGAGGGAAATAAGCTGCTGGCATGGCCCGGATGCCAGCCTACGCAGCTAGGGCAACACGGCCACCTCTGTGACCTTCACCATAACCGGTAGTTCCAACAAACAAAGTACTACATTGCCCATCTCCTCTTTCGAACGTTGTCCCCGACGCGCCTCTTGGCACACCTCTCGCGTCAGCCATCGCAACATACTCAGTGTTGCAAGAAGCACCCCCAAGCTAACCATGCCAGTCGCCGACATTCGACGCTATTGAAGCGATGCTCGATACCAACGTCAGTGATCCCTCTTGGCAGTGCATTGGACTTGGAGTTTCGTTTGGCTTGGGAACAAAGTTCATAATAAGTGGTTCTGCCGACCACCAATATGTCCGTGAGGGAGCGTTAGCACGCCGACCTCCTTAAGCAAGTATATTAAGGGTCATCTTTAGAACGAAACTTTCCAGGTGGTCAATAGCCAGTGTCGATTCAGTCGTTAATAGCTTTCTTGTAGAACATAGAGATGGGGTAGATGCCGGAGGCGGACGTCGTTCTTGGCCCATCCGTTGCACATGCACTTCCTTCGCACCACTGCAACATGCCACAGACGGTAGAGGTCGGGATACAAACCCTATAGAGTCGGGTTCGCCTTCCGCTGCCACCAATGTAGCGTCTTGAGGCTCCCTCGAAGGCAAAAGAAGGTAGAATGCTAGAATAGAATATATATTCAACAAACAGCGCACGCAGCTAGGGCAATACACCCACCTCCGTGACCCTGACCGAAAAACGGTAGTTCAAACAAAAAAAGTACTGCAGTGTCACTAGCATACCCCGGAGGCTAAGCCGCTCAGCAAAGTTACAATGGCGGAGCACACTAGTGAATACTTTACAATAATTAAGCGTTTAACAACTAGCCAAAACATCACAATAACATCGATGTTAGGTTACGGAACCTTAAAGTTAATGTCATATCGAACTGGTGATGTTGCGGGAATCTTAAACATTTTCAATAATTTCATAGTGTTAAGTCAAGTGGATAAACCACTAATAGAAAACAATGTAAGTTGATCTTATAGACTAATTTCTCCATAAAGATGCTGACTCCAATGTTCATAGAAATTGTAACAATCACAACGTTATGACAGAAGGGCTGGAAAGCTCCTGTCATGGCCCCGAGGCCATGACGACTTAGACGACTGCGCAGTCAAATGCAGAGTCAAGCAAACAACCGAGCTACTAAACAATGCCAATCGCCAAACAAACAATTGCATGTAATTAGCTTATCTAAGTACCACAAATTAAGCCAGCATGTTAAGGGTTGGATGCAAAAATGCCCTTCTAATCCGTGTAACTTATTCCTCAACCACCGTATTTTCCCTCCACCTCTCATTTCGCACCCTCAGAAGGAGAGAGATCTGGCACGTATTTGGGCGGCACAGAAAATGTTTGTGTGGAAGCAAGGTTTGGGGAGAATCAATGTGTAGCCACTGCTGGGAAACCAGTGGCGTCTGCTTAGCCACGACGTTCGTGTAAACCTACGGCTTGTCACCAAAAGGCACACTCAAACAAGCATGCGTTGTGGATCATACTCAGGCTAGGAAACGGAGAATCTGGCACCTGTTCTCAGGGTACTTTTCGGGCAAAATGAACTTTCACCCATTAAGGCGCTTAGCTGCCACCAACTAAGTCAACCTCACGTGCATGAAATTCTATCTTTCAAGTTTGTTTGGCCTGATAAAATTAAGCATTAATGGCGCTCAGTACTTCCGATTCCACGAAGCTCTTCAGGAGGAAACGGTCGAAATTGGAATTCGCTTTGCTAGGATCCACACAAGGTATTTGCTAGGCAATTACGTTCTGCTTCAAAGCTTTTGCTGAACTGGCATAGTCACAGTTTTCATCCACCTGTAAAAATGCCAATGGGTAGCAGTGACAAAGGAAATACGCAAAACACCTTCCAAGGGCATCAAGTAGAGAATTGGGTCCCTTGTAGAAGGAGCGCCTGCTGTCCCATCGGTCCAGGCTGCAGCAGTTGACTGGCTAGCCGTGAAATGGGTAACCAAATGCTTTTGAAAACCGCCCACGACGTTGTCTTAATAAGCAGTTGTACTGGCGACTTGAAATTAGCCAATTTTAAAATGAACCTCCTGAAAACACTATAAATCCACAGGTAAAGAGTGTAAACTGTGTCAGGGTTACGTGGCACCAGTTCTGAGGTAATAGAATCACCCTAGTTAAAGTGCTTTTGTGTTATTTCATCCAGAGTAAATGTGCCTTAAAGGTCTCTAGGTAAGATTTGCAATCGTGTGGCTTCATGATAAGAGTGCCTCAAAGCAAAGGCGTACTTATAGGTGACCGCGTGCAAGACCTTGGGAACTAGTAGAGATAAGTGAGCTCTCGAGAGCTGGCGCCAGATTGATTGAAGTAACTTAGCAATGCTGGCATGATTTACTCGTTGCTGTCACATGCCAGTATCTGGCATTCGATTATTAAATTTTGGACGGACAAACTCACCGAATCATCCAGCATTCAAGCCGATCGGGCTTTTTTATAATTGGCGGAGTTTTAGGCGTCGTTACTAAACAACTTTGTATTATTGAGGAGTAAACAGCACAGTGACGGCTTGGATAAACACTCTTCTGCCAGGAATGGCATGACAGCGCGTCTGGTCACCTCAATGCAGCAGTCATTGTGGACGCTACTGTTGCATTTGTTTGTCGCCGTGACAATTAATGCCTTAACTCAATCCTCAGTGAGCCCTGAAGTAAACCTATTGAAAACCCACGGAAGGGCTAGCGGACTGGTAGAAGCGAGGAGAAGTCAGGCATTTCCATCCTTCGATCACCCACCCACTCCATTATTTTTGCGATTCTTGGGGTGAGAAGGTGTGAAAATTTGCATGTCTCGATCCTAACTGCGCCATCCGAGAAGCCTTTCTCATAACATAACTAATTACAGAACTTCCACTTCTCATAGAAATGCCCTCAACTGTATCTTCGAGTTGATCAGGCTTTTGAAAAAAGTACGCAAGTTCTTTAAAGACAAACAACAAGTCGTGTTGTTCCGTCACTTGCATGAAACGGCGCAGTGGTATCGCCCTGCTTTTATTGCCTTGGGAGCACAACCAGAGCAGAACACGAAACCGAACCAGACAGGGTGGGATGCTTTTGCACCTCTCGTGACTAGACAGGCGGATAGCTGACCTCACAAAGAGGCCACCGCAACACCAACATCGACGAGGATCGTCTACCGCCGACTCAAGGGAGGGGCTGTGGCTGCCGCTCTGTAATGGCGATAACGGTGGCTGATAAATGGAAACAGAGAAGGTGCTCAATCGCGTGGATGACCTGCCCTGTTGTGTGCTTTTTAAAGGCATGTAAAACGCAAAGCTCACTAGTTCAGTACAGTGGAATTAAGCAGCTCACCTAGCCAGTGTGGGGCATAAATGCGGACACAGGGGTTACGACTACTGACTCGGTTAATCAAAAGTGTGTATACGACTCAGTTGGCGTTGGGAGTTTGCTTAGATGAGCACCCCAACGATATGTAGCGCTGCTCACCAAATGGGTATAAATGTATGCGGATATTAGCGACCGGTTTACACCCTCATTTTCCCAACTCTTCTGCGGGCAGATAACGCTTTGTTCGTCAACCTTTCTGCGGCTAAGCACCAAGATTTTGGAGGCTTTACCACAAGCAGAGTGGTTGGTAAAATCAGGCAGCACCATCCACCACAATCATGGTCGGGATAGGCGGTCTTTAAGTTCCCCTTTTGTGAAAGACAAATAAGCAATTTAGCATCAGTAATTATTGGGGTCAATTGGTGCTATGTTTTACAAAGAGTAAAGATATCGCGCGGACCAAGGCTTGAAAAGAGGGAGGAAAAGAACAACTGCGGTGCGAAGAGACAATTAGTAAAGATGGTTTTTTAGCTCTTCAACTGTATGCATCCGAAATGAAGGAAAGTGTACGGGTGATTACGTACAGTCTGTTTAATTCTTTTGTCGCCTTTGTTCATTACTCGACCCAGACGTTTGTGAAACGTGTTATAATGAATTTTGGCCCTTTGGAATCCTTAAGCAATGAAAAGGATGAATTGTTCATAAATAAATAATAGAGAAGTTACTTACTGAATAGGAATGATAAAACTGCATAAAGGTTATTTAGGAAGAAAACCAACGATGTAGGAATGAGAGAAAGCAACCAACTTTTCCATAGCGGGAATGCAAAATATGGATGCACTTGTGTCCGAAGGCAATTTTTCACTTTTGTAACAGCAATGTGATGATTTCCACTATATGCATACTCCCCAAAATGAAGAGAAGATACGCAAATCTATTAAAAGTATTGTTAGATAATCTGCTGGCTGTTTGCTGCATCAAATGTTACGTTCAAGACGTTTCTTAAATACTATTCCGGCACAAACCAACCGGAACAATTTTCCAGCCTTTCTAAATTTCGAGCTCTTTATTCTGACTGATTTACAACATATCATATCTATTTATCAGAACGCCAAATGGACAGTTTGACCCAATTTATTTGGCCTTTACTGCGCAGGTCATTATGAGGGCTTGTGACAGTGACAAAATGCTGTCACAGTAAATAAAATCATCTTCATTCTTTCAACTGATATCATGGTGGTATTTGGCGCAGATCGATGTCCACTGGTTTCTCGTGAAAGGCAATCCAGTCCAAAGCAAAATTTGACTCACATGACTAGAGCAATGAACCAGGTTTCCAAGTCACCTTGGGTTCCCGTACAAGGGCTAAGCGGAACTAGGGAGTAAAAATTTCTGATATTTTGGTCTCAAATCAGAGCAGCCAATCGAGCATCCTGCGCCTCCTTGTGCCTATGGCTAACTGCATGGGGTTGATAATGCATTCTACACACACATTTACTCTATTCGGTCATTCGCTCGCATTTTCGCTTGTACCAGCATATTTTGCACGCAACCATAAAGAGGTCACATTGCACCAACAAAACATATTCTTCTTCAATACGCAGAACCATCATGGCATTTAACTAGTCGCACTGAAGAATCTATGAATATTGGCTGGCTAAATTAATGAATAGATGGATAGATTATTCACCACTATGCTTTCATTTTGGGTCTTTCTTCCAACTAGTTCCGGCCAATGGAAAGTGTTTCTGTTCTTTAGCCCAAAGCTTCCTTCTTGAATGATTCAATAACGTAAGGCGCATCCGAAGAAAATACGCAAAAAAGGGACGTATCCGAAAGCCGTGATCCGCCATTTCGGATTTTTCCTCGGCAATCCAATGCGTCATACGATGTCCACTAGAAAGTACCCTTACCAGGAAAAGAAAGGTGAACTGAATTGAAAAAAAAAAAAACAAACGACTTCAACAACAAATTTGAGCCCCAAAACCCACTTCTTAAAAGTGCCTGGGACCTTAGGATGAACGCATCAAGAGCTTCCAACAACGGTCAGCCCGACTGATGCACCAGTTCATTTGTGCATGTTGTATCGCCTCGATGAATGACGAAAGCTTGGCGAATGGGCACTGACAGGTGGCAAGGAGGTTCAAAGCCTAGCAAGTTACGCATCACCTCTTCGCTTCACCTCACAAAGAAAAATCGGACAAATCGCAAGATCGTGACGCAGTGACCACCACTTTAACGTTGTGGATCGTTGAGGGTAATAACCACTTATGTCGTTTGCCCGCCTGATGTTTTGAACACGAGGGACATCTCTCACCACACTTCTCGCAGTAAACATTGGAAAGTGCATTTTCCAAATATGAAGTACAGAAGTAAAGGGCACCAGTGACACGACATAGCATGACAGTTCATCATTATGCAGACTGGAGAACGAAAAAGCCCTCATTATTGTGATACATTGCTGCTCCATTACCTAACTCAAGTGCTTCCAAATGCTATCGAACAAAAAAAAATTATCTGCGCACACTCTAGGGCTTGTGAGAATCAACGTTCAAAGCTGAATTCACATCGAATGTGAAATGCATTTGAGCATTGACGAATTGGGACATATGTGTTTCATTTTGCCTGAGATACAATCAAGGGCACATTTGACAAATGCCACCACTTCATAACTGAACATGACAATGCAGTGTGAAGCAATAGTGAATAGAGGTGTTTTGCAAACAACCTTGGAAGTTAGCTTAAGCAAAAAGTGGAGGAAGCCACTGTCGGGAGAACTCAGTATTCATGAACTGGCTTACAAACTTTATCACCATCATTTCCCCACATTCAAGTGGGATGCCTGGTTTATTAAAATTCCTTTTCCCAGGCTACTTAAACCTGACGCCTAAAGTGATGAATAGGGAGACTGTTTCAGGGAAAAAGGCAACTGAAGTAAGAGAAAGCGAACATGCCAAAATTGGTTCGCTCATCCACGTCGAGTTCTACCTATCTACCTCTCCCCACTCCACTTGCCCGATTAAACAGCGCCTATTAAGCCCCAAAATTGCCAATCGAGATTCAAGCGAACGGGCCATACCCTTCAATTCCCTGCTAGTCACAAAGAAGAGGCGAATATGTTTCAGATTCGACCCACGGACTTTTCAGTAGGGCATCGCACTTCATGCACGCATGTTTACCAATCAGCTGTGAAGGCAGTTAAAAGGGCCCAATGGGCTTGAAGATAACCACGAAATAAATTGAAATGGAACAAAGAAATGAAAATACATTGATTAAAGGTGGGTGAGTAGATGGGAAGGCAAGCCAACAACTTCATCACTATCAACAATAAAACGCCATCGCCAACATCAGCGATATCAACGATGATGCTGAAAAGATGGAAGGAGCAGGCATACGGGTGATGTTTTCATTGGCAGTGGCGGTGGCAATTGGAGTGGTGGAGGATGAAGGAAGGGGAGGTAGAGCGCAGATCTACTTGGTGGAGGTAGAGGTCTGGGCAGGTGCGGCACCTTCGACGTTCTCGAAAGGCGCAGGCATCTTTCCCTCCCGCGGCTCCACGCCCCAGATGTCACGAGCGTACTCACGGATGGTGCGATCGGAAGAAAACTTCCATGCGCCAGAAATATTGGCTAGAACCATTCGTGCCCACCTCATCTCATCCTAAATGTGAAAAAACGAAAGGGGTTAGCTAGGCAGACAAAGAAATTGATCTGGGATTTTCTTTCCTTAATTGCCCGGATCTTTTCTGCCAAGTTAAAACCTCTCCGATCAGCGACTGAAAAAATGGTAGGGCAGGTTGACAGATCTGAGGTGTGGAGTAGGTAAGATCTGCCGGTCATTAAACTCACATCCTGTCATCTTCTTTTCTTCTCCTCAGAAAAAGACACTGCATTTAGCTCGTCTGGAATGCATGTCAAAGCTAGTGTTTTTGAAAGTGAAGACCACTTTCCAGTTTGGTTAATTGTTGAGAAAAAAGAAACCGTGATTTTTTAAGTCTAGTACGGCTTCAAGTCTATCCAACGTTCAGTCCTTTGCTATTTATCAACGCCTAAAAATTAAGCTCTCCCTTTAATCTGAATGAGGTCAATAATTTGTCGACGGTCGTTCGACAATTGGAACCATTTTTGATTGCAGGCTTTCGCATTAACCGATTAAAACTACCATTTCCAAAGCTCCGGAGGTGAACTTTTGCAAACTAGAGTGACCCATAGTTTTTGATCACTGACTGAAACGAAATACTCACTCATGCTATGATTGTGGTGTTGGAAGCTTCTTTCAAAATCTCATTCCACAAGAGGCGATCTTCACTCAAAAATACCAAAGTAACAGGGTAAAAGGGGAAGAGAGGATGGAAGGACAAGATTTACCTCATAGGCCTTATCAACCTCAGCTTGGGCCCGCATGTAGTCCGCGAAGTCGGCGCAGAGCATAAAGCGGTCGCCAAACACCATGGTCTTATAGATGTCCCTGAAAAGATCCGGCTGTTCAGGTGAGAAAAAGCCGTTGTTCAGCTGCTCCAGAACTTGCTTTAATTCAGGGCAGGCATTGATAAATTCCTGAGATTTGTAGCTGCAAGGCAAGACAAGCAGATGGATCTGCATGGTCAAATCACTGGAATGAACCTTACTAATTTGTGCACATCAGAGAGGCGAAAATATTCTTCGTAAGGTAATGGAACGGAATAAAGAAAATGAGTTCTTTTATGGTCCTAGATGAAGCCAATTTCAGAGAGCATTACTTCAACCCCTCGCAAATGACACCTGTTGCTCTTCATGGATAAACAATGACAAGTCAAAAAAGACAACTTTGACAGAAAGGTAATCAAGTTAGCGAATGGTCTAAGATTGTCAAATCGCAAATCTCGAATAGTCAGGTAGGAATACGACCAAATTGTAAGTTTGTAACCCAACTCTACCTCAGAGAGTCTTTCATTTTCATGAGGTTAGACGACCAATGCCTTCTAAACTCAAAAACCTTAAAGGAAGCCGCTGTGCCGATCTATATTAACAGGAAATCCTTCAAATCATCATGGAACCAGTGTTATTAGCACAAACAACCATCTGTGCGTACGATGGACGGCTAACTGGATAACTGCATAAAAACCCTTAGACCAAAAAAGCGACCACTGCCAGGGATTGTAAATCAAAAGGATTTCATGTTCAGACTTCATTTGTGATTTTAACTTTGGCACTTTATCCTGGAGCATGCAGAGGTAGATGAAAGCAACTACCTCAGAGAGGGGGAATTAAAACCTACCGGAGCTTCCTCAAGGATGAGGTCAACTGATAAATTCTGAAGTGGTGAAGCTAAGTAACAAATAATTTATTTATTAATGAGAAGGGCCATCGGAGGTAAATGCACGAAATGGGCGGATATGTGTGGCAAAGATTTGCTGAAATATAACCTCTTCGATAAATGAACCGATGCTCCATCACGGCGATAGATATTTCTTTATGAAAAAGAAGAAGGGACCGTTACAAATAATGCAAGGAAGATAATAATATTAGCCATAGTATTATCAGGAACGCAATCATTTTTTATTGTTGTGAAATTGTTTTGAATAAAATTTGTGGCTTGGTTATATGCAAGCAAAACCTCTGGTCAAAGCTGTCACACAATCTGCAAACAAGTTATCCCTGTCTCAACCGTGACAGCTATTTGCAAATCCAAACACAGGTCGATTTAGCAACTCGAAACGTCAGTAAAGGAAGTGTCTGACCCATGATAAAACGTGAAAAACACGGCACTCAGTCGATGGTTAGCAGACTTTCGTGACCCTATTCGTAAATTAGCCAAGTTGTGCGAAGGACCTAAAAGTGAATTCACCTAGAACAAGCTGTGGAATTAACATCGAATTATCCGAAACAAATTGAGGGGCCAAAAAAGCTGGATGGAGGGATTCCCATAAATCTAACCAGCCGACAGAGCTTAGTAACACGGAGTACGGAAGATTCACGAACGCCAGAATAAGATTAAGATTTATTCATCTGTTGAACTGGATCCCAATTTAGGAGAACGATTAGGACCATTAATCGTGAATAACCACAAACAATTTCACAACCATTTATCAAGGAAGAAGAGATAAGAACGAAGACAGATTATTCTGGAACAGCTAACCGACATTAGACTAGCCAAAGCACATCTCTGAGTCAAGGAATGCAGACGAATCAGGTTGCCAGTACTAGACATATTGAAATGACTTTGGGTTGGACCTTACTTCACAAAAGTAGCTGAAAATGTACACATCCGTTCCTAAGGCACTTCGATAATCAAATGAACAGTCTCTATTTGAGAGAAGACATCCAGGTGGGAGGAAGCTTGACTAAACATTCTGAGGACCATTTACGGGAGAAAAGGAAGAAAATCTATTTTGAACGGATGGAGATGGAATAAATGACCTACCCTTTGCGATCGAGTTCCTCAACCTGTTCCACAGTCATGCCAAAGATAAACATATTTTCTCGTCCGCACTCCTCGCACATCTCAATGTTGGCACCGTCCAATGTCCCCAGGGTCAGAGCTCCGTTGAGCTACAAAAGATTGATTGATTCAGCTAACTGATCAAGCAGCCAGCTTCGGATAGTCAATGTAAACAGTACGTCCGAATCAATTTCAAAAACCTGTTTGAGTCGATCGGTGGTTTTTTGGTCATCTATTCATGGCAAGTGAAATTCCCGTTTTTTGAAAAAAGATTAGAAATTACCACAGCTCTTATGACTAATTCTAATTGGATGGTGACAAGGTTATCGAACTGACAATGCAATAACCTCCTGCCCAGTTGACACGGAGCTCAAAATAACCAAGAATCCAATAAAGCCGTGAAACATTTTTGTAAAGACAACTAAAAAAACGAAATAAAATAACATGTTTCGTTATCTCGAATATTACGTTTTTTGAGAAGATTAGACTATGTAGTCAGCTATTGTGGCAATTCACCGCGGTAATACAGCATAGGATTAGGTGCAGCTTTCGTTATCCAAGACCAAATCATGTTTAAATCAATGTAAAACAAAATCCAAACCTAAAATGCATCCCTTTTGCTGCAATATAAGACCTATTATTTGATTGCTTTCAATAACTTAGGGAACCTACTTCAAGCTTTTTATTTATCGACCCTCCTTTCAAAGCGTAACGACATCAATTAGAAGAGATAAAATTGAGGGACTCGAAGCACTTCTCTGTTCACAAAACTTAAAGAGGGTTGGCTAGTGGCTTACAGTCCTGCATGACCAATGCAGCAGGGCTTTGGGCACAAATGCTACAACTGATGTTACCGAATTTACTTTATTGTGAGCTAAAAAAAGCTTTAATGACGCATTACAACTTTTGAGATTTCTTATTTCCGTTGGGGGTATGCCTGGCGCTTCTACAAGCTTCAAATGTGATTAACATGACCCTCAGTAGGCTGCAGGAAGCCGACAGGAAGGAACCACTTAGTAAATTAAAACACAAGTGACTACATAAAAAGGCTTTAGAAAAGCATTAAAGTTCAAAAAGAGAGAAAATTTTGGGATTAAGAAGAACCTTGAACAAATGAAATAGGAGTCAGATAAGAGGTAATCAAAATAAGCAATAGGGAAGTGAGTCCTTCCGTCAAAATTACAATGGAGCAGCTCATTTTTTAGGAGTGGTGTATCTTAAACAACAATTTAAGAATTGCCATGTAAGGGATCCAAGATGACAGTTTCCAATCCTGCATTTGAACTCCAACGATTTGATATGGTTGTCAAACAACTTGAAAAAAACCCAAATCATTTTCACGATGACCGATTTTGTTTATTAATGATAAAACGAGGAAACGAATCAAGAATTTTTTAGCAGAAAAGCTTGATGTATCCCTGGTCTTAGGCGTCAAGTATAAATAACCATGTCGTGGCTTCAACTTTAAAGGCCAAGCAGAGGGTTTAAGGGGTAATTGATAGAAGAAAGTTCGTTGAACTTTCGCTACAAATTCAGTTGTTACCCATTCCCGAAATGAGTGAAAATGGAGAAAATGAAGTCCATCAAATAGAGCAAAGAAGGAAGAGCAGCGGACAAGGCGATGACGCTTACCATAAACTTCATGTTGCCAGTACCCGACGCCTCAGTACCGGCAGTGGATATCTGCTGCGATAGGTCCGCCGCGGGAAAAATCTTCTCGGCCAGCGAAACTCGGTAGTTCTCCAGAAACACAAGCTACACCACCACCGTCAATAACAAGAAAAACAAACAAATCAATGCCAGTCACTTTACTTATAGCTAAAGCATCTCACCCTCCGTCGTCCGCCCACCACTTCCCCACTTGGCAGCCCATTTACACACCTGTCTGTGGCCCAGAGTTTCACGTACAGTTTGCTTACCTATCCACCCGCACCTATCAACATCAACACATTTCAGCGATCTACAAACTGCGCGTACTTTACTAATCACTGCTCAATCATCCGAGGCAGTTGCGATTCTTTCTACAAATTGAATTAATAAATCGACGAATGCAGAAATGAACGAGTGGATTGCATTCAGAGTGGAATGATGGGTGGATTAATGAATGAATAGATGGAGGACGTCGACGCACCTTGAGCCTTCCACGCACAATGGGATCATTGTTGATCACGTTGCCAACAGAATTGATGAGCTTGATTATCAACTTGGCCATGTGATAGCCAGGCGCCGCCTTCCCACCAATCATGACGGTACGTGGCACCATCTTCAAGTTTGGATTTGCCTTGATCCGGTTGTATTGTGCGATCACGTGGAAGCAGTTCAACAGCTGGCGTTTGTACTCATGGATGCGCTTTACCTGTGATGCAAAGAGAAAGCAATCAAAGGACCCCCTTTCTCCAAGCCGCAGTGTCACTTTCTAATTTAAACACATTAATGATGCCTTAACCGCACTATATCAAGAGTATTTCAGTTTAAAATCCAATCTACTTCTGCTCCGCTACCTTTTTATGCGAAAAACTCCTTTAGAGTCTGCATCACAAATGAGAAAACAATTGATAAAAGACAAGAGGTTGAGGTTCAGAAATTTTTGCACAAAAGTACCAAGTGCTGAAATAGCTTGACACTTTTAACGAGGAAAAACACGATGAAATATATGAGGGATGTTTTGCTTAATGGACCGAATATTACCCTAGATTTTGGTTTTCCTGACAAATTCCTCCTGTCCCATCACTAGAGTCAAAACGTCTGACCCTCATACCCCATTTTTCCCCAAAGCAATAAATAGCATTTTCACTTCCGCAAAAAGAGCATTAACAAACGCTATCCACCGCATTTCAATAAAAAGGCGAGAGGCTAGTAAACAGGTGAAAATTTCCAGCAATTGCAATTGCCTTCTACTTCACTCAGCTAGTTTTTAAATAAAGCTTCTGTGAAAATAGCTTTAATTCAGCACATTCCAAAATCAGCCAAGATGGTGAGACTACATGAACCCTTCTAGCGAGTGGCCAATTGGTGATGGAAGGTTTTTAGCAAGGAAAACGGATACAGCTCCTAGAAAATCTGGAGGCTATTAAAAACTTTTTTCAAACAATAGAGATAGGTGCCAGCTAGACTAACCGAGGAATATGGAATAGACTTTCACTAATTGATTTTTTATTGCAAAGACTGATGATTTTATTCAGTAAAGTTAAGGGGAAATCAACCACTAAGGCTCGTAGTTTTCTACCAAATGATTCAATTCAACTGCCACAGAAAAAAAACATAAAGGTGTATTTATCCTCAGGCTAGGAAGGACTCATAAATCTATTTGGCTGATTTAAAAAGCAATCTGTTTGCAAGACGACCTCGTGCGATCAGGTAGCATGAACGGACAATTATTCCCGCGCAATACATCTACGACTTCGAAATGAGGTAAGAGGGTGGGGATGCCATATCTCAGTGGTCTTGGAAGTAAATGCACTTATATTAGAAGCTTAGGCGTTTATGAGAAAGCTGAAATGAGATTTTCCCCAGCACAGCCTTCAGTTTAAAGTGAGATCAAAATTACTTCAAGGGAAAACCATGAACTTTTCATTTGCTCACACAATATTTAGGAAGTATTGCTCGCTCTACTTTTCAACCCAACCCGCTTTCATAAGTCATAAAATAATCAGAGCTACTCACCTGGATATCAAACATCGTAGAGGGATCAATTTTAATGTTATAGTGCTGCTCCATGTATGAGGCAAACTTAGCCTTATTGTCCCTTTTGATGCGCATCAAGTTTAGCAAAAATCCAGTATTATTGGACATTTTGCGAAGATCCTTCAACCGTTCAAAGTGTGTGATCCAGCTGTCATCTCCCAGTGCCTCCATAATCTCATCAGACAGCGAAGGATTGCACAGCAGAAGCCAACGTCTTGGTGTAATGCCATTGGTCTTATTCTGGAATTTATTGGGCCACAATTCGTAGAAGTCATGGAACCTGGATTCAAATGGACGAGACTTTGGTAACCAAAATAATTAATAGGTTTATAGGAGCTGGGAGTTCGTTAAAACTCACGTTGTGCGTTTGAGGATCTCCGTGTGGACCGCTGAGACGCCGTTCACAGCATGAGAACCGATGATGCAAAGATAAGCCATGTTGACGCGTTTCTCTCCGTCCTCCTCAATAATAGACATCCGGCGCATACGATCCAAATCCCCGGGCCATTTAGCTAGCACCAACTATGTTAGAAAGGAAACGATTCAAGCCTATATTTAATTATCTATCTTTTCTCCTTATTCAGGTGGAGCTAGAGCTGATAGAGATGCAACTATAACAAGAGGAACCATTTACTCTTCGCTGTGAATGACTACAACGGATGCTTCCAAGGCAACGAAATCGGGAGAAGAAACAGCTTTTTGTCATAAACAGTGTTAGCATGGATGCTCATAGTAAATATTGGGTTTCTCATTGTAGCTGTCTATGAGTGGATTAAGAAATTCAAAACTGGTTCTGTTGAGGTTACGAATGCAGAGTGCTCCTTACCCCATTCAACTACAGTCACAACCACAACAAACGAACGAACCCTTAAAGTGCCTCCCGCAAGCAAAAGGATAACCACTAAGGTATAGCTATCACAAAGGAAGATAATCAACTGTATATAAACAAAGGCGTAATAGCTTTTTATCTACCCAAAGTCTACCTTAAAATGCGTATCACTAATCGACATGGAATGCGTTCTCAATTTTAGCCTTACGAAAACCACGACAAAACTCATCTATGCATCACCCCTAACCTGCAAGAACTCATGATTAATGCGGTAAATGATCTCCAGATGACGCGGAAGAATGTGTTGGAGCATACTGCAAGGCCAGCGTTCCAAGGCCTCAGGCAAGATTGTGTGGTTCGTGTACGCAAAGGTGTCACAGCTGATCTTCCAGGCCTGAAAAATACACAAAATGAAAACTAAAAATACTCTTAGGCTTACAACCCATGGATTTATGAAGTTCCGCCCCTCATAACACCTCCAAGATCAACTTTAAGAGGGTTAGGTACTTGCCTTTTCCCATTCCATGCCTTCGATGTCGACCAGAACACGCATCATCTCAGGGATGGCAAAGGAAGGATGAGTGTCATTCAATTGGATGGCAACCTTCTCATGAAGATGGTCTAGGGACCGTGGTCCATTTACTGTGATGCGGTAGCGTCGAATAATATCCTAACGTTTATAGGGGAAAAGAATAAGAATTTAGTTTGCTGGAGCGTTCAAACATTCGTCTATAATTTTATGAGAACGTTTTGAGGCCCCTGGAGGACTAGAGGTCAGTCTAATAAGAGCACTATGTAAAACTGTTAATGCTCAAAACAGCCTTCCAGAATAGTTTCAAACAAAGACCAAATTGAGTGGTTGCATCATTACGTGATCCACACAAATCGTCTTAACTCAAAATTGATGGACCACACGAAACAGAGGTCTAAATGCTCTCCACAATTCGAATTGTGCCAAACCTTAATTCTTCATGTCCTTTCTCTAGGAATAGATGAGGAAAGTGGCAGAATCCAACAATTTGTTCGGTATCACCTTCAAGGAATGGTCCAGAAGAATGGGTGCACAGCATAGGAATATCAATGCGGTAGAAAGGTTAGGTGAATGCATTGTGACGCTCCAAGATGATATCTGACAATGCGTGTTTAACTACGCACTTTTACTCTTAGAGTGGACCGCGTCCCCTAAGCTTAGTCAGTGAGTAGCGAAACAAGACTGAATATGAAGTTGTCAAAATCTACCTAGTAATAATCATTGCTCTCCTTCTTCCATCCTGTCTAGCAGTTATTTTTAAATTGAATATTGTTGCAATGGTGCAAGCAGAACGATTATGATGAGAGTCGGAGAAGACGTCCAAATAAACGTTCTGCTGTTACCGCTGGATCCACTTCGATCTCCAGCGATTCGGTCTCGAATGTAACAAACTCCCGAGCCCTTCACTAGGCTCATAATAAATCAGTCTCCTTATAACCTAAGCAGTGCATTTCGCGAAAGCTCGGTTTGTGGCAATCCGTTGTGACGTCCCCGCCAACTTTGGTGCCTCGTGAAAGATAATGAAAGCTTAAAATGCGCACTTTTTCTGCTATGGAGGATAGATCCCAGCAAGCTCTTCAAGCACCAACCTGAATGGTAGCAGCAACAAGGAAATACTCCTGTTTCAGGCGAAGCTCCTTGCCCTGGAAAAAGTTGTCATTGGGGTATAGCACGCGTGATATATTCTCTGCCGTGTTGCGACCACAAACAGCCTATAGAATGCGGAAACAAAGAAAATTAATCTCGAGCTTTTGCATTCAGAACAGTAAGCGGATAACCAGACAAGGAAGGTAGGCTAACAAGCTTGACAACCAGCCCAATTTGCGAACGTGATATCGGCAGCCAATGGAGCGGGGATGGAGACCCATCCAATCACCTTGCCATACACACGATCAATCAGCTGACTTTGGGCCAATCAGTGAAAGGGTGTTAATTGAAAGGATCAAAAGTATGTACGAATGCCCTTCAAAGGGGCACCTATATTCCCTCCCTAATTGTAGAACTTTGCTTGCGACTTAGTGTCTAAAATAAGTCTAGTTCGTCAAGAGCTAACCATGTTTTTTTGCAGAAGTTGGAACTTGAATGAATTTTGGACGAAAATTTTGAAAAAGAGCATGCCTAAATCAACCGAAAAAATAATTGACTATGTTGTAGCACAGTGCTTGGAAATTTGGACGGAAATCCCAATGACGCAAAAAAAGGAATATGTGTAGCCCTGTTGAATTGAAATTCGGGCGTGGTAGACTACAATTACCGGATCATCAATTTCTGGAACATGGATGTCCTAGAAATCCCTAATCAAATCAACTGGACGTCCGCCAAGTTAGAAGTGCTACATTAGTAAAGTCAACTTTGAAGGAATATTGCAACAACACCCTCGCTTAGCAGGCTGAGAAAATATGATCATTTTTAGTTCTTTTCAGGGAGAAATGTTTGTCAACCAAATGCCGAGAAAGCTAGCTAAAGCCTTACATGCGGATCTGAGTAAATTTTAACGATAAATTCATGCGATTCCTATGCCCGTTGAGAAAAGAATCATAAAAATGCGACCCAAAACTTATCTGCTTTATGATTCTCATGAAAGGACTAAAATGGTTTATGCTCCCATGCGTATTCTGGTAAATGAATTAGGAAACGTTGTCCATTTTGTGAATTACTTATTAGTAAAGCCAACTACTTAGGTTTAATTACTATTCATCTTAAAAAGGCAAAAAATCAGCAAACTTTCCCCACTTCTTTACTATTTAGTAAACCCAAAAAAGTTGGTACAATCCCACTACATATTTTTTGCTGTCACAATTACAATATTAATTGAATATCAACATCTGGCTAAAGGTCGACCCGATCATGTAAGTCTGATTAAAGCATTACCATAAAGAACTAAATTCGGAATACGACTCGCTTATTTAAGCACAAGGTCACCACAAATCGCACATACGAGTGCGGTGGACATTAGATACAACACTGCAGCAGATTCAGATTTCCGAAAGATACTGAACAGTCTTCGATTGATGTCCCTTGACACCAGCAACAAATAGGAAATAAGAGCAGAGGATTATATTCCTAAAAGCCATTCCAAGTTTACAAAACAGGGAAAATTCACCCAAACAGCCCAAAACAAGATCCTTCCGCGGTCAATCGGCGTCAAAGTAGCTGGCAAATTCATAATGCAATAAACCCTTAACTACAGTATTACCAATTTAGTTTACCTTGTTTCCCTAAGGACAGAAGCAGGAAAAACTAAAAGACCAAGCGCAACCCTCGCCCTAGGAGCAACACAGAACTAATTCACAATCACAATCATTACCATGGCAGTGCACTTCTAAACACTAGTGAACTCACATCAATGTAAGCACCAGTGTTGAAGATACGGAGATCGAAGCCTGAAGGCGCCTTAGCCGACCAAAGACGAAGAGTGTTGCAAGTATTGTTCCGATAACCAGGAATCGGGGTGTCAAAGGGCATCGCGAAGACGGGTTGGGCATTCACCCATTTACGTTTGCCGTTTCCAGCATCTTCTACCTGCCCATAGAAGTTTACCGGATAACAGTACTCAGGTCGACCCTTCTCCCAGGGATTGCCATAGCGCAACCACTCGTCTGGTTCCTCAACCTATGCCAAAGAGTCAAAGACACGAATAAGAGGGCATCTCGTGGAAGCTCCTTCACTCACCTGCCAGCCATTCTGAATGGTCTGTTCGAAGATGCCATAGTCGTAGCGAATGCCATAGCCATAGGCGGCAAGTCCCAGAGTTGCCATAGAATCAAGGAAACAAGCAGCAAGACGACCGAGACCTCCATTGCCTAGACCTGCATCTGCTTCTATCTCCTCCAACTCCTCTATATCTAGGCCCATCTAAAATAGGAGTAAAGTTAAGGCAATCAAGAAATAATCAGAAATAAAAAGTTAAACATTTTAAAAGCGGCTTCACCTGATAGAGAGCTTCATCAATGGCTGCAGTAATGTCAACATTCATCATAGTATTGGTTAGCGTACGGCCCATGTAGAACTCCAGTGATAGGTAGTACACACGCTAAAAAATACATTGCAAAATGTTTAGAATTAAGCAAAACTGAAATTCAGCAAACAACGCACAAACTGAACTAAGTGGAAGCTCACCGGGTAGCTGAAATTTTCAAAGAAGCATTACAAATTAAAGTTTCTTTTCATTCGCCCTTCGAAACAAGTCAATACTTGTAAAATAAAGTTTACAGTAAGCGTCTTTAAATTTTGAACAAAGACCTACGGCGGATAGCCGTAAGAAAACAGAAGCCAAGAATGATAAATAGCAAACTATAATAGAAAACTTCCAGCGACTTAGACCAAGAAAAAAACTTTTATTCATGTTTTACCATCATAAAGCCAAAAAAAGACAACTTTCAAAGCAAAACTACTGAAAAGAACGTGACTGCTGAAACAACTGCCTTTACATCCCACATAACGCAAAAAAGGCGTGCATCAATATCCATCAGTAGTTAAAAGTTTCAAATAAGTGCTTCCTAATTATAGATCATTCTAATAGACTAAAACTTAATTCCTCGAATTTAAATAAATAAAATCGTTTATTGGTATCGAAGGTTAGAATTTACGTATAGACCCTTGCTGCAAGTTGTGTGCGAATCCGAATAATTTCACGACAAATGAGGAAGAATAAAACATACCTTTGGGTCTTCCTTGTAGTAGGCTTGCTGGGTCCTAATCCAACGTGAGCAAAGATGGTCCCATACGGTTCTTGCAAGTGCCAAGTAGAAATCTCGTGGGGTCGCAACATTACGATCCTTGACAATGTCAAAATGTAGATGACGATTAAATGCGGTTTTTAGATTAGCGACATTCTCAACCTGCGCAATCCCACGCACGCTAATCTGCTTCCTCTTTTCCATATCAAGCTTATCAAGAGACATTTTCGCAAATCAGATAAGTTACCGCTCTCAAAAGTGTTCACAGCTGAGAAGTGACGATAATGTAAGCAGAGCTGCTAAACAAAAGTAGTCACGTTCAAAAAATCAATTATGTACATTATACAAAAATAAAAAAACTTATTCCTAAAAATAAGTGAAATAAAATGGGCGAAAAGAATTTAGAACTGCAGCCGTACAAACTCGCAGCCACTTTCTATAACGCTTAAGGAGGAATTAAAGGTAGTGAGGATCAATGGACCGAAATTCAACTTATACCATCATTTCTAATTCTATAATATACGTGTAAAAATCTAAGAACAGTTTTGATACACTTTAGAAGACAAAGTAAAGCCAACAGTCTTGTAAGTATTTGGAATGATTGAGTAGCATCCCGAGGATCCCCTAAAGATAAAAGAAGGTAGAACACTACAATAGAGCATGTATATTCAACAAAAAAGCTACTAGCATGATCTAAAGGCCAGTCTAAGCAGCTAGGGCAATATGGCCACCTCTATGAATCTGGCCGAAACCGGTAGTCTAAATGTAGCGTCCCGAGGCTTCTTCGAAAGCAAAACAAAACAGAATGCTTAAGTAAAATATATGTATTCATTGGGCAGAGGGAAATAGGCTGCTAGCATGGCTAGCTAGGGCAGTACTGTGACCTTGACAGAAATCGGCATTTCTAACAAACAAAGTACTAAATTGCCCCTCTCCTCTTTCGAGCGTCGTCCCCGACGCGCCCCTTGGTACATATCCCGCGTCAGCCATCACGACATACTCAGTGCTGCAATAAGCACCCACAAGCTAACCATGCCAGTCGCCGACATTCGGCGCGATTGAGGCGATGCTTGACACCAACGTCAGTGATCCCTCTTGACAGTGCATTGGACTTGGAGTTTCGTTTGGCTTGGAAACAAAGCTCATAATAAGTGGTTCTGTCGACCATCAGTATGTCTGTAGGGAGGCGTTAGCACGCCGATCTCCTTAAGCAAGTATAACAGGGGTAATCTTCGAAACGAAACTTTCCAGGTGGTCCATGGCTAGTGTCGCTTCGGTTGTTGATAGCTTTCTTGTAGGACACGGAGATGGGGTAGATGCCGGAGGTGGACGTCGTTCGTGGCCCATCCGTAGCACATGCACTTCTTTCGCACAGCTGCAGCATGCCGCAGGCGGTAGAGATCGGGATAAAAACCCTACAGAGTCGGGTTTGCTTTCCGCTGCCGCCAATGTAGCGTCCCAAGGCTTCCTCAAAAGCAAAAGAAGGCGGAATGCTAAAGTAGAATATATATATTCATCGGACAGAGGGAAAAAGGCTGCTGGCATGGCTCGGAGGCCAGCCCACGCAGCTAGGACAATGCGGCCACCTCTGTGACCTTGACAGAAACCAGCAGTTCTAACAAACAAAGTACTGCACTAAACAAACAAAGCATTACAGACACAGAATTGGCTGTATTGCCCTGGCTGCGTGCGCTGTTTGTTGAATATATATTCTATCCTAGCATTCTACCTTCTTTTGCCTTCGAGGGAGCCTCAAGACGCTACATTGGTGGCAGCGGAAGGCGAACCCGACTCTATAGGGTTTGTATCCCGACCTCTACCGTCTGTGGCATGTTGCAGTGGTGCGAAGGAAGTGCATGTGCAACGGATGGGCCAAGAACGACGTCCGCCTCCGGCATCTACCCTATCTCTATGTTCTACAAGAAAGCTATTAACGACTGAATCGACACTGGCTATTGACCACCTGGAAAGTTTCGTTCTAAAGATGACCCCTAATATACTTGCTTAAGGAGGTCGGCGTGCTAACGCTCCCTCACGGACATATTGGTGGTCGGCAGAACCACTTATTATGAACTTTGTTCCCAAGCCAAACGAAACTCCAAGTCCAATGCACTGCCAAGAGGGATCACTGACGTTGGTGTCGAGCATCGTCACCAATTTTTCAATGAATTGAGCGGTCCAAAAGCTTTAAGGACACCTAATCACATTTAATTACGAAATATAAAAAAATTGCTTTTGCCAAAGACTTTTAAATCTGCAAATATTTTAGCTCGGTAGGGCTTATTTTATTGATCCGATACTTGTTTTAACCAGTCACGCCTTGTCCTTACGAACGCATCGATAGGTCGGAGGTAATTTGTATACAAATATAAAGGTAAGTCGTGGTTTTCTGCGTGTCTTCTCGCTGCAATGTCCTTAGATGAATACGAATTGGAAAAAAGGAAGCAGATTAGTGTTAGAGGCATTGCCGAGGTCGAAAACGTCTCCAACCTAAAAACCTCCTTTAACCGACATCTCCATTTCGACATCGTCAAAGATAGAAATGTCGCCACACCTCGTGACTTTTACCTCGCGCTTGCAAAGACCGTCTGGGATCATTTATGTTCTCGCTGGATTCGTACTCAACAGGCTTACTTTCGGGATGATCCTAAGGTTATCTTTTTGCAAAATCTGTAAATTGCCTTCCGGCTCTAGTTAATGCAAGGGGATCTGGTGTGATTATGCATAAAGTGTTTTTTATGTCTTTTTTTTTGCTGTGCCTAAACCAGACGGTACTTGTTTTAGCGCGTTTATTACTTATCATTGGAGTTCTACATGGGCCGTACTTTAACCAACACTATGATGAATGTTGACATTACCGCAGCCATTGATGAAGCTCTCTATCAGGTGAATTTTATAAACATTTATAAAGATTTAAGTACTCTTATTGTTATTTCGACGTTTTTCTTTTTTTACATTTGCTCTAGATGGGTCTAGATATCGAAGAACTGGAAGAAATTGAAACTGACGCAGGTCTAGGCAATGGAGGTCTCGGTCGTCTTGCTGCTTGTTTCCTTGATTCTATGGCAACTCTGGGACTTGCCGCCTATGGCTATGGCATTCGCTACGACTATGGCATCTTCGAACAGACCATTCAGAATGGCTGGCAGGTGAGTGAAGGAGCTTCCACGAGGTGCCCTCTTATTCGTGTCTTTGACTCTTTGGCATAGGTTGAGGAACCAGACGAGTGGTTGCGCTATGGCAATCCCTGGGAGAAGGGTCGACCTGAGTACTGTTATCCGGTAAACTTCTATGGGCAGGTAGAAGATGCTGGAAATGGCAAACGTAAGTGGGTCAATTCGGAGGCTGTTTTTGCGATGCCCTTTGACACTCCGATTCCTGGTTATCGGAACAATACTTGCAACACTCTTCGTCTTTGGTCGGCTAAGGCGCCTCTTGGTTTCGATTTGAGGATTTTTAACACCGGTGCATATATAGACGTACGTTTTTGTCGCCTTACCGATTGTTTTTACTTTTTTGTTTGCTTTTCATTTTCGTTCATGCGGCTGCAGGCTGTCTTTGGTCGAAATACTGCGGAAAATATCTCTCGAGTTCTCTATCCTAATGACAATTTCTTTGAAGGCAAAGAGCTGCGCTTAAAGCAGGAGTATTTTCTTGTGGCTGCTACGCTACAGGTATGTTCTTTTTTAAAAGGCATTTTTGGAACTTGTTTCCATAAATTTTTTTCTAGAATATTTATACCCTGCAAGTCAAAAATCATTTCCTACGCATCTTAATACATGGTGTTCCAAAACTCGCCATTTTTTACAAACGTATACCCTCTTTTTCTAAGTGGTGCTTTTTTTCCTAGGACATAATTCGAAGATATCGAGTTACCAACCATGGTCAAAGATCCCTGGATAACTTCCCTAACAAAGTAGCAATTCAGCTGAATGACACTCATCCATCCTTTGCAATCCCTGAACTTATGCGCATTCTTGTCGATGTTGAAGGAATGGAGTGGGAAAAGGTTTGTGCAACTGCCGATGCATTGAAAAGATTAACTTATTTTTTATGGACAAAGGATTTTTACCTAGAAGCCTAATATCGAACCCATTTATCCAACACTACGGCCCCCTTTTTACCAACATCAAGTAAAGATGCGGCAGATGTTTGTGCATTGCCTGTGGCTTAATATTTGCTTCTCTAAGGGCTTAGCGGTTTAAGTAGGTATTTTTTAAAGCATGTGCCAATTTGAATGAGTTAGAAATAAGCTAAGAAGTAGATGGTTTGTACACCTTAAGAAAATTGGTATTCCTTCATGATGTACTTACATCTATAACTTTAATTTCTTAATCAAAAGACTTTTTTTTCCCTGTACTTGAGGATGTAAAGATGTGACGTGACATTGTTGTCGGAAGAAGGAGTGAATTCTTGGGTCCAAAGCTTTATTTATCTATTCTTATGCGCAGTGGACATTAACGAGGAGCTTTTAATCCATTTTATCCAATAATACCTCAGCATTCAAGTAGTACTAGGAAAGATAGCACAGAAAGGTATACCACTGCAGCTAAAGCATCCTGCGATAAGCAGCTTCTGTTTACCATGCACAGCTCGGGAATGAATGCATTTGCTGTTTTGTCAACATTCTGCCATCCATTCTTGTCGCATCACGAGTGGTATGTTAATCAAATGTTCAAGATCGAGTACTTACAGTATTGAATGTGCACTGATTTTTACCGACCGCCTTGAAAGTCTCTTTTGCCATTGTAAAAAATGTGTTGGGTGCGTTCCGCTCGGGTGGGTGTCTGTCAATTTATGTTTTAGGCCACGGGAAACCTCATCATTACATGCACTTTTCCAGGTGCCGATTAAGGGTGTCTAAATTTGCCAACCCATGTGTGCATCGGCCGTTGGTCTGTATTGCAGTGGACTCGGACGTTATCACAGCCTAGATCAACATTTTGGATTGAGTTTAATGTTCTCCATATTTTTCCCTTTTTAAAAAACAGTCCATTTCAACCCATCATTTTTTACTCCAATCGCACACAGTGACCATCGGCCCGATGGGATCAGTAAGAAGTGTTTATCACCAGAGAAGGCTCACCCTCTCTTCTTTTGGATTTCAGGCTTGGAATATTAGCTGTGCCACTTTTGCCTATACAAACCACACAGTTCTGCCTGAAGCTCTGGAACGTTGGCCTTGCTCAATGTTAGAAAACATTCTGCCACGTCATTTGGAAATCATCTATCGTATTAATCAGGAATTTCTGGATGTAAGTTGATTTTCCTTAACTTCTCTGGATAATACAAATGTCAATTGCTTAAAACTTTATTAACTCTGCGTGAACACAGCTGATGCTTACAAAATGGCCAGGCGACATGGATCGCCTTCGACGGATGTCGATGATTGAGGAGGACGGAGAAAAGCGTGTCAATATGGCTTACCTCTGCATCATCGGCTCTCATGCTGTTAACGGTGTCTCTGAAGTCCATACCGAAATCCTTAAGAATGACGTGTACGTTTCCCTTTTCTGCCTATGATTCGAGTTGAGTACAAGAAGGTGATGGTAATGTTACTATTTCCAGGTTTCACGACTTTTATGAGATGTGGCCAGAAAAATTCCAAAATAAGACAAATGGCATCACACCTAGACGGTGGCTTCTCCTGTGCAATCCCTCTCTATCTGACGCGATTATGGATGCTCTAGGAGATGATGAATGGATTACCAACTTTGAAAAACTGAAAGGTCTTGCTGCTCTTGCAAACAACATTCAATTTCTACAAAATTTGATGCGCATTAAACGCGAAAATAAGGCCAAATTTGCGTCCTACATGGAGCAGCATTATAAAGTCAAGATCGACCCTTCCACTCTTTTCGACTTTCAGGTAAGCTATGTGTCTTTTAAAGTGGTTGACTGATTTGATTGGTTGCTGTTTTTTTATTCATTCAATTTGAAGTTTGACGAATCAAACGCCTCGCACTTTCGTTCATTTCCTCTACAGTTTAATAATTTATCAAGTCACAGGCATTGGTTAGAACTGTTCTAAATCTGTGTACCTGATTTACGAATCAGGTCTTTATAGTCTCTGCTCCTGACTCTTTTGGGTTTCGGCAGGGGTGGGACCCTCTCCCTTGGTAGAGCTCATGCCTGTTGCCAACGAAGTGTTTTTCTTCAAGCATAAGATATTCTCTCGCTACCCTCTTCGCTAGCGAATAGTTTCTCGAAAAGCTTGAATAGCATGAAAGGGATCGTGTGAAAGTCGCTACCGATCAAAGTCTTCAAAATTAAAAGGCCTTGGGATGTTTTGACTTGTTTTCTCGGGGTTGCAATTAAATAGTGGTTTTCTACTAAGAACAGGCGTGGGTGGGTTGCAGATCAGACCTTTTAGTCAAGGAGCTAATCCCGTGCAGACCCAAATGGTGTCGGCTTAATAAGCCGCGTTGTTGCGGTCAATCAGCAAATCTTGTAAACAATTAACCTGGACCCCGTTTCGTTCTCACATGAAATAAATTGCATAGAATCAACAAGTAAAATACTTCAGTTCTTATAAAGACCTCCCTCAGCATCCCTGTTCCACTTTCACTTTTTAATATGGTGCGGTTAAGGCATCATTAATGTGTTTAAATTAGAAAGTGACACTGCGGCTTGGAGAAAGGGGGTCCTTTGATTGCTTTCTCTTTGCATCACAGGTAAAGCGCATCCATGAGTACAAACGCCAGCTGTTGAACTGCTTCCACGTGATCGCACAATACAACCGGATCAAGGCAAATCCAAACTTGAAGATGGTGCCACGTACCGTCATGATTGGTGGGAAGGCGGCGCCTGGCTATCACATGGCCAAGTTGATAATCAAGCTCATCAATTCTGTTGGCAACGTGATCAACAATGATCCCATTGTGCGTGGAAGGCTCAAGGTGCGTCGACGTCCTCCATCTATTCATTCATTAATCCACCCATCATTCCACTCTGAATGCAATCCACTCGTTCATTTCTGCATTCGTCGATTTATTAATTCAATTTGTAGAAAGAATCGCAACTGCCTCGGATGATTGAGCAGTGATTAGTAAAGTACGCGCAGTTTGTAGATCGCTGAAATGTGTTGATGTTGATAGGTGCATTATGGTGTGGGTGGATAGGTAAGCAAACTGTACGTGAAACTCTGGGCCACAGACAGGTGTGTAAATGGGCTGCCAAGTGGGGAAGTGGTGGGCGGACGACGGAGGGTGAGATGCTTTAGCTATAAGTAAAGTGACTGGCATTGATTTGTTTGTTTTTCTTGTTATTGACGGTGGTGGTGTAGCTTGTGTTTCTGGAGAACTACCGAGTTTCGCTGGCCGAGAAGATTTTTCCCGCGGCGGACCTATCGCAGCAGATATCCACTGCCGGTACTGAGGCGTCGGGTACTGGCAACATGAAGTTTATGGTAAGCGTCATCGCCTTGTCCGCTGCTCTTCCTTCTTTGCTCTATTTGATGGACTTCATTTTCTCCATTTTCACTCATTTCGGGAATGGGTAACAACTGAATTTGTAGCGAAAGTTCAACGAACTTTCTTCTATCAATTACCCCTTAAACCCTCTGCTTGGCCTTTAAAGTTGAAGCTACGGCATGGTTATTTATACTTTCTTCCCCCTCTTTGCTTGAGGGGGCAGAGCAGTGCATTTCAAGGCTTTTAAGGGGAGGATAAGTTCTGACTGCTTTTTCGTATCTTTTTACCAATGTATTGTAGTAACCCTCCTTTTACCAATGCGAAAGTATGCGAAAATGTGTTCATCTCCTATGTCACATTTATCCTATAAACTCTCTTTTTTGTCTTCCTCTTTTAGCGTTCTCTGAAAATCTAGCATTTGATGTCGATTGGAAAGCATCGATGAAGTAATATGCAGCGATTGTGCAGGCTAGATTTATTTTCGGTTTTTGGCTTCACCTTTTTATCAAACAGAAGTAAATGAAGGCACGCGTAACGTGGTGAAATAGTATGACTTCTCAACTTTTTGCTTTGGAGCTCCATTCATTGTCCAAAGTTCTGCTTCTGTGCCTCGACAAGAATGAAAGATAAATAAGTCCTTGTGACATTCGGTCTGGAATAATGCAGTACTGACTTGTTTTAGATGATAGGCACTAGTAAACCACAGTTGTTTATGTGCTTGGATTATGAAGAAGCGATTTACGTCACTCCGTCTTTGATATAATGGCCTCGATTCTGCTAGGTTCGGATTATTTTGAACCAGCACCAAGTGTTGGTTGAACCTGACGTGTTTACAGTTTGTTTACTTTGCAAACGAAGGTTAACTCGATTCCAGAATTTGCCATAGTGTGGTTGAAGTAGGCGTTACGTAGGACTGGATGCTAGTGGAGACTGAATCACGCTCTTTTCTTGCTGGAGGTAAATTCCGTCATCAAATGGAGATGGAAAGTGGAGGTTGAAAGCAAGCAAATGGTTCTCATGCACAGTTCTTATAGCGAAGGGTGGAAAAAGCCGTAAGGTCTATCAGTTTGTTCCTCTCCCCTTTCATTTTATATTAACGTGACTTAATTGTCTACTGATTGTATTGAATTCTAGATTAAACTTGAGGGCAGGTGAGCGGGAAATACGCTTTTATTCCCTGAATTCGCTCCCAAATCTGTCAAGTGATGAATATCACCCTTTTGGCGCTAACTAATCCGTGCTCTATAATATGAAGGCTCTGGTCAAATTGGGAAGCTCAAACAATTTTGTCTCTGTAAGAAGATGATAGATGTCACCTGCTTTGAAACCACACATGAGAGCAAAGGCTTCTGGTGAATCATTTGGTGGCCGAACGCACTCAGATATGAATTCTTTTTTCTTCTTTATTCGAAACTGCTTCTCTTTACCATCAATCGCATTGCCTTTAGGTCAACGGAGCGCTGACCTTGGGCACAATGGATGGCGCTAACATTGAGATGTCCGAAGAGTGTGGACGAGAGAACATGTTTATCTTTGGTATGACTGTAGACCAGGTGGAGGAGCTAAATCGCAAAGGGTAGGTCAATCGTTCCATCGTAGACACTCTCTTGACCTTAAACCACACCTTCCACTTTGTCGATGGGGCTAAACTAGCACCACCACCCTTCTCAAGTTTCGCAAAGACTGATTTTGTTATAAATCATCTCTCCAAATTAGATTACGGTCCAAAGTTACCGATGGTAGTTTATATTTCAGTTTTTTACGCTCGAGCGCGTTATGGGGCCTATCGAGGCTGTATGATGCAGCAGAATGAGGTGTGAAGTCTTTAAGAATTGCAAAAAAGCAGGTCTGATTTACCAGCCCTGGTTGGGTCTGAAGAAGGAGAAAAATGGGAAAAAGTTATCAGGGGTTTCCATTGTTTAGGTAGCTCTCAATCGGCAAGATGTGTCTAGTTTACTACTCTCCCTCGCAGTTCATCAGTCACACCCACAAAGCAAGCATATTTGGTCGGGGAGGATTTGGTGCCAGATGCCAGGCGCCGGCCTTAGATGTGCGCGGCTGAGGAAATAAGGAATTTGGCGTTACCCAATGGGGGCTGACCGTTCACTTCATGAACGCTGGAATGCAAGGCCCATTTCCCGTTGAAAGGCGGTTCACCATTTACGTTCTAAACTACTGGCAGTAAAGTGCAGTACCATCAGGTGTCAATAAATATCGTTGAAACCTATTCGCTTAGCTTCCAGTTAACGTCGGTGCACCCACACTCGACAAGATCAAATATTCTCAACAGGTTAATCTTAAAGTGGCCTGCCAATATTGTAACTTCCTCATCACACACCTTTGAATGATTCATAGCCCAAGTTGGATTGCTTATGTTATTTCTAAGTGGTAATATCTGGTGCTGCACCTTCGCTAAATGTGACAACAAATTTCACAGACCAATCCGTATCACATCAATCATGTATGCATGAAAACAATTGCATGTAGTTCACAAGTCCCTACGTGGCACCATTTGTCTCTTGTCTAACCTCAAGGTATTGATTTCGTCATCGGGCCAGTTTTGCATGAATAGCATCAATTGTCTTGTCAAAATGCCACTCTTGGTTTGGTGTTTGAGTCGTCTCCAGTTCTTTAGCCTCCATGCTTCCGATAAAATTTAGGGTTATTTGAGAACTGGTTTAAATCTTATCCTTCCCCACACCTCAAGATATGACTCACAGAAGTACATCGACGCCTGTCCAGAACTCAAATTGATCCTGTCACAAATCGAACAGGGGTATTTCTCACCTGAGGAGCCAGATCTCTTTAAGGATATCTACAAGACCATGATGTTCGGTGACCGCTTCATGCTCTGCGCCGACTTTGCTGACTACATGAGAGCCCAGGCTGAGGTCGATAAGGCCTATAGGGTGAGTGGAATTTTTCTATTCTCTCATTCCATGTTGTGTAATATTTGAACTTTATGGGGCAGATGTTTTGAAAACTGAACTTATGGGCAAAAAACGGTTGGGTCCGTTGAAAAGAGAATTGCTAGGTGGGCAACTTTGGCACAACTCAAGCTGGAGGAGGGTCTCTGTAAGGCGAACTCAAAAATAGGTCTTTAAGATTTATGAAGATGGTTAACTGAAAAGCTTTTGCACATTCAGGAGACATCAGCACAATTTGTTGGAGTAGAACTTTAATGAACAGTTAAGGAAATAGGCGATAGAGCGGATTTAATCATGTAAACTTGACTGCGCTGGACATTTGCTCTCGGCTTCTTCCTTGTATCCACCGCTCAATCGGCCAGTCGAAAAGGAACAGTCAGAGTGAACCTAAGATATTTAGAGGGGTTTGGAGGAATGAAAGCACGATAAATAAGGACGGGGTGTGTAGGTATTTTCCCTGCCTTATCAATTAACCAGGTCTTCTCCGTCTATTATGACCTCACAGAACGAGAAGCGATGGGCACAAATGATGCTTGCAAACATCGCAGGGTCCTGGAAATTCTCCTCCGATAGGACCATCCGCGAGTACGCTCGTGACATTTGGGGCGTGGAGCCACGAGAGGAGAAGATGCCCGCTCCCTTTGAAAACCCTGAAGATCCTACTGCTTCCTTCAACAAGTAGATCCTCACCAACACATCTAGAAACCTCATCCCTTTTTGTTCTGTCTACTTGACATTTGTTGTCGATGTCGCTAATAGTGGTAATAGTGTTGATGAAGCTGTCGCCTTGTTCTTCACCTCATAATCCGGCAATCGTACCATGTCATCTATCTTGCTTTATTTATCTCGTCTCCATTGCTCTTCCTCAATCCCTTTCGCAGTTATACATAGAGTATTCTCCTCATCGACCACTGGCTCCAGATGTTTGGGGGTTTTAACTCTGTTTTAGGATGGAATCATTCAAAACCTAATGTACTCATTCTATATTTTAATAGAAATTTGTAAAGGCGGGAGGATTTAGCATGCCTTTTTAAAGATCCGGTGGATGATTTGGAGTTGTGGGAGTCGATTTGTTCGATCCAAGTAGACAGGTGGAGTAATTCGCTTCCAAGATTATACCTGAGAAAAGAAATGGGTGGGGTAGATAGGGCGTAATTGATAATTGTAAAAAGCCTTTTAAATAAGTGCTGATATCATCGGCTTCCAATTTTGTCAAGGTCTCGCGTCTTCTCCGTGAAGACTCTAAGGAACAATCACGTATAGAAGGTAGCTGAATGGTGTTTAATGGCCAGAAGTTCTCCGGACCGTTTGTCGCTTGCATGAAGTATCAGTCATGTCATGACGGCTCAGACATGAGTTTGTTGACTGCAGAGACTTTTCACAGCAAATTTTTCAGTGCAATCATGGGAGGCGTCCAAAAATTTTGTTCATTATCCTGTGAGTAAAAACAATTGTTTGCAATATAGTATCTAAGGAAGTAAAGTGTAGGTGCGTATGCCATGCATAAGTTGAGACAGAAAATAAGCTTAAAGGCCTATCTAGTTGTTCCTTTCTCTTTCGCCCCATAACAATGTGCCTTGTTTGATTATTTGCTGACTTACTAAGCCATTTCCGACTGGCTGATTGACCGACTGACCGAGTGAATGAACGTATCACCGTTCACTCCAAAAAAAATCACTGACTTTGGTAACACCCAATACTTCTGGGCTAAACAACACCGCATCCCAGTAGGCGGCTTACGCTTTATGTGTGTGCGACTGGAGGGCTGGTGGTAAAGTAGTGCACTAGACATTCCCTAGTGGGTGCCAACCGCTGCTTAAAGCTGAATCCCGCCTACGAAACTGCGAAGTCCCCCGTCCTTTTGGGCCCAAAAAAGACAGGCAGCAACAATCGAAAGTAGTGGTACAATAAGAAAAATGCTTCCCGCCTATACGATTCCACGTCTCATGCTTCATTCTAGACCAAAATATGTTCTGAAGAAGTGACCGCACTGATGTTAAGGGTGGTAGAGAAATAATTACAGTCTCGTCTTCATAATATTTTTAAGAGTTGGGATTGCATCTATTCATGCTGTTTGGTAACCGAAGTTTTATATGTAAAGAACATTAGGAAAGGAGAAAATTGAAACGTGGTAAGGATGAAGCACTTGCGGATT
This sequence comes from Taenia hydatigena, assembly GCA_036345935.2. NCBI lineage: Eukaryota > Metazoa > Platyhelminthes > Cestoda > Cyclophyllidea > Taeniidae > Taenia > Taenia hydatigena. Next base: position 1,240,593 of record JADWOT020000009.1, read on the forward strand.
GAATGTTCCTTTCAAAGAACGAAACCCTTGGTAAAAGTGAATGTCATGGCAGCCTCTTTGATTTATCAAGAAAGGCCTATACCTTGCGACTTGGCTATCCCATATGAATAAAAACTTCCTGAAATATCCCTAATTTGTTGCTGCTTGCATCCGCTATAAAATGAAAAGAATTTGCAGCTCCTCTAGACTCACCAAGGAAACCTAAGTGAATGGTTACAATCAAGTCATCTGTCAATCGCTCCGCATTACTTATCACTTTTGGGAGGCATTTCTAAATTTTCAGCGATTTTCTTATTTTTTTTATTAGCTGTTATCTTTTTTGTGAATTGAGCTGGAATTTTAAGTGGCCAGACTAGACACCGAGGCCTAACTCGTAAAAACTCTACAGTCGACATTTATAAATGATCCTCCATCTTGCCGCATTAATTGTTTACCTGATACCACACCGGATGTAACACGCGACTACGCATTAGGATATGGTCAACATTTACACTAGTCTTATCCTAGTCTGTGGTTGAGAACAGGCAAAAGGTGAGTTCGACAATGACAGCTCCATTCAGTCCCAAAGTGTCTCGTCAATTTCACACTCAACATTTCCAACCGGCGGTTTTAGTGAGACTTTTAAATCTTCGTTAAGCTAACCTTTTCCGGTTTTTCCCCATTCTCAACTCTGTTAGTAAGAAATATCCCCTTCCTAGAAGGTAGGATGATTTTCCATTTTCTTAGATGCCGCTCTTCGTGAATCTATTTACCAAAACACCGCCCTTTAATAAATATGCATCTGTGCTGTGCGTTAATTACAGCCCAAGTGGTTGCCTAAGTATCCTTCATGTATCAAAAATGGCAAATGCGCCCTATTTTCGATCATTCCCTTTTTTGCTGCTTGACTTTCCAAGTAACTCCTACTCTGGAGAATGTGAAGGCTAGAAATGAGAGAAAGAGGACATTCTCTACCCTTTTACAAGTTTTGCTACTGATTACTGGTCTGGTCAGGTTTGAAAACAAGACGGAAGTATCTGTTGTGGAGGCAAGCAGTTTCAGCCATTTCAGGGTTCATCGACTCGTCTACCCGCTTAGTAGACATCTACCATCCCCATGCATTTCTACGCGAAATGTGGACGTCTAGGCACTGAGCAATGAAATATTTAAGTAGTTCCTTCTGGAAAGAGTACTAAAATTTAGGGTGCGAATGTGTTGCATGCCACGTGAAGGACCATAGTGGTCTACGGCCCAAGTAGTGAACGATGTAAATGCAGTTGCATTGGCACGTAGTTCAAATATTGGGCGCATATATATTTATCTATAGGGCATTGCACAAGTGGACCTATACACAGAGAAGGGAGGAGACCTTTAAGTCAACGACAAATGCACAATTTTCGAGCTTGACTCCATTTCTGGGGTTCCAGACACTTTGCATGCTTTTCGAACTCATCCAGACGTCGAACATCCTCCAGACTAGGAGGTCGAAAGGTACCACTACTGACATCTCGATAGAGGAGAACCTCAAAGTGCGCCTGCTTGGGTTTTACGCGAAGGTGGAGACGCAGTGTAGACGTGGTCGGATGTGCATCTGGCATATCAAAGATTGGAATTTGGCCATCACGATCAGCTGTGCCCCGGAAACTAACAACTTCACGGGGAAGACGAGAGACCTCGGCAGCAACTATCTAGAAGAAAAAAAGAGCGTTACGGCTCCACGAAAAATACGTCTTCTAATTCGGCAGAGAGGAATGGAGGATTATTTCAAGCCTTCCATGGGCTTATAAAGAACTGCAACTGTTGACGTAACTCGAGTGGATAGTTTTTTGTGACTTGTTAAGACAATTTTAAGAGGATGAGATTTTAACGAGCCGGCATTGTGGGACCCGAGCTTGAGCCAATCGACCATTACTGCAGTTTTATTTGTCATACTCACCTCAACCCTCATTGTGCTTGAAATCGGATAGATGGACCTCCAACTTGCCCATTTGATGAAACAGATTCCAATGCCGCAGAAACCTCTTTACGCACAGTGTAGAAAAGATGTAGTATGCGGTGGTAGAATGCATCGTCCCCACGTAGCTTGTGTAAACGAGGAGAGCTTGGTGCTTCATCACTCGATGATTGGCGCATCACCATAGGAAGGAGGGAGGAGCCTCCGCTGCTTGTCATGGGCACATTGAGACTGTTTGGAGGTTCGTGTGTGACGAGCATGAGTGTACGACCAGTTTCGCCTGCTCTCAGTTTAATCGGACTTCATTTGAGGGGGGAAAGCGGTGGCGAAAGGCAAGCATGAATGAGTCTCATACGCATGTGGCCTATCAACAGTGGAAGGTGGACAACGAGTATGAAAGACTATGCAGTTGTTTCACACATCTTTCACCTTACATTTGGAGATGAGAGATTGTGCTTGCTGGCTGAATGGCACACCGACTGGCGATAAAGAATAGCTGTTCCATTCCACCGCTTGGTTATCTCCATATTCTCCACACACCATCACATTACCTCGCGTATCAATGGCTGGCACGATTCACCACGTTATTTCAACGGTGCAAATGGGATTGTATACGACAAAGTTCCTGCTGAAGATCAAGCGGCGATCACGTCCAAGGTCTCTTTACTGAATAGCACTCAATGTAACCCGGAGAAGACAAAACTTTTTTGGACTTTTCAAGCCTAGCAAGTCAGTTGGAGGCGAGTTCTATTCACAGAAGACGACTGATTCCCCCTCCGTGCCAACGTTAAAATTGGCCATGAGGTAAATTCTGTCTTACTCTCCACAATTCTCGCGTATTCATTCAATTCTCGAGGGATGTACACCCCTTTTTCTCGCAGTAAACATTGAACAGTTGATAAATAAACTGTGGATTCGGAATTCACTGTTTATCCTACCACAATTTAAACGTCCCATAAAAAGTAAAATTCACATACTTACGCGCAGTTTGGGAAGGATTTCGGACTGTATTAAAAATTCATAGCTCGTCCTTCATTGAACCGAATTTCTCAGTTCAAAATAAATCCAGGAACCACAAAGTAGCTGTTGGAATCGCGCGTTTAACTTACTCACGAGAGATAAAATCAGGCTATGTACAATCATGCTTGAGGTGTTGTCCAACTAGATCATCCGTTGGAAAACAGATGTAGAGACGGGTTCCAACTGCGTAGTGCCTCCAAATGGTATCAAGGATAATGACAAAAAGCCATACGGCATCGAGGGATAAAGAGTTAAACTCAAGTATACTTGAAGCTACGAGAAAAAGCGTTCATTGTTTTGCCAATCACTCTAACGCAATCTTAACACGTTGAGTAACAGTGCCATACATTGGACAACCCAGACCCCTGACATGAGTGAACAGACTGAGACTGTCTTCAAACCATGACTAGTGGTGAAATCCCATGCCTCTCAGTGAAGTGGTCCGACGACGATAAACAAGTTAATTTTCTCCGTACGCATACGTCACCCTTATTGTCGGCTTGCTTGTGACGACGGCTTAAGATAAACAAATGCTAACACCATCGATAAACTAGAGGTTCCTAAATTAGGGTGATGCCATGCTGGCGTCCCGTGCGATTGTGCACGAAGCCCATTTGCACTCTATTGGTGCCCAGGTTTATTATCGAGTGGTTTGGAGCCTGTCCACTTCACCTAGGCAGCTTATCATTCAAGCAACATCGAACATCCTGGAACATTTACTTTACTCTGCTGATGCTGTGAAGAAGACGTCAAACCCATAAACGACTCAGGTCAGATAGACACGAAAATGATAGTCGATTGATTTGACTCACCTCATCCAATTCAAGTCGTTCACACATATCCACCAGCCTCAAGCCGTCTTGAGTAAAGAGAACTCGTGTAGCAGCATTAATTGTCTTTAAGGTCGTCTCAGCTGCTCTCTTTACTTCCTCAGACCATTCACCACCTGCATTGGGTCTCAAGGTCACCCAGTGTGCGCAAGTGCACCAATGGCGAGCAACACCTGCGCAACTGCATTTACGTTGACTTGGCAGAGGAGTGAGCAGGCTGTGACCCCGAATGCTCTGATTGACGGAGCGAATGAGGATGTGTCTGAGGGTCGCATGGACGTCAAATGGAGAGCAGAGACGATTGGCATTAGATTGGAGGGTGGAAACGGCTTCAGGCCAGTCACGTGCAAATTTTCGGGGAAGGATAATGGCCAGCATAGGTAAACGCTCCTCTAGCTTCCCCTAAAACAAAATCTTAACCACTGTGAATTTCGTCTCATAAGCAGTTTTTTGAGGAAAAAATAAGTAGAAACAAATGAAAAATTCTGATTTACTCAAGTTATCATCAACTCTAAGCGTTAAAGGAATGCATTTGCAAGCATTCGAAGCCTCACCACCAAAATGTCGAACTGATAACACAGGATCCAATTTCAGCGCGTGATATCCACCACAACGATTTTGCTTCAGGCAAATTTTGCCCTAATAAGCTTACCGCTACCCAATTGTTTCTGTAGAAGTTCGATTATTCCATCCGACTTGAACCAGGTATATTTCTCCTAATGGACGCCATTCTCTCTCTGATACAAACTCATCATCCAATTTCATCCTGCAGATAACTTCGCTTTGCACAAAGATTCACTACGGTCAAAGCAGAAAAGAAACCTCGAAAAGTGGTAGCGATCAACCTCCAAATAAAGGTACAGTCAGTTTGGTTTCTGTGGCTTGTACTTTTGCGTAATATAGTGATCTCGCAGCCATACCTGCAGTCTCCCAGCTCCTCCGTACACCGAAATAGTCATTCTACAATATTGAGACTTGCTACGATTTTGAAGAGACTATGTTTGATACATCTTTCTTCTGTTTAGACGGGTTCACCTGCTTCTCTATATTTAAACCTTCCGCCATACTGATACACTCTCTTGGTGAGACTCACAACCCATAACAGAATCGAACCTTTCCTTCTACCACAAATTAGTTTGATGCCTCAGAATGAAACCATCTACCTGTAGGGACAATCTGGCCTTTCCCATCCTAGGTCCATGATCGGAGAAAAGGATTACAAGGGTATTGGAAAACGGCCCCCAGCCCCGTTCATCCTCCCGATCAATTTGCTCCAACAGTTTTGTCACATCAGCATCCAAAAGCCGTGCTTTCGACGCCTCCTCGTGGATCATCTCGGAAAGAAAGGTGAGCGAGAAACGCGGTCGATGGGAATTGGTGTAGAAAAATTCACGAAGAGACCCAAGTAGCACCATGTGCGTTGGCCTGTGAAACAAAAGTAGATAACCTAATGTGTACTTATTCTTCCCACAGTAGCAATACTGCCTCCGAAGTTTAAAGCCACTGCATCAAAAAGCTCCCCGTGATTGCGTATTTGTTTTTTGTAACAGATTCCACTCCTTTCTAGTTGTGAGTCAAAAGTTGTCAATTCGGTGCAATGATGACTGTGAAAAAGGGAGGAACAGGCTTCTGTAATACAGCGCATACTGCTGTGAGACGGTGCGCCCCCAGAGCATGTACATCCACTAATTAGGTAAAATTGGCCCTTATTTGCGGTTAAATTGAGTAGTCATCAAGTGTTTGCCCTATTATGATGAGTGCAGTAGTTTACGCCAAGCTCCCAATAGAGATCAAAAGGAAAATACCCTAAACAGCGCCATGGTAACAAGGGGATAGTAAGTTAGGTGGTTTCTGGGAGACTAACTGTTAAAATAAGATTTCTCCACGCTTTGTTCAAATCAGAATAATGAGGCTCTACGTAACTAGCTCTATAGAAGGACAACTTTCAAGAGAATTTAGTTTATGCAAATGTTTCATCCATTTCCCAACTAATTATAGGCCTGCAGTTCCAATTTTGGGCAAGGTTTTGCATTCAGAAATCAATTTCCCATTAACCTCACTTTTATTCTATAAATGCCCCATCCATCACGTATCTGAGCGCGTGGCTGCCGAAGTCCTGGGCAGAAGATTCTCACCTGTAAAAGTATGAAGGGACTGTAGACAGTAAGAGGATGGAGGAGTCATTACCGTCCTCCCCTCTCCATTTCTCTTCTACCCTCGAATGTGAGATGAGGCTTTTTTTGTCTTTTTTGAAGAGGGCTTTCAACTGACTAGATGACTTATCCACCTTGCTTCCAGTGATTTGATCATGGTGTACAATTGCATGCCCAAAATACGCACAAGGACGAAATGGCTCATAGAGTAAGCATTCAGGCAATTTGAAAATAATCAGCTGCATTTCTTTACTTGGCAAGCTTTAAAATACTGCGTGACGAATCTTCAAACCCTAGAGTACTGTCACCCATTGCCAACGCAAGTAAGACTCATTTGCTTAGCCCTCACGCAATTTCCTGACCGGTTGATGCAGACGGGAACGGCCTGCTGTCCTATCCACCAGCACTACGGATTCATGACCACTTTTAGTCCAAAATTCTCAGGTCCTCTATGAACAGCCGTCTTGCTGAGTGCAATTTCAGTGACTCACCATCACAGCTTATTTGTTTATTTAAACCATCCAGTTGTAGTACAGTCTGCTACCGCATACTCCGACACCACCGCCGAACACCAAACGATAAAATCTCATCGAAAAGCTGACAAGCTGCAACCGCGTCAGATTCATACTGACAGGAAAGCATTACACAGGGTGCAATAGTGTGCCATCAGATTGCTGCATTTTGCAATCCCCTATGTAATGTAACAAGTGACTGAGTCAATTCATATAGGAAATCATGCATCATTTTATTCCCTCTACGTGGCCACCTGAAACACATTGATGGCATTGCTACTCGGGCATGTTATTATGCGGCCAATTCATTTCAACTGGTCAGAATCTCGGATGCGTTCAAAGGCACATACACACATCACATAGACGCTTACCGTGACAAAAATCTAGGAAAAATGGTCAACGGAAATATTGGCGAGCGGTTTTGCTTTTAACATAGTTCACTAAGTTTTACGAGATTGATTGGAAGAAAAGTTCTCTTAAAAAGTTGCTTGAAAAAGAGATAGCGAGGAAAGGACTAATTCTTACACCTACGTGGAAGCTGTACATCCAGGCTCCTTCCCATATCGCGCTTCATCCTGAGCTGCGGCTACCATGCAAGGTCTGCCATAGCTATCCACTGGAGGTTTAAGATTTCCAAATCCCTGAAGTCGGTATTGGAAGGTTCCCCAGCTTGGCGTATCCTCAATAAAATGTGTTGCATAGCCTGCATTCGTCTTATATTCTTTCCATATCCACGGAAACTCGTCCAAAGGTGTCTTATCGCCACCTTTGTACTCCTTATCCCCGGAAATCTGAGTTTCTATCAAACCTCCACGACCACTCAGTAGTCGTGAAGCAAAACGGCGACTTTCTGGCAATTCTTTTTCAAAGAAGCCTACCAGCAGAGCCAACAGGTTACTAGTAGTTCCATCTCCGACTATGTGATATTTCAAGAACATTGCTCCGCGTGATTGGGTAAGGGAAGTCAACTTCCTCACTGTTTTTGGCATATACCGAAGCCAAGCTAGTCGAGATAACGAATCTATCCCAAGGAGAAGAATGTTTACAGCTGAAGAGTTCGATCCAAGCGTAGAATCCACCACGCGGCTACTTCCACATAAATAGAAACGTCGTTGAGTGAGTAGAAGGTCCGCATTCCAGGCAGAGGAATTAAAGCGTGGTTGACAAAGTAGCATGACCTGCGGATGTGGTAGAGATTGGCCAGATTTGATATCAACCAGTGGATCTCCATACACAGAACGATATTCATCCAATCGAAATATTGGAAGAGCGTCACACTTGTATTGATTCGATTCGGGAGAGATTCTCAGGATTCCATACTCTAGCCGTGCATATTTCGGCAAGACATTGTCAGTATCGACGACCCTGCGTGGCTTTTCTATCGTATAACGAAGTCCGTTCGCGCTACAATCCAGCCAGTTTTGTGATTGGTCATTGGACTGATTTAAGTCTGCGGGCCAAAGTTCTAAAGGTGGAATAACACAGGCTTCCTCAGTTGGTACAGAGGGTTCAAAGTAATTCAAGGAGACACCGTCACGTTTAAAATATGCAATAAGAAGCACTAGAAGCGGTGAGATGAGAGCGACAAGGAGAAGACGTCTTCTCGTGCGTACCAACATAGAAAATGACCAGCACTGACTGAACTGCCAGCTGTTGCCCATATGAATTCGCAAACCAATCACAATCTGCCCTTGAGAGTCCAATGCTGTTTGCGGAAAGTAGTCATTGCATTTTGGCCAATGAGAGACAGATGTATCTGCCAATGGAAGACGAAATCAATTAACCGCTCTAATGTAAACTTCAAATAAATTAGAAAACGGCATCAAATGCATATTTATATTTTGGCAAAACCAGCCCTAATCTTTTAAAATGCCGCTGACGTCTAATTAGAAGGAAATTTCTTTGTATTTAATAAAAACGGGCGGCAAGCCGATCAAAGGAAATTAACGGCAAAATTGTTAACAGGTAATCCAAAGTACCCAAGACGGTGCGCCAAAAAAGCCAAATCAATTAAAATGTGCGTCGCGATTGGAGGCACACAATCGCAGTCTTGAGGACTTGTACACACATTCGGCTGCACTACAGCCGAGGAGACTCTTTCAAGACACAGTTGCAGACGTTTGTCACCTCGAAAATGTTGATAATCCATTGAGATCCTTTTGGGTTGACTGATTCCCAAACACTCCAGATCGTCTCTCTCTCCCTCTCCAGTTTTCTTCATTTAAAAGGGTAGTAACCTGTTTAAGAAATCACAGTTCTTGCGAATTTGCCTAGCATTACGACCACCCATCATGTATGAGAGTCAAAATCAACAGAAAGTGAAGTTCCAGTAGAAGGGTTGCCGTCGAGTGATTGGTTCATTGGTTTGAAGCAATGCTCTCAATTCTCAGAGTTTTCATCATCCGCCAAGTGGAAATTAAAAATGAAAATAACTCTAGGAGAAGGTCTGCTAGAGAACTTCAACAAACGCCACGGATCCAAAGGCAATGAGTTCTCAACCCTTGAGGATTTCGGTGATCGAGTAAACAGTTTCTACACCACCGTGATACTCCTCATTCTTGTCAGTATCACCATCACCAACGTCTACTTTCTACGACCCATCTCCTGCACCGCTCCGTCCGCACCTTCAGGTGGATTTGGGAGCTATGCCGAGTCGGTCTGCTGGGTCCAGGGAACCATCGGTCTTAAAAAAGACGACAAACTCCCAACCAATGAAACAGAATGGAACGAACTTCGACAAAGGGCTGATATCTGTGAGCTTTGCTCTTCTTTCCTCAGCCTCACCTCCATTGGTGGTCTAATCATCTGCATCTCTTTTAGCATTCTACCAGTGGGTACCCTTCTGTCTTTCTATTCAAGCAATCCTCTTCTATTTGCCTCATCTCATTTGGCAAGCCCTGTCAGTCTTTACTCTCGGTGACAATCTCAACTATCTCATTGCATGTGCGCAAACCGCCACAACAAGTGACGATTTGGCCACAAGATCCAAGTTGGTACAGGTATGCGCCCACCATCTCTACCTCCTATCGCGACAGCACACAGACATCCGACAATCCAATTTGTCCCGATTCCAACACAGAGCACTCGCCTTTACCCAATGTGCAAGTTTATGCGTGTTTGGAAAGCGTCTGGGCAACCGCACAGCGGTCCTCTATCTGTTTGTAAAATTCCTCTACGTCGCCAACTGCTTGGGACAGCTATTTATTGTAATGCGGTTTCTGGGACCTGATAATGCCAGTCAGAGCTGTCTACTGGCCTTCAGTAAGCGTCTTTTCAACTTTGCATCTCGTCGACAGGAATGGGGAGGGAGCGACCTCTTCCCACTTCAAACCCTCTGCCCAATCCATATTCCCAATCTGGGGGTTCGATCACAGCTCTACACCGCAATCTGTGCTCTTCCCGTAAACATGCTAAACGAGAAGATTTACCTCTTCCTGTGGGTGTGGATCATTGCTGCTCTATTTGTCTCTATGCTCACAGCAGGACTTTGGATGCTACGATTACTGTCGCGGTCGTGGGGCGAAGCGTTTTTGAGGTCTTTCCTCGAAATCTCTTTTCTAGCTTCGTCCCCACATCCAGACGGCGAAGGACAGGACGATTCACATGTGCTTCAGATGGCCAATTGGAGAGAAGAAGAGTTGAAAGCATTTCTTAAAAGAGCGGTGGGATGCGACGGCAGCTTTCTCATTCGAATGCTACGGCTCAATGCAGGTGATGTGATAGCCGGTGAAATCCTGGTCGCTTGGTGGCAATTGTTCCACGGTGCGGATGAGGGGAAGGAGGTGGTCGAGGAAAGTGGGAAGTAATGCAGCTATGCTATTTGGAGGTGAAATGGCGAATAGGTCTCCTCACTGCCTCCCTCCCAGTCATGGGCATGAATTTCAGCTTTTGATCTATGCACGCTTTGAGCTCCCAACGTGTTTACTCTGCTTGCAATAAACAATGTATCCGATGACGTCTTTTGACATAGTAGATAATTGGAAGAGATGATTATGCCAAGTTAATAAACCCACGACTCTCGAAGAATACTCGCTTACAAGAAATCGCATAGGGGAAATCCCATTGATTAAGTGACTTAGGCAATTGTCTGCGCATTGGAGTCACATCGAGGATGGTGGGCAGTATCGGACAGAATACCTGTTGCATCCACATCAGACTACAAAAGCAGAAGTAAGAATGTCTGAGCATAAGAGTGGCTGCTACGAGTTCAGAGCAGTCTCCACCCTCACGACCCAACCAGATTGGTTGCCCTGTTTGAGGACAGGTCCAGAGAGCACAAATGGCCGTATTGTTGTTACCCTCCCAAGTGATTCGTGTGTGTGCTTCCAGTCCGTCTTCGCACCAAAATTTATGCCGATCTAAGCTAAATCAATCAATCAATCTCCACCCTAATTCTAGGTCGTCAAATTTTGACCTCTTTGAACAAGCGTTTGCTTTCATGCGTCACAATTCATGAAGTCTAAAATGGGTTTAACGGGTTTCATTTTAGCATATTGCATAAGCCAAAATTGATGGTTCAAGAATGCTTCGACTGCTTTGTGAGAAGGTTTTGCTATCCAAGGTTGGCAAGACACATCTCCATTGCATTGGAGGCCACGCATGAGAATCAACTCTTCCAACGTCTGTGCAGCAATCGACGTTCAGTCAATCGGTCAGTTGATTATCGGTGGTGGCGAGCCTCTCCACTTGAGGCGGAGAAGCAATGAACTTTCGCCACGTGCTCCAACCGCGTGATTCGACTCCCGAAAATATGACGTCAGTTGTAACGATTGTTTGTCTACTTTTGGGAGAATAAAAACAGTCCACTTCACTTGTGTCGGCCTACACAAATCCCAAATTTTGTTATGCTCACGCATGCGACATTGGTTTGGCATGTTTGTGCTCTGCATTGAGTCCGCATTTTTGCAAATGAAGAGGCTATAGATAGCAGCGAATGCGAGTGTTCCGCAGATGTAGGAGCGCAAAACGCCTCACAGCTTTTCTTCGCGGAGATTCGAGCATGACTGTGCCGAGAATTCCGTTCGCTCGTCCTGCGGCTTGAAGTATCTGCGTTCGATGCAATTCAACCATTGCCATTGACGAGTTAATAACGGAAACGCGTGAAGCAAAAAGGGATTCCGATTGACACATTCCGTTCACATTCAATCACGTGTCGTTAAACAACGGTTGGCACGTAGAATATCTCTAGTTCAAAGACCTTTACGCCTCTTTGTTCTTAGTGCCAATTGGTTCTCCACTCAGACCTCGACGGCGACTAAGTTGGTTGTATCTTATGAAAGAAATAATGACACATTCCCGGTAAGTAAAGGGAGTTCATTTGACCAACGTAATGTTGGAACGAAGCTTAAGATGGTAGGAAATAAATTCATTCACTTAATTCTACCGTTTAACTTACTGTCATCAAAGAGACGTGCACTGAAAGCACAATTACATCTTCGCGAAGCCATCATGCACAGTCGACCATGAGTTAATTGAAATGCTCAGAAGCACCACATTGGTCTACAAAACGCGGTGTGCTCTGGGGAGGGCACCTTCGCACACTTCACTATCTGTTTGAATTGCGGGAGTGGACGCTCGAAAACACTACGCAAAATTGCTCCGTTCCCTCTTGCTTCTATCCCAATACGTCAACAAAAAAGCCGAGCCATTTTAGCAAAGTAGTTCAGTTGATCAAAACAGGAGATAAGGAAAAAGTGTGCGTACTTACTGTGCAATGGAGGAGAGATTCGCTGAAACGTGCAACAACAAAACACTTGATAGTTAAGCTGCAGAGCTTTAATCCTGTTCAAAAGCATTCTACCGATATCCAATTAGTAATGCTACGATTGGCACTTTGAACCACATAAAATACAATTGCTTCCCTTCCTCCGCCGAGTTGATGGAAAACTGTCTTCTTCGATGTACTGCAACACTCATGGCTTGCTTCGGTCGATGGAAGCACGAATGCTGCTCATCTGTTTGCTTAAAATTGGCAAAAAATGTCACATCTGCGGCACACACACTTGAGTCATGCGGCGAGAGCTGATTGGTTGACCCCCTCAAATGATCAGCTTACCTCTTTATTGATCGCCATCCGATCCGCACAAGCGCACCTTGGCGACCAATCGCTGCACAGATTTTTGAACGACTCATCGCCATGCGTCTCCGTTATGCATAAACACGCCTCTTGCACCCTATAAAGCATCTCCAAAACGCATCCATGCCAACTTTTTATCAACCATTCCGTCTTTACGAATCTGTCCACGTTCGTTGGCCTTCCACCATTGACAGCGACAGCCAAGCAAGCAAATCCCCATCTACCTGTCTTCTGAGGGTACACTCATCTACACCATAACCACCTACCTACCAAATGCCCACACCTCTCTCCCTTCCATCCATCCATCCATCCATTCCTCAGACTTGACCAAAGTTCGTAAAAAATCAATGAATTTACTTTATAAAAATGGGAGATTCTACCCAACCTCCCGCAGTCGCCTCGTCTCCAATCGACTCTCCATGTGCCGTCTCACGACTTGTGCAAATTTCGGTCGTCCAGCCAGTTGGTACCCCGTGGAAAGGAGGCACGTGATTCGTCGATTAAGACGGTTTGCCTTCTCAAATGTGTCCGATGTAGAGGTACCAACAGGATGGAAGGCTAGAAGGTCCAGACCCAATTCCAAGCCTTCGCCAAAGTCCCCCTCGTCGTTGGCAAATTGAACGAGAGTCATCAGCTCATCCAGTTTGGAGGTGTTCGCGTTTGTTGCGTCAGTTAGGCTTTGAAGCATTGTAATGAGCTCCTCTTACAAAACAAAATAAAAGTAAGTATTCTCTCCCCTTTTTCTTCTTTTAAGATACTTCAATCTATCTCAAACCACTGATTTAGCTCAGATCTATTCGTCTTTCTAATGACCGTTCACACATTTCTCAATTTGAGATTCGTTTATCCATTCACACACAACATTCATCTGGACCTCGTTCTCCTCTTCTTTCCTAATTCACCTACCCAATCACTAGGTCATTTGTTCCACCACCTGGCTATCCATGCATGCCTCTATTTTTCGCTGTTTTCAGCAGTTCATTACCCTTTTAAGCTTGGCGACCTTACTGAAGAGCGAGCTACTCAGGAAAATGCCAAAATATAGAGATCTGGGTGGAAAACAGGGTAGTCACGTGGCGCAAAACCGGAAGTAGGCAGTATTTACGACCATCTCATATTGCTCACACGTAATTAATCAGTTAAAAAGTTAAATTTGGCATAATGTGGAAGCCTTGCCCAACCGACGAAGTGTAGACGGCTGGATGGAATTCGCCTTCCTACGAGTCAAACGACAATAACAGTCGTGGAAACTAGTCCCGACAAAAAATCTACTTCTCCTCTTTGTATTTTTAACTTCATAAATCCCAAAACAAAACGCAATCGCAGACATCCTATTCTACCAAATTAATTACAAAAGAAAAAATTATTTAATGCGGGAGTGTCGAGAGCTTACTGTGAGCGGTAGGAACAGGTCGGTAGCCAACGCCATTTTGCATATCAATTCTAATTCCCACCCCATTTAACGTCTCACACGTAAACTTCCGTTTCACTAACATCTTTGAAACAACACATATCCGTCTGTCTTTCACAAACTCGGTCAACTTCGATAAAGTAGGCGGTGTAGACCCACCTTTCGTCTTCTGGTTCCTTAACAAATTCCTAAAATTAAAATTAATTAACATAAAAACAGTCTACAAAACAGTGGCGAATATATTTTCACCCAAGATTGTGAGCTTCCCCGTTTCCAACGGGTTTGATGAAACCAGAAAACTAGGCTGGTCGGTGTAATTATCCCTGAACAAGAATAAGAAAACGAAGTAGACCCACCGAAAGTAGCCAACATGAAAGGAATTTTCACCATCCTCAGCTAGTATAGTGACTACTTCAGGAGGATCATGGAAGTACCGATAGCAATCAGTTAAATCATCATCATGTTTGAACTTCATAGGCTCGTGAAGAACTTCAAATGGCCCCACGAGCCTAATGCTAAGATCTTCATATAATGCGTCTAAAAATAAACGATTTTATGGCTTATACATACCAAGAGGAGAATCAGGGGAAACAGAGGAGCAAAAAGCGTAGAATTCATAAAAATCAAGGGGACACTTTAAAAGAAAAGTGGAGTCAATTAAAGCCGACGCTTCATTATGCCTATCTTCATTCGGTCCGTAATGCTTAGCGCTTTTAGAAGGTTTACTATCAGAGTTAGCAAATTTGCGCTTGGGCATTTTCAACCAGGCAGACTTTTAGTACCACGCGCTACTGATGACCTTGTGATGCGGTCAGACTTGGTTTCGTGATAATGTGGCTGGTTTTAGTCATTTTACCAAACTTATGGTTGCTACGGCTTTTCGAATACTATCCACGTGTGATTTACGATAACTGAAATCATCCAAACAGCACATCAGTGATGACAAATAAGTTAGGCAGATTAAACAATTACATATGTTGCATTACCAGTGTAAGTTTTTTAATATTTAAAAGGGGATGGAAAGCATTTATTGCAGTACCTATGTTATTCAAAAATGACCTTGTTGGTGGGGGGCGGGAGAACAAGTTGAACCTGGCTGTGGATGCACGATGGTTTGTCCTTCGGACGTAGGGTTTGTTCTTCTAATACTAATAATAAGGACGCCAAAAAATTACCTAGCCTCTTCTTATTAGGAGTGATACAAGGGAAGAGGGAAAATTAAAGAAGCGCCTGCACGGGTGGCAATGCTGACAGACCTTCCCATCTTCAGAGAGAGTATGAACTTTGAAGATGAAATGAAAACCATTAGGTTCAACACCCACTTATACTCTCAGTGACGAAGAATAAGAAGAAATAAGATTCGCATCGTAAAAAGTCTTGATATGGAAAGAAACCTGGATGGTGAAATTTATTATATACTCTGGACTAGCTTAGAATGTGACGTCTGGCGTTGATTTCCTCCGTAACACCAAGGCAGCTCTGAATTTCGCGGAAGCTATCTTTTTCACTTGGCAATGTGGAGAAGCAAACACCGAAAAAGAACGTAGGCGACATCTGTTGCGGTTTTTTCTAGGCTGTAGCAGTTTCCATAAACACCTTAGATGACCTTTGTTTACGGTTAACGCACTTTACTATTAACGAAAGAAAAGAACTTCACGCATTGATTTTTAGATACGCACTTTCCATTCTCGTCAGAGGCGATGGCGGTCACCGAAGACCGTACAAAAAAGCGGGAACTTTGCCAACACTAACAAATCAGATAGAGCTTCACACTTTCTTTGGTTTGGCGCACTACTACAAGCGCTTTGCTAAAGCCTTTGCTAGGATTGCTGGCCCTGTGCATAAACTAACCGAGAAGCAGGCGAATAAGAATTTAAAGTGGGGAACGGGCATGACGAAGTGCTTAAAGAACCAAAGAAAACGCTACGCTTCGCTCCGATTCTAGCCTCACCGAACTTCGAGACCAGTGGATCACTCTTTGTACTGGACACAGACGCCAGTGATGTAGCCGTGGGCGGTGTACCTCCACAAAGGGACAATGAAGGAGGAGAAGGTTGTTGTTTGGTAGCGTAGCAGTAGCAATTAGGAGGAGAAAATCTGCAGATCAGGAGAATCACCTTTCTCATTCGCGACCAGATTCAATTTGTCATGTTTGAATAACATAAGTGTTATAAATGTTTCTTTAAACGTACGCATTAGGCGAGGCGGAAATACAACTCGAATCTCGTCCTCGAGGCGCGAATAGATTCTTATGACGTCGATGGTGGCCATCCCATAACCCCATATTAATAAGCTATTAATAAAGTACAAGCAGCCTTTACATACTAAGGGTATTCCCAGGAAAGGGAGGAGAATGTAGGAATCTCCACAATGAACTTCAATTGGGTTCTGTGTAAGGCTTCAAAGCATTTCTGAGATGACGATTTTCATGTGTTGAATAGGAGGTCTGATACTTTTCGTGATTGCAGCAGTTGAGTCACAGGTAGTTATGAGAGCTAGGAATATTTCAAGAACATTAGGAGAAAAGCTGTTTGCATTTTAACATTTGAAGTCAAAATTGCAATCATTAAAGCAATATACTATACTCAGTGGTGGGGATTTCGTTCACAAAACCAACTTTTTCTCTATCATTTTCGAGAATGAGTCCACTTCTTTACAAAAAATAATGCAGATCTATGTGCAATATCAAATATATCTGAAGTGCATGGCATTTTGGAGGATGTCACGGGGTCGTACATTGTGTCCGCTTGATCGTCGGAGCTAAACTGTGAAATCATCCAATTAAGAATTTACTCTTATTAACTGTTTCCGTGCAATCCACCCACTGATGTCACTATCCTATGATAAAGTTAAGCTAAAGCTGTGCCTACTGCTTTTGAATCATAAATTTGTCTTAGGATTTGACTGAAGATGCTCGCAGTCCCTAAAATGTTGCATTGTCGTAATGGCAACGGACATCGACTTGAATATGCTAGTTCATGACCCTCACCGCGGCATTGCACGGATAAAGAGACCTTAGATTCAGATAGGGCAAGTTAGGGGTTGACGTGCCTACCAGAGCTTTCAATCATCTACTTGTTTGCGCAAAGGAGTGGGATTCTGCTAAACTGTGCCCAAACAACTCTTCACTGCTATCTAGGGCCTGAAAGTTTTTGAATTATTCTTCTTGATAAAGAGTTTGTTGGAATAAGGACCATTTTTTTGGAAAATGTTTGAAAATATCGGAATTGTTAAGATGGAGAACCAATGCAGCAAAAGTGCAACAAAATCACTCCATCTTTTGGACGTACGAATGGTACATGCTGAGTAGATATGGAAGATCCTAACTATATTTAGTCATAAGTCTCTTTGTTGTCATCATCAATGATAGGTTAGAATTCTCTTCAATGACGACAACTCAATGATGCGGCTAGCAAATTTCTCGCTCTACGTTGTGCATCGTAGGATACTCTAGACGCCACCGATGTAGATTGCCGAGAACAATAAGAGTGCCTGCACGGTCATCCACGTCTAAAGTAGATTACAAGCATAGTGGACTTATTGAGCGCTCAGCTGCCATTATTAAAGCAGTGAAAAATCGTAAGATTTTTGAAGGCATTTCTGCGTCTAACGGCCGCATACCTCTCCGTGATATCTACTGTAAGGCAGACATGAGTGAGGCGAGTGATTGCACTCACCCAGACAGATGTATTTCTTTCAATTTGGGGTGGGTCGGTGATTAAAGTATTTACACCGAAGAGTTGAAGCCTTCACTGAGGTAAGAATACATTTTACTCAAAAAAGGCTAAAATTTTTAGGTCGTCTTTTTATGAATTGAAGCCCTAAAAGCATACTGATCCGTTAAAGTGAAACATTTGATTGCCATTGATTGTTCAGGCTCACGGCAAGAAAAAATGCCAAATTTTTGGCTAAATTAAATTATACCCTGAATAGATCGAATCATTTGCAGGCTTGGAGTGAAAGTACATGTTGCCATGGCAACACAAGCCCCAGGAGTGACCAACGCCGGTGCCGCATACACCACAAGTCTGCACATCTTCGATTCCGTTTGCCAAGTCACCATGCACCAGCGGCAGTGACTGAGTGGAACAGAAGGGCACAAGAAGCACGAAGATGCTCACATTTACAGAAATCTTTAGACCCAGTATGCTGAGGTTCCGTGTTAGTGCATAACTGCATTTTCATGTCTCAAATATGTAAAAAAAACGCATTCCTCCCTCAAAAGTTATAGGCTGTCATGGACAGCCTTCTCACAGTAATACCATTTTTGAGGTGAAATCTAAAGAGGGATTTCTTTGAATTTCAGCTTCACTTAAAGCAGGTAGGAATAACTCAAACGGATGGCTGAGTAGCAGGTCAGCAGATGGTGCCACCCACAGACGCTTCGCAGTTGTGAAGTTGTTTAACTACAAAACTGACTGATCACAAGAGCCTCTGCCGTGCAAATGGCAGTTAGAGGACGACATCTCCATTACTTACTTTGAGTACAAATCAAACTGTAAAATGCCACTACAATGCCAGATGTATTTTTTGAATTCGAACCAGCACCGCTGCTAGGTTCTAACGCCATAGAAGTAATTTTAGGCTTCTAATTTTTCTTTTGAGCAAACCCTCCCTCCCCTCCCCAAGAAGTCCTCTTAATTGACTCACTTACTTAAACCATTTTTAGGGCATTTCGATGGGCCCCCGAATATGCAAAATTAAGTAAAGTATGAGATGAATTCTCGAAATATTTTAAAGCTCTAATGAAAATTCTAAAATATGGGCTAGAGATCGATATTTTATTCCTTTTTTTAGGTTATAGTGAATCTTGACTAGTTTGAAATATTTTTAGTTCTCAAATCCTTACCACTGAATTCATTCGTAAACGAACCGGCTTTAAAAAAGATGCCATGCGAATGGCAACTTTTTAAGAAGTCAAAACATCTGCAGCTCCATGGGACTGTTCTATCGACGAATGCAGCCATAACACTGGTAGAATATGTACTTTTGACCTACAGAAGTGCTTGGGCGCTGCTGGTACGGTAAAAGGAGTCAGAATGCCCGGCAAAGGTACAAGGGTAGGATCCCTAGCGCCCTGTTCGCAAAGTTTAGGTTAGCCCTTTACGAGCGTCATCCGCGGCGCTCCCATTAGTCAACCTCAAATGCCAGCCGCCACGAGCCATCCGCACCAGATGTCAAATTTCCATGTAGTTGGCAATTCTACCAAAGTTAGAATTTCTTCCTGTTCGAAGAGTATATTAAAGGAATGAAAATTGTGCCAAATATGAAGCAAGTCAATCGCTGGTCGTTGGAAGGGTGGTCCAAAGACAGAATCATTTAGCGAATGGCGAGATTTAGCCTCCACGTCGGATTAGGGCTGGCGTCGCTTCCATGGGCAATAGCTTCCCTTCAGATCTAGTGATAGAAATCAGGATATTTGGCCTTTTAGAATAGATTTGCTTTCCTCTGCTACCAGTGTAGCTCTACGAGACTTCTCTCAAGGTGATATAAGGCACAATGGTCAGACAATATACGTAATGTCGACATACAGATGGGATTGAGTCTGTTGGCAGATTATCCGCCAAAGATACAGTAGTATGGCCCTCAAGTAGCTTGTTTGTCAAACCGACGTACGTCCCGAAGAGGATTTTGAATTTGTAATAATTTCTGCTGATCCTAAGAAAAATGCTTTCGAAAAACTTACTCTGAAATCCTTATCATTAGCCCCATCGTAAAGCGAATTAAAAACAGGCCTTATTACTTTGCTGAATAATACAAGATACCAACAAGGTGTAGAAGTAATTTTTTGTGCAGTTATGTGACCCAACATTGCTTGCTGCAGGAACTAATTGTCGGCTGCTTCAGTACCATCCTACCTCATGCCTCAATTTAAGTTATTTGTCTCCATAGGCAAACGCGTGTTTTTAGTTACGTAGGTTGCATTTTATTTGGCTCTAAATAATTGACTAATGACAGGCGTATAAAAGATATCTTTTGGGTTCCTATTTCGTGATCCAATTCTAGCCTTCCATCCTGTTGGTACCTCTACATCGGACACATTTGAGAAGGCAAACCGTCTTAATCGACGAATCACGTGCCTCCTTTCCACGGGGTACCAACTGGCTGGACGACCGAAATTTGCACAAGTCGTGAGACGGCACATGGAGAGTCGATTGGAGACGAGGCGACTGCGGGAGGTTGGGTAGAATCTCCCATTTTTATAAAGTAAATTCATTGATTTTTTACGAACTTTGGTCAAGTCTGAGGAATGGATGGATGGATGGATGGAAGGGAGAGAGGTGTGGGCATTTGGTAGGTAGGTGGTTATGGTGCAGATGAGTGTACCCTCAGAAGACAGGTAGATGGGGATTTGCTTGCTTGGCTGTCGCTGTCAATGGTGGAAGGCCAACGAACGTGGACAGATTCGTAAAGACGGAATGGTTGATAAAAAGTTGGCATGGATGCGTTTTGGAGATGCTTTATAGGGTGCAAGAGGCGTGTTTATGCATAACGGAGACGCATGGCGATGAGTCGTTCAAAAATCTGTGCAGCGATTGGTCGCCAAGGTGCGCTTGTGCGGATCGGATGGCGATCAATAAAGAGGTAAGCTGATCATTTGAGGGGGTCAACCAATCAGCTCTCGCCGCATGACTCAAGTGTGTGTGCCGCAGATGTGACATTTTTTGCCAATTTTAAGCAAACAGATGAGCAGCATTCGTGCTTCCATCGACCGAAGCAAGCCATGAGTGTTGCAGTACATCGAAGAAGACAGTTTTCCATCAACTCGGCGGAGGAAGGGAAGCAATTGTATTTTATGTGGTTCAAAGTGCCAATCGTAGCATTACTAATTGGATATCGGTAGAATGCTTTTGAACAGGATTAAAGCTCTGCAGCTTAACTATCAAGTGTTTTGTTGTTGCACGTTTCAGCGAATCTCTCCTCCATTGCACAGTAAGTACGCACACATTTTCCTTATCTCCTGTTTTGATCAACTGAACTACTTTGCTAAAATGGCTCGGCTTTTTTGTTGACGTATTGGGATAGAAGCAAGAGGGAACGGAGCAATTTTGCGTAGTGTTTTCGAGCGTCCACTCCCGCAATTCAAACAGATAGTGAAGTGTGCGAAGGTGCCCTCCCCAGAGCACACCGCGTTTTGTAGACCAATGTGGTGCTTCTGAGCATTTCAATTAACTCATGGTCGACTGTGCATGATGGCTTCGCGAAGATGTAATTGTGCTTTCAGTGCACGTCTCTTTGATGACAGTAAGTTAAACGGTAGAATTAAGTGAATGAATTTATTTCCTACCATCTTAAGCTTCGTTCCAACATTACGTTGGTCAAATGAACTCCCTTTACTTATCGGGAATGTGTCATTATCTCTTTCATAAGATACAACCAACTTAGTCGCCGTCGAGGTCTGAGTGGAGAACCAATTGGCACTAAGAACAAAGAGGCGTAAAGGTCTTTGAACTAGAGATATTCTACGTGCCAACCGTTGTTTAACGACACGTGATTGAATGTGAACGGAATGTGTCAATCGGAATCCCTTTTTGCTTCACGCGTTTCCGTTATTAACTCGTCAATGGCAATGGTTGAATTGCATCGAACGCAGATACTTCAAGCCGCAGGACGAGCGAACGGAATTCTCGGCACAGTCATGCTCGAATCTCCGCGAAGAAAAGCTGTGAGGCGTTTTGCGCTCCTACATCTGCGGAACACTCGCATTCGCTGCTATCTATAGCCTCTTCATTTGCAAAAATGCGGACTCAATGCAGAGCACAAACATGCCAAACCAATGTCGCATGCGTGAGCATAACAAAATTTGGGATTTGTGTAGGCCGACACAAGTGAAGTGGACTGTTTTTATTCTCCCAAAAGTAGACAAACAATCGTTACAACTGACGTCATATTTTCGGGAGTCGAATCACGCGGTTGGAGCACGTGGCGAAAGTTCATTGCTTCTCCGCCTCAAGTGGAGAGGCTCGCCACCACCGATAATCAACTGACCGATTGACTGAACGTCGATTGCTGCACAGACGTTGGAAGAGTTGATTCTCATGCGTGGCCTCCAATGCAATGGAGATGTGTCTTGCCAACCTTGGATAGCAAAACCTTCTCACAAAGCAGTCGAAGCATTCTTGAACCATCAATTTTGGCTTATGCAATATGCTAAAATGAAACCCGTTAAACCCATTTTAGACTTCATGAATTGTGACGCATGAAAGCAAACGCTTGTTCAAAGAGGTCAAAATTTGACGACCTAGAATTAGGGTGGAGATTGATTGATTGATTTAGCTTAGATCGGCATAAATTTTGGTGCGAAGACGGACTGGAAGCACACACACGAATCACTTGGGAGGGTAACAACAATACGGCCATTTGTGCTCTCTGGACCTGTCCTCAAACAGGGCAACCAATCTGGTTGGGTCGTGAGGGTGGAGACTGCTCTGAACTCGTAGCAGCCACTCTTATGCTCAGACATTCTTACTTCTGCTTTTGTAGTCTGATGTGGATGCAACAGGTATTCTGTCCGATACTGCCCACCATCCTCGATGTGACTCCAATGCGCAGACAATTGCCTAAGTCACTTAATCAATGGGATTTCCCCTATGCGATTTCTTGTAAGCGAGTATTCTTCGAGAGTCGTGGGTTTATTAACTTGGCATAATCATCTCTTCCAATTATCTACTATGTCAAAAGACGTCATCGGATACATTGTTTATTGCAAGCAGAGTAAACACGTTGGGAGCTCAAAGCGTGCATAGATCAAAAGCTGAAATTCATGCCCATGACTGGGAGGGAGGCAGTGAGGAGACCTATTCGCCATTTCACCTCCAAATAGCATAGCTGCATTACTTCCCACTTTCCTCGACCACCTCCTTCCCCTCATCCGCACCGTGGAACAATTGCCACCAAGCGACCAGGATTTCACCGGCTATCACATCACCTGCATTGAGCCGTAGCATTCGAATGAGAAAGCTGCCGTCGCATCCCACCGCTCTTTTAAGAAATGCTTTCAACTCTTCTTCTCTCCAATTGGCCATCTGAAGCACATGTGAATCGTCCTGTCCTTCGCCGTCTGGATGTGGGGACGAAGCTAGAAAAGAGATTTCGAGGAAAGACCTCAAAAACGCTTCGCCCCACGACCGCGACAGTAATCGTAGCATCCAAAGTCCTGCTGTGAGCATAGAGACAAATAGAGCAGCAATGATCCACACCCACAGGAAGAGGTAAATCTTCTCGTTTAGCATGTTTACGGGAAGAGCACAGATTGCGGTGTAGAGCTGTGATCGAACCCCCAGATTGGGAATATGGATTGGGCAGAGGGTTTGAAGTGGGAAGAGGTCGCTCCCTCCCCATTCCTGTCGACGAGATGCAAAGTTGAAAAGACGCTTACTGAAGGCCAGTAGACAGCTCTGACTGGCATTATCAGGTCCCAGAAACCGCATTACAATAAATAGCTGTCCCAAGCAGTTGGCGACGTAGAGGAATTTTACAAACAGATAGAGGACCGCTGTGCGGTTGCCCAGACGCTTTCCAAACACGCATAAACTTGCACATTGGGTAAGGGCGAGTGCTCTGTGTTGGAATCGGGACAAATTGGATTGTCGGATGTCTGTGTGCTGTCGCGATAGGAGGTAGAGATGGTGGGCGCATACCTGTACCAACTTGGATCTTGTGGCCAAATCGTCACTTGTTGTGGCGGTTTGCGCACATGCAATGAGATAGTTGAGATTGTCACCGAGAGTAAAGACTGACAAGGCTTGCCAAATGAGATGAGGCAAATAGAAGAGGATTGCTTGAATAGAAAGACAGAAGGGTACCCACTGGTAGAATGCTAAAAGAGATGCAGATGATTAGACCACCAATGGAGGTGAGGCTGAGGAAAGAAGAGCAAAGCTCACAGATATCAGCCCTTTGTCGAAGTTCGTTCCATTCTGTTTCATTGGTTGGGAGTTTGTCGTCTTTTTTAAGACCGATGGTTCCCTGGACCCAGCAGACCGACTCGGCATAGCTCCCAAATCCACCTGAAGGTGCGGACGGAGCGGTGCAGGAGATGGGTCGTAGAAAGTAGACGTTGGTGATGGTGATACTGACAAGAATGAGGAGTATCACGGTGGTGTAGAAACTGTTTACTCGATCACCGAAATCCTCAAGGGTTGAGAACTCAT
This sequence comes from Taenia hydatigena, assembly GCA_036345935.2. Taxonomy (NCBI): domain Eukaryota; kingdom Metazoa; phylum Platyhelminthes; class Cestoda; order Cyclophyllidea; family Taeniidae; genus Taenia; species Taenia hydatigena. Next base: position 1,264,682 of record JADWOT020000009.1, read on the forward strand.
TGCCTTTGGATCCGTGGCGTTTGTTGAAGTTCTCTAGCAGACCTTCTCCTAGAGTTATTTTCATTTTTAATTTCCACTTGGCGGATGATGAAAACTCTGAGAATTGAGAGCATTGCTTCAAACCAATGAACCAATCACTCGACGGCAACCCTTCTACTGGAACTTCACTTTCTGTTGATTTTGACTCTCATACATGATGGGTGGTCGTAATGCTAGGCAAATTCGCAAGAACTGTGATTTCTTAAACAGGTTACTACCCTTTTAAATGAAGAAAACTGGAGAGGGAGAGAGAGACGATCTGGAGTGTTTGGGAATCAGTCAACCCAAAAGGATCTCAATGGATTATCAACATTTTCGAGGTGACAAACGTCTGCAACTGTGTCTTGAAAGAGTCTCCTCGGTTGTAGTGCAGCCGAATGTGTGTACAAGTCCTCAAGACTGCGATTGTGTGCCTCCAATCGCGACGCACATATTGTTAATATTAATTCAGTTTTTTTTTATGACATTTATTTTTATTTAAACCTTAGATGGGTTGTGCATGCAGAAAGGTGGCTTTTCAGACATCTTGTTTTACGGGTTTTGGAGTTAACGCTGTTTCACTGGCATTTCTTTCTTAAAATTTAATTAACTTTTTTGTTATCCTTATTAACGCTCATTCACATCTTCGTTGACCTCTTCGGAACGAAAATCTAATCGTGTTTGTTTATGTTTGCCTATTAGGGAACTTTTCTCGCACTAAAGAATCCTATAAGCGGCCATGTGGCGCACCTTTATGCATTCGGTTATCACTGACTGGGTTGTTGAGCGTTTCGCTGCGATTTGCACACTTTGTTCTCATCCATCTGGCAATGAGCCTAGTGTAAGCAAAAATATTTGCGTAGATTTGTTTTGCATGTGTTTCACCTTTGGTCCTATTATCCTGGCTATAATGGTTCAACATTTCATGGCGTCACCTCAGCTTAAATTTAATTGGCCTTTTGTCGCAGATCAGTCATGACCTGGTTGTCGATCAAGCAAAACGTGCGTACATCAATGAATTATTTGATGTCTGTTTAGCGTATTCACCCGACAGCACAAATTTGAAGGCGCACGTGGGTGTCAGAGGTCGCATTCTGGTAGGTTTGGAGAGGAGGAGTCTTGGAAATCATCTTACTGTTTCTGATAACCAACCACAAATCCGAATGGGTGGAAGCCCGCAAAACAGATCAAGGGCAGATCCGGTAGTGATTCTGGAAGATTTCGGGGATCAGCTAAACCGTATCTACACCCCTCTCCTTATCCTCCTGTTGGCTGGAATTGCAGCGATCGAAGTCTATTTCCTACGTCCAATCACCTGCAACATTCCGGCCTTACCAGGTGACGACTTTCGTGGTTTTGCGGAGTCTGTTTGCTGGAGTAGTGGCGCCATCAGGATGGACAAGAATGACGAAATACCTGAGGATGAGGCAGGATGGGAGAAACTACAGGGAAGGAGTGGTGTCTGTAAGTGTGGACAGGAAACGTCGCACCAAACGGGGTCGCGATTTGACATCTTAGTTTTTCGACATTTTAGCATTCCATCAATGGGTGCCATTCTGTTTGTCGATTCAAGCAATTCTCTTCTATCTGCCGTACATGATTTGGAGGGTTCTATGCACGAACTCGTTCGGTGACAACTTTATTTACCTTATCACTCGCGCAAAAGCGGCTGGACGTTGTGAGGAGCAAGCCGTGCGGCTGAAATTAGTTCGGGCCTGTGCCGATCATCTATACCTCCTCTCTCGGCAACACTTCAGTACCAGCACGAGCATCTGCTCACGCATTCAAGACAGACTCTGCTCTCGCCAGTCTTGTGGGAACTCTTGCCTTATAGAAAGGCGAGTTGGTAATCACTCAGTAATCTGCTACCTACTCGTGAAAGCCCTCTACATCACAAACTGTGTCGGACAGATTTTTCTAATGGTGCGATGTCTAAGATCCAATCATACCCACGAAAGTAGTCTCGGAGGGTTCAGTGGATGTCTATTCAGTTTCGCAGCCAGTCGTGGCGAATGGGGTGGCAGTCAGTCCTTCCCGCATCAAGCCCTCTGTCCCGTTCACGTTCCACACCTGGGTGTTCGGTCACAGACCTACACTGCGATCTGTGCTCTCACAATGAATGTGCTGAATGAGAAGATATACCTATTCTTGTGGATGTGGGTCCTTGGTGTCCTTGCGGTGACTACAACCACAACAGTTGCATGGATGTGGCGTCTGCTAGTACGAACCCACAGCAATTCCTATTTGCGATCATTTTTATACATCTCTCTTCTAGCTCCACCTCCCTTTCAAAGCTTAGATACAATGGAGGTGATGGAAGTGGCAGGAGGGGCCTACCAGACCGCCAATCTGGATGGGGCGTTGGTGGAACGATTCCTGACTGAAGTGGTCGGCAACGATGGTAACTTTATGATGCGGATGTTGAATTTAATTATGCATCGTTTAAAGTTGTCATCATCTTTCATAGTTATTCTCTTCCTTTAATTATGATTCTTCATATTAGGAAATGGCCATATTCAAACGCACAAAATGCTGTGCCATGGGGTCAAAATATAAATGGAGTAGTAAATTATGCATTTAAAAAATTGCGTTTCCATCAATTGTTGTAGCCCTGAGCGTACATTTTAAGTCGAAATAAGGTACAACATGATTCATTTTATTATTAAGACATAGAAAAGCCACGACTTTAAGTAAGAAATTTGGCAGCAATTTTGTCTCTTAGCATTTTGAAGATGTGATTGCAGCATTGGAGAACAAATCAATTAAATGCTGCTGGAGCAGCGAGCTAACAGTGAAGATTACGCACTACAAAATAAAGGGTTGAAATGGTCCAATATCAAAATTTGAAGAAAGGGGTACCATTTTATCCTTTTTAATTAATAGGTATTTTAATAAACCTCCCAACTTACCCTAAACTTTTATGGTCCATGGCCCATTTCAAGATTACAAATTCCGACTTAGGTCTTAGATATAAATCACAAATAAATTATCCCATCAACACTTAAAAGAAGCATCGGAAAAAGTGATGATGAATCTCCACAAAGAAGGGATATCGAAATTGTCCTTACCAAGTTGGAAGGACATGTAGGTCTAGAAGCAGCCAAATAGTTGACGTAAACATGAAAATGCCGACTGATGGCCGTAGCCGATTAGCCAGAGACCTTTCTCCACTGCAACCAAAAGTGAAGATATTACCAGTGAGAGCAGTAGAGGAGGAGGCAGACAGCGTGATAGGAGATGTAGCGTGCTCTAGTCTCAAAGATTCCCGTCTGGATGCAGATTTTGCTTGGTTGGATTTGGTAAAAGAAGGGGAAGATGGGCTTGTGCTTATCCGTGGAGTCTATCTTCCTCTTTAAATCTTCTCGACTTGATGTTTTCCTAATTATAGCTTTCCATGGGAAAATGTTGCCTGATAATGTTAAGTTGCCTTATTTTTAATTGCTTGCGGAGTTGAGCCTCAAGGGTGGCTCATAAGAATAGCCTGAGTCTAGACATTTAACCGTTCAATTATGCCACCAACTGGCCTCAATTCCCTTCTATACCGTAACCCGAAACTTCAAAGATGCAATTGTCCTTAAGGGCTAACAGTATTTTGTACTGTTTCTACACACATGCACACAACCAACCGGCGGCCAATAAACGATTATGCACAACTAGTCATGATTTGAAAATCTATGCCTTCCCCACGTGTGACGGCGCTGATAAACGTGTCAACTTGTAATTAATTGGTGCTCAACTCTGCACACCAATTGTGAAACCGAATCCTCATGTGTTGGTTGGTTGTTAAAATCGACCGGTAAACAAAAAGATGCTTTGTGTATTTTTGAATGTTTGGAAAATGAGCTGCTGCCTTACCTGCCAATCCACACCTTGTTACACGGCTCGAAGGTAAGAATCATTAAGCACTTCCCTTTCACCTTTGCGTGGTGCCAGATACTCATTGCTAAATTCGTCCTTCAAAATGCAATACAAACCGCTCTATAATTAGGTAATCTGATGTAAAATTGTGATGTGAAGTGGGTTTCAAATCAAAATACCTTTCTGGTAGACTGATTAGCTCCAAAATTTGGTAGTCTAGGTATCATCAACCTGCGGTGGCAAAATGAATAGGATTTTTAAACTGTATCAAGAATAGGTGGACATTTATCAAAAGGGTGTGCTTCGGCCCGGAGCGCAACTTCACTTTTTGATTAACGGAAAAATGAAGAATGAAACGCGAATAAGAAAGTGGGTGAAGAGTTACCACAAAATTTTATGCTCGCACATTGAAACGTTACTTCTGTCGGAGAACATGTAGCGGTTTGAGTGACTGTTTAGCTTAACATGAATTCGACAAAATTTTATGTGTTTCTCACGTTTCACACCCCACAAGCTCACGAATTTGTAGGCCTTTTAGTGAGCACCAATAACTTCAGCTTTATTTGGCCTCGGTTCTATGGCAGTTTTGAGCTTGACCGGACAATGGCCTTTCCGATTTCTAAACATGAAGGCGCTTCATTACATTGTTTTTTAAAATGTTATAGGTGTGACCTCTATTTTAGGTCAACTTAAAAGCAATGTTTTTGGCTTTGTGTGAATATGAATTTCATTGTCAGTTCTTTGCAGACGGATGTGAAATTCAACGAACAAATTAGGCGTCGTTTGGCGAGACGAGAGTGTTGCTGGCTAACAAACGAAAATGCAATGTTTGAGGAGGATTGTGGTGATCAATAGTATTAGAATTCCGCCCTAACCATTCTTGTGTTGTCTCCCTCTTGCATTTTCGACGTCACCAATTCAACCGCTGGCCGTCATGCTCCCACCCAATCTAATCAGTCCGTTTGTGACAAACGATTTGTGGATATTAAATATAAAAGCCTACACACAACAGGTGTTTGGCTTGTGAACTGAGCGAATTTTAACCTATGCTAAAAAAGAGTGATTTAAATCGGTCATTATTCGTTCCACGCTTGCTAAGAATACCTGCAGCACCGGAAATACAGGCGTCTCAGTGCTCTAGAAATTGTCATTTTTACGTGGCACGAACAATTTGGAGCGTCGTGCTGTCTCTCGATCCTTCTTATCCCTTTTAATCAAGAACAGATGTTCTTTAGCAGCACTAATGCTCACTAAAGGCGAAAGTCAATCAAAAATAGTAACTGTGCTTACCTAAACTGCCGCGCGCCCCGCTATTCCTTGCTAGTCCATCTATTTATCATATATGCACATGCTGTATCGCTGTGCTTATTCATACACATAAGTGGATTGAGAAAAATGCTGCAGTGTTCTCATTTAATGGTAATTTTGGTAGAAACCGTGCCAAGATCTAGGTTTCATGCAAGAAAAAACCATTCAATAGCGGGGTCTTAATGCGGAGAGGTTTGTAATCCCATCGATCACCGAATCCACACTTTCCAAAGACAAGAGTTTAATGCGATTTAAGCGGACCTTAGGATTCGCTTGCGTGAAATTGCTTTTTGCTGCCTTCAACCGGGATTTCCTTAAGTGATCTTCAGTAGTCGAGTCGACATTCAACCATCACATCATACTAAATGCCAGCGTCTAATTAAATTATTCTTGGATTCTTGTACTGACACGCACACTTTTGATCCAGAATAGAGCACAGCGCTCTTTGATCCTGTGTGTTGATTAACTAGGTTCGCACGATTTCTGCTAGAATAAGTTGGTTGCATGAAGCTGTGAAATTTCCCATCAACGGAACAATGGAACCTTCGTCGTTTAAAGACTAGAAGCAATCTGCCTCTATTCTTTCCAAATGCCTATTCTGCTTCGTTTATGGTTAAATGATTACCCAGTGATTACGCCGGAGATCTGATGGTGTGTCCACAGAGGAGGGGGTGGCTACATCACCTTTTTTGTTACGACATGCAAACCTCCTTACAAATTTAGTTTGCAAAATGAAATTTCACATTGTCTTGTAAAAACAACACCTCCTTCTGCTGGCTTATTAGTCTAGGCTACTTCCTTCCAGCGACTAAGTCTTTCCACCCACACTCATTCGAATTTTACTGCATTGTGAAGGTGGATCTTAGCTGCAAGGGAAAAAGAAATTTGTCCTAAACATTTGCATTCTCCCTGCTTCACACAAATTGAGCGTGGTTTCCTTTGGAAGAAATTTTGCATGCTTTTAAGCACTCAACAAAAGTTGGGATACAACATTAGTTAGCAGTCTATAATTTACGCCACGCTACGTCATTGTAAAAAGCACATAGTGGTAGTCTTACGAACTCATTGTCTGCCATTTGTTGCCACTGTTTGCAAATGAAATCTGCCCACTCAGTAGCTCCCACGACTTTCTGACTTCATTCTTGCCAAAGCAAAAGACGCAATTCTTCGTTGTTGTCAAGACCAGATGTTTCCAGCGCAAGTCACAACAAGGACCACTTCTAGCTTGTGGGCTCTGATCATACATTTCCTCCGTATGCCAAACAACACATGTTAAGGAAAGGATTTTCAGCTCAAGAACGGAACTCAATTCAGTTTGAAGGATGAAAACCTCAAAAAGTACCACTGAATGACTGGCCGGTGCATTTTTGTGCTCTATGACTCACAGGTGCCAACGGTGTCGTAAATCAAGAGGCGTCCTGGCGAGTCACACAGAATACCTAGGAAACCTTCTTGTCCATTTAAAATTAAAGCTTACTCCCGTAGGCACAACTATGGATGTGACAATTTTCACCTCTAAACTGCTTAAATAGCCATTTGGATTCACAAGGCCATTCTCAAGTCTAAATCCGTCAAACCACATTTGTAATAAAAAATCAAGACATTGTTGTTCCCTGTCCCGATAAAATCTAAAAATCTACCCAATGCATAGAAACCGACCGCAGATAATCCTGTAAACTACGGCGTAATGGCACAATAACAAGGCGACCAGTTCTAAAAACGAAAAAAATAAAACACTTTCTTTCTAGGATGCTCTAACTGAAGTCTTATTCCCAAACTTTCTTGAAAGGCGAGTTTCAGCCTAAACGATCCTAATTAACAATCACGATGCTATCAAGTCCAAACAAATAAGATAAATAAGCTGGATTAGAACAGTCAGGTACCTCCTGCAGTCCTCACTGGCTCGCCAGGCATCGCTTACACACAAAACAGACGGCTGCTTATTCATTCTCGCCTGAAAATGGGGACACCTTACCCACAAGGTTTGCCCATCCGATGATTACCCGGCTTAAGAGCGCGACATTAGCATTGTTGCCCACACGGATAAGTATCAGTTTATATCAGTTTGCCTTTATTTCTTTTAATGTAGCCGCCAAACCATGCAATCAAATGTAACTCATTGTACGCCTGACTATTCTGTTCACAGGAATGGGATCTTGCATTCCAACATATGTCCTAGGTGGTGTTGCAGCGCATTCCGACACATCATCATCGCCCTCTGCCCCTCCTTCCATCGCCTTGAACATGAGCCACCAAGTAACAAATATTTCGCCACTCACGACATCTCCTGCGTTGCGTCTTAACATCCGCATCATAAGGTTACCATCGTTGCCGACCACTTCAGTCAGGAATCGTTCCACCAACGCCCCATCCAGATTGGCGGTCTGGTAGGCCCCTCCTGCCACTTCCATCACCTCCATTGTATCTAAGCTTTGAAAGGGAGGTGGAGCTAGAAGAGAGATGTATAAAAATGATCGCAAATAGGAATTGCTGTGGGTTCGTACTAGCAGACGCCACATCCATGCAACTGTTGTGGTTGTAGTCACCGCAAGGACACCAAGGACCCACATCCACAAGAATAGGTATATCTTCTCATTCAGCACATTCATTGTGAGAGCACAGATCGCAGTGTAGGTCTGTGACCGAACACCCAGGTGTGGAACGTGAACGGGACAGAGGGCTTGATGCGGGAAGGACTGACTGCCACCCCATTCGCCACGACTGGCTGCGAAACTGAATAGACATCCACTGAACCCTCCGAGACTACTTTCGTGGGTATGATTGGATCTTAGACATCGCACCATTAGAAAAATCTGTCCGACACAGTTTGTGATGTAGAGGGCTTTCACGAGTAGGTAGCAGATTACTGAGTGATTACCAACTCGCCTTTCTATAAGGCAAGAGTTCCCACAAGACTGGCGAGAGCAGAGTCTGTCTTGAATGCGTGAGCAGATGCTCGTGCTGGTACTGAAGTGTTGCCGAGAGAGGAGGTATAGATGATCGGCACAGGCCCGAACTAATTTCAGCCGCACGGCTTGCTCCTCACAACGTCCAGCCGCTTTTGCGCGAGTGATAAGGTAAATAAAGTTGTCACCGAACGAGTTCGTGCATAGAACCCTCCAAATCATGTACGGCAGATAGAAGAGAATTGCTTGAATCGACAAACAGAATGGCACCCATTGATGGAATGCTAAAATGTCGAAAAACTAAGATGTCAAATCGCGACCCCGTTTGGTGCGACGTTTCCTGTCCACACTTACAGACACCACTCCTTCCCTGTAGTTTCTCCCATCCTGCCTCATCCTCAGGTATTTCGTCATTCTTGTCCATCCTGATGGCGCCACTACTCCAGCAAACAGACTCCGCAAAACCACGAAAGTCGTCACCTGGTAAGGCCGGAATGTTGCAGGTGATTGGACGTAGGAAATAGACTTCGATCGCTGCAATTCCAGCCAACAGGAGGATAAGGAGAGGGGTGTAGATACGGTTTAGCTGATCCCCGAAATCTTCCAGAATCACTACCGGATCTGCCCTTGATCTGTTTTGCGGGCTTCCACCCATTCGGATTTGTGGTTGGTTATCAGAAACAGTAAGATGATTTCCAAGACTCCTCCTCTCCAAACCTACCAGAATGCGACCTCTGACACCCACGTGCGCCTTCAAATTTGTGCTGTCGGGTGAATACGCTAAACAGGCATTAAACTTTTCATAAAGCATGCTTCTACTTGTGGATACATTCCCAGGTGCACGTTTAAGCGTTCATAAGCTATACCATGATGAATCTATAAAATTGCAATCTATATTGATAAGAAAAACGACGATTTTCGCTAGTGTGACGGAGTTTATCACCTATCTAACCAACTATAAGGCTAACTTGCGTGTAGGATTTCCGCTTACGCAAAGCTCACTGCAGCGGTCCCGACCTTTGTTCGTTGAGTGTGGCCAGGGTGCATAGTCGTTGCCACTCACAGAGGAACGCCAGATTTGGCCAACCAATGGCTGAGTTAAAGGCCCTAATAACCAATTGCATGAAGGCGCGCTATATGGATGCGTAACAGTGATTCACTAGCACATACAAACAGACGCAAACGCACGAAGGCAACCGTATGCGTGTGCACATGATGCGCTGTCGACATTGGTGTATCTCAGCAACACAGAGTCATTACTGATTAAACAGTCGGAAGCTGGAGCCGATTGGAATGTCATTTTTGCTCTGCTTAATTCCAGGGTCAATTTTCGGCTGATTTAAACGGCCTTCTCAAGTAAAAAGCATCAAATATGCAAACGAAATTTTAGCCCAAATATAAGGAAATGGAGAAGTTAAACACCTCCTGCACGCTTTCATTATCCTGCCACTGTTGACTTTTGCCAGTTCTAGAAATTACTCCTCGACCAAGGTCCAAGATTGGCGCGCTAGTGAACAGCGACAATTATTTCCACTAGCTCATTTTGCCATTATTTAACCAAAACAAGGCCACACTACGGAATTTTGCCACTCTTTGGGAATGCTTTTTAATAATTAATACTTCCACTACCGGGTCCTGCAGGTCACAATGTTGTACACGCAAGTAGGAACCGCGAAAGCCAATCCCTCTTCCTTCCCTCCTCCCGATTGAAACTCCAGTAACGAAAGTCAGGATAAAGTTGGAAATTTAGTAAATAATAAAATGATAGTGCCTATGTTATTCTATAAACTTAGATCAATTGAATTCTCCGCTTTGCGTCAAGAGACTTGCAAAATATTTTGGATATTTTTTTGTGCCTGCAGAAGTGCCAGTTTAATGCGGTCTTGCTTCAAAACTCATTTAAAAACCGTAAATTATCTGTTGGATTTATGCATTTATTCAGTGCGAATAGGCGATTTTGGTGCAAATAGATCACATCAAGTGTAAAACCCGCATGCTTGTGCCTGGTGCAGTCTGTACACCGCATTAAAATGATTGGGTCTCGCTACTGAACAACTAATAAGTACCACGTCGTGTTTAATGAATCGCCTCCCAGCTGAATGTGTTCCGTTGGGCTGGGATGGACCAAGTGGCACTATAGCCGGCAGTTTCTGTAGAAACCAGATCCACATCAGTGTAATAGAGCGGTGGTGAGGTTACACGAGTGCTCCGAAACTCTTCTCTCCGTTGAAGGTCGTTGATAGGCGGTAGTTGCAGCACATCGTCCAATGAGATTGGCTCAAAATATGAGGTCACTCTGCGCTGATAGACTGAGTCCTCGCCCTTGGGATGATCGTCCTCTTGTTGGAGGATTGATTGAACCCACGAGGTTGGTCGGTCGTAGAGATCACCAACCTTCGCAGCAGGATCATCCATTACATCCACATCTGGTTAGAGATTGGATAAAATGAACAGGAGAGGTTTTCACAGCCCCATGACATCCGTTTTTAGTCTTACGCACCCCAGTTTGATCGTCCACTTTACGATTTTTAGCTTCTCACAATTCCTTCATTTTGGGTCTTGCTGGAATACAGACCACCGAGATGAACTCGAGGCCAAACAGACTGCAAAAATTTGGCACTACTTTTGTTATCCTTCTATTGCAATAACTAGAAGACTTAATCATCCACAATGGAAGGACAGCCTCCGTTAAAGCACAGGATGGTTGCCAGCCAGGAAAATCAGAATAATTATTACTTAGAGTGGTTCTGTCCACGTTGATACTCAAATAAGAGCTTATTTCAACGCTATGGAGGCCGACTTAAGGGAATCGAAAAGTGAACATTGCTTTGTTATATTTTCTTTTTGCTGATCAAAGCTAATTTTTTTCCCTGGAAAATACAACAAATCTATTCTTTCATGAAATTCTATAAAACCACAAATTGATGTCCCAACAACAATAGTTCCATCTCCCCTTTCCAAAAAACACAAAACCGACCATAATGCCGATAACATCGGACCAGGTACTAGGACAAAAACACTTTGAGTTACCCACTCCCCCTCTCTCCCACCGCCTTCTTATCCCAACTTAGGCACTCAGGTATTGGGTGTGTCAAAAGGTAAAAAGGGAAGAATGGGACAGGGAGAGAGAGGAGAAGGCACAGGAGAGACCATTATCTCCATCACCACGGCAATTACTAGAAAGGCATCTGGCGCCAGCGCTGTGTTCTAAAGGACAATCGATTTCAGAGAAGGAAGACGCAACGGTTTGGCCGCGGTAAAGTTTGGTGCCCCTTGGAACACGTATTGAGTGCTTCTTATGCATTTTTTCGGCTGAATGCCATTGGCTACTTGTCCACTCGAAAAATATGATTGGCTAAAATGAACTCGATAATTTAATTGGTCACAAGAGTTTTTCTGCAATTTCATGCGAGTCAGCTACTTTACTGACACCTCAAAGAGAAGTATTAAATTCACATGAACAGTGTCCAAGGTCTGCATGCCACTTTGGATGCAAAGAAAGTTGCAAAATATCCCATTTGAGCTAGAAATTATTGTACATGAGCTTGTTCAAATGCCTCTATGGGCCACGCCTTTGATGGAACATTAAAAGCTAATTCCGTATCGCATGCGAAAAGGAAACAAGCGTGTTCAATTCTACAAACATTTATTCATTAAAGGACAAAAGTAGACAGAAACTCCACTTTGGGTACGTTTGATTATCGTGGGGACGAGCTTTAGGAACGCGGTATATTTAACTGGACGGCTTTCGTCATCGTCCGCAGGGCTCGGACTCCCCTTTTTTGCTGTCCTATCCTGTTACGACTAACTCTGTGACAGTAGTAAGCAAATCCACTCCAAATTCTGCTCTCGTTGATCAATCAGCAGAATTAAAACCTCACCTATCCACTGTGATTGGCTAAGTCTGCAAAGGCTCAATGCAAAACGGTGTGGATCTTGGCAGACCCTCAATTTCTACTTGGGTACAATGGTTCCTAATGAGGTAGGACCAAGAGGATTTCCAAAAAAAGTTTACTGCATACTTTCCAACGCATCTATCTGCATCATGATCAAAAATGAGGCGATTCTCCTCTCCCCTTAGGTGCAATTTGATAAATCTTCCACTGCATAACATCGTTCAGTTTTGCTAGTACCTATTATTTATGAAAGACACAAATTATTTTTTTTGCGGCGATAGGATGAAGGAGAACTTTAATTATTATTTTACCAAACATTAAATCGAAGGAATTAAAGTTCTCTCTGGTTAAGTGCTAAGTGACTCTGATCCTGGGTCCCGGCCTTGGATATTCCTTGAGAGACTTTACTTCACTTATGTACAGGCGCTCTGTGCATTCGAACAGGGCTATGGAGGCCACATATCATTATTTGAATAAGCTAATCAAAGAAATAAAATTCCATTTCCCTCTGAAGTGCGTCGATTTTTGTATGTTTTTTGCCGCCTCATTGTTAGGCTTCGAAGACCAGATCCTTACGGAGTCTGGACGATGTGCTACATCAACTAAACTGCCGACCTTTGCGTCAAGAGTTGGTATTTCAACATCAGTAGAAATCAGTTCTCCTAAAAGCACCTTGGTTGTCATTATTCCGCAGTTAGATGAGTACGTCTAGTTGATCTTTCGAGATAGCCTTATGAAATATTTTTCGAGTTAAAATGACTTTAATCACTTTCAAACTAAAAATAAGTTTGCGAAATTCACTCCTAAAAATCTTTTATCTCTAGAAGAAGTAAAAGAACCCTTGGCGCCTCCATTTCTGCCTCACTTTTATTTCCCCATTGTCTAGCCTTCTTAGCATGCGGTTGTCTAAAACTAATGGCGAGACGATGTCCACTTATAGTTTGAATAAAATGAGGTACCCTCCACCCCCCACTCTAAAGGAAAGTGTAAAGCCTTCCCATACGTAAGTGCTACAGTGGTGTGGAGGCCCAGCGGTGTCCTGTGAGAATAGCTGGCTGTTTTTTACAGAGGCCTTCAAGCGGTAGACGAATCTCGGACGCAATCACCTACTCTTTAATAACACCGTCTTCAGTCCACCACACACAAGACAAGTTCAGTCCCCCAGGCATAAAATGGAGCCTTAGAAATGTGGGAGTGAGTAGTGAGTGTATCCTTGGGGCGACAACAGATGACGCGTCTCCTAACGAACAAGAAACCGCAAAAGTTATTTCGCGTCACAAGTTAGTCGGTCAGCCAGAAAACAAATAATCTATAATGCATGGAATGTTTTTGTAACGAAATTGACAAAAGGCAAGCTGAGATCCATCGCTTCAGCAATGTTTATGACTTCCCATGGAGCCGATTTAAACCCTACTCATCAAGCAGATAGGTTCCGATTATATCCTTGAGGTTTCAACAAAGCAATACAACAAATCTTTTTAAAGATTGCAGGGAGCCTTTCAATCACCTGGTATTTTTTGCTAATCAATTGAATATATTGTTTTCATGACCATATTCATTTGTACGCCTACTCTGAGCCCATCACAGCAGTTTGACCACACACATGTCTTCCACTCACAAAGGTTGGTACTTGGCAGGACTCTGTTCTTACGTTCTTGAAAACATTTGCAGAACCAAAATGGACACGATCAAGTACTACTCCTACACTGACCTTTTCCCAAGTAATGTCCAGGTTACAATACCATTCACATTTTGTCCGTGATAAAAGTTAGAACTCCCACAATCATTTACACTTCTGACCCATTAATGTCAACTTTAAATGTCTTCACAGGGGTTGATTAGCGTACGAATCCATGGAATACACCACTACAACTGAAGCTCAGGATTTTAGCGGTGATATGCATTCATTATGTCACCTTCGTATATAGCCTAAGACTTTCATCAAGTAAAATCAAACCTTTTGGAGCACAGGGTCCAAAAGAATCCTGAATGCCTGGAAGGATTTGTGGTGAGCTGCTAGAACTGTCAAAGTCAACCGCTGTCGATGATTTTCCATGGAAAATATTCTCCAAACATTCGTTGAGGCTCAGCAATTCCGGTGTTGATTGCTCATTAGTAAAGTGTTCGAGACGGCTGAGAAGACCAGTAGTCACTGAAAAAAGGCTTCATTCGTTTTTAATAATAAAACAAAGTTGCTTTCCCAGTTTCCTTAAACCCACCTGCCTTTATGACGCTAAGCCTTTCTATTCGATTAAATTTGATCACTTCTTGATTCCTCAAGTTTGCTCAGATGAAAATTATGAAATGCAAGATTGCTTTTAACAAGGCTGGACCATTCACGGATGTTACTTGCTTGCAAGACCTAAGTGGGTCGCATCAACTCACCCCCTGGTCATTCCTCTAGCTGGTCACATTGACAGGACTCACCAAAAACGATGATAGAATCAGTAGACACCGGATCTTAAAGTTCTTAGCTCACCCTCGATTCTTGATTGATCCACGGCAGACCAATCAAAGAAGCTTGCGACCCAAAGGTTCCTGTGTAGCCGAGATTTCAGCAGATCTGTCTCTAGGTCGGTGGATTGTGCAGGGAAATTGGTGGAAGTATCAAAGTTTGCTGTTGAGAGAATTATAATACACAGCAAGTTTAGCAAAACAGATGGTATTGTTGAGTAAAAGTTCAATAGCTACGAAATTCATTTGAAGCTGGAGATTGCATCTATGGTAAATTAGGATGAGAATTGTAAGTAGGTGAGAAATCGAGATCAGACGGGCCAAGTTCAGCTTCAATTGATCAAGGCAAATAACATTGGAAATCACAGGGGAAGGAGTTGAATTTAACACTCCCTATCAACTTCAACATGGAAGCTTTGGATTCACCATCTTACGTACTTAAAGCTAAAAAAGATGACCTGCTTCTTTTACAGGTAAAAACGTCAGGTTAATTTAACGATCGTAAAGCGTCACCAACAATGCGCGGCTAATCCCCTGGGTCATGCCATGTTTCATGCGACAGTTCGCAACCAGACACTGGAACTGGCTCAAAGAAGTTGCCTTGCGAGAGTCCAGTGTAGGGATACTTGGCTATATGATGATAACTGGACTGCTGGCTCGTATGACTATAATGTCCGGAGTGGCGCCAAGGGAGTTGCTGACAAACTTGTATGCAATGCCAAGGACTTGTTGATGTCTACCATTAACCATCCAGCAAATGCATTTAGATGCCGTTTTAGAGGTTGTGATAAAGATGACTCCTCTTCCTTTATGAAACAGGAGTCTTTTCTGCATAAAAGCGCTAATTAAATTACCCGTTGCACGAGGGAATAGGCTATCCGCTAGTTGTCGAAAAGTGGAGTTCAGCTTCCTCGATTTTGCCGCCTCTGGTGTTGCTCTTGATCCCATTATGGCCTGATTTGTTGACATAATTTTTTAAAAGAGGAGAAAATACAAATAATAAAGCATATTATTCCAAACAAAAATCCATGGGTTTGTGTGATGACTCTGTGCCTATTTACGCAATAGGGAAATGCACATGCATAATTTTGATGTGTTGAGCTACAAGGCTACACATAGCTGGACTTGGGATGAAAGAGGGCATTTGTGGCTGTATTTACTTCTATAAGTCTTTTTTTTTTGAATAGAGGAGGAATTGATCGAAGTGAATAAAAGGTTCATTGAAGTGGAATTTCTTCCTGAACAGGTGCCTCTAGGACGACCACTGCTATGAAGCATCTTTCGGCCTCCAGAAATACTTTTCAATTAAGGCTCTTTTAATGCAGCTTGCTAATATAGAAGGCGATGAAAAAACTGCACAAAAATAGCAGAGACCGTGATACTACTTACATGGATTAAGCATGCTACGATCGTTCCATTTTATGTCAAACGTAATAGCCCATTTTTTAGATATGGAGAGAGTTAACTTCCTTTTTTCTCGGTTTCCTTCCAACTGGGAAGTGGGTCTGGGTCGTGCAGTAGTGAATCGAGCAAATTGAACTATCACATTTTTAGTGAAAAAGTCGGTTCGTTCTTGTTGCTTAAATTTACTATCCTCCCTGGAGAATAGTAAACCTTGAAAACGGCAAAGCGAGTGGTCTGGTTCATTGCACCATGTGGCGGCTTCTTACTAAGCAATATGATAATGGCAGGACTGGAGGAAAGTTAAAAATGGCCAGAATGACAGAGGCCGAGCGCCTTAAACGTCTAACAGCCTATGCCTATGATCATAAGAAATAAAAGACAATGTCTGAAACTAGTTAAGGAAAATATGAGAGCGACAGAAGCGCTTCCCATGCTCTGGTTACCCAAAATTTGTCTAATCCTCGAGAAAAGTGATAAAGTAAATGAGTCATGAAGCTAGTGAAGCAGTCTTTGAAGTACTATTGTTTTGAACCAAGCCCACCTTTGTTTCTCCTGATAAAGATACTAACAGAAGAGCAATGTCTTTGAAATACACTTCCTACAAAAGAGGTTCTTAAAGATCTTTTCATCTTTCCCATAATCCGAGGTAAAGATACTGGCTTACAAAAAAGTACAGAATGTTGTATCATTTAGCATGGCATTTATTGAGTCGACGGATTCCCATTTGTTAGGTTTGCACGATGAAACTCTTCCCGCCCTAAATACCAAGGTGTCAGAGATGAGTGCAAAAATTTCCTAGAAAGTGTGCTTTTGCCATGCGACTTTCCATGTTACCTGACAACTCTTGAGATCTATGAGGTTGATCCACTAACCCAGGGAGGGGAGGGTAGATGTTAACAAAACTTGTGCGATAACTACACCAAGGAAGAAGAAATGGGCTGCTGAAAGGGTAAAGTCATGTCTTCAGAAAGAAGGTAGAGTTCCTTCTTTTATCGTAGATCAAAAAGTTTGAGATGACTAGCCCGCTGCAACTATACGACTAAGGGAGGGAGGCTGAACATTGAGAGGAATGTGCAATAGCAGTTGAATCGCTGTCAAAGGTAAAATTGCGCATTTGATTTGTCCATGGTAACCTTATTTTGGGGAGGTGTGACGACCTTCGGATGTCAGGTTAGCTTGACACTATCAACTAGGCATTAACCAACCAAAGGTTTGAGAAGTAATGAGAAATCACTGTAATATCGGCTTAAAGGAATCAAAAGTTATAGGGTTTGGGACTTTATTCTTAACAAATCGTCGCCTTTATCATCCGTAGTAATTAAAGCCATCTTTTATCAGTTCAAAAAAATGGAAAAAAGTGACGTACCGACTTGTCACCAAGTTGTTCGTCACTGAAGGAGCTAACAAAATTTGGTATGATTTCAAACGGACCATTGCAGAGGTTTCCTGACATCGATCCAGAAGGCTCACCTGTAGAAGCCTTCAATTGCATTGGTGAATTTCGAAGGATAGATGGCTTGCACTTTGCCATCTTGGATGGAAAGATCTACAGGAGATTTAGCCAATTGTTGATCATAGGGTGATGACTCAGCGCAGATCTTTTTGGGGCTTCTTTATCCACCGTCCTTGCCCCTATTTATTTCTAGACGGTGTGTATATGCCAGTCACTTTCAGAAACCAGAACGACCAGGGAATGTCTGCTGCAAAAATTCCTATCCTTCTCTCTTAAGATAGTCATAGATTGGAAAACAGTCTAATTGCTCGTACATACGTCCCTCTGTCAACTGTTAATTAGGCGGTCGCCTGGTTTAGACACACTGTACTTAGGGCTGTCGAGAATCAAGCCGCAGGTAGACCCAACATCTACATCGGATATTCACGCAACCGATTTGACAATCATTATTAATTTGTGAGACTCCGCTCCGACGTCCCTTTTTTATTCAGTATTGTCGTGACTATGAAAAGTCAAGATTTCGAGAATCTCGACAATACGGATTCAGGGGACACAGTCCCATATCATTTAGTTGGAGGATATTTATGAATTCATCTTGTTTTTTATATTGTGTCCATGTCTCCATCCAATTCCTCACGGATCCAGAGAATCTCTTTACCATTGTAATCGATTATTTACATGCAATATGAGAAAGATGAATGCATGCAGCGCGCTCTACCACAATTGCTACCTCCACTTCGCTCAGTTCCACGTTTTCAAGACAAACAGGTGGATGGATGCGAGATGAGCAAGGAAGAAAACTAGGGCTGAACGGATCAGGGATTAGTAAATAGGAATGGAGCAGATCCAAAATGATTAGGAAAACGGTTTTTTGTTCAGATAATTGGCTAGTGTTCTCACCGGCTGTTTATTTCAGCTACAAAGGTCAGTGGCAAATAAGCTCCAAAAAATCTGCCATCTTTTGACGCAAAATCAACGGGAATTTCATATTTCCTAATCAAATCAAACATAGCCAAATATGCTTTTTACTACCATGGGAGGCACCATCGTGTCCCTCTAGTGACACAAGGGAGTATTCCTATTTCGTGCTGACGTTCAATCATGCAAGTCTGTTGCGTGGCCAAAAGCCAACAGGAGGGAGTCAGAAGGGGCAACGAAGGAGGGGGTGGAAGGATTTGAAAAATATCCATTAGAGAATTGCGTGACTACGTGAGAGCAATTAGTGCACCATAGAGGCAAATCCACGCAAGGAGACATGAACCTGCCAGTGAGGATGGAAAATTAGCAGAAGTGAATTAAAGGTCAAGCTGGGTTATCGAAGCAATTTGTGTTACGAGCTAAAGTCTGTAGGGCTGGGTAATTCTGACCGCATAATTGGCTCAGAGAATATGTTGTTTTACTTTTTTGGCATCAGGCGACCAAACGAAACCACGCTGTGTTTGAAACAGTTCGTTGCAGTCACTGATTGAAACATGTAGGGACGCATAAAGGTCCCTGCTTGCTAGGCATTTTGAAGAGTAGATATGCGGTACTCTGTACTAAGTAACATCTAAACATGGTGGATCGTTTCGTTGTCGATTATGGCGGCATATCATTCAAAAAATAACTTTTATTTAAAAAGACTACCCGTCTTTGGTGGTTTCAAGAAATTACGTATCACGAATAACGAGTCAAGAAAGATTTTTAGTGATGTCGACCGTAGGTGCTGAAGCAACTGCATTACGTTAACAAAAGTCATGAAAGCTGTCAAGACCATGGGTCCAAATAGTGGATAACAGCTAACAAATCACCAAGGCTAACAAGTTTCTCCTCACTGCATTTAAATTGTTGAGCGTTTGACCAACTTGTGATCCTAAATGGCCAGCACACTAAAAGATAATCCGACTGCAAACCTGCGCTTACAAGAAAAAAGTTGATGTTATCTGTCAGTGTCTCCAACCTGTCAGTAATTGTTTTGTTATTACTTTGGGCCTATTCTTGATGCAGTGTTCTTCTCTAGTTCAGGCTAGCATTTAAGAGTGCGACTTTATTCATGCAAGTGATATCCATTAGATGATAAGAAAAACAACAGGAAGTATTCCTTTGAGAAAAAGTTGCTTATTTACTTATTCTGCAGGGTAGTTTAAGAGCCTCGCCCATTCGAGCCCCTCTTAAAAAACCAAAACAATGTGTGGTGTTAAATGAGAGGATTCCTTGGTATATTTGAATGGATGATTAAAAAATTCTCAGTACTTAAAGTACACATCTATTGTTTTGCTGTGGCTAAGTGAAAAACAATTTTTTAGTTTGGGAAAAGTAAAAATGTTGCATAGGAGAGGTAACCAATTAACTCAGTGTGGTCTTAAGGATTCTTAAGATAGGCCATTAAGTGAGATGATCACCTAGACAGTCTAGACGCCTTCACGACCCGAATAAAGTACTCAAGTTCTACGTTCAGTGTAAAAATGTCGACCTGGATTAAAGTGATCCCTAAAGCATGCGAGACGAGAGGGGGTGGGTAACCTAGGCCCATTTCTAGGCACAAGTTGGTTAGTCATTCAATCGGTCAATCAAAAAAGGCAGATCCTAAGGTGGATGACGCAATTTTTTTTACTTCCTCCAACCTTATTAACTCTGTCTGCCAGTTACGGACGTAGATGAGATCCATTTGCTCAGTAACTTCCACGACTGATCGCTGGTAAACTCACCTTTTAGCTATCATTGGCAGGAAGTCCCCATTTTTTCTCAAAAATGCAAGCCCTTCCTGAGGTGATGATTTAAGTATCTACTTAAAAGTTATCCAGCAAACTCTGAGAGACTATTCGGCAGTCTCTCAACTGAGTCTCAGTTAAGTTGACATGTTGTAAAGTAAAAGCGAATTCGAATGCGAGAAAAGCATAGAAAACGGGCTGACGCACATCCGTGCTTTGCATGCCATGCACATAAACCATGAAATGCCCCTTATAACCTCCTACAATTTAGAAGACGTCGTTCCAGCAAGTCACACCAGAAACGACCTTAAATTATGTGGAAGTGTTTCCAACTTCAGCTGGGCGGAAATTACTTTAAGTAAGCAGTAAATTTTATAAATTTGCGGGAATCGTGAAGCAGATCTTCTCTTTTTCATTGTCCAAATTACTGTGCAGCCTACTAAGGATTTACAGACTCCCTCTTCCTCCAATATCTTTATGCCATGTCTTTCAACAGTTCATCAAACCTTTCTATACGCTCAAAGGCAATTACTTTTCAGATTACTGAGTCTCAAAACCTCAGTGGGATTGAATCAAGCAAAAAGCCTTCCTTCTTTTAGGACATCCCTCGATGGCCAAAGAGTTTTCCCCTCCAGAAGCAAAAAGCATTGTATGAAGTAGAATCAGGACGTTACTGTCTTCAGTAAAGGTCTACGAAATGTACCAGTGACTGTTTAGAACGCTAGATGGTTATTACCTATTTTAACCGAAAAAAACACGGTAACTACACGAACAATTCTAGCTCCATATGTTGTACTTCCAACCTGTGGCATGGCCTTCTAGCCACGCTGGCGCGACAACAAGTAGTATGCCTTTTCGTGCCACCGTGATCCATCGCAACCTCCAAAGGATACTTGGAGCTTTGCACCTCATTAAATGTGTTCATGTTGGTGCCACTTCATGCGTTGGATTTATTAAATAATATCTTGATTCCATTTATCTCGAAAAGGAACTGGCAAATATTATAGTGATATTCCTTTTAACCGCTTGTTTACCTGTCCAAGCGCTTCAGTCCCTTCACACCGTACTTCCACTCGGTGGCATGACTTCTGGAAAACTCTGGATGAAACAAGTGCATCGAATTTCATGCCTAGTCCTGTCTACAGGCCCTTGTATCAAATCTGGCAGCAGTGATAGTTGAGAAGAAATAGTGGAGAATCACAAAAAGACACCACAAAACATCTCTTTTAAATTTAGCTAAGTAAAGTTTTCACCAACGCTACAGGCGAAATATATTTCAAGATGCTTGGAAAAATATTAAATTAAAATTGAAAATAATTATCACCGCCAAATTAGTTTCAGCAAGTAACCTTCCTTGTTTTGGTCAATTAATTACTCATGGAATCCTTAGGCCACACGTGCTTTGTCAACTCACAATAAGATGCTCACAAGGAATCATGTAGTTTTAGGTAGAACTCGTTAATAATGACTTGCCAAAACTCATGGGAGGAAATGCTTGTTTGTGTGCCTTATAAGATATGTAAATGTGGGATTCTATCAATACGGTTCTCTTTATTATGTTCGCTGCAATATTTTGCGCTTTCTTAAGAACCTCGTCTGATAATAACATCGCTTCGATGCGAACAAGGGATGTGATGTGAGTCTGTTCTCGTTACGAACCGGGTTAAGCCCGCTTCTAAAGCCGCAAAAGCCCATCAGCACACTTTGAGGCAGTCAAGATAACAGAATATTGCCGTCCAGAGTTGAGTTAAGCGATGTACTTTCGCCGATGATAAACCTGCGTGGGCGAAGAAGGTCCTCCACTTTTAACATAGGAGAGGTACATTTTGCCATTGACGTGGTGATTTGGGACTATGGTGTCAGGATCCTTTACTGACGTGGGGCGTGAATGATGAAATGATCCATTTTCACAGATAACAACAACTAGAGAAGAAAAGTCGTGCAATTTACTAATTAAGTGTAACTAACCCTCATGTGCAAACAGTAGGTGACGAAATATAACCCTCGATGGCTATTCATTTCCTCTTCACTGATTTCTTTCCCTCACATTATTAAAAGGCGGCTATGATTTGCTACTTGTTTACTGACTTACGGATTGACCAAGTTGTGATTAGAAATGCCTTTTGTGTTCCAAAGACTGTTGGACGAACGTGCAGTTTACGAGTTGTTACCCAACGGTCAATTTGCTAGCACTAGCCACTCTGTACTTGTGCGACACCACCTCATCTTGTCCAATTCGGAATAAACAACGTAAGACTTTGTACCGTGTCGAGAAACTTAATGCACTTTACAGAGGTTTTGGAGAGGGGAAGGGTGGAAGATATTGCCATATCCTCCATATATCCCTCATAATTATTTTGTCTTCAAGTGATTATTACTTTATCTTGACGCCGATATTATAGTCATGTAATCATACGCATGGTAGAATGGGTAGGAGCCAAGTAAAAGAGGGCTTTGATACCTCGTTTTAGGAAAAAACTTCGTGATAAGGTAAAAACCAAAATTTGAGTCCATTTGTAAAAGCACTAGCAATTATTTAGTTGATAACTAAAAGTCTTTTTCAAGCTACCAGTAGTTACCCTATTTGTAGCATAAAAGCTAATTATTAGTATGCTACTTTACCAACTGATTAATTCTTACAAACACATTAAACCTCATCCTATCCGTGTGTATTTGAAAAGTTACCGTCACCTTTAATGCAGATATGATTAATAACGGTCCCTGGTTCAAAATTTTAATAGGTAGTTTTAAAAGAAGCTGTTTTCGCCTCAGTAAATTCCAAATTAAAAAAAATTGTCGACATTGTGCATTAGAGGGAAAGAATTACGATAACGCTAAAAAGCCGTAGTAACATGTGCGCCAATGAGTAATTTAAAATTAACTGGATTATAGCAGACTGATATATCGCTTAATTTGCTTCAGAACATGCAAAACAATCAATTATTTTTATCTTCTAAGACCATCAGTTTTGCTTCGCAATATGGAAGCATAGAATTAAATTAATAGCAGGTCAAATAAGCACTTAAATCTGCCTAAAACAGAATAAAACACCCCAAACAATCTTAATACCAGGCAGACTTATGAACATCCTCCAAAGAAGCTTTAAGAGAACGCTCAATTATTAATCTAGATCAGTGGTGATAGGCAAATAATAAGATAAAATTTATAAGACAATTTATAACTTCCCAGTTCTGTCAAAGCTTTTAACTTTAATCAATCGTTTTTAAACTATGTAACAATTTCGAGCAAGGAATGATAAATGTTCAAGCAAAATTGTAGCTTACCTGTTGAGTTCGAGTAAAAATGGGGGGCTTATACTTATTTTTATCACCAATGATTCGCCAAAATGATCCCCTGCCAGGTTCATTTGGTCGCCTAGCAACTTTTCGGAATGATCGATTAAGTGAAAGATTGTGCCGAATAGAGTTCTAGACATGGATAATACTTGAAACAAACATTTACCTTCCATCCATTTTGGCCCTCGCGATAATAAGGAAAATTTTTGCAGATCCACTCATATATCTCATTAAGGGTCATTTTACGCTGAGGAGAAGATTCTATTGCCTTTTTTATTAATTCTGCATAACTGTAAGGCGGCTTGTCTGGGTGCGTAGGTTCGGATTTTATGCTCCCATTCAAATAGTCTCTTGCTTCTGGTGGAGAAACCTGATCAAACAAAAAAGAGTTGATTTTTAGTCCCGAGAAAATGTCAATTGCGGGATTAACGAGCCAATCCATTGCAGTCAAGCTGTCGTCGATTTCAGTCATCCTACTATCACGTTTAAAATTATTCAAATGTGCGACCGCGCTAAGCAGCTTAAACAAATTACCATTTAAATTGCAATCTTAAAAGAATGTAAGAGTACTGTCTATTTTACCGCTTTTAAACTCGGCGCATAATTTTATTTCTTGAAAAGTGACAGAACATTTACTTAATTACGCTTTATATGTTGAAGCACAAAAACGTTTTATTAAATGAGGTTGTGAGCAAGATACTTCTCACAATCCGACAATTAAGTTAAATTACCTTAATGATAAACGTAAAGGTGTTGCTTTTTTGTAAATATTGTGTGAGCTTACTTTTCCCTGACTAATGTTTATTTGAATTTGCATTAAAGAAAAGCACATTTATCTGGTGAATGACAAATCAAAATATTAAGTAAACCAAATGTAATCCTTACATTTCCTTCTGAATTTTGATTTTCTTTTGTCAAATTTCCGGAATCCAGTTGCATTTATCCTCCCTCACTTACCATGTGGAACCCAATATTCGGTGGTGTTCTTCTCTCCATCTATGGTTGCTTTTACAATATTTTTTGCGTCCTGACTGCTTGCAGTGTAGAGGGTTTCTCTTCTTCACCCTTACCGCCCTTGTTATTAGAAGTTTGAACACACTTCGACATCTTTATTACGGGTAAGAGATGGGGTACGGAGATATCTTGTAGGTGAGTTCAGGACGGGGATAAGTCGCGCCCCAGGTTCAATTTTCCGTCCCTTCTCTGGCCTACAAAGCACATTTAAAGAACCTAAGTATTACATGTAGTGCTGCATATAACGCTTTGCTAAATTTGAGATGATCTATAACCCTCTGAGTCTTTGTTGCTATCGGGATAAGTCCTTATACTAGAACATAACACGCATTTTCAGCATGCAAAAGGATTGAGGGCTTTCTGGTATGGTCTGGACGTCATATTGTAGTACTTTGTTTGTTTGAACTACCGGTTTCGGTCAGGGTCAAAGAGGTGGCCATATTGCCCTAGTTGCGTAGGCTGGCCTCTGGGCCATGCTATCAGCTTATTTCTCTCTGTCTGTTGAATATGCACATTTTACCCTAGTATTATGCCTTCATTTGCCTTCAAGAGAGCCTCGGGACGCTACGCATACCGACTAGCAAAAGCCCAACACCGGATCATTAAGTGCATGCTTAACCAAAACCCAGGAGTTAAGCAAACAGTCGAACTTTTGCAAATCATCTAAAGATCGTGCATTTGTAGGCTTGTTGCATTCAGTTAGGGCGGCTAATGTTTCCATCGCTTGTCACCTCTGCCTTCAGCTTGAGATCCCTCGACTAAAAAGGGTGGCTAGGGGCAGGCATTCCACGCTGTGCAATAAGGTGGCTAGACAAATACATATTGATTTTTGGGAAGGAAAGCAATGTTTGTCTCCCACATTGGAAGCAGGAGCTTTCGCCTACCAGCAAGACTAACCCGATCGCCAATTCCAGTTGAGAAGCATTTTAATGTAATGTCTCAGTCCGTCTTTGGAGGATCGCTGCTCTGTTGCGTTATAGGATTTTTTGTGCCAAGACTAGGCAATAAGCCTTTATACTTTTTAGACGCACGTATTTTTCTGTGTCAATGTCATAAGCGTTTTTTTGGAATGGTTACTACTTCAATTCCGACCTCCAGTCATTACCAGCCTATTTGTGGAACGCAAAAATGGGCTGGTAAAAATCGGATATCCGGTGCTTCCTGTCTATGAATTAGCTTACCACAGGCTAAGTCATCTGCAGTAAATGCACTATTTTACGCTAAATCTGGAAGCGCTGATAAAGCAGCTACTTCTGTTATTGAAATGAAAGGCGGCAAAGCAGTTGATCACGTGGGCAGTAAATGTGTCTACGACTGCATGTTAATGACGTCCCAACGAGTGTAAGCGCGAGGCTCTGCGCGCTTACCATGGAAAGAGGTTAAAACGAATTTTGTTTCCACTACCCGACTTGAGGAGGCTAGCAGCTTCGGCAGAGGCCACGGTGCCAGATGCGTCGGTAAATAATACCACAGTATGATTAATCGCTCGTAGGGACCTCATTTGCACCCCATGGGACGAAACAGGAATGTGTCCACCCTCCCACAGACGAGTGCAGTGACAGACAGGCAGGCGCGTTTGAAATCGTCCCCGTTACCAGTCCACCACTGGGATCCCCTCTCTTATCTAATCATGTGACTCGGCTCCCTTGCCCACCCTTCATAACCCACACGACCACGCACCAGCCAATAAAGGGACAGCGTGAACAAATTTCATCTCGATCACTAATGGCGAAAAAGGTTGAAGTCTTGCTTCGGTTAATGTCAAGTATCGAGCTGGTAAAATGGGAAGAGAGGGTGGCGAACCCTTTGAATCACTACATTGTAAAATACGCAAAGCAAATCTTTTCAAAGAAACGTTGTTTTAGGCCAAGAAGAGATTATAAAGGGCAAAAGTGTGTTTAGCAATTATTATATCATAATGAATGGCAGTATCTGCCGAAGGCATTATGGATTATACCAAAAGACAAACGACAATTAATAAAGTCGCAAATTGGCCTCAAATTTGAGGAAAAGTAGTTGGTTAAAGACAGATTTGATTATTGTAAGGTATGGGCTACTATTAAACACAAAAATTTAGGCAAAATTCGAAAAATGGATGAATGGACGGAACTGTCATGAGAACAGCCTAACGAGAAATTGAAAAACCCACTTCCAGTAATTTTTTAGCTTGCAAACCATCACGATGGGTGGGGCATTGATATACATTAAGTGCCTTCCGCTTGTCATTTGCACCTAAATGCGAACCTCTGTCGTAAAATACCCAACTGAACATAACTGTATTGTGCAATACTTCATGGACCGTTTAGTCAATTTAAATTCCGTTTTTGATGCATTGAAAACCGCGTCATAGAGCTCCATGTCGGAATATTTTACCCTAATCGTATTCTATTCCCGCGATCTTTCCGCTTTCTTCCAATTTCCCTTCAAAGTGACACTTGGCCCCCAATGTAGCGATACAGGTTCCGCAGTAAAAGGTCTGCCATGAAGCTTTGATAAGCCACGTTTGTCGATTAGGAGGCTGTCATCCAGACTGCGAAAGTAATATCACTAACGTTGGATTTAACCTAAGGCAACCTGGGCGCCCACGTAGAGTTCTAAGTCTCCTTTAAAAAAGGCTTAAACGGCGATGCAGAATTATAAGGAAGTCAAGGATGTCTGTTTCAGCAAAATTAGGAATTCGAAATTCTCCAACTAACGCGGCACAAAATAGCCTCAGAGTTTCACTTTTATACAACGTTTTGTCCATATCTGCAATCAAGCCCAAATCTAAACACTCACATTTCTGTTTCATTTTTATTCCCCATCTGTCTGTAAGGTTCTGCATGTGCCAACGTTATAAATGTAATACTAACGTCAAGATGCAATAACACTTAATTTGAGGTTAGGAAGGGGAGTTATTATGGGACTTAATGAAGATGAGCCTAAAAATTTGGGTAAAGCAATACCTATTCCTCCCTTTCTCTCACTGAGGTTGGCTGGAGCGTGGGCTTACGACCAGAAGGATGGCTGGTGCTACTAAATGGATTGTTTTAGAACAACCAATCAGCTGCTCCTTCACCTAACTGACTTTAGAGTGCAGAAGGGCAATTCTTCGTTGTTATGGTGAGAAGCGCATCCTCTTCCTCCTCCTCCTTCTCCTTCAATGTTCCTTTGTACCCTTGAATGCTTCATCATGAGGATCGAATTGCCGCACAGTGTGTCTTTTCACTCCATCAGCTCCACACACTAATGGCACAAGAATTTTGTGACTCTCCGAAATTCGACGGTGTGCTTAAATCTTAGCTCTCAGGTGAGACCAACCGAGAGTGGAGATCACAATAAAGGATACCTTGCTTATGGCATGCAAGTCACAAGTGTCTGCAAACTAGTGAAAGAAAGGGCAATGGGATAGGCTGGAAAATTCACCTGGAGGTGAATGAAGCCCTTTTATAAATGAACGTGTGGTGGGTCTGGAAAACAGCTACTTTTTCCGTAAGAGCTAACCGCTCTGCAACCAGATAAAGTTCATTCTGTGAATAAAGTTTACAAAATCATTTAATCTTCAATAAAATATTTTAACTTTGGTTTCTTCTGCCAATGATCCACTCACCATGCGATAGATCTGAGGCATAGCAAAGCATGTATTTAGGTACTTCTCAAACTTCGTTCGCGCGTAAACTTGTAGTTTTGAAGAGGATTTTCTGTGCACAACTTTTGCCAAAGCCAATACCAACCACACAGAAAGGTCACTTGGCTTTTTACATGTTAGTTCAAAAGCAGAGAGCGTGACATTTCCGTCCTGACTCTATTGACGTCGGTGTGACATTTACCACTAAAAATCGATCTAACACGAAAAATATTATGGATTTCTTCAGGAATGCGAATGGGCCTATCGTCGCTGATTTGGATTACTCCAGTACGATTCGTAAATATCGTGTTCTACCGGCCAGTTGTCAGCCTATACCGACTGAGCCGATGATAGACCTTATTCTAGGAAAAAACTATTCAGATGATTGGAGCCAAAGCTATCGAAAGTAGAATCATAGAGGATACTTTTCGAGATGGACAACGATCACGATTAATCCTCTTTCCTTTTGACAAAATCAACCGTTACATCTGTTTTGTTGCCTTAATCGTGGGAGTTTTGTGCGAGATAGATGATTTGGTGCACCCACTTATGGTAAACTAAGGAATTTGTGCCATGTATTTGTGACACCGGCATTTACTTAGGCGATCACAGATGCTACCAGATCATAGATCCATCAAAGCTTGAGCTACTACTCGGACAACAGTCAAAACTGTTTGAGCCGTTAAGACACAGCAAGGTGTTGACTCTATCCTTTCACCCATCCCCAACAACAGTACTATCAATGAGTAGCATACTGGAGGGCAAAGTCACTTCTGTTTTTATAGTTCGAGTGAGACGTAGAATCATGCAACGTTGATCTAGCTACGCAGAACTATGCAGAGATGTTTTGCTTTCTGCTTCATTAACTATCACTCTAAACAAGGCAGTGAATCCCCTGGCGTCGCCATTTGAAAAACTACAGTAGTATAGTGCGCCTCCTACGATTTCACTTTTACTATAAATATTATAGGAGTTAGCTTGGTAAGCTCTGAGTTTGTGTGCTCTATAAGTCCGATTTGGCATGATTTTTGACATTAATTGCATAGTATTTGGGGGAAATGTAGTGCGCATTAGTAGAACATGCCGTCAGAAAATAGGTTAAATAAACAGCTGAAGCCTGCTGAGGGTTCTGTGCTGTTTGCCCTAAGGTCAGAATTCCTTCAGCATTTCTCTCCTATTGCGCACATTATGGGTGGGTGGAAAATACAAATGGGTTTCCGTTACGCTGGAGTCGTATCGCTGTAGAGGCAATAGAAAAAAAACAGCTAGGGTACAGAAATGAAACAGAAACCGCGGTCATTAGGATGAAGTCGTTTGTTTCTAGAGCCAAAATATTGTCCAATTGTTGAACTTGTGACGTGGCACCAGAAGTAGTAGATTTGCATCACGCCAAAAAGTAATCCACCTATAACTGAGAAAAATTAGCCTTTTTGTCTTTTCCTTAATTATCTTTATTGAAGAAAATTTAGCTGAAAGGCAATATGGCTAGGACCGGAAGATACCCGTCAACTGTTCTTTTTCAATTAACAGTCTAAAGGCAACAGCTCCTTCTTTTATGATAAACTATTTGACTGTTCTAGACTCCCAAGTCAACTTCTTTTACGACTAAAAGAAGGTAGTGACTCTCCCATGACTAATGTTTCCGCCCTCATGTTAGTCACTGCTTTTAGCTCAAAAAATGCAAAATTTTTCTATAAGATGGCCTCTATTAAGAATTTTACCACCGTGATATCAAAATGATATCCCACAGGGAAACTTAATGGTATTTTGAAGTCTGCACGATCGCGTGCCTTGAAGTTTTCCATTAGTCTGCGGAGCTCCAAAGACGAAGTCGCATCGATTTGCATTCATGAAACTGTGCTTTCCAAATGCGGCGACTTGGACAGCTACTTTAACTTCACATTTAACAGACACTTCATCTGTCAATTGAATGACACTGAAACGATATTTATAAATAATTTCAAAACTTTTAATCAAGGTACTCGATTACATCAACCCGAATATCGGATAGCAGTCTGGTTCTCGATGAAGCATCACAAAAGGTGGACACATCTGCATTCCACGTGACAGACAGCTTGTTTGACTTGTGAATGCTTAAATGTAGCTACCTTTGACATCGAAAAGGTGCGTTTGGTGTAAGCTTCATTTAATAAAAGGCCCTGAGAAGGCGGACGGAAGGAAGGGCATCAAGGCTATGCACAATCGGTGGGATATTAGCATTAACTACTCCGAACGATACATCAGAGCGCTATTATTGATAATCCGGTAGAATTGACAAACAAATGGACATCTTGTACCCTGCAATCATTTGTTTGGAAGGCAAGTTCCGTTGCCCAATGCAGACCGCTTCTCTACATCACTCGGTACGCGCACGCTATGCGCGTGGCAAGACAAAGGACGAGGACTAAAAAGTTGGGGAAGGTAGGGAGGTAGAGGGGTGGAAGGAGATGCCGTGCAATGCAAATTAATTCTCCCCACCTCGCCTCTTGTCGATGCATCCAACTGGAGGACAGGCGGTCAATTATTCTCCTCTGTGCCATTTTAATGGCAATAACTTTTTCGTTCCGGCACCTACGCCGCAGTTCATTCACAGCCAGGAGTAGTGCCTCTTTTTCTACAAAGGTAGATGGAAATGTGGGCTCACCAGATTTGTAAGCTAAACTGTTTTGAGAATACTAGGCAAGATGCTTGTTACCTGTTTTCGTTGGCATACCGACAGAGAGAATTAAGAGATTTTTGGACGGGATTTAAGAAAAAAAATAAATTAAATCAAAGTGGCTTGGTTAAAAGGTTGTTTTTCATTTTTTTGCCCAAAAATGGGCGCAAACACGCGGCAATGCTCGTAGCTTTATCTTCTAAAGAGTCAATTACTGACCATCCGTTTGCAGAATTGGCTTATAAAAATTTTAGCGTTAACCGGATTTATGGCCACTTTCGCGGTGACCGTAAAATAGTTCTGAAGAAGTGCATGTCATTAGAGCCAGAGGCAGAGGCTAAAATTTGGCTTGCCTGAGATGTCGAAAAGGAAGGAAATCTAATGTGATATTTCCGCTGTTTTTCTCTTCTACCTCTAGGTTCACGTCATTATCGGGAAAGTTTGGTTAGAGATTGTAATTAAAAAATAGGAACTAGCGTTTTTTTACCTCCTCGGAATACGGTGATGAGGCAGAACCTCCTCCCATCCCCCATCCATCCCATTGTAAAGCGCATAAGGCCCATGGTACAGTGTGCCGTTTTGCGTCTTCTTAGGCAAAAATGGCAAGATGAAGTGGTGTCTCAGACCTAACGCGTTGGCTAAAGCACTTAAATGGATCATTTGAGAGCAACCAGCCAACCAACTGTTGTTACTGTGGGTAACCTTGGAACAAAAATAGTCGTTTCTCATCACAACTCGGTTCGTCAGTAAGTTAGATAGTCATTCAATTAGCCAGTCTCCCTGTCCATTGGCGATCTACAAAGCACAGCGTTTTTAACAAGAACAAATTGGTAACCTCATCCTCGACGCTTGTCTTGAGGGTATTCCGGACTTGTTTTGTGGTTTCTACGACCTCTTCTGGATTTTTCTGTTTCTCCACGGACGTTATTGTTAACTCAGTTATTTTATAACCAGAAGGTTAATCATCATCAATACTCACTTCGTTGTATTTGCATGATTAGCGGCCTCCTCTGCTCCACAAGGTAACGCACCTACCCTTGCATGCTTCATCGTGGAAATTAAACGACTTACTAAATCCATTTCTGGGTAGCGTATTCTACTGCTTGATTAATGCAAAGCGGAGCGATTCAAAGCAAATTCATCTGTTTATTTTAACTGAGCTTCTATGACGTGGGTGTTTTTTGGAATGATGCGAAAGTCGGACAGAAAGTGTCATAACAAGTAATTTTTGTGAGATACAGCAATAAAGACAAAAAATTATTTGGCCTTTTGTAATTAGCATGCACATTCACATCTTTATCATGGTGTTGTTCTCTCAGAAAAGTAGAAAAACAAACTTGTCGAAAATAAGCGACTTCTTAACCAAGAAACGGTTATGTCTTTCGTAGACAACGTAAAACCTTCATAGAGTACTACAAAATTTAACCCAGAAAGATCTTCCAGCTCACTTTGGGAGGGGCAAGAGGGAGGCACTACTTCATCCCACCCCCTTCGTCCCTTCGCATATTTCACTCATAACCCTCTGAGCTCCAATTGGCAATCGTACTTTTCTATCATCAGACGAAGCGGTGCATACATAGAAGTGGGAAAGGAACTCGTCCCGTTATGAGAGGGATCTCCCTTTTGATAGTTCAATACCTGCGATCTTCTAAACGTCTCCATTTAATGGCTTATTCTCGAACATCAAAGAAAGCGTGCTCGTTCCCGCTCCCTCCTGATTGACTGTGATTAAGTTTTGATGCAATTAAAGTACGCGAATCCGGGTAGACAAAATTCAAGACTTCTTACGTAAGTCCTTATAATTAAGAAACTTTACCCAGAAAGAATCCTAAAAATGCGCAAATTTTCTGTTTTTACTAGGTGATAGCGCAGTTTCTTTAAATTTCCTTCATAACTGGGATTATGAGAAGTTGAATGTCTGGTGTATTCAGTATCTGCAAAGTCACCATTTTGCCTTGTCACTTTTCAGCTAACTCATAGACGATTCGACAATAGAATAATTTGTCATCTTGATAAGTAAAAGTGCCAAATCCACACACATCCCCCGTCCAAAGCACCTCAATGCGATAAACATCGTTCTTCCCTCCTGGGAGCTAATTTTATGCAAACTGTGCATTTACCTCCAGATAAACTCTAAGAGCATACATAAGCTTGCCAGAGAGAAGTAGTTACTTGCCGAGTCCAGATATGGCAAATCACCATTTACGCTCCGTTTTTAATGGATTTGAAATGCAAAGTCACCGTGCGCGTAAATGCAGGTTGAATGAATGGCGGACTAAATTTATTGTCAAGTAGTATCAAAGTGACTAAACAATAAATTCACGGGATTTATTTCCTTTGTTTCCTTTTGTGAGTATTTCACTTCGTGCAACCTTCTGACAGCCTTTAATTAAAGATAAGCATTTAAGTAGTGCCTTTTTTGAGGCCCTTAGAGATTTCCCTGAGGAATACCTACTATTGATGCACAGTAGGTTTAAGTGGCTTGCAGGCCGTGCCGGCCAAGAGCTAAATAACCAAGGTAGTGCAGTTTCTACGCGAAGATTAAAGATGTGGCCATCCAGAAGATCTGTCAAACTGTCATGAGAACAGCTTGTGACCACGATCAAGATTATGGAATTTGGAGCTACTTGTGCTAAGTCCCTTTCTCTGGCTGTAACAATTTTTCTGACTGAAGTGATTGAATTAACTTAAAGGAAAGACATCTCGTTTTTCTCTTTCCACCAACTTGTTGGTTTAAATGCCGTCTAGCCACTTGTCATTTTCCTATTTTTATATCCGTCTTGCGAAATTTTTATTTAAAGTGGGGTTGTGATTTATTTAGGCCTGACCATTGCTTCATTCTCAAATCAAATGCTGACGCGATTTTGAGGGTCCCTCTCCTGTGAGTCCTTGTCGACTCGGCTATCCATAACAGCCACCGTCTCCGTACGAGTTCTTAAGTGACGAAGCCAAAAAGGCGTTTTTAATGAGTTGAAAACCAACTTTTGGTGCCTAGGCGCAGTTGGAATTGAAGACTGGTAGATCGATAAGGCACATCGCGATTCTGCGTGAACCCGCTTTTGCTCACCCTCTTATGGATTTCCTCCATGAAAGCAAGGCAGTTGGTTTCCACACCCCATCCATTGAATCCAGTTTGCAAATGCCGCACAGTGGATAAAGGCGGCATTGTAAGGGTGAACACACATACAGCGGACTAAAAGCGGGTTAATTGCGCACTCACACGTCACACCGCACCTCGGCACCGCCCCACACTTCGCCTCGTCTCGGCCTGCTTTTTGCATTGCGTGAATCACGAAGGCCTCACTTCAAAGCCACAACCGTCTCCGCTTTGATGTCACCGATGGTGAATGCGCAATTTCGCATCTGTTTGTACTAAACTATTGGTAGGAATGATGATCCGCATTACTCCAACCAGAAATGAATGCAGTTTGCACTCGTTGTGTGAATAGGTACCCACAACTGAACTGCCTGTACCGTGGTGGGATTTAAAGATGCCATTTTCGCCTTTTCTAATGCCGCCACCTTCCGTGCTATTGGCCTTCCAACTCTATTGCGTACTTAAAATGAGACAAATTCTTGACTTTCAGCGCCTTTTAGAGTCTTTACAAGCAATGCACTTGCTAAAATATAGCCCAAAGGAAGAGTATGGGAATTTTTAAGGAGCTTTAAAGGAGAAATCTAAAACACTGATCTTGGAGAAGGCAAAGTACATTTCATTTGGTAAATAACAGTTTGCTTTCTTCTTATTTCTATTTTTATTCTTAGGAACTAAGATTACAGAAAATGAAAATGCCAATTGCGATCCTAGTTGTCACTGCAACCAATCTTAAAGAATAACTTCTCCAATCACAAATTTTCATTTCCCTCCTTTTTACTTTGTAACAGATGTACAAAAATGTTTGCACTTTTGCAAAATCAAAGGCAATGTTAAATGCGGGCTAGAAGGAGCGGTAACACTTCATCTCTGGGCCGGTCATGCGACAACCTTCGTCAGATGACCCACGTGTTCTTGCAAATTGTTATGAGGATTGGCAACCTGACTGAAAAATCTAGGCTACAGTCCCGATCCCTTTAAAATAATGAGGTAAGACAATCACTTCGCCATACGCTAAGTGTCATGGGCAGATGCAAGGTACAAAAAGGGACGAAAGTTCCCTCTCGCTCAGAATAATGGTCTGTGCGTGGATTTGAAGCTTCTTAGGGTGTTCTAATGGCTACTAGGTGATTAAAAACCCCAGTTTTTATGCTGTTAAGCCCAAAATGACCTAATTTGCCACTAGTAATTCCTTGGTATTTTCAAAAGTGGGGAAGGATAGTACATTAACTCGAGGCGCTTACCTTCGACAAAAGCGATTTTAGCGGGACTTCCAGCTACGGCGTCTTCATTAAACATTGTACAGATAAAGCTACGTAGAGCTTCTGCAGCCTGAGAGCCGAGTTTGATTTTCTCAATTATGGAAGTTTAAATCACATCTATCAGGCTCGTTCATCGATGCTTTTTGTATGTGTGGGCTGAAAATTTGTATACCACGCCGCTAGACTTACACACCTCTGCCTTACGATGCATGCATATAAACAATGTCGTGCATCATCCATGTCCCTGCAAACTACAAAAAGGACCCCATGAGTGGATGTGTCAATAAATTGATTTCGATTTACGAACCTTTAAGATGTTTAAATGCCTCGATTTTCGCATTTGATTGAAGGAAGGCTGAAGAAACCCACAAACATGCCAAACACACTTTGCCATCCACGAGATTTTTAATAGTCTCTGCAAACCCAATGCGATTTATGTATCTGGGCCAAATTTGTGCAGATATGAATAAATAACCGCAAACCCCTCTTTTTGACACACTGAGAAGGAATACGATGAAATGAGGGGCAGGAGGGAGAGAGGCGAAAACCGAATGGAACCAGCTTAGTGCTGCATTCCGTTGGCGCCCTCTTCTTTCCCTTTAGTGCACCTCCTCACGTCTAGAGGCTTCTACCTCAGTACTTGTGGACTTGTATAGTGATGTAGAGAACCAGTTTGTATCGAGAACAAATGCCGCCTCTTAGACACATAAATATACCTCTAAAAACATTGGGTTTGGTTAGTAGTGATTGCATTGACTGTCGGCCTTCATTCCTAACTTTAAACTCCCAAGACTTGAGAAATACTCTGAGGACGGGATTCCATTTATCAAGATATAAAAACTTACTGGATTTTTGCAACTCATTAATAAGATTCAAATTCCTACCTGAAATCTCACCTATTATTGCCATAAAATTTAGAGCCAGTGATTGCTCATTCGATCCCCGACCTCAAATGAACCGGAATCTGTGTTAATAATGCATATTTGAATGTGTGGGCCTTCCATTCCCCGCGGGATACACTTCCGTTTTTGGGGCATCACCCTGGCAGCCCTTTCAGTAAGCTAGTAAGAAGCCTTTTCCACTTTGATATGTCGCATCCTGCCTTCAGGGGTAACTTAGAGGGCCAGTGGTGAAGGCCTTTAATATCTACCTTTAGTGGACCACCAGAAAGACCTAATTATTATTTTTGAGGGATCCATCGTGCCTCCACGCATTTTGGTCATAAAATTGATGAACATAATTGATCCATTCTTTACCGCGATTAGATAGGCGATTTTCATTAAAAAGAATGCATTCCAGACATTTTGGAGTAGTTTCAGTGTGTGAAGTGATTCATGTTCCAAAGCCGTTCACACGGCAATTCATCCAAGTGCGGAGTGTCTGTCCTTCTCTAATTGATGTAATTAATTATGTTCAGTCTGACTGCATTCCCCTTGTGTCTCACGATTTGTCGACCTGATGGCAGCTATTTTATC
This sequence comes from Taenia hydatigena, assembly GCA_036345935.2. Lineage (NCBI taxonomy): Eukaryota > Metazoa > Platyhelminthes > Cestoda > Cyclophyllidea > Taeniidae > Taenia > Taenia hydatigena. Next base: position 1,301,073 of record JADWOT020000009.1, read on the forward strand.
AGAAATACCTAAATATTATTTTTCGGGAAATTCATTTTGTGAGTGGTTTTGACGGTAGATCCTTTGAAGCTAAAAAAGCAATAAACATTAATGCCTTTTCCTATGCAATATTTAAAAATATCGATTGATTCTCAGGTGATTTTACTGACAGCTGACAAGATTGGGTTAGAAAATTCCTCCAAGTTTGCATTAAAATCACCTGACCATCTTTTTACTTAATTTTCTTCTCTGTGGAAATTCGATTGCTTATTTAATGCGTGCTTAATTGCCCGGGCACTTCAGTCTCCACAAGTTGTACTTCTGCTCTGCTGCACATTAGTGATGTATGTTCTGCCATCCTACCTTGGTTTGTTGCGACTAGGAGGTGGTAAAATATGATATGGCAGAGCTTCAAAGCCTAAACGTGCTTCCATCAAAATACTTTTAGTGTTCTATCGGCGCATAAAATTGTGGCAAGACTTTGCAGACCAATTTTAGTCAGGCTGGGTCTTATTCAAGTAGGGAGAGAGGTAATTGGAAAGAGCCTTATAAAATTCATCATTTCAGGAAAGAAAGCAATTAAGAGTAATTAATTCTTCTGATTTAAGATGACGGTAGGATCCTACCACATCGGAAACGTCACAAGTTAGTCGCCTAGTACTTCACAGCTCGTTGTCAAAGCCCTATGCAACTTTTTTTTGCCTTACTACAGACAATGAACAAATTTCCACTTAATTCGCGTTTTCATAATTCGGCTTTCGATTGCTTTTCTAATTTATTTAAATTATGGATCGGTCTTCTGCAAATGTTATCGCAATGCTCGTTTGTTTGAATTAACTGTGTCGGTTGACGAAGAGGTAGTTTGAAACAACCTAATGATCAGCGAGGAGAAAAATGAGAAGGGGTCGACCTCTGATCTCCCAAAAAACACTAATCCAAGGGGCTATACTTTTCCTCGCCTTTTGTATTCCCACCATAATGTATCGAAGCATTGTCAAGTGAAAAAGCGGTAACAAATCAATTCTTAAATGCGCCACAGAAGAATCGCATGATAGAGCAAATTGTCCACAGAGCTAAAATTATAAAAGTATGTCCTCAACTGAGTTGTTGTTGTTGTTGTTGTTGTTCTTGTTGTTGTTACTTCTTTGAATAAGTTAAAACATTCGGATTTATCAAATGCTGTATTTCCTATGGTTCAGGTTTGGAGTGTAAGCTAGCTAGGCTTCTGTATTAAACGAACGATAAAGCGATATTTTCCCAGCTTTTCAAGTTTTTAACGGAAGGAAGTCGCTTTTAAGATTTGGCACTTAACCATTATGATTTAAAACTGTTGCTGTGCGTTAGTCAGTGTTTCACACACGGGGATGAACAAAGGGCAAATCAGAAATAAGAGGCTTGTATAACTCCCATCACCACAGTGAGAATGAAATGAGCGAACAATTTTACGGATGAAGCCTACCAATGGGTGAAATTGTGCGGACTTGATTTCAGTTAATTGGGAGACGCTTTAAAATCGCTCTGATTGCTTACTCGACAATCTATCCAAGTTTGCTGCTACAAAGTTGCCACACACTGAAGAGCTTTCAGCGTCTTGTCCGTAAATGTGACAGATGCTGCGGCTTTGAACTAAACAGTGCTTTTATTCGTAGAAGATTAGTTAGTAAATACTCGTTACATTTGTTCTTTTGCCACAAATACCCTGTCCCCTCCATAGGGTCCGAAGCTGAGAGATTACTTATTCCTCAAAGCTTCTACAGGAATCAAGCAAAACAGCTTCGCAGTTCTCTTGCTCAAATTCAAATCTAAACACTGATAACACTGGCTTTGAGCTATAAATTTTAATGAACTAACAATTTTTCTTACTTTACCAACTCCAGCATAAGCATTTGTTCTTAAAAAAGAGCAAGTATATTGTTCATTCCTTCTTTTTTAGCACCAAAATAAGCTCATAAAACATGTTGCTTGAATGTGGCATAAAAAATGCCTGGCTTTGGCAAGAATATAGGCGAACGCGTAAATCTCGTATTAACCTCAAATCACTCGTTCTGCCATGTGGCCACCCACAGTGAATGTGGAGCTCAACTGTTTTCCTTCCTGTCAAAATACTTAATATAGTTGAGTCGTCCACAAAAACGGGAACAGAACAAAGGTTGTGATTCGTCTCCAGTGCTGTAACACGTTTCTGACCCAAAAACCAGCAGCGGGAGACATGAAAGAGGGAGAAGACAAAGCAGTAAACGCCCTACCCTACTATTCGACCAGACGGCATTCCAGGCGTTTGCATTAACACTAATGGCTCTAGCCTCTCCGGACCGTCTACGTCGTGCATAATACGTGTGCGTCAGTGTCTGAACCACCTCGAGAAACGGCAATCAATTGGGCAAGCAGAAGGGAAGGATGACATATCATAGTCACTTTCCTTTGATGTGCGTCGGTTGGTCATTAATCCGCCTGCATTGTGTGAAACAACACCTTTTGAATAATATCAACAACATCAACAACCTAGGAAGTGGGGCTAGAATGATCGTATCCTGTCAACCCCATTTATTATGATAGTTTGAGCTAAATGGAGAAAACGGAGGGATAACAGCTCTTAAGGCGGTGCATTTACTTATGTAGGTAATTTTTAGCCGCAATTATCGCGATTCAATCAGCACCTAGGTGTTAGTAAGTTTCCTCCATGCTGCTAATTTCACAGCCTGGCTGCGCGTTAATCATGATAATTTTATGCTGCCATTACACCCTGCCACGTTTATATGCAAGATTTGAGACGCTGTGCTTCATATTAGTAACTCTGGAGCCCAAGTGAGGAATTCTCTCACCTAGGTGGCTGCTTGATTCTCTGATCATAAAAATTTTCAATATCTTGATAAAACCTAGCCTTTATTTTGATTTTGAGCTTTTAAAGCCCCTCCCACCCTCATATTGGTGAAGTATTGGCTTGCGATTTGACTTAGTTTCCCTTAGTAAGCCGCTCGTTCTTGCAGTTTTAATGAAGAAGTTGTCAATCATGCATGAAGATGTCTTAGGGAGTTCCGCATAAATAGGATCATTTGCTTTTTATTACAGGCAGAAAGCCTGCCTATTCCAAAAATCACAAAACATCTCCTTTTTACGGGGCTGAAGTTACATCCTACCCAAGCCTCACTAGCGAAGTTATTGCCTACAGGAATTTCGAGAAAATAATGGCCTCGTACTCAGCACTTTTTGGCCCACTTGAAGGAGAATCACAAGAAACGTTTGCTAGCACTGAAGGAAGATTAATACTGATCAGACAACCGGGGTTTACTGGACGTATCCTCACGTAAACACCGCGACCGTGTATGCTATGCCCTTCGACCAGACTGTTCTAAATATTCGACATCAACAAGTACCAAGCCTTGCGAGGACGCTTTGCTGATAAACCTCTCTTATTCTCTGCTCCTGGTAGGTGTGGATCGTATGTAAAAGGACTAAGAATTGCAAAGCATCTCCTCCGCCTGGATGGCGATAACCAGAAGTTGTAGGAAAACCTCAATATTTCAGCACCATTCTCCCAGCTTTTAAACACTCAATTTGCCTCATTGTTCACACTATGCATGAAGTATCCAAATACCTCCTTGATACATCCAAAAACTTTGGTTGACTATCCAAATGGTTAAAAGGGAACGGAAAAATCATTCCAAAATAAAATTGGTAAAAAATGGCCACGTCTCCACCAATCAGCAAGCCAGCATTTCGTAGGGCTATGCAACGTCTCAAAATTTTACCTTCGTCAACGCAGTCTCAGCCTTCATCACACATCCCCCACCCACCAACAACGAAAAGAGAGGGAAAAGGGGTGAAGGCGGATTTTAAAAGACTCCGCAAGCAGATGCCATAAAAAAGGCCTAGCATGCCTGCCTCGGTTATTGTGCATTTGTGCGTATGTGCGTTCGTCCCTACGGCTATAACTGACTGCTTTGGAGTGCCTGCCTACGCCCGAAAGGCATCCAAGCGCTGCTTCGCGCAATGTGTTTTCGCGTTTTGCAGACATTTCGTGCTGCCTCGATAGCCACGGTAGATTCTGCTTTTCCCGATTCCACTCTGGGTGCTTTTACCTCGTGGAATGCAAATTTATCAAGGTTTCCTATGAAGAAAGGGAAAAGGAGAGTAATGGAATGTGGCAATCTGTAGTTTCCAAGATTATGGTGTTGCTCCAATGCTAGAGCTTTGAGGTTGGAAAACTTGTATCATTGGTAGTCGTTATAGCCCTTTACGTTTTAGCAACTTGTCAAAATTTATGCTTATGAATCCTCAAGTCACACCAACTTTGCTTTTTGCCTATTGGGACCTCAAGCACGATGGTAAAATCTGTTTCTATCGGGGAAAGACCACCACTTTTGCCTTTCTCGGGTCCATAACTGATTTAGCGAAAGCCGAGTGACATTTGTGAAAATCCCTTTATTCTAAAAAAATCAAGTCAACTAGTCGAATGAATGTCTACTTAAGTACAAATAGGCTGGAGAGGGTTCACCCTTAAAAGTAATAGCCATAACATTGGATAAGTGGTATGAATCTGTGCTGTGGCAACTCCAAAACAGGTGAATCGAGTGATCACAAAATATTGTTGATCAAAAAACCTTGGAAGGATACACCTCCAGAAGGTGGTTGGGATAAATTATGTTGTAAAAGCCGTTTAAAAATGCGACAATTCTGGGATTATCGATTATCGATTGATAGCGGGAATGTGAAGCTGCCTAACCTGTTAATGAATTCCTGTCAACGCGCGAACGCTACTTATTGCCTCGGTGTCCTTGGGAAAATGCGCAGAATGCATAGAATAGCTAAAGTTGACAAGATTTGATTAAGCTCTCCAAATAAGTAGTCACTAAACTAAGCCATCAGTTTTATTGCTAAATCCATTCAAATAAAATAATGACTTGCTCACATTTGACAAGCCATATCAAATTTTATGAGGTGTAATGCAAAGCTTCTATAACGTCAAATAATCGGTCATTAAATTATCGAATCGTTGATTTTTCTACTCTAAAACGCATATTTCATCCGTTCTGTAAGGGTAATTTTAAAGCCCATACGTAAAGCCATTCTCTCCATCTTTGATAGGTAAAACCTATAATTACAGACCAGTTTCAGAGGCATTTATCTTAGGGTAAAGAATAGCAACTATAGAATTCATATGTTCAATTCTTTATAGTTTTACCCCCTCATTGCCCAAAACTACCCGCATTTACATAGTGAATAAAAAAGTATCGGTTTATAATAGAAGCCCTAGCAACTGCCCGACCGATAAAATAGCCTTCACAGTTAATACCAGTGTGGCCGGTAAAATTATGGATTTCAGAGTGATACCTAAGTTGAGTTGATCCTCATAGGTCACATCCTTGGTTGCTACAATCCTTTACATTTACCTGGACATCCACTGTGACTTTCAGAAACTAGGTTCTCAAACTCTTCAGCACCGATTCCTGCCACAAGCCCGTAAGAGGGATCCCTGTGAGGCCTTCCTAGCTAGAAAGATATTAAGCACCAAAGTCGTGTAACCAGCAAGCCTTGAAGCAAACGAAAACAAAGAAAAGTCTGCAAGTTGCGTAGCCAATTGGTTTTACTTTATTTTCTTGCCAAAATCAAAGTCTGTAGATGCGGTGCAACCGAACCCGGGCGCGCTTGCACATGTGCATATGCATATAGATAATATAAACTCAGAAAAAGACCAAGAACAGTTACAGCTTCGTTTTGTATACAATAAAGGAAAGGTGGAAAAGGGAAGAAAAATTTGTCTTAAGTTATGCGATGGCAATGGTAGTGACACTGGTGACGGTGTTGATTGTAGCAGCAGTATTGATTGCGCTAGCTCTGCTCCCAACTCCATAAAAATCCGAAAACATACATCTGCAAATTTGACGCTTTACACAAGATGAATTTCAATCCGCAAATGCAAGGGAGCAGCACAGGTTTATGGAGACTTCAACCCATACTAGTGATTAGGATAGAGAAAAGGAGAGAAAGAGATTAGGACTACATAGCTAGAAATTCATTTTAAATCACTCCAAACGCCGTCATTGCTTCCATTTCCTCGCCTTTTGGCTCAGAATTTCGACGGCCACTTCTGGAGGTACATCGCCCTGGACTGCCTTCATGCCCCTCTGCCTCTGGTGTCGTCGCTACTTTCCCATTCCTCAGTCTTTCCAGCAGATCCTGCTTCTCTGAGACCTCTCCTATAGTTGTCAAGGGCTCCATACTTCTAGAACCTCCACCATTGCCAACATTGGCCTCTGTGTCACCTGACATCTTTTGCGTAGCACGTCTGGACCATGCACGATAGCACATAATGACTGTGAGTGCTGCTAGAAGAAATGTTATGCAAACTGCTACGATTATGAGGAGGTAGATCCTTGAACCCTCTTCTAGAGCATAGGACCTATCACTTCCTCCTGGAACTCTAGAAAGCCCTGGAACTCCCAGTTTTGACAACTGCCATGGGGACAATTCGTCGGGGAGAAGCCATGGACACTCAGAGTTTAAGGAGTTTTCAATGTCCTTGTCAGTGTACTTGGAGTTCTCATAAAGACTTGAGGCTAGGATTTTAGATCGGAAGAGATGGCCCTCAGGGCCACAGAGAGTGGCGGCGTCTGGACGACCCTCAACAACGCCGGAAAGGTTAAGTCCCTGAATAATGCTGCCATTTCCAACCAAAGCAAATGGATTATCCGGCCATCCATCCATAGAAGCCCAAGAAGGAATTGCGACTCCTTCTGGTGCTATGATGAGCTTCACTGGTTTATTAAAACTGCAGAATGCATCCGGCTCAATGCGTTTGATTGGATTGGAGGAAATATTGACGAGAACCTGGGGAAATTCTGGAGTTGGTTGGAAGGAAGCAACCATGGAAAAAGATCGCCTAGTAAGATGAGTTAGTCCATTTAGAGAAAGATCCAAGAAATGCAACTTGGGATGGCGCTCTTCCGAGTTGTCTGGAATGCAAACCATTCCATTTGCTGATAAATCAAGCTCTTCTAACTGTGGCAAAGAGGTGAAACAACCTTTAGGAAGAACTGTTAGACGGTTACCACGAAGAGACAGCCTTTTGAGATTCGTCAAACCTGTGAATGAGTCTGCTGTAAGATTGGTGATCTTCAATTCTACCATTGAAAGCTCCTCCAACTTAGCCATCTCTGCGAACAAGGCGTTTGGAAGAGTGTCAAATCCACCAAAATTAGCAGAATCATTGTGACTCATCCAAAGATGGGTCAAACTGCTCGCAAATGGACTGAAAAGACGCGGCGATAGTCGCTGAAGCGGATTTCCACGAAGATCCAACTTTTGCAGGTTTTTCAAGCCCACAAAAGTCGCATCTTCCAGAACGGTAAGAATGTTACCTTCGAGGGACAGTTCTATGAGATGTTCACAACAATCCGACGAGAAAACGCCCTCTTCGATATAACCAATCTTATTCCGACCAAGCATCAAACGCTGAATTCTCTTCAAGCCCGCAAAGACGCCTTTCCTCAGCGAGTGCACCCGATTATCTGTAGCGACAAGTTCCAACAACGTTTTGCCAATCTGTTTAAAGGATCCAACATGGTAGGCTTTGAGATACGAGTTGTTGGACAAGTCAAGTGATTTGAGGGTCGGAAGGCCTTGAAATAGGCTAGATGAAAGGTTCTGGACCCCAGTCTGGTGTAGTTCTAGGGCATCTAGCTGTTGCAGACCATCGCACCTGCTCTCTCTCAGGGCAGAAAATCCTTGTGGAAGGTTGACGAGGTTGGGAACGTCTTGAAGGACCAACTTAATAAATGTTCCACCTTCGGTACAAACATCTTCAATCAAAAGTCCAGTAAGATCGCTTACATCGTCCCCAGAACAAGAGCAAGCTTTAGAGGTACAGGAGCATCCAGCTTCAGCGGAAGGACTCGTAACTGAGAGAATAAGGAGGAAGAGGGAGAATCTTGAGAGGCCCGCCCGCTGTTGCATAGCCACAACTAACAAGAGATTGTGAGGGGACCAGTTTGTAACGGCTGCTAAAGGTACGCTTACACCTGGTCTCGCGTTTATTGGTTAGTAGATTTTATTGGTCTAATGGCGACCAATAGCAATGCTGTGCGTGTGAGTCATTCCACGTGCGCCGTGCACAATTTGGAGATAGCGTAGAATCGACGGCACGAAGGTGAAATAAAAGCCGACTTAATAAAACCATCATTTAGTGCCTCTAAATTAAGTCTTTATTCAAATTTGTTTCTATCCTGAAAGCAGATTTCCAAAAAAGACAATGTATTATCTGAAGAACTTGAAAGATTAATGAAATCGTAGATAGTTTAAGGTTAAAATCAAAAAATTGCCAGCCAGATGTTGTAAAAAACTTCAAGCCATCAAAAATGTCAATAAACTTTTTCAAATATGCGATAAAAAAAAGACTAATTTAAACTATGCAAGCCGATTAGTCAAAAAATTATCCGAAAAAAAGGAAGGCGAAGAGGAAACAAGATATCTTGGCGCCAACTAAGTGCCAAATAAAATAAAAAAATTTAACACAATAAACGTCAGAATTGTTCGCTTTCAATCGCAAACGTTTTTAAAACAAAAAAAATAATAATTTGAAGAAATATCAAAAAAGGCGGAGAAACAAACAAATAGCCGCTGTAGAATACAGGTCAAAGTGGTCTCAACTTTAAGTAAGGATGAAAGGTAATCGTATTCCACATTTGTTTCAAAGAGGAAGAGTCAACAGATTATGATTTTAGGCTGAAAGCAGGAATGATCTCCCTGTGCGGATAAGGATCACTCGTATAAGTTAACGGATTCTGTCTAGTAGATCCAGTCCACCTGACCACTCTCGCTATCGCGATAGACGAAAAAAGGAACCCTAGGAATGCGAATCACAGCAACGGACTGTCAACAACTGAGAGGGACGCTGAACTCCCTTATGCATGTGCGCTCCCCAATGTGACATTTTTTCAAAGCGCAAACACCGACTTTACGTGTCAAATAAACAACGCTAAGTCCAACCTACAAATTGGTGATTGGCAACCGCTGGTGCATCAGAACAAACGGGAACAGAGCTGAACAGAGCAGAGGCTGCCATATTGACTGCCTCGGTAAACTCAGCCCTTCGACAGTCGCTAGGGTAATGATTTGCAGTATTCACAACACAGCGGTTCCTATCGATCAACCACTTGCACTTTTACGAATGCCCAAAAAGACCACTCACAGGTTGACAGGTGAGGTGATGTGATGAGGTTGACACAGTGATGATTAGCAGGAGAGCAACACCACAAGATGACACCAAAACAGTTTGGGTGATTAGAGACAGCAGATTCAGAAAAGGAGAGGTGGGAGAAAGATGAATTGCCCCACCTCTCTCCTTCTCTCTCCCTCCCTCCCTCCCTCCCTCCCTCCCTCCCTCCCTCCTTCCTATGCTTTCAAATAAATCCCATTTATGTTGAAGCCTTAGGCGTCCTATGCAACTGCTTGGAGGTCCATTTGAGAGACTGCACAACACCCATAAGATGATTGTTTGTGTTCACCAGCTTTACCGCTTTTAACGCTTCTCATATGGATGCATAAAAATCTCTGATTGTGCACGAGAATTCACCATTTCGAGTAGTTATTTATTTGGTCATTTTTTGATCAGTCCTCTACTTATCCATACACTTGGTCATTTGGTTGTTTAATTGTTTATTGATGGAGTAGTTTATTTGTTTATTTATTCATCTTACCTGTGAGTAGGAAATTATGTTCGCAGGGTCAGATTGCTAATGAGTTGCTTTGACAGTAATGAGAATAATGATGCGCATGCGAAGGTGTCAGTTTCTCCGGTTGTGTGAGGCTCGGCAGTGAAAGTCGCTTTTTATTGAGGTCCACCCTTTCACTTGGTGTAGACAAAGAGACGGCAGCCCTCAACCCCTCCCCTCACGGACCTTAGGCCTACAAAGTAATGCACACCGAAATTGATGACACACTTTGCACAAAGGGTTGATCAGATTTGGTTTCATCGGATCCACCTCGGAAGCGCTTATTCACTCCTTTTAAGCGGTCAGTTGTGGTGAAGCTGATAGTGTAGAGGGCCAGGTGTGCTTTAGTGATCACGCGGGATATTGAAATGAGATCTCGTCCCCTTAAGCTCATAAATATCCCATTCTGCCTCACCTGGTGACTTTCAAGACGCCAGAAATTACACCTTCTTCACAGGCAAATAGTGGTCGTTTCTCTAGTCAGCATGTACGAATCTATTTGACTAGATGATTAAGGATATGCCTTCCAACAACAGACCCGTTGGCAGAAAATGTCACCGTTTATGGCGAGTGAAATGAATGGGCAGGCATTTGCGCAGCATAATCTATGTCCGGCGCACCAGGAATTGCCCTTTCATTTCGTTTCACCTCGTTTCATCCCATAAAATCATGCTATTTGCTCTTTCTCTTCTGTTTCCTTTGACAAAGGGAGACACTTGAGGTTTATAACACTGACCATCACATCCAGCTCAAATTGCAGCTGACGAAAAACGCCCTTTGCCTTAATACTTCCACAAAAGGACTGAATTAGAGGTGAAAATCGACACGAATAACTGCAAAACACTATCAACAAGATTAAAGTTCGCTTTTATTCACTGCGGCGTGACCGGGACATCATCCGATGCTTCTGTTGCACATGCGGTGTGGACTGTGAAAGAGTTCACCTGCATCACTCACCGTAATTTGTCGCCTACTTAGTTTTCCGCTCTAAAAGGCTTCATCTCCTAATCCTGGCAACTTTACATGTGATGATGATAACCACACCATAGCACGACCACGCGACGGTACAATAATTTGCCTCCGGAATGGGTCAAGTACTTTTGGGAGAGTCATGTCACTCCTTCGGTCGAATCTTTTGTGTGCGCATTTTGGTCGAAGGTATGCCAACTCTGGACATCCATTTCACCGAAACATCGACAGATATTTGTCTACAGGATAAATGATCCATCATCTGCCTCGTTTCTGCGTTCTAAGCACAGAAATGCGTACTAGTGTTGGTGGAGTTGCTAATCGAGTGACAATAATCCATCAATTATCTATCCCACTTAGGGGATGGCAAAGAAGCTACTCGTTTTGTCTCATGCAAAGTGCGATGAAAGATGCAAGACACCTGAGTAAAACTATTCTTTTGTCCTCGTCAGCATCACAAGCTGTTGGTTTTATGTCCAACAAAAGATTGTGCTTTGTTGTGCTTTACTTCAGTTTGTTTTAATTGATGCGATGCCTGTCGTTGCCCCTTTCATCCTCATGGAGAGCTTTTTTGCTTTTCTTGGGTGAATTCGCCACAAATTGACGCGTTTGTGTATGTCTGCATGTGCGTGTGTGTGTGTGTGTTTGTGAGAGGTGATGCAGGTGCGCCGATAACCACGATAAGAGGAGAAAGCATTATGTGTATTGATCAGCCATCGCTAAGTGACAGGTGGCTCTATTGCATATCACAGTGTCCGCATGAAGTCAAAGCAGTGTTTGGTCAACATTGGCAAGTGAGTGTGTTTATGAGTCACTGGCCTTTCCTCCATGTACTATTTTGCCACAAACGGTGAAATTGGAGGGGTAGGCAGTGCTTGGTTGTTCCTGAATGTGTCCCTTGACCAATTCTGTTCCGTGCAGCAATTCAACAGTCCTTGTGGCCTGAGCGTTGTGCACAAGAGATGTGGGTGCACGTGTCATCCTTCAGTGCACGTGGATGAAGTTCTCCATGTTGGCAGAGTTTCTTTACAATGATGCGTCAGTGTTGACACAGTAGTGTCAGATAATCAGTCGGCTATTAGTGACTTTCGACTTCCGCACCTCTCTCTCTCAATCTATGCTTTAAGCTAGGGGAAAGGCGTGAGTGAGTTTGTGTGAGGTTTGCCACTCTTAAATTGTAGATGTAGCTAAAACGAAGTGAATTAGATTGACCATTTGACCCGCTCCACGGTGCACTCAATCTAAGAGCCCATACTGCTAAAATAACATGCAATTACCTGACCAATGGTGGTCAGACTTTGTTTCATTGACCTTCAGGGGCAACGGACGTCTGGTGTCGATCCTCGCTTGCATTGGTTTCGTGGTCATGATGGCTTTGGACGTGGGATTCGCATCCTAGCATTGCAGTTTCCCTCTCCTGCTCCTACTGCTTCTCATCTGCCTCATATTTGCATTCCTTGGCCGCCTTACCTCCCTTTATTCCACCACCTCTATTCTCCCAGAGTTTGCATGTCACTGCTCCTTTTCTAGTTTGTTAGCTTTTTATTCAGTCAAACACAGTCCTTGTTGGATCGGCTTTCTTCTTTATGAAATAGGCGAGCGATGGGGACAAATTCAGTTAGCCCATTCTAGGAGCAAATTCAAGTTGCGTTGAGAAACTGGTAGCAGCTCGATGGGTTAAGTTGTGCTGCACACTTTCACGCCTTGAAAAGAATATGGTCCCTCATATTGCGGGCACACTCAGCATCAGAGCAGAGCCGGACAACTAACATTTACTAGTCAATCGACTTCTGTGGCATTTAGAGTTGGACCTCACGACCAACAGTGTGGTGTGATCGACATTGGGTGAGTTAAAATGTGACGTCTGCAAACCTAACGTTTCTCCGTGCCGAATAGACCTGTGAAATGCACCGTTGGCACAGGGAATGCGCTCACCACTCAGTATCGCCCAAACTGACGTCTTGTTCAGGTAACCTCACAGTCGATTTCTCCGAGTGTACAATCTACTAACCTGTGACACTGCAATCGACTTTGAAAATTTCTTGGGATTGGGATGGTCTCACTCCGCTGCGATCACTCACACCTAATTTACCTTGAATTTGTTGATGAAATTACGGAAGTATTTTGGCAGAAACGGCGACCACTTCAGGCATACATACCAACCGTCACATTTCCTATAAAGATAAAATGTAAAATGTTTTTCCGCAGAAACAGATGCAATCAATCCCGAATGAATGGCACCTAGAAGGATGAAAAAGACCTCCAAGCACCATATGATAGCCCTTGTTGGTCTATTGGTTCGAAGACATTCTTAAGTTCAGTGACCGAGCGATTGGCTAAATAGTTGGTTGATTCGTCTACCTTCCACTTTGCAGTACACGTCCCCTACCTTTGAGAAGGCGCTTTAACTACCATCGTATCAAATATGCAACACTCCTTCCTCATTATCACATCTGCGCCTGCATTCAGTCCTAAATCAGCGAGGCTCATGAACTGTTTTTATGGTTGTGTGTGTATGTGTGTGGAATTGGATGTGGATGTGTGACTGACTCACGGGCCGATCAGAAATTCCAAGGGAAAGGAGAAGTGTTGTTGTTACTGCTGCTGCTGCTGCTTCTCCTCCTCCTCCTCCTTTTCCACCACCACCATCTCTTCCTTCACTTCCCCCGCCTTTTTACAACCCTCACATCAAACATAAAAGTGGACGTTCATAAAGCGCACCTACCTACGTACATACGTAGGTATGATACCGGCGCATACTAAGTGGAACTGCCTCTCATCGTAGTCGCACAAATTGCAAGTTAAAATGTCCAAAATCACTGCTACTCTGCGCACCACTCTAATTTTTCCCCTCAGGCGTCACCACACTGTCGACACTTCATCGTCATTGTGTGTGGTTCAGTTAGCGAGTCAGTCCCTCCATTCTGATCACCAGACTGGCTCTGTTTCATAAAATCTTCATCACCACCATATGGGCGACGGAGATCTGGTGACTCTGATGGGTGGTTGCACAAGTCAGTCCCATGAAGCAGTTTTTTCATCTCATTACTTCAACAACAAAAACAACAACAACAAAAACAACGAGTAGTCCTCATTCCTTCTTTCTTTCCCTCCCCTTTTCATAGTAGAAATGCTGCATTACTATAAAAATACCTGCTTCATCAACACCACAGTAGACTTCCGTGCTTTTATGCGGACAATCACCAAAGTGTATAGACCTAGTTCAACTATTCTGATTAGTGTCGGAGTGAAAGGGTTGAGTTCATTTCATGCATTTCATTATGTCTACTTATTCACCCGCACATTCGTTCATATCTGGCTCATTCATTTACCGCCGTGGTAGCGCTTGGAGTCACCTTCGAAGCCAATGGGAGGAGGAGGAGGAGGGGGAAGGAGGATGAGGGGAGATTCATTTGAGGAAATATAGTTCGCAACTTGCCAGTGTTCCACGGTGCATACATTCTATGTGATCATCACTTCTCCTTTTTCTGTTTTCTAACCTTTTGGTCCTCCTCTAGTCTTCCGTTCATGCCGCTGTGCTGCAGGGCATGTCGAAAGTCGACACTCCTTCTACAAGGCGGCTGTGCAGACTCAGGCATCCACAGCAAATTGATTCTTTGTGCAACCACCCATCAGAGTCACCAGATCTCCGTCGCCCATATGGTGGTGATGAAGATTTTATGAAACAGAGCCAGTCTGGTGATCAGAATGGAGGGACTGACTCGCTAACTGAACCACACACAATGACGATGAAGTGTCGACAGTGTGGTGACGCCTGAGGGGAAAAATTAGAGTGGTGCGCAGAGTAGCAGTGATTTTGGACATTTTAACTTGCAATTTGTGCGACTACGATGAGAGGCAGTTCCACTTAGTATGCGCCGGTATCATACCTACGTATGTACGTAGGTAGGTGCGCTTTATGAACGTCCACTTTTATGTTTGATGTGAGGGTTGTAAAAAGGCGGGGGAAGTGAAGGAAGAGATGGTGGTGGTGGAAAAGGAGGAGGAGGAGGAGAAGCAGCAGCAGCAGCAGTAACAACAACACTTCTCCTTTCCCTTGGAATTTCTGATCGGCCCGTGAGTCAGTCACACATCCACATCCAATTCCACACACATACACACACAACCATAAAAACAGTTCATGAGCCTCGCTGATTTAGGACTGAATGCAGGCGCAGATGTGATAATGAGGAAGGAGTGTTGCATATTTGATACGATGGTAGTTAAAGCGCCTTCTCAAAGGTAGGGGACGTGTACTGCAAAGTGGAAGGTAGACGAATCAACCAACTATTTAGCCAATCGCTCGGTCACTGAACTTAAGAATGTCTTCGAACCAATAGACCAACAAGGGCTATCATATGGTGCTTGGAGGTCTTTTTCATCCTTCTAGGTGCCATTCATTCGGGATTGATTGCATCTGTTTCTGCGGAAAAACATTTTACATTTTATCTTTATAGGAAATGTGACGGTTGGTATGTATGCCTGAAGTGGTCGCCGTTTCTGCCAAAATACTTCCGTAATTTCATCAACAAATTCAAGGTAAATTAGGTGTGAGTGATCGCAGCGGAGTGAGACCATCCCAATCCCAAGAAATTTTCAAAGTCGATTGCAGTGTCACAGGTTAGTAGATTGTACACTCGGAGAAATCGACTGTGAGGTTACCTGAACAAGACGTCAGTTTGGGCGATACTGAGTGGTGAGCGCATTCCCTGTGCCAACGGTGCATTTCACAGGTCTATTCGGCACGGAGAAACGTTAGGTTTGCAGACGTCACATTTTAACTCACCCAATGTCGATCACACCACACTGTTGGTCGTGAGGTCCAACTCTAAATGCCACAGAAGTCGATTGACTAGTAAATGTTAGTTGTCCGGCTCTGCTCTGATGCTGAGTGTGCCCGCAATATGAGGGACCATATTCTTTTCAAGGCGTGAAAGTGTGCAGCACAACTTAACCCATCGAGCTGCTACCAGTTTCTCAACGCAACTTGAATTTGCTCCTAGAATGGGCTAACTGAATTTGTCCCCATCGCTCGCCTATTTCATAAAGAAGAAAGCCGATCCAACAAGGACTGTGTTTGACTGAATAAAAAGCTAACAAACTAGAAAAGGAGCAGTGACATGCAAACTCTGGGAGAATAGAGGTGGTGGAATAAAGGGAGGTAAGGCGGCCAAGGAATGCAAATATGAGGCAGATGAGAAGCAGTAGGAGCAGGAGAGGGAAACTGCAATGCTAGGATGCGAATCCCACGTCCAAAGCCATCATGACCACGAAACCAATGCAAGCGAGGATCGACACCAGACGTCCGTTGCCCCTGAAGGTCAATGAAACAAAGTCTGACCACCATTGGTCAGGTAATTGCATGTTATTTTAGCAGTATGGGCTCTTAGATTGAGTGCACCGTGGAGCGGGTCAAATGGTCAATCTAATTCACTTCGTTTTAGCTACATCTACAATTTAAGAGTGGCAAACCTCACACAAACTCACTCACGCCTTTCCCCTAGCTTAAAGCATAGATTGAGAGAGAGAGGTGCGGAAGTCGAAAGTCACTAATAGCCGACTGATTATCTGACACTACTGTGTCAACACTGACGCATCATTGTAAAGAAACTCTGCCAACATGGAGAACTTCATCCACGTGCACTGAAGGATGACACGTGCACCCACATCTCTTGTGCACAACGCTCAGGCCACAAGGACTGTTGAATTGCTGCACGGAACAGAATTGGTCAAGGGACACATTCAGGAACAACCAAGCACTGCCTACCCCTCCAATTTCACCGTTTGTGGCAAAATAGTACATGGAGGAAAGGCCAGTGACTCATAAACACACTCACTTGCCAATGTTGACCAAACACTGCTTTGACTTCATGCGGACACTGTGATATGCAATAGAGCCACCTGTCACTTAGCGATGGCTGATCAATACACATAATGCTTTCTCCTCTTATCGTGGTTATCGGCGCACCTGCATCACCTCTCACAAACACACACACACACACGCACATGCAGACATACACAAACGCGTCAATTTGTGGCGAATTCACCCAAGAAAAGCAAAAAAGCTCTCCATGAGGATGAAAGGGGCAACGACAGGCATCGCATCAATTAAAACAAACTGAAGTAAAGCACAACAAAGCACAATCTTTTGTTGGACATAAAACCAACAGCTTGTGATGCTGACGAGGACAAAAGAATAGTTTTACTCAGGTGTCTTGCATCTTTCATCGCACTTTGCATGAGACAAAACGAGTAGCTTCTTTGCCATCCCCTAAGTGGGATAGATAATTGATGGATTATTGTCACTCGATTAGCAACTCCACCAACACTAGTACGCATTTCTGTGCTTAGAACGCAGAAACGAGGCAGATGATGGATCATTTATCCTGTAGACAAATATCTGTCGATGTTTCGGTGAAATGGATGTCCAGAGTTGGCATACCTTCGACCAAAATGCGCACACAAAAGATTCGACCGAAGGAGTGACATGACTCCCCCAAAAGTACTTGACCCATTCCGGAGGCAAATTATTGTACCGTCGCGTGGTCGTGCTATGGTGTGGTTATCATCATCACATGTCAAGTTGCCAGGATTAGGAGATGAAGCCTTTTAGAGCGGAAAACTAAGTAGGCGACAAATTACGGTGAGTGATGCAGGTGAACTCTTTCACAGTCCACACCGCATGTGCAACAGAAGCATCGGATGATGTCCCGGTCACGCCACAGTGAATAAAAGCGAACATTAATCTTGTTGATAGTGTTTTGCAGTTATTCGTGTCGATTTTCACCTCTAATTCAGTCCTTTTGTGGAAGTATTAAGGCAAAGGGCGTTTTTCGTCAGCTGCAATTTGAGCTGGATGTGATGGTCAGTGTTATAAACCTCAAGTGTCTCCCTTTGTCAAAGGAAACAGAAGAGAAAGAGCAAATAGCATGATTTTATGGGATGAAACGAGGTGAAACGAAATGAAAGGGCAATTCCTGGTGCGCCGGACATAGATTATGCTGCGCAAATGCCTGCCCATTCATTTCACTCGCCATAAACGGTGACATTTTCTGCCAACGGGTCTGTTGTTGGAAGGCATATCCTTAATCATCTAGTCAAATAGATTCGTACATGCTGACTAGAGAAACGACCACTATTTGCCTGTGAAGAAGGTGTAATTTCTGGCGTCTTGAAAGTCACCAGGTGAGGCAGAATGGGATATTTATGAGCTTAAGGGGACGAGATCTCATTTCAATATCCCGCGTGATCACTAAAGCACACCTGGCCCTCTACACTATCAGCTTCACCACAACTGACCGCTTAAAAGGAGTGAATAAGCGCTTCCGAGGTGGATCCGATGAAACCGAATCTGATCAACCCTTTGTGCAAAGTGTGTCATCAATTTCGGTGTGCATTACTTTGTAGGCCTAAGGTCCGTGAGGGGAGGGGTTGAGGGCTGCCGTCTCTTTGTCTACACCAAGTGAAAGGGTGGACCTCAATAAAAAGCGACTTTCACTGCCGAGCCTCACACAACCGGAGAAACTGACACCTTCGCATGCGCATCATTATTCTCATTACTGTCAAAGCAACTCATTAGCAATCTGACCCTGCGAACATAATTTCCTACTCACAGGTAAGATGAATAAATAAACAAATAAACTACTCCATCAATAAACAATTAAACAACCAAATGACCAAGTGTATGGATAAGTAGAGGACTGATCAAAAAATGACCAAATAAATAACTACTCGAAATGGTGAATTCTCGTGCACAATCAGAGATTTTTATGCATCCATATGAGAAGCGTTAAAAGCGGTAAAGCTGGTGAACACAAACAATCATCTTATGGGTGTTGTGCAGTCTCTCAAATGGACCTCCAAGCAGTTGCATAGGACGCCTAAGGCTTCAACATAAATGGGATTTATTTGAAAGCATAGGAAGGAGGGAGGGAGGGAGGGAGGGAGGGAGGGAGGAGGGAAGAGAAGGAGAGAGGTGGGGCAATTCATCTTTCTCCCACCTCTCCTTTTCTGAATCTGCTGTCTCTAATCACCCAAACTGTTTTGGTGTCATCTTGTGGTGTTGCTCTCCTGCTAATCATCACTGTGTCAACCTCATCACATCACCTCACCTGTCAACCTGTGAGTGGTCTTTTTGGGCATTCGTAAAAGTGCAAGTGGTTGATCGATAGGAACCGCTGTGTTGTGAATACTGCAAATCATTACCCTAGCGACTGTCGAAGGGCTGAGTTTACCGAGGCAGTCAATATGGCAGCCTCTGCTCTGTTCAGCTCTGTTCCCGTTTGTTCTGATGCACCAGCGGTTGCCAATCACCAATTTGTAGGTTGGACTTAGCGTTGTTTATTTGACACGTAAAGTCGGTGTTTGCGCTTTGAAAAAATGTCACATTGGGGAGCGCACATGCATAAGGGAGTTCAGCGTCCCTCTCAGTTGTTGACAGTCCGTTGCTGTGATTCGCATTCCTAGGGTTCCTTTTTTCGTCTATCGCGATAGCGAGAGTGGTCAGGTGGACTGGATCTACTAGACAGAATCCGTTAACTTATACGAGTGATCCTTATCCGCACAGGGAGATCATTCCTGCTTTCAGCCTAAAATCATAATCTGTTGACTCTTCCTCTTTGAAACAAATGTGGAATACGATTACCTTTCATCCTTACTTAAAGTTGAGACCACTTCTGTTACACTTGGATGCAAGGACAGTCGGCCCGCCAGACAGTCCAATCCACTCGCAGACCCCCTTATTCCGTTGCTCTATTTGGGAGAGCGCTGTCCTTAAACTGGTCTATTCGAGTGAACTTTGGACGATACCCATAAATTGCGTTGTCTGGACGGCTAGACGGATGCGCAGAGATGTAAGCTGGTGCAGTACAATACATTATCTGCTTCAGCATTAAGAGCATTTTCGGAATATGGAGACCAACAATTAGGACGATAAATTACAAAAAAATATGGGAATTTACAACTCTAGAAGCCGATTAATAGATTCTGCGTTCTGACTACTTTTGTTTTCTGGCAAGAACAGAGTTTGTCTCTCCCCCTGTTCAGCTTCTTCTCGTTTCTAAAAGGAGCACCTAATCTAAATAAGGACCTTTAAGTTGATCCGAGATAAGACCACCCTTTAAGAAGCACAAACCATACTTATTTGCACACAGTCCCCTACCATAGTGGTACATTTGGATCAGGGTTAATGCTTACATTACAACCTATCTAGCTATCGTGGGGCATTTACTCACAAATGAATGTGCTAACTGTTATTAGTGGTGAAATTCGCCTTCTCGACTACATCATGATGACTAGATCATGTACCGACCAGGCGTTTCTAGCTCCCAGGGGTAACTGTTTTTTTGTAGACTAAAAGCCACCACCACCATCGCTTCTTCAGTGCCACACCTTGTATGCACCACGGAAACTGTTGGCAAATTTATCATACCCAAGTTATCTATGGGTTTTTAAGCGTATTAAACACCAAATTACTTTAAATTTGCCTTCTTAAAAACACCTCAAGCCAAATATCAAATAATGCTTGAGTAGATCACATACGAACTGTGCATGAACAGCCTAAACAACTCAGGAATGAATAGTTTAAAGGCTCGCGACAACGTTCGGGCTCCTGACTGTCCTGGATTTGGACACACTGAGGACTACTAGTAATACACTCTTTGCGTCGTTGATAAGGCTGACAACAAACAGAACCACAGTGATAGGCCCATTACGATCTCTGAAATGAGGATTTCCCGAAATCCACTTTATAATCAAGGCAATGGGTGTGAAATCCTCAAAGACAACCAAGTAGCGCCTCTTTATGTTCCCTTCGTCGTCGCTTTGATCTCTGTTCAAAGGCCAGTGCGATGGAAGCCGAACTTTTATCGGACAGTCAGTCGGTTAGGCGGGCGGGCAACCGGTCGTTACTCCGGTGGTGAAAAATGACTTTGTGGCGATGACCTCTCCAGCCTTCTTAAAGCATGCCGACAAGAACAGCATGCATTCTATACGCACAACGCATGCATAGGCGAGCCGGGTAAATGGACAGACAGACAGACAGACAGACAGACAGACAGTGATGCAGACACAAGTAAGCCGACGGACGGACACATGAAACAAAAGACATTATGGTGTAATTCCATTAAAAAATTCATTATTTTTTGGATTTGCCTTCCGGAGCTCGTCTATTTATCAATCTATATCAGACGCCCCAGAAAAAAAACTGATGATCGGGGCAAGTAATATACATCAAAATACTACCCACAGCTGGACTTAGTTTGCCATACCCTTTCACCACTATTGCTTCAGTTCGGTTTTGCCTCCCGTAAATTGCACCTTTTTCAAGGAAGCTATTGAAGCCGGTTGTTCGCATAGGACCACTAGCTCAACCTTTCGTATTAGCCACAGATAAGGCCTCCGAACCTTGGCAAAGCAGAAAATAAGAGGCCTCTAGATTGAGTAGTTGATGGTATTGAGTGGTATTTGAGCGAAGGCTAGACAGCACTGCGTTCCGTTAACCTCATCTATGGCATTCATTCCTCGATCGGTAACAAGTCACACTCCAGACCCTCATATGCCTTAAAACGTCTTCAGAGGTGACTCGGAGCAACTATAACTCATTGTGAAAAAAGTGACCGGTTTCGCCAACGCTTTGGGTAAGGCTGGGTATTGTTAGAAGTTACAACAAAATCGAGAAAAATACTCCCACTAGATTCATTAGGTCACTCTTAATCAACCTGTTCATTCATTACTGATTCATTCAGTCATGCATTTAGAGGCAACTAGAAGGCCGTATTTTCTTTGAAAGAAAAGAACCCTTCTATCAGCTAGGGCTAGATATTGACCAAGCGAAAACACTTCCAAGCTTTGCCAAAAACGCAAAAAAAGGCTTTGTTATTTTTCGACCCGTAACAAAGAGCCTAGGGAGCTGCATACATTTCGTCACAAGTACCAACACAACTGTATTCATTAATTCAAGCGTTCATTCATCGAATGCGCATGCCTTTGATCCTTCCGCCAGGGCCTGTTTATCGTCACCACCACCATCGTCACCGTCACCGTCACCACCCGGTTTATGGGTGGCGTCTGGAGGCTGCGTCATCGTCCCCTCACCCCATATACCCACTAACTCGTGTCTTTTTTATTGCCTTTCAATGCTGTGGTAGCGATGATGCTATTCGTAGTCCCGACCACCCCCCAATTTTGGCTGTTTTGCAAGTCGTGTGTTTTCCTCTCTTCTTCAGATGTACGCGTAAAAAACATTGGGGGTAAATACCGACTGAAATTCCTCACCTCTCCTCCTTCATCGCCTCGCATAACATCGATAAATTAGGAGCATAAATTCAAAAAGATTTCTATCATGAATTAACACTGAAAAATTAAGCTAGGAGGAGTCGATGCATTCGTCAATTTCACGAAGTTAGCATTCAAAATAGGGTTGCTGGGTAAACTCATTTGTACATGGCCAAAAAACAATTTTCCACACCGACAAAAGGGGTAACAATGCAATCACCCACTCTGATGCACAGTAAACCAAATAGAGTTTTTATTTGTGATCCTTCTGAAAAGGTGTTGGCTCGAACTACGATCTGGAAAAAAAATGAACCATGCAACTAAGTGGGACCAAGGTAAATAACCATCCGTTTCCGGGATCTCGAATTCGTTGGGAGACTTAAAGATGAACATCTCACGGTTCGACCTAGTTGCAGAAGTAATATTAATAATCATAAAACTACTTCACGAAGATGTGTGTTCAGAGTAACTAGGATGGTGAAATAAAAATATTCAAATATGCAGCGGCATAGCTCTCTACAACTGACGTTTAGAGACAGCACCTAGAAAGTCGTCGCCTCCTTCCATCAGCCATACTGTCATCCAAGAATACCATAAACCAAACGCGGGGGAGAGGGAGGCATTATTTGCTGTGACGAAGAGGAGGAATAAGAAGTAATGAAAGGGGCAAAATCGGAGTGTGAAATCACGTCGATCGAACGACCGAATAACCAATCAATGGCAGGGCAAGGGAAACCACATAAACACAAAACGCACACGCACACATGTGAATGCGAAAGGCTGGCAGGGGGCCGGCTAAATAACTCGTAAAGGAGGAGATCAAAGGCTATGCCGCCGAAAAAATAATAAAACCAATAAAACCGTGACTTCTTCGTCCGCACTCTCAGCATGGCTTGAGGCTGTGGTGATGCGTCCGATTTGTAGACCGCGCAATGGCACTGTCACGATTAATACTCCCATAAAAGCTAGTTTTTTTTCGGAGAGTCCGGTTTTCAAATTGGTGCGAGTGAGTCTCAAGAGTTCAGATTGACGCTGTTGACGGGTAAAGGACAAAACTTAGCATGTGAGAGTGCCAAATTATTAAGCGAGCTATTATCCCCAATGATAGCTTCCTTTCAATCATAAACCCCGATATGAAATCCTAAGACCAGATCCTGTCGAATGACGATGACACAGAATTCGAATAGTAAAAGTAAAGCACCTTTGCCGAAACCCTAAAGAGGAGGCAAAACACCACAAGTGAGGAGAGCAAAAATGCACAAAATTTGCGGGGCATTTTGGTCACTTACTGCAGTATACATGTGATTTGAGCTTTTAAAACGACACAAGTATTAATTGATGCCTTTCTTAGCTGCATATAACCTGACTATCATGTTGTAATCTCCACATTGTTTAAGGGCTTTCACTATTTCTGCTTCGACTCACCTGGTCTCAATGTCTAGTCGAAAAAGTTTGTACTCACAGTAATGACTCACTTTCGGTGTGCTTCCGGTATTACATCGTCGAATATCACAAAGATCATCGCACCAGCCGCAAATCCCAGTGCATAGGGTTGAAGGGGATGGACATACTGCACGGTGATGCAACCCAAAATGCCAGCCAGGGGTTCAACGATTCCCGAGAGCTGGCCATACCAAAAGCTCTGCCAGAACGAGTAACCAGCTGCTCGCATCGGCAAACTAACTGCCAAGCCCTCGGGAACGTTTTGAATGGCCATACCGAGCGCAAGATTTCTACGAAGGCACTTGTCCAGTTAAAAAGATCAACTTACTTAGCGACCAAATAAGTAGGCAGAATATTACCGCGCTCGTAAGAAGGCACTTTCAGCAGCACTATCGCCTCCGGCGCCGAAGGCGACGCCAACGGCTAGGCCCTCGGGAATATTGTGGACTGTGATGGCGACAAGGAAAAGCCAAACACGATTGCTAACCCTTGGTGGACGGATGGAGGGTTTGGGCTTATAGAAGGTGAGAGGAGAGACAAAGTCATTACCACGGTAGCGGACTGAATCATTGGTGAGCCCTGAAGAGGGGAGAAGGCAAGAAAACGGTAGCTACTTGATTGTATGTAAGAAAGTAGAAATAATAAGCAGATGGGAGTGAGACAGACAAGACAGATGTGCGAATCTGGAAGTTCGGATAAAATCATGATAGATGGAATAATGGATGAAGGTATGGAACTGAGGAGAATGGCCGCATGGAGTGCATGAATGGATTCAAGTTCAAGGAATAAAAAAAAACAAATAAATGGATAAAGTCAATATGAATATCTCTTCCTCTTAATGAGTAAATAACTGAAAACAGAGCAGATAGAAAGGAGGAGCCGAAATGGACCGGTAGATGCATGAAAGAAAGAAGCTGGGATGGATGGAGAAGATTTGAGGCAGATGAACAGGCTGGAGATAGGGTGTTGATGTATATAATTCCTCCAACACCGGCTGCTTTCACCTCATTAGCAAAAATTAGCCCTGCTCTGGTACCCAATGTTAGAATAGGAATCGTCTAGCAGAAAATTATCACTCAAATCATCTAACACCTTTCCATGTTGATGCTTCCATTGGCTAGTCACATCATCAACAGTCACGGACTTCGTTTAGTGATGGCTTGAGTTGCTTCAACACTGTATTTTTTGCTCAATAGGACTTTTATTTCAAAAGGTGGCATTTCCTACGGAGACGGATTCACTAATTAATCGATCAAATGGGGTAAAGAGAAAAAGTGTAAAGTGTTATTGAGCATGAAACGTTTTAAAGAAGGGTTTTATGTGCGAAAATAAACAAGGTAGTACAAAATAGAACGACACAAAGCAAAGAAACCGCGGTTAGTAGCAGAAAAAATACACATAAACGACTCAAAGCACTGAAATCAACCTACTTTTTTGGTCGCCTATGGAAAAAAAGAAGTGGGCAGTTTAAACCAGCACCTTTTTAAATAAAAGACAAGGAATTACAAATAGAACAACCAATCCTTCAAAAGGACGCACTTGCGAAAAGCCGACTATTCACGATTGGAGAGTAGGCAGGACTATCTGGTTCGCTAAGGTCGCCATCGTCAATAAGATCCTAGAATACGAACATGAGCAATTAATTAGTCGACCTCAGTATGGCAGATAACCTGGAATACGTTAAAACGACGTATGGGAGGCCTTTTGCCACTCTCTGAGTGAACTCTTCCGCAGCGATAAGCACAATCGCATCCGAGGGAAAAGAAAGAATGGGTCTCCTCATCACAATGAGGAAAAAGTCCTACATCGTTAGACGCAGCGTTATTGGTGGATTTCATCAGTTTTATCCTAAGCTGACAAATCGCGCTAGAGCGGATTTATTTCGTGCGGCGACGAACAAACTTTTTAACCTAATTGTTTTTCGTGGAGACATTTGTATAAAGACAGAACTTGAGTGACCAAAAAAGGTTGTACGGTTTTTGCCTAGACCTCTCCGATGTTAGTCTATATTGTGATCTTTAAAAAAATGCGCCAAGACTTTTGCGGTTGTGAATTCCTTCACATTCGGCAATTCGAAATACGTTATTCTTTTGCCCACTTCCCAAGTGGTAACCAACCTCCATTACCGCGATGTCCCAGCTAATAATGTAAGCGTTCTACATCCCCAAAGCAAATAACGCCTTCGAAAAAAATTATTTTACAAGTAGTACTTAAATCTAGATGATGCTTTGGGGCAAGCACTCCTGAGCAAAAAAATTAGAACAAAATTCACACTGACTTGCTCCTTCAACCCTCTGCAGTCGTCGAACCATACTGCTCTTAAAAGCTTGCGAAATGAGAAATGTCATCTTCATTCCAACACATCTATCAAGACCTTAATCACCGTTTTTTGTCCTCCCGCTAGTACTTTTAGTTACGGTCAAACTGAAAACACTTTCCAATTATCCGCTTAAGAAGCCGAAAATTTCCCTAAATAAATTCGACAGAAGACACACACTTGTTCGGGAAAGAAGTAATCCACAAGGATGATGAAGATGGCACCTGTGAGAAGTCCAACAGCAGCGGGAAAGTAGCACACACTGCCCATTGAATCTGTCGACTTCGCCTCATCGACTGTTTTAGCCAAATCAATGGCGGGTTGAAGTAGTGACCAAAAGGAGGCGGCTAGCATTACCTAGGTAGCGGGGAGAGGAGAAAGATTTCTGACAATTTGCCACGTGAATTGACAAAAGTGGGATTATGAAATCGGCAACATCAGACTTAGTTCATTTTAAGTCAAATTGTGATTAGCACATCTGGCAGTAATCTCGGAAATTCCTTCCAAAGAAAAGACCCTAGGACCAATGGTAGGAGGGAAGACTGTAGTGTAATTGGTCACTCCAAAGACTAAGTGACTGTAAACACGATGAATTCAAAATTGACAGGGGTGATAGTAATTTTTTAATTTGAAGCTGACCAAGGTGTGTTTAAAAGTAGAAATGCAAATTTTGAAGTCGAAGAAAAGTTACTCGATACAACGAGATAGATTAATTTAATCCTTGGCTTGCATTCAGTCTATGAAAAACGCAATTTCAATACCCCAGCAGAAAATCCCAAGCTTCCATCGAGAAAAAGACTCTAAAAAGATGAAAAATTACTCAATCATCACTGAAGACTAATGAAATACCCAAAAATCGTCACTCACGTTATGTATCCGCTTTCCATTAGTCGGCTGGAAGGCGCAGAAAACTGCTCCCAGTGCCGTAGCTCCCCAAGTCAAGGAGGTCCCGATCGCAGTTTGTGCTATTGGCGAGTAACCCTCAATCATTGCTTATCTAAAATGTCCAATGACAAGTTTACACATTCAAGGCATACAAGATCGGGAAATGCGTATAGAAATTCAACCAAAGAGAAATTGGCTTCCATTCAAATGACTGGTTAGACGGGATAAAGTGTAAAAAAACCATAGGTATACTTTCTTAAATATTTTGCCATTTACACTGACATCGAGAAAAAAAGCGCAAAATTTCCCGACTTTACAGAAATAGGGACGAATCACGCATGTTTTGAGTTAAATGACATCCTTTTGCTTTAAATGATGAAGCAGGCCAACCTCGAGTGCACTTCACACTTGGAAATTTCTCTGAAATACTAAATCGTCAGGTGAAGACTGAAAATAAAGTTAAAAAATCGTTTAGATCAAAGAAACCACATCACATGCTAAAAATGATGCATTCAAATGGAAAGTTACCCATGTTTGTTAAGGAAATCCAACTATTTAAGGCAAATGTTATTTGCAAAATCTTATTTTAGGACAATAGCATCAGATAGCTAAATAATATTTCCATTTTCAGATAGAAGCATTAGCCCGCTGGCCATCGATGACCTAAACAAGACCTAACGTCGCCTTTGCACCAAGTTAGTCAATCAGATTCTAGGCGAACAAGGGAGGATTGGGGGAATCTTGGTGGCGTTAAAGGCTTAACTTGACTTTCCTTAAGGGAAAATGCATTCCAACAATGCACTACCCCAGTAAAATGGACGCCTTTACCACGTCCCTCCATCATATCGGCATTGGCTAACCGCCTTAGCCCCGCCTTAGGTTATTTGAGGTCAGGAATATTAGAATAGGCGCTGGTATTCCTGACTATCTACATTTACTTGATCCAAGACATACATCACATTCCGTAGTTTTATAACGAGCGGTTAAGAAGGCATTCGAAACAATAAGTTGTTGTCAAGATGTGGCCAAGTGCGATAGGACAACTACCCAAACAAGTCGCAGGCACTCCGAATAAAAAAAAAGACATGCAAATTATAGTGATTGCGGATTAGCCCAGTCATAAAAAGAACACCAGAGTCAAATAAAGAATGCTCAATTATTGGAGCTGCGATACACTGGCCAATCCAAAACGAAGGAAAAACTCAGGGAGCATAGAATACACATTTATTAACTTATTTAGTCCTACACATACAAAAATAAGATATCGAATCTCACGTCCAATTATTACAAAAAAGCCGATTGATTGTCAACACTAGTTCATGTCCTCTAATCAACTCCCAACGCTCTGTAGTAGCCAATCAGCAGTGAGTTTGAGGGAGCGTAGATTGAAGGCGCGACCGATGGCAGAATAGACGGCCAGTCGACGACGAATGAAGGCTCGACCACCACGGAAAGTTAGTTCCAGCGGGGTAGCGCAATCAGCACAACGCCCGTGAGACCCACCACGAGCTATCGAGGACTCTTGGATGCCACCACCGGAGATGCACTTGGGGCACTGAAGATCCTGCAGAGGAGTAACTCAACAGTTCTTTAATATTCTCAACCGCTTTATTTGGGATAAGTGGCTGGAAAAATGAATAGATGGAAGCTACGAAAAAGCAGTCAATAAACTATGACCCTCACATTATTAAACCAGTTCTGAACAATGCAAAGAATGATGACGATTTCGAAACAAATTGACTAGCGTCTCGGCTTTCCACGCAGAGTTTGCATCTCATGGTGGTGGGTGAAAAACTTCATTATGTACCACATCCATTATGAAGGGACAGGATTCCGCCATACATTGAATGCCGTGAGCAGGCGTGCGCGTACTTCGAAGAATGGTTTTAGTACAGAGGGCGCTTAAGCAGCTTCTGAAAGAACCGTAACTGCAAGTACCGAGACGCTCGTTATTCCCTCTGCTCCACCACCATGAAGCATTTGAGAAACGCAATTTAGTTTGAATAGAGAAGTAAAGATACCGAATACAGAAGACTTCAAACACATTTTGGCGATGGGACGTCCAATAGGTCACCGGTAAGTTATGTGAACGTTCCAACGGTGTCTGAAACGATTTTAAGCCCGTCATTGGGGTTTCATCCACACCACCACAGCTTCCGAAACAATTTCCGTGAACATTCAGCTTAAAGAAAGCGTGCTTCAACCAGGGCAATGTGATTAAATTAAATTGCACGCCATGAATCTTTCCAATGTGAGCGGCGAATACATTCATCCACGGTCACTTCTAATTTCGATGAATTAGAGCACACTGATATGTGGACTCCCCCAAGATGGGTCAGCCATACTAAAAAATCTTGCAACGCTGATAACGAAACCATGTCGAAAAATAACAGTATCGATTACTAGAAAGTTGCTTGTTCCTTTCCAATGCTCATAAAAGCTTATTTTACCAATAAATGGTCCTCATGCCACAAAACACTTTGTAAAATGGTTTAAAAAATACGGAAAATATGGAATACCCATGTTAAATTACGAAGCTAACGAAAATACCAACGAATGAAGCCCCAAACTCACCTGGAGAATAAATTGTCTTGCAAAGTGCTCTAGCTGACTCATTAGGCTTGTTTCAATAGCTGGACGGGAATAGGGCGTTCTACAGTGCGGACAAACCGGGACCCACTCCATACCACCACTGCTATCCGGTAGTCGAGCCACATTCCTCTCCCGACAGATATCCAGATCTCGGACAAAGTTGCACGCACCACATGTCGCCTCAGGTAGGTGGACAAGCAGAGATCTAGTCCCCACCTCCTCCCCATCTCCACCGCTGGATTCGTGAGGCGCATACCACACCGCTTCAGCCGAAAACTCACCTACTCCAAGAAGACGAAACAAATCACTTTGCATCTCTCCCACCTGCCTATCAATACACGTGTCTAGGGAGAGGACTCGACTCAGTGTCTTCACAAAATCGCAGATTGGAGTAAGCCGAACTCGTTCACTTCGTTCCCCTAGCTCCGCTGGGTGTGGCGGAAGCAGTGGAGGCATCACTTCCTCTGTCTCCATCTCCGTCTCAACCCCTACTCCATCCAAGTATGCGGCAATGTCGGCGCTGCTGAAACCGCTACCAATGTCACTAGAGGGACACCAGGGTCCGCCTTTCCTTCTCAACCGTTGAACAAAGCTGTACATCTCTGGTCCAATTTGTTCGCGCACGAGACGGTCGAGGAAATCAAGAACTCCAGGGGTTAGCGTGGCGTCCACTAGGACATCGTCGGGACTGTTGACAGCAGCTTGAGCTAGACGGTTAGATTCGTTTACCACAGCCCTGTGAGTAGCCAAAAGGTAGCCGGTGATTAGTGTGTGGAATTTGGCTCGAATACTACGAGATTTGGGGAGGTAGCGAGCCATGTGCCACCAGGTGTCGACCTCCACTTCCATCTCTTTGTTGGAATTTGGATCTGGTAATGTACCTACTACTTGGGAAGAATTGCAAAGTGTAGGGGCCTCCAGATCAATCTAGAAAAGTGAGAGGGTAGCGAAGGTTACTACCAAAAAAAGCAATTCTAACTTTAAAGCCTGGATAATACTCCAAGGCATCACAGAAGTTATGCGTCTGCCGTGGAAGTTTAAATCATCTTGCAACTAGCTCAATCTAAAATAGTGCATGATAGTCATTGATGGACGGGAACCAACATTGAACGAATCACGTAAAACAAGCACCGATTGCCTTGCAAATCTGAAAGTAACCTAGACTGGCGGATGAAGAGGCTTAAAATGGCATCAAAGTATAGCTATGAGATGCTGTTTTCCTACAAACGTTTCAATGGAATGCGGTCTAAAATGATAGCGTCCACTGCAGAGTATCCTTCAATCTTCAAAGCTTCGCTTTCCAGGTTTATTTCTCACGACAGAAGACAAGATCTTGAGGAGATGTGAACCAAATCGCCCTATGAAAAGGGGAGAATTAGTCGTGCTGTCACCTTTTCCATCTAGCGATGAAGTACAAACCGCTTAAGAACTTGTAAATGAAAATGCCAAGGAATGATTGGGGAAACACCTGAGCTGGTTAGATGAAGCTATGTGCTTGTTGTTTATTCAAATAGTCCCCCAGTCACTTTTAAACGTGTACAAATATTGACGTTTTTAGCACTGCGGTGGGGTGTGCGCAATACGTTTTAATGCTTACGCATAAGTGGTGCCTAAAGACTCGCATCTGAATTGATTGGTTGGCTATGAACAGCCAAAAAGCGACTACTGAAGATGACTGCCTTTGCAGAAAAACAAAAGAATCGGTTGTAATGGAGCGAGACTTCCATCGGATGAGGTCAGATAGTTAATATGAACGACTGACATCTAAAGATCCAACAATCAACTAGTTAACCGGGCACAGTGAAATCCAAATGAGTTCTGACCCTGAGACCCGCATAGTTAGCGGGATCGTACCACAGAAGCTGATGCCATCCACGAGTGTATTGAAGATCTAGATGCGAGAAAAGTGGCTTCGCTTGGAGCATTTGTGAGAGAACATCGACCCGTGGAAGGGCGTCAACAACGTCGAGCTTGTGGGTGCAAAGGACAAGGCGGCTGAAATTGGCGTAGACCACATCCAGGTCGTGGGTTTGGTTCAAATCATCCACCAGTTTCAGGAAGACCTACGGTGGAGGGAAGTGAATGGACAAATTGAGTGAGTAGAACGCGACTTATTGTGATGCAAACCAAATGTTGATTCAAGGAAATCTTGAACGGACGCCTGGATAGAGAAATGGGTAGATAAAGTGGCTGAAAGGATAGGTGGATGAAACAGAATAGGAAAAAAATGGACTGATTGATCCAGCCGGATATGGATGACTGGGCTGCAGAACTGAACCTCAGTCCAAAATAATCTCAAGCTCGTAGATAACTGGTTATATAATTCCACAAATCTAGGCGTCAATTGTACTAGGGGAGGAAGTACGTCATTCAACCAGACATTGAGTGTTATGGGCAAAAGATGCATTCCAGGAACGCAAATTCACCGCCGTGCATGGTTAGCCTGAAGATGAACATCATGTAGAATAGTTGACAGGTGGGAACAACAGTCCCGTAGTTGTATTCGTCTACATCCACAGCAAAAAGTTGCGTTTGATGCGAACTCCAATAAAGTAAATTGATTAAATTCCACGACTAGGCGCATTTCCTTCAATTCCAGAGTTGACTAAATTCTGTCAAAGGAAGACTCACTTTTCACCAGAAGAACAAATAGGAAAACGGAGGATAAGAATACGACATACCTTCTTCATGAGCTTCTGCAATGTGCGTCGAAGCGCCGGGTCGTAGAGAAGGGAGGTAGAGGAGCGCAACCAATGGTAGAAGTAGATAATCTGCTCATCAGCCAGAGGATTTTGGAACTGAGTTACGTCCCTCACCAATGACACGACCATAGTTCTACAAGAGGAAGTAATCAAATCAAGCGAAAATTTTGGATTTTACACTCCTGCAAAAAGGCATCGAAACGTTGCGTCAAGGTCAAGCGTGCCCCATAATCACACACGATATCTGACAAACATGATGTGCAATGGCAAGTCTAAGTTAATCACCGTCAGTCAGCAATGACAGGCAGCAGTAATTTTGAGATCATACATGCGACATGCAGTGATCAACGAAAGCGTAAAACCGCGCGTACAGAAGACTCGAAACACGATTTGTGCAATGGTGGGATACTCAGTCAGTCAGAGATATTTCCATAGTACATATTTGCTTCCGTTGGTGATGAACTCACCCACAGTAATGATCCCCAGCATTCTTAGCTCACAGTAGGAATTTAAATCAAGCAACGCATAGCAATTAATGAGTATTCGGATATTCAAAAAGTGTGCGAACGCTGGATAGCAGAATAGATGAGTAGACAGGCGGTTCCGAGACAAGTTAGCCGCACCGACAAACCTTTCTGTACCGAATCTGCCTTCCAGGTATCAGTCGAAAGCTAGCGGAACAGGCGAATAAGTGTAGCGGAAAACAACATCGCCAAATAAAGTTTTCAATCGTATAATTAATAAAATCCAAAGTGGTGGTTTGGTTTAAACGACCTTCGCATGGTCCACAGCAAAATAATACCCGGAGCGTGAAATAAAAGGCTCCCACTTCTCGGATGATCAATTTAGAAGCCTTTACACGACAACTGCTCACCGAAGCACTCGAAAAGCCGACGAACACGCAGCAGCCTCGTCATAATTCGTAATTTGCGCACCCACATTAACTCCACTTCGCAACTGCTCCTCAATAGACTGTTGGGCGGGGAGAAGACGATCGAAAGTCAATACACTGGCACCCTCCAACTCGGGAATGCGGCTGGCAACGAGCATCGTGTTCACTGCGAGATTGGATAGCTCCAGATCCACGCAAATGTAACGGTAGCAGCCGGGTCTATTTACCTCCACCACCTAGGTTTGGAGAGAACGCATTTCATTACCGAATTTTCACCAGTTGGGCACAGGCACACCAAAACTGAAAGTTAATAGAGCTTACTGATCCCAAATGATAACGCTGCTTGGAATTCAACGAAAAACCACGTATCTTAATAGTAGGCAGTATTTCTGGAACGTCCAAATCTCATCTCACCGGAGGTAAGAAACTTACAGCTACTTAAATGCACATAATCAGTAGCCACTCACATTAGCCTCCTCCATTTCAAGCAGCAGTCTCTGATCGTACACCTCCTTTCCACCGAAATCCGGTTGTGTCGAACCCGACGCCCACAAAATTTGGTTCAACTTCCACAAATGACGCGCGAAAAAAAGGTCGCATCCGAATTCCGTAGTCTTGACAGCTGGGGCACCGTTCCCAGACGCTTGCACACGAACTGGTGCCTCGGCGACCGGCACATTTCCCACTGGAATGTGGAGGTACCGGGCCAGCTCCAATTGGTTTTCAAATCGTGCCTCCGACTAACAGGGAAAGCAACAACAAATTTAATGCATTTCAAGAAAAGCCCAATAACTAAAGTGTAATAGTTTACCTGCAAATAAAACCTGATGGCGCGTTTCACAACGGTACTCTGCCACTTGAGAACACTATATGCATCATCCGGAACCCCTTCCGACACTCTTTCCTCATCTCCAGTTCCACCTAGCGGCACTACTGGCATTTCTGCAAGAGAGGTCAACTGAGGAGCTCTCCGACGGTTTATCATTGCTTCGCCCAGAGGCCATGGTGCATCTCCGCTAGGTGACAAGGTAGTGGACGAAGATGGAGCATGAAGAAGAACAATGATTGGAGCGCTATCGGCAAGGGAGACGTTTTCATTCCCTTCTTCCCCTTCTAGTTCTTTTTGACGGCTTAAGCGGCCTCGGCCGCGTTCCTGGTTCGCGGAGGTGATCCACCGTTGAACGATGCGTCGAGCGGTAGGAGGATCAGTCTCAATACGGGTTTCAAAGGTGAGAGAGGAAGGAAGGTTAGTAACGGTCGATGAAATGTGTTTTGCGAAACCACGAGAATACAAGCGGTCCAGATTGTTTGGCAATTTGTTGATTCGTGCAGTATCGACCACGCAGACGTAAGCGCGTTGAGTCCATGGAATCACCAGAAAGTACATCTACGAAAAGAGGTTAGCATGTGGAAATGATGGTTTTGTGAAAGGGGGTGCCCTGCAATCATTATAAAGCAAATCCTGAATGTTTATTGTACGGGTTGCGTTACTATTTCGAGCATACAATTTCAGAGTACTCTATCTATATTGGTGTGGCGGATGCCCAGTCAGCTGTAGCTTGTAAAAACGAGCAACCAATAGGTTGATGGAACACAAGAGCCAATTAGCGCCAGAATTGTTACTGTCATCGAAGAGAAAGCAATAGCGTACGAAAATGAATTTCCCTCCCGCTGAGTTATAATCCATCAGTAGATGAAGGAGTTACAAGAATAGTACACTTCAAAGCGGAATCAGTGAGTTTATAAAAGAACTTAATAAATTCCAGGTCCTGTTTTTCAACACGACCTTTTATCAACGCTTAACTAGTATCTGACACCAAAAGATTTATCAGTACGCCATGGGACAGTCCACATGCCTCACCGCATCATCGGTGTCGGAATGCTGACCACCAGGGTAGTCAGTGTACCATAAACCTTTGAAAGTACAAGTGTTCGTGAATGATTACAGTTAGCATTCCCTCGAAGATATTCTTGCCAGGTGCTACAGCCACGAGGAATGAAATCCATGACGTGGGAAATGAACACAAATGGAATACAAGATTCTCTTATTCAAAAAACCGTTCCTTGCAAACTCACCTGTCTCAGCGCCTCTCTTCGAGGCATCACCTGTCCTACATCATGATAGTAAAAAAGAAATATCTTCCTCAACCGACACCCTCCTTCTCCTCCTTCCAGGTACGTATGCTGCGCTAGGGACCGAAATTCAAGCTGTTCCAAACGGAAGCTCCTATCCACACCATCACTACCTTCAATCTTTGTAGCCTGTTGTCCGCTACGCGCAACTGCGCAGAGACATCCTAGTTTCGCAAGCAGACGAAACAACGGTGGAACTCGAAGCTCGTAGACACCCTCCACTTCAGGTCTAGCCAAATCTGCCGCAATATCGGCAGCGTGGGAGGAGTAGACGTCCTCTGGAACCGTATATTCGTAGAGATGGTAGACGGGGTGGGATCGAGGAAGAGTGTAGTTGGATAGCGAAGTGACGACTGAACTTCCTTCACTAATATCACCTTTGTTGGTAGAGGAGACCTTTCGGTAGAAAGCCCCAGACTCTTGTGCCTTGGCAACGCGTTGGTTGACGTAGAAGTGTCGTGAAAGATGAAGAGGGATGGAGTGGAGTTGAGGGCCACTGGAAAAGGTGTCCAAAGGAGAGTGGACGTAAACCCAGAGGGTATACAGACCTGGTTGATTCGGACTCGGGACTACCTCAATTATCTGGCAGGAGAAAGGAAGAAAAGAATGTTGAGGGAAATGAACCCGATAATCAAAGGGTGGACAGAGGACTCACCTGCCAAATACACTGCGACAATGCAGCTCTTGTCCGTGTCAGAAAACCACCAAGCCCCCTGACTCGTTTTGCCAGTGGGGCACCACCACTACCACGGACTCCACATTCCTTTAACCACTTTCTTCGTTCCGCTTGCAGCTTCCACTTTTGCTGATGGAACTCCAACCACGCTCGGGTTCCAACCTCTTCCAGCTTTGGTGGATCACCTAACACCTCTCTCCAATGTTTTGGTGGTCCTGAAGGTGCTTGAATAGCTACCAAAGGGCGCTTTGTCGTCACTCTTGGAGTCGACATAATCGCTGACGGTCTCGACTCGCCTCTTACATCTTCAATGTCCACAATGGTAGAAACTGTATCCGTAGGAAATGAGGTGGTAAAGAGGTCTGTCAGCTTTAGCTGACGACACGTATCCGTCTTCTCATGCAGTCTTTTGTGCAACCAGTCCGGATGAGTCACGCGCGGCACCGGATTAGCTACTTGTTGAAGAGCAGCAGGAATCGTGATAATCTTTTGTATAGCTCCTCCTAAACGCTCCAAATAGTAATCCCAGTCGAGGATAGCGCGAAGATCCACATCTGCACTGACACTGGGGTCCCTCAACCACTTACGCAGAAAGTGACGCTTCACTGAGGGATCTGCCTAGAAGGGAGTCAGTTTAAATAGGAATAAACGGGCAAACCTGGAAAATAGCCAATGGAATGGCTCTCTCCGTCACCGGTGCCTGTTCTGGTTGTTTAGCAATGATGAATCGACAGGAAAGACCCGCTTCTTTTACTACCACATCGCCCAGGAACTCCGCCAGTCGTTTTGCCGTACTGATAGAAGTCGATTTCTGCGACCCATATTCTTCCAACCTCCTCGACATACTCCTATTCTCCGCAATCAGATCGAATAACTCCGAATCGGGAATTCCCGCACCATGCGCGTGCAATACGTCCAACCAATGATCAGCGACTTTTGCCACTGCAGCATAGACTTCAGTCAGACTCGAACCATGTAGAAAAGCTTCGAAAACGGAGGATTGAAATATCTTTATCAACTGCAGTTCCCCATTCCGCTTCACCTCGAATCCCTTAAGCTCCGCCAGAGTGCCATCAAAATTAAAGACAGCGTAACGCTTCTTTAAACGCTTGCCCTCTTCACGGGCCGCAGGCAGCACCATGGCACGGTAGGGACCATCAATTTCGAAGGCGATAGTATTCTCCGAGCGGACCTGATAGGATGGATTGGTACCGGGGGTGGGTTCGTGATACTGGTGGTTGGTGAAGAGATCACGAACCATTTGGTTTAGCACGGCACCCGGATAGGATATGGAGAGACGTTTACCACTAGCCAGACGGAAGGTGAGGTTCTGCGGGAAGCTAGCGGGCAGTATGCACCAGATGCCATCGGTGTCCAACTCCAAACTGCGACCGATCTAGAAAAAGAAGGATAGGCTTGATGACTCCACCTTGTGACAGATAGTGATACATTTAAGGCTGACGTTGAATAACATCAATTTCAATTTTTCTAGTTGAATACTGAGTCAAAGCGCATGGAATAAATCTTCCGGAGATAACTGGATATAAAGAGCTGTCAAAACCACTCCGAACTCAGAAATCCCTTGCAATCTCCATATATACCCAATAACCAGGTTGGAACGAATCGGGACTGGTAAATGAACAGTGACTTATGGTCAATATAAAGTAGGCAAGGACAAAATAATTCAGGTAGGTAGATGGCCGGAGAAAGCAGAACAGATCATAACTTCGAGAACAAACATTACATTTCGCTTTTAAAAAATCAGCTCAGCCGACTGGCACTCAAGAGAGTCACAGGAGAGCCTATGTGATGTTCAGCCCTGCACCAAAAAATAACTCCCCCACTTTGAAATCAAGAAACTAATTCACTAATCTACCCAAGCTCATGAGATGCGACGGTACCAATGAAACAGAGGAATCTTGCTGCAATGGCAAACTATCACCATGTCATCGATCCAGCTGCATGTTTGTCCGAAATTTTATGGGGACGGAAGACCAGTAGTGACTACAGAGAAGAGTAGAAACGACGATTAGGACAAGGCGTAAGCGATGTACTGAACTGCTATCTTATTTGCATAGTTTACGGCGCTGACCCTCCCAGTCTTTCGAGGTTGAACTCCTACCACTGTACCGCGGAGCTAAACGCAACTAGGCTTCGGCAACTTTTAATCTATACCTTATAAAGCATTCACAGGGATCCCAGGCGCCACAGACCCAACGATTGCAGCAATATCGATGTTCCAGATTCAAAGTTCCAAAACCCACCCCATATCGCCGAAGTCACACTTTCGCAAGGATTGCGACTGCCAACAGTGTGTCAGGGCGATACAATGCCGACAGCAAGTGAATACACAGTACATGTAATAAAGACGCACCCATCAAAAGCAAAAAGTGTTACAAAGGCGCACCAAAATGGGATATATTGCAACGACAGAATATGTACATCGCTGAAAAAGTACGTTGAAGTACCAATCAGCTGCCTGTTTCTTTCCTATACGGACCCCGGAACGATCGAGTAATGAATTTTTAACAGATATTTAAACTAACTAGATGAATAAGCCGGAGAGAAAT
This sequence comes from Taenia hydatigena, assembly GCA_036345935.2. Lineage (NCBI taxonomy): Eukaryota > Metazoa > Platyhelminthes > Cestoda > Cyclophyllidea > Taeniidae > Taenia > Taenia hydatigena. Next base: position 1,339,215 of record JADWOT020000009.1, read on the forward strand.
GAACCAACGAAAATGAGTGGAAAGATCAGAGACGAATAGAAAGATGGGGAGGGGGGGGGGGTACAGAACGGATAGGAATATCATTCAAATGAAGTCTTAATTAGACGCCGAAGTGATAGAGGCAGCATGCCACGAAAAGACTAAGAAGTGAGAATGCGAAGAAAAGTTTTCAATCAACGGATGCATTTGATTCGAAATACTATTCTGTTCTCCAAAAATGCAAATCTGAAGTTAAGTCCAAAAAAACGAAGAAAAAATTGTACGAATTCTTGAACACTTAATGTTGATAAGTGGTGTACTGCTTATCAGTTAAGTAATTGATAAATGGATGGATAACACGTAGATGTACAAACGACCGTAGGTAGTATCGAGCTACAAAAACAAGTCCTAGAAATCAGATGTGTGCAGACCACAGATTAACAGACATCATCTGACGGATGGATTGCAGCTGACCCTTCCCCTGTACTGTTTTTTTATCAAAATCTTGGAGCGCCTTGTCAAATTTCCTCAACAGAAACTGCTGTAAACGAGTAAGCTGGAGTGGTTTGGCTCATACAAAATAAAACTGTCTTGAAACGAGCCGCCCTCCTCTCTCACGTCTTGAGAACTGAAAGTCTCCAAACACAGACTTAACACGCCCACCTGCAGGCAGTAGTAAGTAGCATACTCGAGATAGCCGAACGTAACTACAGTCACCTTCCCTCCTACTTCCCGAGGCATTTAAGTGAATTACGGATGAATAAGACAAGGAGAGATGGATAGATAAACGAAAAATTTGGGATGGAAACACAGCTTCAGCCTGGGTGCTTCCTTTGTAGGTAGGTTGATGGATGCATGAGGTAAATGCTGACAACGCGAAGATACGCGATAGTCAGGGAAAATCTGTATCCGATAATTTGAGAAAAGATTGGTTTATGGAATTCAGAGGAAAAGAAAAAATTCCGATAAAACGGATGCATCCGGTGAAATCCAAACCCCCTTGCTTCTCCCCACTAAAGCAAATCACTAAAGCACATAAAAAACGATATCGCGCACCTGATCAATCAACTCCCTCGCCCTCATAATAATATTTGCTCCTGTGTTACACACCACGCCGGCCATCTCTATGGAATGCCACCTCGCACCCTTCTGCATCACATAGCCATAAAACGAGTTGAGAATGCACTTATGGGCCAGCTGGAGACTGTCATAGAGCACCACTAAGGCACTAGCTTGCTTCACTTCCGCGGGATCCCCCGCTCCCACTTCCGTTGCTGCCATTGCCTCATCCAATTTCCGTTTCCACACCTTCGTCATCCCCTTAAACTTGTATCTTCTGTCACGGAAGGCCCTCACCGTATCCACGTAGAAAGAATTCTCGCGCTGACACACCATTGCCACTCGTTCTTCAGTCCTTGTCGTATGGATCCTCTTGTAAGCGCGGCGACAGAAATCCGATAGTCTCTTTTTCTCCACCGCCGCTTGTTCCTCCTTGTTAAGCTGGTGGAATGGAACGAGAGCTCCTTCTCCCTTCACAAGAAAGCGTTCTTGCTGTAACTGCGCCTGAATCCGATAGACTTCGGCTCTGGACGCCGTCCAGAGTTCACCTCGCCATCGCCAAGTCATGAACCGTCGACAAGCTGCCCCCGGTTTGTAAAAATGACACCCTGAGCAGTGTTTATCCGGGTCTGCGGTGACTGCCGAGGGTTGAAGGCGGTTGGTGAGGATTATGTTCGGATACATGGCTCCCACGTCTAGGTGGACGATCGTTGGACACTCAACACGGTTCGGCATGGTCGAAAGGTGAGTTAAGGCTTGTTCAACTTCAGAACAAACCTTTTCGAAGTCCTCCTTCTTCACAAGACTTTCTACCAAACCAGGATCGTTTGCGTTAAGTTCCGCGGAAAGTGCATAAGTGATGCAACGACGTGCATCCTCACGAAGACGTTCACAGGCTGCTGGAATGAGACGAAATCGGACGGGTATATCAGCACGAAAGACTCCGGCTTCAAGAGCTTCCACATGACCACCCACGTAGGTCTCTGAGTCGATAAGCTTATTATCCTCAGTGAAGGAATAAGTAAGGCCAGATTGACTGAGATTACCATCGTATGAAACTCCAGAAGACTGTTTATGTGGAAAAACTACGTTAGCTTCATAAGCACGAACCATCAGAAGGGCCTCACAGAGTGTCCCCGATCCCTTTCGCAACACGTCATCTGGATTCACAGGAAGAATAGTGCAGAGAGCAAAGACAAAGGGATGAACATACTTCATGTAGAGGTAGTACGTTGCTACAGCATCAGAAACGGAGTAGTTAGCCAATGTTCGAGGATCCTCCCTGGCCATGAGACACATCACTTCAGGGTCCATTTCAATTGGATCGTAGTGGAGTTTTGCCTTCGCAACAGCCTTCAATCCATGAGCACCGATGGGTAGATAACTGTCACGCTTGACCCAACGAAAACAGTCCATGTGAATGGCTGGTCGTGCGAGATAATCACCAGCCTTTGGATCTCGGCCCGGACCAGGTACACCCTTTACTCGACAAAAACCGATTTCCTCAAACATGCTGATGTTATGGACAGCTGCCCGTGCTTCAACGAACGGCCAATCGAAGCAGTCACCGTTATAGGTGACCATTACCGTTGGCTTTACGCGGAGAATATGGTCAAAAAAGTGCCGGATTAAGGCCTCCTCATCAGTCACATTAAAGACGCGGAAGTGACCAGGGAATTCCGGGCGTGGGGTAAATTCAAAGTCTTCAATGTCTTCCGCAATGATCTCCCGGTTACAGATCAGAAAGCCAGTACCATCAATCATGTAGGAGATCATCATAATCTGATCCAATGAAGCGTCAGGGAACTTGAGGGGTAGTTTGGTGGTCTCTATGTCATAGGCAAGAACAACGGGTTCTGGCCATGGTACAGTTTCTTCAGTTCTACGAAATTCAGGGAGCTGCCCAGGACGACATTTAACAGTGTACCAATGGGCAACAAAAACATCCAGATCTATAGAGACACGCATCAGGTATGGTACGTCGGATTCGCGAATGTCTGTGAGGTAATCATATGCATCCTTCATTGTTCGACCTTTCAGCTGAACGCCGGAAGATATGCCCTCATTGGAGTCCTGGAAATGCTCGCCTAACATGTCCGTGTAAGTTGATTGGTCATTGTGGACCTCTTTGTTGCGTTTAACGTGCGATGCGATCTCCTTTCGAACCCGAACGAGCTCGTCTACGCACTGGAAGGAGAGCTTTAGATAGCGAGCCTTTAACCCGATCAAATGATTAGGCATGTCCAGGTCTTCTTTTTCCACCACCTCAATTCTTACAACGCGACCAGCGAACTCACGAGAAAGGAATGTAGTCACCTCTGTTTCAACATCTTGATCACCGTCCACAGAGACTAGGAAGTAAGGTAAATAAGGTCGAGAGACTTTGAAGCGTCTATCATCAGACTGGATGAAGTAAAAATCAACTGCACTGACGAGATTTTTGGAGTCATCAAGAACATCTGTTGGGTGCATGTTGACGAGCCATCCAACGCGCTCACCCGGTCCGGTGAATGGCTCAAAACCGTAGCGTTGATCCATAATATCATTCGCCTTAGCTCGGCTATAACGGAGTTGATTTGACTCCGACATGGCACTTTCGATATCCAATGGAGCATCATTTTCTGAACTAGTGTAGTTTTCCCGTCTGTGGCTGCCTCTTCGGAGCAGATTCCTGTACTTTCTTCGCAGCATCCTGCCAACAGTGAACGAGAAGGTCAACGCTGCATTTAGGCAAGTTTGGACAAAAGCGAGCTATGATTGAGCTATAAATCACCGAGATCATGCAAATCAGATAAATGAACCTCTAAAACGTTTGTTAGTTTACAAGGCCTCTAAAAACATGATTATTGTGTGTTTTGGCAATTTCGGTATGTGGCGCTTAAATAAACTGCCAAAGAATTTATAACTCAAAATCAGGAGTGTCAGCGGCAATTAAAATTAGTGCAGTGTCAATTTTGAATAAACTTATATGAAATCAAAATTGTTTGGTGGCGAATTTTTGACTTAGCTACAATGTAATGTGATAATTATGTTCTTTAAATGTGCTTTGTAGGTCAGAGGCGGGACGACGGTTCTCTTGGAACCTGGTTGCGGAGCAGCGTGGTGACTCCCAGGAGCGCGACTTATCCCCGCCCTGAACTCTCCTACGGGATCTCTCTGTACCCTCTCACCCATAACAAGGGTGTCAAAGCGTATTCAGACTTCTAATAACAAGGGTGGAAAGAGGGAAGAAAAGGGATCCCCCACAGTAATATCAATAAGCCTTTAAAACTTATGAATTCGTCATGGTATTCTGGCGGAAAATCAGATGCTAATGCACCGTAGTTCCATTGTTAATTTCTAAATCAGAACACCGTGTTTTGTCATGTTTTGCCGCGCCAAATTCGATTTGTCTGGAACGCATGAAGCAGTCACGTGTTGACATTATGGGATGCAATTCTTATATCAAGAACAACTCTGATCGACGTTTTTTCAAATTTGCTTAGCTGAAACTAAGGTTTACAAGTTAATTATGGGGTATTTGTGGTAAATCCATTTCCCGGGTGAATTTGAGTTTTGGGATCAAAGGCTGATGTAGTTGCTCGTTACAAGATCCTTTGACCCCTTCTTCATTCTAGTCACATAATTTGTGGGCCAAATGTTGATTGATTTTAGCCTGGGAGTGCACACTTTATGCACGATCCATTTTGCAAGCCCGGTTGGAAGCGGAGATGTCATTAAGGGGCACCATGTGATACCTCGGAAACTCATGCGTTAGACTTTCGGTAAACCTACGTGAGGTGGGGCAACCAACTTCTGGCGTGTATTTTGCCATTGCACCATCCGTTGCAGCACCTGACTAAAATCGCTTCTGTGAACATTTATTCAGTCTTTTCCGGCTTATAGTTTATGAATACTCCACTTTATAAATATTTTACTATATTTTATTGACACTTTGTAGTTTATAATTTCGACACTAAGTTGTGAAAAAGGGGTTTGATTCACTCAAACAACTATAGCTTATTTTCGCACTAAAGTTGGTTTAAACAGGCAGTAAATACTTGGATTCAGACGCTTCGAAATCAGAATTGAAAAAAATCATGATTTTGTCCATTGGGAAAAAAGTGTCCGAAAGTAATTGGGAACTTAAGGCCACAAAGTGTAATTTTAGGTGGCAGGCCATGAGTTTGCGTGAACCTTGTAGTTGATCTGGCCCCTCACAAGCCATGGCTGACCGTAAAACGACCCTTCCCTATACCACGCAAACACACTATGTCCTCTTGTCCCAAGGATCTGAAGCTAAAGGTAGGGAGCAGAAATGCCGGAAAAGAATTAGCTAGCTGAAATGAGGTTGCAGTGCACTCTAATACCATATCGTTGGGTCTGAACTAACCTCTAACGCCGTTAATAAACGGTGGGATAAAATTAATTCGCCGTGGATAAATCTAACAAAAGTCCCCATGATTCATTACTATTACTATTATTATTACCACAAAGGGTGTCTTGCCATCCTCTTGGGAAGGCTATCAAGGGCAAATATCCGTTTAATTCTTCTGTTAGAGATGTCCGCATCATACACTCTCCTTCAGTGACATTAAGTTTTGGTAACCAGTCACAGTAATCGGACTGATTGTCCTCTTTGCATTTATTGTGCAAAACTTGAAAATGGAGTTTCCTAAACTGTCTTTACAGGTTCAGCTCTCTAGGGCTGATGTCTTCTCATCGTGTCAACAACTAACAATTCCTTCCCGCTTTTATCGCTTCAAATTATTGCTATCAACGATGAGGTAATCTGCGTAAGTCCCGAAGTCTGGGAAAGAAATGTTATAAGCAATGGACGGGTTGGAGGGTTGCTGACATTGCCTGGAACGAATACGCTCGGCGGAGACTGGAGATCCACAATTTATGCTAGTGCGAGTTAAGTTTTGCCTACTTGGAAGCACGAAGCATCTTTTTTGGACCAAATTTGATTAAAAAGTAGTGGTACAAAAATTTTGCAAAACCACAGTCATATTCCCATTCGTAATTTTACAACAAAAATTCGTCGGCTCTCCTCTCCTAAAGACTTTTGTTCAGCCTCCGCTAAGTGTCTGTTTTCACCCCACACACAGTGTCATTTCATCACCTTGTCACCTCGTGTTTTGGTGTGTTTGTGTGTGTGCATTGCTTGCCTGAACCGCTCCAATTGGTTGCACGCATTCAAACGTCTCATCTATAAAGAAGAATCAAGTTTTTGACAGAATCTCATTATCAACACTTTAAGTCTGCAATTTGAATAACAAAAATGCGTAGCTACACTCCTGAAGAGAAACAGAAACTGTTAGACAAGTTTCACTTAATGGACGCGGACAACAGCGGAGAGTTGTCAAGAGATGAGATTCTACAATGCTTGAAGGAGTCGAAGTTGCCAAAAGAAAAGCTTGATGTGAGTTATGCAATTTCATTTGTGCCAGTTGTTTTTGAGGTGGCTTGATGTTTAACTCAAGCCGAGACTCTATGCTGTAGAATACTCGCGAAAATTGACTTTTAAACAAAATTTTTCAATGTCATACTTAGTAGAAATTATATGCCTTATAATTCAAACTCTTCATTCATAATCAGCCATTTACCAAAAATGAATTTTTTTCGATCTGGGATGAAAAAATGGTTCAAGCCAATAGCTTCGTGTATATATCAACAACAAAATACCATCTTATAACCTTTTGATAAAGTAAACTATACACTAAGTACATCATAATTCATTTGTTAGAATTGCACATTCGATTCAAAGTTTTTTGGGCCTTTGTAGCTGTCCCATCATTTGGAAGAGTGAACGGTTCGAGCGGTTGTCCCTTTTAGTTGTCTGCTAAACCAACGAAGTTATGCTGCTTCAGGCAGCGCCTTGATGATGGCAGATTAGCAATGGAGATGCGTTTGCGAGAGCTGGTTCTTTCATTGCTAACTCACAACAAAAATTTGCGTCCTGTCATTATTGGTACTCAAATTGCAGTGCCGAAACTGGGCAATTACATGATTTTTAGATAGCAGAGCTCTGACATTAAGCGGTGGATGGCATAAAGGGAATGCTTTCTTAAATCATGCGGTTCTTGGTAGATTGGTCAGAAAATGCGTATCGGGAAAAATGATCACAGGTTTCATTTAAGCCTTCAAAATGCTTCATATTTTAGTCTAAATATACGTTTTACAAATGGCACATCTGTTTTATGGGGCTGTTGATTTGAGACTTTTTAATTAGTCATAAGGTGTTCGCAAGTGACAATTTAGAAATTATTGCCTCTCGCATCACGTCAGATGTCTTAGAGTGAATAAGCCGGCCTACTGTACTAATAAATTTTTGTAAGACCTTGAAATATTATTGTTCATATCTTTCAGGGCCTTACAATCCCCCTTTTTCAGTGAATTCATTTAATTTCTTGATTGCGAAACCCAATTCATTTAATGGGTAGATAACATGGAATGATCAGGAAAGTGCTTTTGGGGTGAGGTAAAAGATCATGTGACCTATAGGTTCAACCACCCACGCCTCTTGATGCCGCCCCCCTGGCTCGTCGTCAAAGCGCAGTTGCTGCGCCTTTCTAATTGGGTAGCTCATCACCCCACTCACCGACGAGCACGCGCACAGAGAGCTATAAAAGAAGGCTGCATAGGCAGAGAGCAGATCACATCACATCATTTGCGCTCTCCTAGTCTAATGCGATGACTTTTTCGAAGGCTGAGAGGCAGAAACTGTTATCAAAATTCTACAATATGGATGTCGATAGAAATGGCGTATTAAGTAGAGCGGAGATTGAGAAGTGTATTGAGGACTCAAACCTCCCTAAGAATGTTGCCGCGGTAAGTTCTGCTCTGTCCGTTTAATTGGTGCCTCTATTCTCTCCAGGCATTCAACCCTTGCATTGGGCAATTAGAATGTTTTTTTGACCTTGTTTTATCAATAATGCCACGGAAATGACTTTGCCAGTCCCTCAAGAAAATACTATCTCTTGGCTAGCAATCAGTTTGCTATTGATTTATCGATAATCGCTGTGAGAGCTGATCGAAACGCGCTTTTTGATGAACTCAGGTCACTTACTTATCGATTAATTTTGGGGATGAACTATGTGCTGATTGAAAATTTAGGTGTTGAATCTTTGTCAACATGCATAATCAAATCCAATCGATACATTGATACCTTAATGACTGGTAATAAGTTACTTCCAATAATACCATGTAGCAACCGATGAAATAGTTTAGTTTCACTCTGTATCAGTACAGACGGCTCAATTCCTGACTAGTTCCCCTTGTCCAGCTCCTCAGAGCAATTACGTATCCCTATTCTATATTTTGAAGCAGTTCAACCACTTTCAAGGGATTCAACACGTTATTTATTCCTCATGTCATGATTGACGAGGAATTTTTGTCATCGGAAGAATTTGTCCTAACTCGTCGACAGGGCCATGTGATCAAATATAATGTTGTTTAAACGGCCGTGGTAAAATAGACCAGGGTAGTGGGATCTTACGCCACGCATTACATTTGTGCGGCATTCTTCTTTATTTACCCTTTTCTTACGCCCTTTGTTAGGTCTCAGCATTTTTTCGCATAAGGTTTTTATTTGTTTACGATCGATATTGACTAGGTAAAGCTGAACGGGACGGCGAAGCAGCCGTATCGTATCGGCGCTAGCTCACTGCTTGAAGCGTGTCCATTCAATCGACAATCGATTTGAGACACACGTGCACACGCTACAATGAGGGTGCCGTCTGAGATTCACTAACGTAATTGGTGAAATAGGAAAACCGTTTTGCGGGCCTGGTTTTCCCTGTATCAAGGAATGAGTAAATTTTGACTTCATCAAAATGTTCAGTAGATTTTGAAAAAAAATCGGCTACAAATGGGATTGAACATGTGATTAGTTGCGATCATAGGACTAACATGGTTTTTTCGCTGACAAGGACCACAAACGTGAACTCATACGGACTGATATGCTTAAAATGCAATACACGGTATGGCCACTTCCAGGCTATATCTATACATGGGCTCTTTAATACCTGATTTACATAAAGAATTTTTCGTAACTTGAGGATTCAGGCTTCAGGTCTTAGTTACTTCATGGTAGCGAGCTAATGGGCTGCACTTAAAGGCAGTGATTATGCAAGCTCTTCTACATGCCAATATGCCGGCACCAGACAGGTCTGAGATGCACGCACATGGCACTAAGGCGCTTGAAAAACCGAGGAATCGCACTCTCATTCGACATAGTGCCACTTTCAAGTGCCTAGCTAGGTGTCAGCTTCGAAATGTCATAATAAAAATGCGGTAGCTGTTGAATTTAACGACTGATTTAGCAAACGTGTGCGATCCTATTACAGCTCGAAGTAGTCGTTTCTTTACAAATTAATTTAACATCAAAGAATACCTTTTTGAGTTCATTTTTAAACTTTTTAAGGAATTCCTCGACCTTTTCGATTCTGATGGTGACGGAAGGGTTACATTGGACGAGTACGAACGTGCACTTGGGTTAAAAGAAGTTCCCGATACTAAGTAAGTAAAAAAAATTCTCAATAAATATTATTACTAGAGAACGATCCCAATTGAGTGTTTTGAGCTCCATTTTCTGTTTCCAGGATTGAAGACTGGAGACAAACCTTCGCAGAGATGGATTTGGACAATTCTGGTTCCCTGACAGTATCGGAGATCTACGAGGGCCTTTTAAAGATCGGTGTACACATTTCCAAAGCCGATATCTCTGATTTCATCAAAACTGTTGATGATAATGGAGATGGAGTGTTAACAGTTGATGAATTCACCGCCTTGATGCGCCTCAATTCCTAGACAGATTTTTACCAATTTTAAACCTGTAGCATATTTTTGATACCATTTATAAAACCTGATTTTATCAAAAAAACCTAACAGCCTTTCTTGGTGAATATTGGGTGGCTACAAGGGAATTGCTAACGGGTTCGCAATTTAGTGAGTGACTGAGCTAAGAAATGAGAGAGAATAGTAGTTACCTGCTATGGGAATGGATGGTAGATAAACTGGTTAGACCATAAAACATTTTTGTCCACCGAGAGCTTCAAAATTAATTGCATGAATTGGATAAATTACCCACAAACCATGATAGCGTCATCTAGATTTTTCATAACTTTCTTATTTGCGCTCGTGTATCAAGTCGTTTTTAGGTTTTGGCGGCGTAAATGTGGGCATGAAACGGTTCTCTAAATTTTTACACAGCATTTAGTGATAAAGCACTCTACTGTGCACTAAATTTTTTTAAGTTTACATAAACGCAATTTTTTGTCTACTTATTGTCAATCAAGCAAGCTTGCCACTTTCTGTTTTTTATTCAAAGTGCCATGTTTGTTTGAATGCATCGATTAGAGCTTCACGACTTTGGTTCGCGCTCTACGGGTTTGGTCTGCGCCGTTTGCGGCTTTGTAAAACATTTGAGGAATTTGCGATCACTCATGCCAGTTCTCATTCCTAGAGCCCTTCAGGGATTATATTTTCTATGTGAACCGATAGCTGACGGGTCATTTGGCAGGTTATACCTTGCCATTCACGCTCTAACGCGTCAACATGTTGCAGTAAAAATTATCGACAAGAAGAAACTTGGGGTTATTCATTATTTCCCCGCTAATTGATATGATAGGCTGAAGTGTTTCGCGTACGTGGGGAAATCGAGGCTCTCAAACGGCTGTCTCACCCCAATATTTATTCCCTCTATCAGGTCATCGAAACGGATGGCACTTTCTACCTCATTCTGGAGGTTTGACACTACCGTTAAATGAATTTTTGTCAGTATGTTCCTGGTGGTGAGCTGTTTGACTATATTCTGCACAATGGGAGTCTGCAGGAATCACACGCCCGTATTTTGTTTCGACAATTAGTTTCTGCAATCGGCTACTCCCATTCAAGAGGCATAGCTCATCGCGATCTTAAACCAGTATTTTCTCGAGTTACTCCCGTATTATCAATTTATTTAGGAGAATATATTATTGAAAGATGAACAGAATATCCGCGTCATTGACTTCGGTCTTTGTGCGAAGGTTTTATTTATTTTTTTTTCAAGTATAACTTTTTCAGAATGCGGATAATAAGTTTCTTAATACCTACTGTGGATCTTTAGCTTATGCTGCTCCAGAGGTTCTTCAAAATCAGGAATACAATGGCCCTGCGGTAAATGAATAACACTACTTTCGCGCTTTATTGTCCCTAACACTAGCCTTACTACATTTTCCTATTTCATATAGGCCGACATCTGGTCCATGGGCGTCATACTGTACGCTATTCTCTGCGGCTCCCTACCCTTTGACCCCTCTAAGCCCGAGAAGCTACCCAAACTCATTGTGGTTAGTTCTGCGCTTTTACCTAAGACTCTTTATGTCTCTCCGCAGAAGGGTCAGTACAGCGTTGACGAGTCACTAAGCGCAAACGGCCGCGACCTCCTAGCCCAAATGCTCTGTGTCGACCCGACTGCAAGGATCAGTATGGCGGAGCTCAGCACTCACCCCTGGGTCATGCATGGCTTTGATGCGCCCATCGACATCTTTTGCACCGAGATGAAGCTGGATGCTCCGCTGAATCAAGACATCGTACGGGAAATCTCGCTCTACACCCGCATACCTTACGTGGAGATGACTCGCATGCTGCGCAAGGTGGTGCACTTATTTCCCCTATTCAAATGCTTTGTGTCTGGGGTCATAGCTGCTTACTCTGGCGTTGAGTCTAATAGAACCGAGGTTATTAATGATGTGTTGAACAGTATATAGTCTAATGAACGTGGTTAACCAAAGGTGTTGGAATCTAATCCAGACTTTTCCGGTCCATAAAAGAGCATATGTTAAGGGACGAAAACATTATTGCTTTTCTATATATTTTCTTCCACATGCGTGCATTATCCCTACTCCCAGCGTCTAATATTGGGAAGTCTTGGGCAAAGGATTTTTACTGACTTAACCGTTCCATGTATCCAGCGTGTGTCAATTCGTTTTGGGGTTAAATTTCCATAAATAGCACGCCTATTGTTCCACCTGATAGAATGTCTTTCTGAAAAGTGGTTCTTTAAAGCGGTTGAATGGGGATCAGGCTCAGGTGTTTCAAGGGCTTGATTGGATGGTCACAGGAATGTCGACCGTGGACCGGGAAGCATAACATGTGCTGAAAGACGTAGCACAGATCCATGTGAGGAGCAGTCCACAAGTTGGACGCTTTCTACCACGAAACTCGGTTAACATGTGCCGTATGCTCTACGTACACACCATTACCATTGCAATGCACGACGCGTGCACGTCTTTTCATGTGGTCCACTTACTTGATTTGAATATGTTTTGCTTTTTAAGTCTAGTTTGAGTGTGTACTATTTTTATCTGTGTTTGGTTTGAACGATCTCGACTTTTCATGCGCGCCTTTACTTGACTAAGTCAGAACTGGCCCGTTAAACTATTCGTTTGTGTTCTGAAATAGGTAGAAGAAAGTTTATTATTTGGAAGAGCAGTGAGTATGGTATGCAAGTGCTTGTGGTTTGTGGTTTGTGTTTGGTTTTTTACAGCCTGGGCTATATTCACCCGTCTATGCACCGATCGGGTCGCAAATATCCTTTGGGCTGCTTCGCCTTTCTGTGTTTAATTTGAGAGAAATGAATTCTATTTCAAGTATCTGTAAGGGTATTATTACCACACTATCATTTGGTTCTGGATTACCTTGATTCACCTCTCCCCATTGGCTGTTTTACTCTCAATTTTTCATGCAACCGACTTCCTTTTATCCCATCGGCTGTCAGAGTAGCCATTTAATAGCTGTGATTGGATTATGGAGTCCTTTCTCATAAAACCGTAGTGGATAATGGCTAGACGGGGCTAAAATTTCAAGTGTTAAACACCGAGGAACGGAATTGATTAATTTGGTACGTGGATAGCGCTGATTATCTTTGTCCGAACCAGAGCTCATCTATCGACTCAGAGTAAATAACGAGGTCCTGGAATAGGGATTAGCGTTGAACTTCACCCCTGCTGTTGATTCACGCATAGATCGAGATGGAAAACTGGATGGGTGTATCCGTTGCTATCCTCTAGCACCCATACCCCTTCCATTCAGATTACCATCTAATGCGTAGATCAAATTTTCGACATTTTGATGTTTTCAAATAGATTATGTTGTTGTAATGATAGCGCGGCTCAAAGCCGAAAATAATATGTTAGTACTTCGCTACTTCAGCTAAATCTACATAAAATTAATAGCATTGAAGATGTTTGCATACGCACCATCGCTCACATCGTCAACAAGGATGTTCTTGATGATCGCCAAAAAAAAGAATAGATCACAATTGAAATATTAGGTGAAGAATTATTTCTTAATCCCAAAAGATAAGGTCGAGTATTATCTGCTTGAATTGAAATTGACTCCCAGCTTGAATATTCCCATGACGGGAATTGGGCAGAGGATGTTGTTTTTGCGTTGAGTGTATTAGTGAAACCCATCCCCAAGTTCGTTTGATTCAATCAGTGTCGACTAACTTTTGACTGTATTTTAGATTAATGTTAATCCACTGAGGTACAGTGAGAGTCCTCCGACTAGTCCAAAAAGAAATTTAATCCACGATACGCAAACCGACATCTGATTCGTTCATTTTTTTCGATAACCTATCCCTTGGGGAACCAACTTTTTAAGTCCTGGATTTGCCCATTCGACCCCAATCAATCATTTCATCCCCAAATCATCCATTTGTTTGTAAAATCCATCGTTATTGGGTGCCTCTTTATCAGCCTGTCAACTCATCTATCCAATCTCCCTCTCATTCACAATTCATTTTCTTATCCATCCAGTGCATTTTAAATGCTAATTATAATATTCTTTTGATGACAGCTAAAATATGACCTCTTTTAGACATTGAGGGTTGAAGTAATTACATAATAGTTCTAACGAATTCAGCCAATGATAAACATTGTCTTCTCTTCCTCATGTGCGTTTTAAAAACCTTCCCCCTTTCTTACTCCTCACTGTGATTAGGACCCTGATACGATGCGAGATTCATTATTGCGCAAATATTAGGCTTAGCCACAGCTCCAAAAAAATCAGAAGCGCAAAAACATAAGCGTTCCATTATCATTTCGCATATCTATTCACCTAGAGTTCTTCCATCCATCTGCTCGATTGATACATTCGTCCAATCAGTCCTTCGTGTATCCATCTTGGATTCATACTTCTTACCGAAAGAGCGTTTCCCAATTCGTCAAAGCGACATTCTAGGCATCGAGTAATCTATTTTCATCGCATTGCATCGATATCCTGGCCAAGTAAATGCTCCATTCTTTGATGGTTGAAATTATGGGTTGTCTATATTAGTCCTTTGAAAAGACAGTTTTACATTTATAAGCCCACTAATAAACTATTGGGAACCGGCAAATTCTAACATGGTTACGAATAAACTTGTGGGTTTAAAATATTAACAAGAGGTTCCTTTAACAGCGACCACTGTAGGTTAACAACTGTAAGGATCACTCTAGCGGCCTATACGGAAAATTGGATAATCCGCAGGAAAAGACATTTGGGGTTAAGTATAAGCCTGAATGATCGGTGAAGATAGCACGAGACGGTATTTAATGTCAAAAAATCTGTGGCATGATTGATTCCTGCTTTCATTGGACCTGATTGTTGATCAGCTCTTATTCGTTCATCCTTACGTGATTACTAACCCTGAATAGTGTGGTAGGTTCAACTGTGCATTTCAAATTCATCCGTGTACTTCTGGCCCATAGATTCCTCTCTAATTTACTTATACATCCATTATGAACCCATTCATTGCTATGCAATTCCTCCGTCTACATTGGAATCACTGATACTCTTACCAAGTGGATCATTCCATCCAATCTTCCAGTCACCCGCGTACTTATTCTTTAATCGGTCCGAATGCACTTGTCTGTTCTTTTGGGTCTCTGGGTCTCATTTAGTCGCCTACTCATTTGTAAATTTTTGCCGGATCTACTCCCAAACTAATCATCAATCTAATTTTGAAACATTAGTTTACTAACAGTTAACACGGTTATCACTTTTGTTTGGCTTTTTCCTCTAGCGCCCCTATGACTACCTTATGGCGACCTACCTAATAATGCAGCGTCTCTATGTGGAAGAGGACATCCTTCTCCTCCTCCAGCGACGATCTCAACACCAACGCTCTATCGCCAGCAGCGAAGAGAGCACCACCTCTGCACCGTCACAACCTCGACTGCGTTACTCCCTTCGCCCTCATCGCCCCGCTGGTACCACTTCGTTGAACTCAGAGGCACTCCGAGCTCATTCCAACTCACATTCATTTGCTGACACTGCAGCGTCAGTTCCGACACCAACGAGACACAAAGTGAGGGCCTTCCACCCCCTTTAACCCATTGTCGGTTTGGCCAGCGTGCCAGCAGAATGAGTCATCAGTTTGGACGGTTCGGGGACAACATAGGATGGGCCTCACGTATTGCGGTGGGCATGTGATACGTCTGCAATTGGCTTTGTTATCAATATATAGAAGGTTGTGACTCGTCGAAAAATGTCAAATGGGTGCGCTCGTTTGTGTGCATGTACTATGAGGTGTAGGCATAGGTCAGTTCACCATCGGTGCGGTACTCTTTCTCGAGACTTATATTCCTGGCATCTATTGTTTGCCGGTTCGTGTTTTGTTGGGAGATAGTGATTAAATTGTAATGATGAGTATTTCGACGAATGAAGCACCGTACAAGTCCTTTAATAGCCTTTTTATAAGAGAATCCCTGGGACTTACTTGATTATCTTATACGTAATATCAATCTTATTTTATGCAGCTGTGTTCTTCACTAGTCACTCTTTCCCATGTTTTCTCCAACTTTTGCCCCTTATTAGGGTTTCTTGCTATCTGTCGATGTTTTGAACTTCTAACTGGTGATCATAATTTACAGATGTCGTGAAGAGATTGTAAAATAGTCCTAATGAATCTTTTTGTTATTTTTCGAACCTGATCTCGTTTTATTACCGAGTATTGTGTAGAATTAAAGTTCCGATCATTGCCAAATGTCGACACACTGTCAGCCTTTACTCCTTTCGCCACCTCTAGTTGCCGCATTCATTCTGTGATGGCCTGACCTAGGTGGTGTCTAACTAGCGAAAAATTGTATTGTTGTTTCTACCTTAGAGTCGGTTCACCAGCATTGCTTCCAACGTAGCTCAAGATTCGTCTTCAAGGACGTTGTGGTTCATGCAATTGCGAGAGACATTTTATCCACTCACTTGGAAACCATTGATTTAACCTTACTGCAAGCAAGCGACAGATTTCAATGTATCTTGATTTTTGGCGGTGTTCGATGGAGAACGCTTTTTTCAATCACATTCAGGTAAAATTGTCTTGTTATAGAGTGTTCTTACTGACAACAATATGACGAACCAGAATGAAGTTCTCATGCCTCCTCCTGTGGCATCAAAACGGAGTGTCGGCCTTCAGACGCCGTCAAGGAAGGAAGGTGGGTGGAGTTCTTTTCTATTATCTGCTTCTCTCGAAAAGATGATCCAAAGAGGTGTCTTCTTACTTTCTTTTCAGTTCCCAAAATCACAACTCTCTCACCGGGTCGTTCTATCGATTCTCAACTCAATCAGCTAACCAAAGATATGCGTCTTAGTAACCATGATGACTAGTAAGCAAAATCTCTGCATTTTTAACGGATAGAAAATTCCTTGGTATCACCGAAAATTTCATAAGACTTACGAATGGGGACACTTTCTAATTAGCCGAACGGCTCTAGATGTAGACAGAACTCTATGACACGAGGCTGTGGCGAACTAAACCTCTGTAGATAGTCAACAGAGCCATAACGGTCGAGATCGTTATTAAAAGGCTCATGACCATCTGTCAAAATAGACTACAACTGAACGGCTGAGCGCTACATTATTGCACAAATGGTGCCCCAAGTCTTCACTATTACTCTATCTTTCGTTTGACATTTACTACTGTTTGTAGTGTCAAGTGCCACGAATGGAAGGCTTGAGACCTTGGTTTGACTTGAGCATTGCTTGCACAATGCTTTGTTATACATTCTTTTCCACGATATAGTAGTTCTCGTCCACCCTCGGAGCAATTATTTCCACGTGAAGAAGTAGAGGTGGATGTGGACGTGGAAGAGGTGAAGGGAACCGCTAAGATGACGGCAACTAGCGCCGGGGATTTGCTGAATATGGGCTTAAAAATCGGCGATACAGACTCTTCTGAGATGGTGACAACAGCGGCGACGATGAATTCCATTGGGCTCTCGCATGACAGATGTGAGTCAGCAGTGTTTTTGTTTTTTTAACTTGGGAGTCCCCATATGCTTTTGGATCGATATCAGTCACAACACCTCCATTTGGTCGTTATGGTTTTGTATAAGATTCGCGATGTAGCTTTGTTATGAGCGACGGGAACAATTGAGAGTACACCAGCAATTGTCTACAGCACCGTGGGAAAACGATCCTAGTCGATCCATTTAGACGTAGTCTTTCATTGGAGCAGTCTATAACGTCTATCATTAGGCGCTAAAGGTATTGAGATTTATGGATTGGGTGTAAGTCGCGCTGGCAACTTTGGATATGGGTTTTACTGTCGAAATACCTAGTACGGATGCCTGGAAGCAGTAATTGAATCGACTTAATGTCCGATGTTGATTTTGATGGCAAAACAGGTAATGTAGACGATCTGAGATTAGACCACAGTTGTTAGTTTTTGTGACTGGGACGGACTAAACACAGCAGAAGGAAAAATTGGGGAAATCAACCTATCCCAAATTGTGCGTAAATTCACAAGATACTGTTTAGAGTGGTAACAATTGGGCGAGGTCAAAAAGCAGAACATTTAGGTAGTCAATCCTTTTCGTTGAATGCTTGTTATAGCAGTCGGATGAGCTGAGTGAAACACAGATACGGCTTTCAAATTATCTGAACAGTAATAATAGAACCTCTATGAAAATTGGCGATAACGTTTTTGCTTTGCTGGTGAAGGCCAATCATCTGACCAGAAATCTGCTCACCCGAACAGCGCTGATGCTGAGATTATGCAGGCAGTTAAAGTTTGGCCAAGAAGAAATACTACCTAATTCTGTTACATCCTTCGTATTATCCTGCTGATATTGCTCCAGGTGGTGGTTGTCGCTTGCTCTTGGCATTGGATCATCACATGTGAAATAGACTAGATAGTTGCGGACTACAACTGATATGGAAAAAGCCGCAACCGGGCTAACTTTTGCCACTGGGGTAGGCATTATGGTTAAAATTAGAGCACCTTCGTCATCTCTTCCAGTCGGTTTATTTCCCAATATCAAAAAGTATTTTTCTTTGTTTCGTGATTACTGCTATTGCTATGGGACCGAGTTATTTTCGATCCGTAAAGTAGGCAACCTTGAGTTACATCGACCGGGTTTAACCGAGATGAGGGTTGAAATTAAGGGGAAGTGGCAGAGGCTACAATGCGGTGTCGCGCCGATTGACCAACGCACATTTGTGCTCTATAATGAATGCATATAACCAAATGCATAGATGTAGCAAGCATCTACGAGTACTGCGCAAAGTTTTGAACTAGTCCCCGTATGCATTTGTTTCTTGGATAAAATTATGGGGAACCATTGTTAATAAATTTGTGTTTATCACTCACCGGACGGGTAATTTTCAAGGGGATTCTGGTCACACTAGGTCAAAGGGGTGTTATTCTGAGATGTGAGATAAACAGCTTGTGGTAACAAAGAAGGAAGTGTGTTTAGCTTATGATTGTGACTGGGTATTGCACCACCGTTTAAACAAGATCCCTTCTGTCCAGCGCTTTTGATAAGATCACGTGTGAGACAAATGTAGAGGTCAAGGCTACGGTTAAGGATGAATTAAGGCCTATTTAGTAAAGGGAGTTGGTGGATATATCCATCTTCGTATTCGTCTGTTAAAAATTGCTGTGTATATGCGTGAGCACGCGCTCTGGCAAAGTGCTCAAGACTTCATTACGTCAGCCCTTATTAATGGCAATTATGAGTAAGTTATAGGCTACGGGGTGTACATAAGTGACCGCTGGGAACTTGACGTGGTTTCATTCCTGCCCACTTGCAGCACTTTGATTGGCCTGGCCTCAGTAATTAATCTCACATTGAGGGTTTATCTGTATTTGATATTAAACACTTATGAGAATCGAACGAGGGAGTGGGCTTTTACAGTTATAGAATGCTCAGAGTTAGACGCAGAGAGGAAGCCCTCTAGACAATTGAGACAGGAACACTTGGGAGTTGTAGACGTCTCCAGAAATGTTCACCCATCTTCGCATCAGTGCAGACTCCATTCATCCAAGCTCCACACATCTATCCGCCTTCCCATCTTTCATCAGTAAACATCTCAGCCATACAACCGAATCGATAACCGGAAGCAAATAAATTGTTAATCTATGATTTTACAAGTCGTCATTCTTGTGTATTACTCCACTTTGTAGCCAGCGCCTTCAGAGTGAGCGACCAGTCCCTCTCAAGTGCAATCAATAGCAGCGGGAGCGGCGGTGCAGGACTCTTCCGTAACATTATTCTGGCGCGGAAGACCTCCACTACTGCTACTACTACCACTGCCAACACGCCAACGTTACCCTTGGTAACCAACGGGGTGCAGTCGACGTCTGTTTCAAGCAAACTGAAGAAGATCCGTGTGGGTGGTACTGGCAGCAGCAATAACAACAACAACAACAACGTGATGCTGGCGAGACCGGAGCTCTCGGCTGTGGAGGTTTTGGAACGCATTTCGGAGTCGTTGCGAAAGAACTCTATCCGGTTTACGCTGAAGCGGTAAGACGAATGGGATAGGGGCGGGATGGTAGAATCTATTTATCGATTTAACTATTCTTATCGGGCTCATTATCAATCAAACCATTTTTCCCATCAAATTTAGATTCATCTGCCCTTGGGTTTTCACTCTATCCTATGTCCAGTTATCCATCCATGCACCACGATTTCGTTAGTTTTTCAATTGTGGATTCATCCATCTCATCTCTAGTCATTTGCCTCTCAACTCCAAATCCGTTAATCCATTCTTCTGTTCTCAGAGTCGACTACCCCTCTCCAGCTGATCCTGATCGGCCCATCCACTGTATTTGCTCCAGATCTGTTCATGATAGGCCCATCCATCCCCACTTTCCTGATCCTTCGGTCTTACTCTATTTCGTTCATCCCATCACCAATCCACAGCTCCTTTCGCTTTAGGTGATTTCACTCTAAATCCATCCGTTGATGCATATATTCGCCTAGAAAATACTATTTTTTAAAATAATTTAACATTGATCAAATCGCAGAGCTTGAACCTGTCAGTCAATTCGCTGAGAAAATGTCAGCCCACTCCGAGCTGTTTATTCGTGAGCCATTCATTAATGCGTCCACCTATCCGCTCCCATCTGGCTCCCTCATCTGGACTTCGCATTGAATGTGAATTTGTTCGCTTTAAATCCATCTTGCTTTCCTAAATCCATTGAATCCTCTTACCTCCACCCAACCATTCGGACTTCGTCTTAATCCAGGTTCATTTGTCTCTTTATTAACAGACACGGCTTTATCTGCACCTTCGCCAACGATTGGGGTCGTACTCTACTCGAATTCGCGATTGAAGTGGTTTCAGTGGTCAGGAAGCCGAACTTATCAAAACGATTCCATCTTCAGCCGTCCAAAAAGTCCAGCAGTGGTAACAACCGGCCGTCAACGGATCATCGATCCGGGCGTAGTCCTTCCATCGAATCTGGTCATCAACTCAATCAAATTGGGATCAAGATCAAACGTCTCCAAGGCGATGCGTTTACGTACGCTAGTATCTGTCGAACGGTGTTGGATCAAGCGGAGGTGAAGATGTTTACTCCTCTGGCCTAGGTGACGAAGGTAATCCAACCATTAATTCATTCGCCCACTCCTTTTGTAATGCTTAACCTGAATCCCTCACCTTTCCCCTTTCTCTCTTCTACCCTTGTTCTGTGTTGCCAAATGCAGCCTAGATCGTGGAATATTGACGATAATTAAATTATATCTCTGTATTTGCTTCTTTTTAATATGAAAACCAGGTTTTAGGTTCAAAAAAGAATTGAAGATATGGTTTTAATGAAGCATTTTATCGAATTATTTTGTGTTTCTGTTCCCACTTCCTTTTTGCTGAGAGCCATACTTCGGCGGAAAGTAGAATTTGTTTTATGGGTATTTTTGTCGAAAACCTCTGCCAAAGTAGCACACCGCAACTTCTTGGGTGCGGGGCGACGCTATTTCTGTGTCATAGGCGTTGGAGGGTGTCGACTTTTGAATTTGTTGCAACAGAAGTGGCGTCTTTTTACTAATGGGATTACCAGATGGAACCATCCAGTCTTCCGTTGTGGGCAGACGTCTCGCGCTACTAGCCTCTCAGCCTGTTGGCTAAAGTGTCCGGCGTCCTTCGCACCTTGCAGAGTGTATGGCCGTTTCCACAGACGCCTTACAAAAGGCCCACATTCGTGAGTCATCTGGTTAGTTTCGGAAGAAAGTCTAGTGAAAACTCAGTGTGAATTGTAATCTATTTTTAAACCCCTTATAAATGCAATTTGATGCAATGCATCAGACAAACCCATTCACTATCCTCGTTGGGATTCGGAGGTCTCCTTGCGTTTTCATTACTGCAACGGTAGTAACCAACGCTGTCAGGGAAGTCCAGACTGGAGTAACAATGGATAAGGGATAGGACTCATTCCTTATGTGTTCATGTTTCTTGTAAAGAAAAACCAGCCATAGCCACCTTTAACTGCTCGTTCTACTTTGCAAGTATCAACTTGGTCAACTATAGCTTTCAGAAACTTCCTACAGAGAGTAGGGAAGCCGTGATAAGCCGAGACAATGCCCTTCCCCCTTCCATCCGGTGCCTCGGCTCCGACAGCCTCTCAGACTCATCCATAGCCGATAGAAGCACTTTGCCTGAAAAGCTTTAGTGGTACTGCTTCCAGGGGCAGTTCCCATTCACTCGCAAAGTGAAGACAAGGAAGTCTCAAAAGAAACTCCGTATCTTTATTTTGGAAAGTAGATTCCAAAAATGACAAGAGTGTGTGTTCAGTCTTGAAGAAGCGTCCACTGTCATCACTTAACAACATTTAGATCCCGTCCATTTTCGATGATCAATAAATCCTATTGATGAGACTCCACTCTGCTCCGCACCAAGACAAGGATTTCCGTGACTGAAACATACTCTATCTACTGTTGAGGATAGCAGTGGAGGCAAATAGAGCTTTCGTGCCGGTCCTGTCACTGCGGTGTCGATGGGTCGTGGAGGCAGTGGTGGGCGACCCCCATTAGGGTTGAACGAAGTGTCCAGTTGACGCCCATAGGTGTAAGACGGGTGGCAGACATGGGAAGAATGTGGAATGGTTCTAAGAGTAGGTAGAAAGTTCTGAAGGCCAACTCTACCCTATTGGAGCCGAAATGTAAACATGAGAATGCTGCTGACATTGGAATAATTACACGATGAAATGTGGTACTGATTTTGTAAAGACAAGCATTTCAATCTGAGGTGTAAAATGGATGCATAAGCAAACGCGAACCGAGAGGCATAAGTAATGTGTTATCACATGGTCGATAATACGTGAATTCAACGGCCACTTACGTATTTTTCATAAAGCTGCCTTCTAACAGATCCATAAGCATGTTCTTCAAGTGGTAGTGCAGAACTCAGAACAGTACCGATTGAAACTGGAACCGTGTGTCCACCGGCTGGAACCTCTTCATTTGCATATGACGAGATCTGTTTGGGGAAAATAAATAAGGGAACCCTACACAGCCACTATCCTACCGCACATAGCTGGTTCAGCGCACGTAGCTTGTCCTTTTCTGAAACAAAAGCTTTCAGTATATGCTCTGTTCCTTCCATGGTTTGATGATCAAATAGGGTTCTAGAAAAGGTTACAATTATGTTCAGCTTGCTGAGAATATGACCCACCGTTTGATGCAGTCCAATGCACCGAGTTTATCGCTTTGAGTAAGCTGCAAATTTCGAAGGACTCCTTCGCCCTCGGCGCAACTCATTCGGCAGAGTCGACGTTCAAGCATTTGAAGAACACACATTTTCTCTGGTGCGGTTTTAAACGTACCGACCAGAGCGGCAGCCTGAGGTCCACTAAAATTGCCCCGCGAGTAACATAGCCTGGCTAGTTTGCGCTCCATTCCATCAGTTTCTGCGCGCAGATCGGCGATAAGCCGACTAAAGTCGCTGTCAAGGAGAGGTTTGCGAGACATCTTTAAAAAGACGATAGATTACAAAATTTAATAAACACACACTTAAAATAAATAAGTGTCCTGTATATCCCTCAAAGTGCAAAAGAATTTTCAAACTAATATTGGGACTGTAAATAGAAATCAACCTAAAAATTTAGGTTAGAAAGCGAAAACATCTTGGAATATCAGTTACATCGGTTACTACTAAACTGAGAAATGTTCCCTGTAAACTATTTTATGAATTAAATGTGATTTGCATCACATTAAAATCTATTTTTTACTTCAAACCCTAACCAAAGGCGACACGATCTACTTGCCAAAAACCCAACCTCTAAAAGTAGACAAATTCGTTTCACCGCTGCAACAGCTATCGTCATGAGTAAACAGTTAAACGGATATTAGGCCAAGACTAAGCTTAACATCTGGAATTTTGGTAATATCTCATCGAATCTCGGTTTTTCGAGTGGGAAATTAAGAAAAGAGGAGAATGCTTAAAGTGTTTTCGGAAATTAGAGAATTATTAGGTAATGATGGATGGAACGCATAAAATATATGAAAGAAGTGCTAAAGTGTAAACAAAGTAAAGCTTTGAAAAAGATCAGCCTTTCTAAAGCGCTGATTTATTCTCTGCCATTTTGCATTGTATAAAAAGTGTGGACGCAAAGGAACTAAATTATTGGGGGATCAAGAAAATTGTGCGGCAGATCTATCATCCCAAAAGCAAGACTTAAGTAAAAAAGCGATTTATCACGCTGCTCCCCTTTTCTCAATTAGTCTCTTGCGCTAGTCATTACAACATACTGGCTGCTCTAGGTACGATGCGAGAGCCAAAAATACCTGTCAACAAATTTCAATGCATCTGGAGAGGTACCTGCTTTCAACCTTACTAAATCCTCCTCAAAAATTCGTAAAAACTAAATTTAAAGAAAATTGTGCTAATCATCAGGCCTTTTCATAGCTAAACGCGATAGCCTAACCAAAACAGAGTTATGCAAGGAGGGGCGGGATTCAATATGGTTTATCAAAGCTAGGGTTTAACGTATTTCCCCCTTGTCACTGTGTTTTAACCTTGGGTAGACTAGTCATTACTATATTGGCTCCAATCAGTCGGTGCAGACGTAAGTAAAGTATCGCTGCTTTGATCTAAGAATATCTTTTAATACGTGCATTAGAAACTCCTAAAAAAACTCGTAAAGAGTTCAAAGCTCAAGCTGTAGTGTCTTCAGGCTTTTTTAAGGCATGAAAGGCAAAATACTAGGGCAGAACACATATTTAACAGCCAGTGTGTAATGAGTTGCTTGTAGAGGGCTCCTCCTCCCTCTTCTGGTCGCCCATGTTAGTAGAAGTCGGAGCATGTTTCGACATCTTTATTATAGGGAGGAAATTATACAGCGAGGCCGAATACGGAATTCAGGAGGGGGAAAGGTCACGCTCTCGCGAGTCTCCACGCCGCTCCGCCGCGAGGTTCAGATTGTTTTTCCGCCTCTGGCCTACAAAGCACATTTAAAGAAAATAAGTAATACACTACTGGCATGACCTGGAAACCAGCCTACGCAGCTAAGGCAATATGGCCATCTCTGTGACCCTGACCAAAATCGGCAGTCTAAAGAGAGTACTACATACGCGATTTCGTTGCAAATGGCCTTCCTACAGAACGCGAGACTGAGTGATTGCAAAGATGGACGTCATTTTCACCTCTATTCTTTTTACAGTTACAAATTTTTCATCTGTAGCTTACGCACTTCTTCCGTCCTAAAATAAGTTTATTACTTAGCAGTAGCTGTAATGCCTATGTTCTTTAAATATGCTTTGTAGGTCAGAGGCGGGACGACGGTCTTCTTGGGACCTGGTTGCGGAGCAGCGTGGTGACTTCCAGGAGCGCTACTTTTTTCTTCTTGACTTCTCGTACAAGAGCTCTCTATACTCTTTCTCTTACTCATAATAAAGATGTCAAACCATATTCAGGCTTTTTAAAGCAGGGGCGGAAAGAAGGAAGAGGAGGAACTCTCTACAATTGTGAACATAATAGGTATCCTTTGGAATCGGCCTCATTTTCCGCTGCCACCAATGCAGCCAACCTAGACTTTTATTAGGACAAAACACAATACTTAAACCGATTGTATGCATTTATCATACAATCGAGGCTATAACTACTAACATGTTTCAGGGACCAGTACCCCCAGTGAAAGTTCTTGGCCCGAACACAAGGCCATTTCCTTCCCAAACCAAGATTTGCCCAAAAATTAGTGTAATACAGTTATGTATTTTTAACGCTTATTAATAGGTTTGCAGTTGTTGCTATTTTTGCGACGTATAGTTAATTTAGAAACATGACAAAAGTGGCGATGCAAAAAGCTAGTCAGCCAGTTCTAGTTAGGAGCCAATTAGATGATTATCACTCCTTATACAATAAGCTAAGTCAGGCTTCGGTTGCGTTAGAATTCTGCTGGAGGAGCGATGCGAGTAATTTAGTCAATCAATTCAGCACATTGCTTTCACTCGCCTTCTAGTAATTCAATTTAAGAAGCTTTGCTTAAAAAATTATAAAAACATATAAGGAAAGTAGTTTGTCACTTAAAAATGTGAAGAGTAGAAACAAGCGATATTGTTATTTACGTATGTTGTGGCTGAGAGAACTGCATAATTTGTACTGCTTTTAGCCTTGCGATGATTGCTGCAGCGGTATTATTTTTTCCGACCTAAAATAATCGTTATTCTGGTATCTAAGTCATTCCGGTTCTTAAGGTCGTCTCCTTTGTTTTAACAACTTCACTTATCGGCCGCATTTCAAATCGTGTATTTGACCTCGGGATGATAAAGTATTCATGATGGTCGTCCTTAAGTCCGTCCTATTACACATTACATTTATTGCTTATATCAACGTTTTAGGTATGCTGCTGCATAGCAATCAGATTCTATCTATCTTCTTATCAATTTTAATCACTTGTTTAGCCTTGCATTATAGAATTAAGTTATTTCCCTCTTTTAAAATGAATGCTTTGGTATAACCCAGAAGCACATATATATGCTGTATTTTAAGGTCAAAATCTGGTCAACAATAGCGCATTGAGCTACCTCTAAAACTTGTTGCTGCATTTATGTGTAGAACTTAATGAATCGAAAAATTTATATAGTTTTAGCGCATACTATTCAAGATACCGACCGAATATCCGCCAACTTTAATCGCAAGGTCTATCGTCGTTGGAACAGCCGTCCACTCGAATTATACTGTCCCTTCAGCAACCCAGTACGTTACCTCCTCTAATTCCTACCAATCCCGCTAGTCTCGCCAACTCTGGTATTCTTCCAACACCATCTTTAAGGCCGCTTTTGGTTGTCTGGATGGTGCTGATCTCAGTCTCCTTCTTCCTGTCTTTCCCGACGTTGAAAATATCACGTATGTCCCCCTTCGCCAATTAGTTTTTAGATTCATTGGTCTAAACAATTCTCACCAAGCTGTCTGTACCTTTCGGCTAACCGGGGAGCTGATCGAAGGAGATGCTTTTCTTTCTTCGTCCGGGAGTAATGACAATGGTCCATTCGAGGTGGAGATTTTTGCTAGTCCCGGGGCACCTCTCACCTTCAATACAACCATATGCAAAACTGTACGAGTTAAATGTTTCTTTTACGATTTTTTTCTGCTACTAGGGTGTAGTTCGAAACGGATCGTGCAGCAGCTGGGATGCATTGGGCACTAGTTTTACTGGAGAACAGGTGAATAGAAGGCATTTGAACCACTTTGGAGTAAGATATACGGTTCAGGCGCGGGATGGCGACAGACATCAGTAAGCATGCCTACTTTGGTCTTCATAATGAGTGTTTCGTTAAGTCTGTTGTCTAGTCATAGTCTGGGCCTATGCAAACTTTTTACAGGATTCCGGGACGTTGTTACAAGTTATTATCTTTTCGAATAAATTTGCTTCCCACTTGTTCAAAGAGGCCTAACACAACGACTTTGTAATTTACTCAATTAATGGGATTTAATGGTGGTTATTAGTTATTGAGTGGCATCCGTTTTTGTTCTCTAGTTCCTTTTTGTGTACACTAAGTAGAGTTTCACATCAAATTTTCTTTAAAGGTAATGAAAAGAATCCCAAACTTATAATGAACAAGCGCGAACTTTGACTAGATTTCTGGTGAATTTCTAAGTATATAGAAACAATTTATTTCTGGAAAACTAAGAGTTTTAGTTAGTCTTTTTTATGAGTACGATTACTTACCTTGTAAAGGAAGGTGGCGAGGGTTAGTTGCGAAACCGAATCACACATTTTTTTCATTTGAAGGCTACAATAACTCTATTAGGAGTTAATTTGACTCCTTAAGTCTTGACTTCTTGCTTCTCCTCACATGTTTCTCCGAATTTGCGCACTTGTTAGCTGAAATCGGTCATAATTTTTTGCATAATGCAAGTTAGGACTTAGGAAATCTTTTGGTTTGATAACAAATAGGACGAAAAAATTTGGATCAATATGAGCTTTTTAAATTAACCTTTGATATGATTCTTTTGTCAAATACAGGACTACTCACTGAAAAATAAAACGACCATAAATTTCAAGTCCACTTTTTGTTAACAAACAAAAAGCTACAACGGCCAAATCTTTTTGAAAATGCCTCCAAGTTATTTGGTTCATCCCTTGTGAGGAAAGTCAAGCAAAATGATTTATCTAAACCCCCCCATCCTATGGTACTGATATTACCCCATATCAATAGTATGTAGTAGCAAATTATATTATAAAGCGGAAAATGGGGAGAGGGTTGTTAAGTTATTTAATATTTACCAAAATGTTTTTGCGAAATATCCCTTTATTACATCTCTGATCTAGGTGAGCATAAGAGGAACCCGTTTTATTTACTCACCTGCTATGCTAATTGTAAAGTTGTGGTTTTCTATTATAAATTGGTGATACATACTTATCAAACGACGCTGCTTGATTGCCTTCCTGACAAAGGAGGATAAAAATTCACTAATTTATTAGAACAGTCTATTTATTCAGTACTTCTGCAAACGAAAGACCTAGTTCTTTATGAACTCACTTCACTACCAGAATCACTCACATAACGTGTGCTTTTTTTCGCTAGTGCTCTGAAAAATAAAAAATTTCAATTCGTGCGTCCCAAACGAATAGGCGATGCTTTCCATGTGAATATCCAATGGCATAGTTCAATCAGTAGCTGATATTCTGGGTGCCATTTTGGAGCGACAAAACCTCTGGCCCATGGGGATTGATTTTCCTCTGAGACCCCATGGCAATAGACATGTTGGTAACGACCTAAAAAAGAACGCAGAAAATAGGTGGGTTTTGTACTCTATTGTTAACTGGAGCCAAAAGTGGGGCATGCACCAAAAACTGAGAAAAAGTTTGGCGTTACTTTTGTAGAGCTTGTTGTAATAACTTGTTGGGACTTGAAGGGACCTGTCAAAAGTGTGTGTGATTGTTTACATATATGTGCGTGAGTCAGTACATCATTGGTACGGTCACTCTTAGTTGTACTCTCGGCTATTTCCCCTCACTTTTTGGATTTAAAAAATCCCCACGTCATTTAAATTTGATGGTGGTACCCAGTAGTTGTCTGCTACACTGCAACGGAAGTTTCTCTGGTTTAGAGATGCAGAAGCTCCGCGCAGTACTTGTTATACAAAAGATTGTGTCACCAGAAAGTGCTTCAGCCCTGTTCGACTCTGGTGATGCATAACTCTAGAGGCGACTCAACTCTTGGGTGTGAGGAAATGGGAATTCCCGCTGACACACACCCATGTGTACTTCGTGTTTGGTGGGCCATCCACGACATCGCTCCATGTGAATGCCTTGGTGAAGGTCAAACAATCAAGGAAAGACTCACTTGTGTATACGGGAGCTTTCTTTCGTTTAGGAGTTGGTAGCACTAGTAAAAAAGGCAGAGGAAATGTCTAACCCCTCGACGGATAACGCAAGACCTCAACTCACGAAACCCATCTGCGGAAGAACCTCATTACTTACCTCCATGTGGTGATTACCACCTTTCTTTGAGTTTTGATAGATCACTTACGAAATGGACAGTTGGAAAGTAAAGGTGAAACAGGGCTGACGATGGTTGGATTATTTACTCTAGTGTGTGGAACGTCTTGATCGATTTGTTTTTAAAAATTATTCTGTTGATTCGTATTTTTTTAAGTGTTTAGTTTAAGCGATCCATTCGAGTCATTACTGTCACAGCTCTCAAGCCCTTAGCTGTCAAAGCCTCAAAGGACAAGTAACCATCAGAACTCAGGCCTTTTATTGTTCTACAATGGCATCAAATACCATTAATGCATTTGGTTAAATTAACTGCTGCTCAGTAAGTAGAAATTGCGATAAAGTCCAGGCTAGCAACGTCCTGATTATGCTTTTTTGTTTCATAATTAACCAAACCGTTAGCGAAGAACAATTGAGTGCAATCATTTGCCAATGACAGGTGAAGAAGACGCGTCACATGTTTGTAAATCGGCGAGTAGCACATGTGTGACACAAGCAATAAGCGCATTAAATCCACCGATTTTTCAGCCAGTTCAGAAAATTTTTGCAATCCTTTTCTATATAAACAAAGATCAATAAAAAATCGACATTCATAAATTTAGCTTATATTATAAAATTCCTCATTTTCAAGTGTTCGACCGTAGCTTTATTTTAGAAGTCTTGAGTAGTTCTAAGCAGATAAATAGTTTATTTCAGACTTTGGGGTTCTTGGAAATAAATTCCAATTATTACTTGAGTAACGGCGTTGTTTTTATGGATATCCACAAAATCGCTGCAGCATTAAGTTAAACAAATCCTTTTCTACCCCGAATTACAAGATGGTTGTTCGTTTCACAACACACGAGCACCTCAGCTGATCTGGAGAATGGGAGTAAAGTGCCAAATTCACTTGTCATGGATACTGAGACGAGAAGTTTATTTAGAAATTTTACAACAACTAATCTGTAAGCGCCTTCTTTGGCTGACACTTTCTCAACAACTGATAATTCTCGAATACCAAATGGCAAGAAGACTCCCTGAAATATAACCAACGCTTGTGTTCCATTTCAAAACAACCAAACTTATTAAGGTAAATGGCTGGACAGAACATCTTCTTTCTCTTATAGAAAACACACCTCCAGAGTGCCCAAAGAGTTGTCGAAGCTAGACATAAAGCACCTTTCAAATATTTTGAAATGAAGAAATAAGTGAAATTGTCTTGGAAATGCAGAATTATCATGTTCGCTAATCAGTCATTCTGTCAATCGTTTTTTTCCGCACCTATGTGATGAATTGAAGCGTAAAGGTGACTTTAAAATGAATTTTGTATACTTCTGTACAGGTGTATGGGCAGCATCGATGGAAGAACGCATTCCTTCGCTGTTCAGGTAAAATGTAAGTCATCTTGTAAAGTATGTGTCAGGCTTACGGTATAGGAGACATTTATCATCTCACCGTCAGACAAGGAAGAAGTATTTTTCGAGCACACGAAGGAAAAAGCCTGCTTTCCAAGTTCCTTTTAAAATCCTTTAAAAAATTCATAAAATGGAGGCGTTTCCTGTAAATTAAAAAATGGGACAAATTATTTTGTCATGCAATCTTAACAACAGTGGTAGCAGTAACCTCTTCCCCCTTTTATGACCGAAAACTCCTGCATTCCGGTCCACTGTTTGACCTCGTTCAAGATCTAATAACCGACGAGTAGATTGAAATACTGGTATGCCTTGAGGAGCGCGTGCAACCGTAAAAATTAAACCAAATTCTTGGAATAATGCCAACAAGGCTCAACGGCTAGTTTTCTAAAGGAAAGATAACTTCTTCTCACAAAGTGTGACAAGGCAGTCAAGACCAGAGACAACCCACTTTTATTTGTAGTGGCCATTGCGCCCTTAGTAAATGCAGGCTCAGCGAGTCCTTGAACTTATTGGCGTAATTGCTAACAGCCTTCAAATCAGTGCTCCTCATGGGATATTCTAGCGGCTTCAACCAGACGAGCTGAACGACTAGATGTGCCCACAGAACCTTTCAGTCATCCACTCATCCGTCTGGTTGCAGATCTTAACAGTTCTATGAAATGTTTCACAGATTTGCCAGCGACCTTTTCAACTACATTCGAGTAAAGTGTTTCCCAAATGACTAAAATTACGATAGTTATGTGTCTAAATATGTTCACCTTGTCGAGGACGCGATGATTGACGAGGTATCCAAAACATGGGTAACAATCACCTTCACCTAGATTCTAACTTTGATATTTACAAAAGCTACACTTTGAGGACCACTTGAATCGGCAGGTAGAGCCTCGAATAACTGATCATTTTGGCTATCAAAGCGGAGGTGGCTAAGGGGTTAGACAAAGGATGGAAAACAAGACGAAAATGGGCATATTCTTGGAGGATAGGGTGGTCATTTTGCTAAGAAACAGGACGAGAAAATGTAAACAAGAAACAGGAACACGGAGGAACTGCAGACACAGGTGATGTTGCAAGTCAGATTTTATCCCATACTTCTTCCTTCCTTCGCCATGACGCTGAATTAGCGGGAAGGGGAGAGGAAATAGGTGAATTTCTAATGCAGAAAGGAAGGTGAAATGGTGCTCGAGGTGTGCTTTTTTGCCCATATTTGAGGACGGCAATTGATATGATGGGATTTGCTTTTGGTAACCAGGACGTTTAGTGCAGTTTTCCGCATAGCTGACTACAACGACTTCGCGTAACCTTGGAAATTGTGCGCCCACTTGAGAGACGAACCGCTATTCTTGATAATAAAGAAATGGCTTTAAATTAACAGGCCTGAAGGTGCTTTTAATGCCAGAAAGGAGGAATGAAATGAGTTATTTACAAGGATACCTTTATGAAGGCCTATGAAATGAGTTTCACCCACGTACCCTTATGACGGGTAACGGATAACGAGGTTCAAAGACTATTGCCATAAAACCTATCGCGCATTGTAGATTATTTGCTGACTGACTTGACTTTTGTATCCTATCGTCAAGCAGGCAAAGATTTCATTGGTTGGTTATCTCCAAATGGTCCATTCATTACCCATCTGATGCTCCATTCCCAAACTACTATAGTCTGTGCGTGTGTGTATGGTGGACGCAGATGGAGTCGCTCAATCTGGGCTTATTTCGGAACGTGTGGATGTACTTGAGGCCTTCTTACTCGATTCAACATGAAGGTGTTCAAAGTAGGCTTAACTGTTGGGCCACAGCTTTGCGGCAGAAATAATGGTGGCTGGGAATGGGGCTCTTCACATGAAGGCGCAAAAGTTGCACCGAAGTGAAGCTTTTCAAAAATTCTTGTCCCATACAAAAAGAATTGTGGATTTTACTAGTGACTACCCGTCCTCTCAAAAAAGTACATTTTAAGGGCCCGTACACAGCTACTTTCTTTTTATTTTCAAGCGATCAATGGAAGCTAAATCGACCACTTTATATTCAAGTTGGTTGGTCAACTCCCACAATAATGGCTAAATTTTTAAATGAATTTGCGAATTTAAATCCACTTTTTGAAGCTACTTTTGAAACAGGATTGTTACAGACTACCATATTTACCCATTTATACACCTCATCAACTTTATAGACGTGTCACCCTTTTGCCAAACGCATTTTCGCCTAAATTAAACGTTTTAACTTCATCTGCCATTCCCTCACACGGGCACATTCGGAGGCTTTTGGCCCATGTAGATAACCTCACTTAAAGCTGTAAAATTGAGTATGAAATCTACTTTGAACGATTTCATCAAAAATATGAATTCCTTGGAGGCAGTTAAGTAATTAAGTTGATTTCGCTAAAAACCGTGTAACTCTTTGTTAGGGCAATCTTCCTTTCAAATGTGTCAACTTTTTTGTTGACCGTCTGGAAAGTTGCATGGACGATATCTTAATCAGCCCAGTAACGTACCTAAATTCACGTATGGCCGTCAGTTGTTAAGGCATTATTGAGAAACCTACCACCTGAGATCAGCTTACGTACAACCTCATCAAAAGTCGCGTTTCCAAGGAGCACTTCTGGACTTCGTTCTCCATTTCCCATAGCAGTTATTGTAGCCATCCGGACTAGTGAACCGTGCTGCATCTCTCATGCCACCATCTCTTTTGAGAAGTGGGTTTCCATTAATGGACACATGTGCCAAGTGAGAAATCGTTCCTTCCTACACACTCGCGCATGCGCAAACATTCACCTCCCTATGCCCGGTGCATGAAAGAGGGCGTCCCTCCCTCCGTGATCGTATTAATTTACAAGATTTACCTCAGAGTGATAACTCCGAGGGTGGACAATGCCTTTTCAGAGTGAATATGAAAAATCGAAGTATTTCGAGCGTCCGTAATATTTTGCATGACCTAGAAATGTCCTTATATTTCTACAAATCTTGTTTATTCCTATCATGATCATATTCGCAATGTACTGCACGCAATTATGTTAATTTTTCAAAACTTCAAGAAGAAAATAAAATGCGTTCCCATTAAACCTCCGCTTTATAAGTGAGCCCTTTTTATTTATCTACGGCAAAAACTTTTTCACCCACCCATTTTGCGATTGGCCAGTGCCGTAATGGGTACCTCCTATTGCCCTTACTGACTAATTCAAAGTATCCTTGTCAGCAGGAGTCCAGATAGGAAAACTGCTAAATTCATTTTAGCGATGTCCATTAGTATAACTTAAAAGATTACGTAAAACTCGATGGTCTGTGTATCGTGAGGCATTTGTTCCCATCTATGGCATTAGAAAAGCACTTACTTATTTTTTCGGAAAATTTTGGACCATTTAGTAGTAATTTTCTTTGATAAATGGCCCCAATTTAGCAATAAGCGTTGCTCGTTCAAACTAATCTTCCCAATAAGTGATAAATTAAAGCAATTGTTATCTCCGATAGTCTCTTATACGCCTTCCTGTCAGGCAGCAGATCGGATCGGTCGAGTTCTTGGAATGCATTAAAAGGAAATTCTGGAACCGATTAAAAATGGTCCAAAAAGGCACCCACACATTTGAAACCGTTTGTTATTTTCCCATGGATGTCATGAGCTGGTGTGACTCAGATGTGGGCAAATTTTTAATCGAATGTGTGGGAATAACCTCAGTTTCTTACTACAAACTGTTTTATACTTCAAAGCCTTTATTTGAGTTATTGAAACCACCTAGTTTAAAATTCAGAAGCGTGACAATTTTGACATATTTAGCTGGGAATAGGAAATGCATTGCGTTTGTTGTCGATCATAGACAACCGGATTTTTGGTTGCCCTTCAGGTTTGCTAAGAGGTTGGGTTGAGTAAACCATTCACGACAGACAACTAATTAATCTTTTGCCATGAGCTTGTTCTTGAGCAGTAATTAACCTGCACTCCTGATTACTTATCGATTTTGAGAGGTCAGCATGTCACTGCTAACAAATAAAAAATAAATCCGATGCAATTGACGTGTTTGTAGTTTTACCGATTGCCAGAACAAACAAGCACTTTTCCATCAGTTGTCTCGGTTCGCCTAGTTTCAATAGTCCCTCGTGGTAGGAAAACGAAGTAATTCGGTGTCATGTCGCTTGTTATTTTATCTGAAGTACCCTCATTCCTCCCCACAAATAATTAGGACACATCAGAGGTGCGGATGACTTTTTGATAGGCAATTAATTTACGTGTCATGGCATTTGCCACCATCTCCCAGCCGCCTTTAATCTATTTGCACTCTTCAGGGGTCCTTTTTATTGCATGTAATGGAGCTTCAAATGATTGGCAGACATTTGATGTCCCAAAACATTTATTGATTTTTCTGAAGTTTTCCGTCCCTCCTGATGGAAAGTCAATCTCTTCAAATCCATTATCAATTTTCGCGAGACTTTTTTGGTCATCAAGAGGACTTTGATTCCACTAATCTGGGAGGATTGCCTGTTTTTACAAATACCTTGTGCCTCGATTCATTTTGTCAACATTTTTGGAATCTGCTTGTCTTTAAAGATGGGATATCAGAACAGCTGATGTGAATAAATAAGTTCAGGATCAGGAACTGCGTTTCACGGAATTTTTCGCTTCCCAATGCCAATCGTCCTTTAGATTTTGTTTGTCTCTCCTGATAAAATTCATCATGCCTATTTTAAAAAGTGAATGCTTCTTAAACTCTGTCTGTTCTTATTCAAACAACGGACAAAAATGTCGTCAAAAATCAAATGTCTTTCAAAATTCCGCTTGGGTAAATAGAGCGCCTATCAGTGGATCTGTTTCTGTGCAAACACGATTAGACGCAGTGTTTGAGCAGACAACTGTCTGCCAAAAAGTTAAGTCACAGACTTTATTTTGCCTCTTCTTTTAGCTGATTTGGATGAATGTGAGGCAGCAGCTGCGGAGTCAATTCAACTATGTCGAGGAGAGTGTCAAAATCTCTTTCCCAGCTATAGATGCCCTAACGCCAGCTACTCAATCCCTTGTAATGGTGCGTCTCTTTCGGCATATTTGAAATAAGCGGTAAATAAATGAAAGCCATTCATGGCGAGATTTTTTGAATTATAAGGCT
This sequence comes from Taenia hydatigena, assembly GCA_036345935.2. Classification (NCBI taxonomy): domain Eukaryota; kingdom Metazoa; phylum Platyhelminthes; class Cestoda; order Cyclophyllidea; family Taeniidae; genus Taenia; species Taenia hydatigena. The sequence goes on from JADWOT020000009.1 coordinate 1,374,900, forward strand.
CTTTTCGTGAAAAGGATGTGTCTGCCTGTTTCTACACACTCCTTTCTTATAGTTGTTCACTTAGTCCACTATCCTTCCGATGCTGCCTGATTTGTTGCTTCGTCTTATGCCTGGACCATGCTTTGGCAATCTTTTGCTCTCTGTCGTCCATAATGAAGGAACTCTCTCTCCACAGTGCTAGCCCAGGTACCCGAGTTTTGCCACTTGGTCTAACGCAATTCAACGAATCCTCTCCTTTCTAATCGAAACCCTATCCCTTCAACGTAGACGTGGAATGCTGTCCCGATCCAAAACCTGTGCTGACACCTTTAGTTTGCACATTTTTGAAGATAATTGCGTTTACGAGTTCTACATAAGTGGTCATTTTTTGCTGGATTATGCTTCAGTCAGTTGGGCATCAAAGCTCAAGTTTTCAACATGTTGAATGGAACTATTATGACTTGGCGCCTCTAATCATCGCTATTAGAGGACCCTCTTCTATAATCGTCTTTCCCACCTTGGCCTCATTCAAACGACTTTGTGCTAAGTACCACAGTGGTTTGCCACTCAACGCCCACCAACGCAATGTAAAGTGGTTGAAGCCTCCACCAACTGACTGATTTACTAATTAATTACCTGCTGTTTGACTAAGTTGGTAGGAAAGTCCATTTGTCACCACATGACACACTCCGAATGACCGCTGCCAGTTCTGTCAATTCGGAGTGTGCGATGGAATGACCGAAGCAGGATATGTTCACCGCCGATTAGTGATTTGTAGGTCATGATACATATCTGACGGCCATAGTGTAACGCCATTTGCACTCGCCCCGGTATAGTTTGAACGCAAATTTTGAACCCACCACCAGATAGAGAAGCTCCGTTTCCTGGATTTTGAAGTTCCTATCAAACAAATTTTAACTTTCTCCCAAGAAAATTTGATTCTAAAGGCAGCTTATTTTAAAATTTTTGACAAATGAAGTGAAGTGAAAACGGTGATATAGGAACTGATGATGAATGTTGACCTAGCGGGAGGAGAAGTGGGGCCAATCTACTTTTGCTTATTGCAGGGGAGAAAAGGCCTTCACTACGACATTGGTCGGACATTTATTTCAAACACGTGTACTTAAATTTGATGTGGATGGACCCAGAGGCAGTTTGTTTTGCTTCGCATATACCCCCGGCAATTAATCAAACCTTAACCAACGTCTAAATGAACTAATCAATTATTTTTAAATGGTGGACAAGAGTTGTAAAAAATTATAGAATAGGTTCACATTTTAATCGAAATAAAGGACTTTCAGAGGAGCGTCTAATGAGATACTTTGGTCTAGACTCAAGCATTCACCCATCCATCCGAAGTTGTGCTCTGTCTGAACGCGCGGAGTTTGAGGTGGATATATTTCTGGCTTGCTTTTATCACATCTTTTCTCAGCTCGAGTCGTCTCTTACTTGGCGTATGGCCCACCTCTGGTAGAGACAGTTAAAACTTCTTAAATTCCCTATGAAAATGGCATATTAACTTCCTTTTATTATTTCCGTGATGCGATGCAGCATACAGATGTCAAATGTCTTTCTGGGTAGTGACTTTGATGCTATCATGCGCATTGCGTCGACGAATTTCCCAGGGCCCTTCTATTTTTTTTATGACTCCGCCTTATTGCGCAGCTAACAAAAGCTGCATAATTATCCTCACCTCTTTTTCCCAATAAAAAACCTTCCTCTTCAACCATTTCAGATTTCAAAACTGACGGTTGGATGTGCCTTTCAGAGGAGAGGGTAAGAAATCTAAATTGATATTATCACCCTTACCTGCAAAAAACACTCAAATCTTGAAGACGATCGGGGAAAATTTGCTTGAGAATTTATCAAACCTAGGGCCAAATAAGGAGTACTTTAATCATGGAATCGCCTCCAAAGATCTGGTAAGAAGTTGACTGTTTACGAGCGGATCGACTACTGGCGAATAACTTGAACAGGAAGTTGTTACGGTGACGTTGAAACCGAAGAGCCTGGGTAGTCAATTATCCTATTTCATAGGGATATTTTATTGTAACAGCCATTCTCTTTTACAGTCCTTGCACTGCCGCCACCTGTGATCACCCTTGACCGAGAGGCTAAATACCACTTATTATCGTTAATGACAACGCAGTCTGATTATTTATTTGTGATCTCCGATTATTTTAAATTGCATTGCGATGGGACCCTTTCTTTACGTTTGCAAAGTCTTTGCACAGGCTCACTCGTTTTCGGACTGAATGCCGTGTTTTCATGGCTACTTTATTATTCTAAGGATGATTATGAGTCCCCACAACTAAATCACTCTATTTCTGACTAATAGGCAGGAGTCAAATTCAGAGTGGTTGTCAAACTTGACAGCCCCAATCCACCTTCTTGTTACGCCTTTTTATAACCTCAACAATTTAAAGCAGGCTCTTTCTCCCTTTGATGTTTCGATGTGGCACATGACCGCCGATATTGTAAGTGCTGTAAAAGCTCTGTCAAGCCATCATTAGCTTCTTAATCAGGCATCTAAGTGCGAAAGAAGGATAGAGGGACTACTGACAGGGACGCAACGAAACATGCAAAGTAAAAAGACTACAAAGTTAACCATATCCTTTAAACTTCAGCTACCGTCGCAAAGTTTAAAGCCACACCCTGACATATTGCGTCCTTTCTTTCAGCACCCCATAAAGTAGCTAAATCTACACTTTTGATGGCAAATTTATCAAAATTTTGTTTGATATCATAATTCTGTGCTGGCTTTGCATCTCTTTAAAGTAGATAACAAGGCTAATCGTACATTACGTTGCCGTTTTTTGACAACTATCTCGAATAGTAATGGGTGATGGTGAAAGACGATCCAGGAAAAGGAAATGCCCGGCCCAGGATGTGCACACTTAGCGCTGTGTGTTTGTGAGTGTCTCTGTGTGTGCTTGTTGATGTAAGCGTGTGTGTGTGTGCATTATTTTTGGCGTTCGGTAATTGTTGCATAAAAACATAGAAGGAAGTGATTATGCCTAGTAAATGAATGAAAAACACTCCAGCACTGGGGTAGTTCCTAGGGCGATCTTTGAGAGGAATGTCAAAATTCACTTCTCACTTATTGAAACAAAAATGAGAAATGTATGTAAAGGGTGTTTGTTCTTCCTTATTCTATTTAATTAGTTGAGTATGGCAAGAGCATGTTTGAAGATGGAAGGAGCGAGGGCCGGACAGGGATTTGCTGTTAGCGATTCCGATGCACACATTCGTACTGTTTCGATTGCTAGCCTCAACGCACGAAGTTTGTTTGGAAGGTAGAGATAAGAGACGAAGACGCTTTACGATTAGGAGCATTTGTAGAAAAATTTTCCAACCTATAATCAGCTAGTAGAATGCCCAGCATGAGGCTGTTTCTTGAACCCGCGTTGCGATTCTGCCCCTTTTTTCACTTCTTGTAACTTTAAACATGCCTAACGACTCGCCGCGGCTAATCCCACATTTTCAACGTGAGAAAGTGTTGGAACTTTCTATTAATGTCGTTAATGTACAAAAAAATTTCCACTGACAATGTTGAGTCTTTGAGATGTGCACTTTATTCATTACGCCAAAATGTGAACTAAGTGCAAACCAGAACCAGAGCCCCCACTATAAAAACCTTTGCCTTCAGTGATTTATTGACGTGTTCTACAGTGTGTGGTTTCACATCCACACACCATCCTTATTTCTCTTGGCGTCACGGATGTGTGACATGTGTGCTCTAGCACTTTAAGATAGCTGATTGGATATAATAGGGTACCATATCATTGCACAAATTTGGTAGGCTTACGACTTTTTCCTTTTGAGGTTCTAATTTTGGGTAGAATAGCCCTAGGTAGATAGCAATTTTGCTGGTAGATTTTGCTCAGGGATTCTGATAAGCGTTAAGGCTTCTGGAGAACTGCATCTAAGAAAATTATAAGTTACCTAATCAGTCAGAAGGAGGAATAAAATTTGACTGCTATACTAGGTTGAGACTCACATTCTGAATCAGTTTTCGCCTTTGCGCTAGATCAATCTGAGCTAAAATGTACTACTTTTTCCCGCGACTCTTCTCAGGGACAGACTTCATCCCACTGAAAAGCAAATCAATTAATTTTTTGTCATTTTGGGAATGACCAATCCAACCAGATTGAATTCAACCACTTTTTTATATGCTTGTATTTTTCATTTAAATTTTGGGTTTGGAAATTAAATATGTAAGAAATTAATAAATCAGCGCATGCCAACGTAAACGAGTTCAAGTGAAGGGTAGTTGGGAAGCCTCGCAGCGATGCTTCAAGTATATTGTTGTTCCCATGACATCCAGGCTAGAAGGTCTGAAAGCTGTAGGCCCTTTCAGATCTCGATAAGACTGCGAACTGCCAAGCTGATTTTTTACGCGATGTGAAAACGGTTCAGGGGACCTATTTTCTAATGAGTAATAGGAGGGGAAGGTTAAGTGACTTCGTGCCCAGTTGAATACCACGTAAATTTGGTTTAGAAAAGCGCTCGAACGTTCGTCTATTTATTACAAGAAATAAATATTTCAAGTTGGCCAACTTTTCCTTTCCTTGTCCCATGCTCCCTCGCAAAGAAGGTTAGATTCAAAGCAAAATGGTTGAAATTATCGACACCATAATTTAAGGGGGTAATTTTGATTCAATTTTCCTCCCTTTTGGCGTGCAGCTTTACTACCCGCCCTCAAGTGTGGAATTGGACGGTGTTGGGACTTGCGAAATGACCGCTAACGAGGGGCATCACTTTTGTCCCCTTGGAGCTATGGATTGTATTGATTCGCCTTACGGTCCCAAATGTCGAAGTGAACTCCAAACCCCCCTTGTTGAAGCATCCTCCATATTGGGATTCAAAGGCACTTCTAATCCAGGTAGCTATTATCCCTCCTGTTTAACATAATTTTGATGGAATTATGTACATTGCATCTATAACTGTAGGACGTTCAGGTCCTGCAGCTTCGGTATGGAATGATTTACAGGATGGTTAAAGCATCCCAAGATGATAGTCTGTTGTGCCGGTATATATGGGAAGATTTTTCAAAATTCCAAACGTTTTAAATGATTCTCTACCTCTTTTCCATAGAAAGACTTGGCCTTTATTTTAATATAGAAGCGACCATTTTAGTGGCGACGGTCGTCCTCCTCACGTTTTTCCATTCAAATGTCCTACCAGCCTGCTATGGTCGTAATCCCCACCAGGTGCCTAACCGACCAAATGCGCACCCGCCGCTCTTGTTGACACGAAAGTCTATCATCACCACACGGCACTGTGTGGTATGGACACAATCAGGCTGACTGCTGCAAGTTTCGTTAGTTAAGCGAATAGTGGCCGGACATGCTTGTCACTCTGACGTGTGTGTATTACTGACCTCAATGGAGGTGCGGCACTTTCTATAGTAGTGCAAATTGTAATGCATTCCGTTTTGAGATAAACGCTGAAATAATCGTTGAAATTGAAGGCACATCTGTCGTGTTAGAATTTATGTTAACTCAGCCATAATTTTGCACTAGTTTTTCTAACATAAAACATATTTATGTTTGTGAAATGGCAAAAGGGTTAATTTTTAGGCCACTAGTGGCATTGCAAAAAAGAATAGAATCCAACTGTATCACATAGATTTTGGAGCTTAGAAACTGCTGATAATGTCGCCATTTTTACTAGCAAAAACTTGACGCTTCAAGCGTGTTATGAATGGGATCCTCAGGAGAAAAAAACAAGCAGGTTTATTGTCAGCTTAGGGCATATTTATTATCCGCATTGCCAGCGTTCTCCTTTCCTTTTCAACCTAGCCGGCTGCAGCTTTTAAATTATCTGGGTCAAAAAGACCCACCCGCTGTGGATATTCATCGAGTTTATTTATGAGGGAGAAAAAGCTATTTTTGCGAATCCAATGAACGAGTTGTAATAATAAAGATGCAAAGCTATAACGAACCAATTGGTAATAGTGAAAGGGCCTCAATTCAGCTTACTTGAGGCTTTCATTAATCCTACCCTCAAAATACTCGGCTGCTACATTGGAAGGTCATCTCCTGCAAATTCTGATCTTTTTAGTATTCTTGGACGCTAGAAATTGATTTCTAGACTTATTGTCAGCATAATTTGCGAAAGAATGATGGCCGTTGATTATTGTTTCGAGAATATCAGTCAAGCACACTAATTTTTTAATGAAGATTTGTTTTTTTTTCCATTAAAACTAGTATAGTCAAACTTTGAACGGCGTTTTTTCCTCCCCTATAAGTAAATACACTATTTTGCCAGATTTTGACAAACTAAAAAGAGCCTTAAGAAGCGCAAACTAATTAAACCCCACTTTCGAGATTCTTTTTGAATTCTAAACAAATATGAGAAATTTGAATAAGTTGTTTTGCTTTTTTTAATTTGGTAGAACCTCTTTTTTTTCATCATCAATTAGAAATCCAGCCCTACTAATTTAGGTTGTTGGTGATCCCTAAGGAATGAAGGCGAGTCGTTATAATGCCTTTCCTTTCTCTTATTTGGAGAGACATAATTCAAAACTGGCACCCTAAAGGTCGCCCGAATTCGAAGGATTTTGACTAAAAGGCACAAGTATTGTTTGTAGTTAGTAATACTCCAGCTAATTAGGAAAGTGCCTTTATCATTATTGTGTTATGGGTTTCAAGAAAACAGGTGAACGTATTTATTTCTGTTTAGTCCCTCAACGTTTTGTAAATCCGAAAAGCCAAAAATGCCAAAATTGTAAATTCCATAATCTCGTACAGATTGGGAAAAATTTGCAAAACAATGCAGTTTTTAACCTTTTTATATGCTGAATTTCAAAATAATTGAAATACATTTTAAGTTGCTGAAGATGTTCTTAAATAGAGTTTCTATGAAATCAATTCTTATGAAGCCGAGGAACCGACTTTCCGGTTTCTTTGACGAAAAGAGGATTTTCTTATTTTTGTTGGGTTTGTCTACCGTATCTTATGTTTCCATTAATTTATGGAGTTCTCGAGCATTCGTCTGGCAGTGATGATTATTTTTGCTGGAATTTTGGATTCATTTGAAGGTTTTCAATATTCCAAAGAACCTCCAGTCGACTTGAATTTGCTTCTTCGAAAGGCGGTACGTTGAAGCTTACCATAGCATGAAACCTCCCTCTTTGTTTGCTTTAACATTTTTTCTTCCAAAATTTTTCAGTCGACAGACAAAAATTTGACTTACCTGGTGCAAAAATCGGTTCCACTACTGTGGCAGAATTCTGCGAGATGGATCGAAACTTTGGGCAATATCACGAAGGAGGCTGTTCAGCGGACATCTTCTACCTTGTTTGAGTAAGATACTCGACTAGAAATATTTTGAAAAATGTTGGAAGCTCAAGCTTTTAAAGGTGCAGTCAACTAGAAAAAATATGCCAGTGTCGTGTTACATCGCAGTCCATGATATCCTTGTTAATCTGATTTCTCCACTTTTTTCCCATAATCTTTCGAACACAACTAAATTGCTGCCTTAATTTTGAGGCAGTCGATGAATTCATCCTTCTCTCAGCAGTTCGCAGACAATACAAAAGGGAGATGGAATCATATGAAACCCACGGAGGAGGATCGAGAATCCGATTAGATTGACATGCATAAACGCTAATACCAAATCACTACCTGGCTGCCTCATATTTCTGAGCATCGTGTTCAGTGTTCCTCTTGACCTCCCGTGTGCTTCATAACGTAGCCGGAACGGTAATAATTGGGTGGTGGTGGAGGCGATAGGAGACGTGATTTCACCTTAGCTGGTCCATCTTGTGAATCGAATTGAATGTGTAATTTCGTCCTTGTTGTGAACTGTCTTTGAAGAATGGAATTTGCTATTTTCCTACTGCTCAAGCGTGGACAAGTATGTTTTATGGTACCGCTTTGCCCCCTATTAACAATGCCGACTAGCTATTTACCTATTGGATGATGTAGACGGGATACCATTTACAGATTCATAATGGACGGTTTCAAATCTGTCGAACGGAATATCGCTTCAACTGCTAATTTCATTCTACTAGAACACACGATTGGGGTGATTGGTGGATATTCGTAGCGTTAACCATCTACGGTAGGTTTATTCGTTGGATATGTCGAGTTTTGGCGATTGGTCAATGAAATTACGATAGCGTTTCTGCTCTTTGATGGAGGCGTAAAGCGACTCACCACTATGAAAGTATAGTCTTTTGTATCGCACAAAAGACCTGGAAGGTTGATGACCACTGTGAGTGAATTGTCCAAGTGGTTAAAAGCTCGTTAGAACAAATATCGAATAAAAGGAAAATCAACGGATCTTGAATTTAACCAGATAGATGGGCAAATCTGTGTGTAAAAATAATCAAGTCAGGACTTTGTAACAATGAAAGTTGATGGTAGATTTCATTTCCACCATTAACCTTCGAAGTATTTTGGAAGACAAATAATAAGCTTTTATCACCACAGATTTCGCGCGATCCTGATTGGTTGGTAATTTGGAGTAAAATAATATGCGACTCTTCAGTTGGCTAGTTAAATTTAGAGTTTTTTCCAATTCTGTTTTCTCTTCTTTGTAATAAACACGTAAAGTCAAAAATTTACGCTAGCGTGGTTGCTTTTCTGCATTTGTGTGATTTGTTTTTTGGCCTGTACTTCCATAATTTTCCATTATATCCATAAATAAAGAAGCCTACGTTCTAGGATCGAAATTCTCATAAAGAATTTCTTGAAGAATATTCTGAAGCTTAAAAATTCAAGCCTTTTAATCAATCGACGCTGGGCCTCTGGTTTTACACTATCAAAAATAAGTTAATAAAATAGGCCCGTTTCAGCACCATGCAAAAAATTTTTACTCATTTCAAAAATGTTCCCCATTTATCTTATCGTAAGTGAAAGCCCAAAGTGTCGACACTTTGTGTTGACGTCTCGATTATCCATCTTCGTTTTCATGAGATCTATACAAACACTATGAATGAAACTTCCCAAAAGAGAAACTGTGGAATATTTAATCTTCTTTTAGAGAAAGGGACGAAGTCAGTTCGGAGAACCTTCTACAATCTATTGAAGTTCTCATGAATATACAATCACAACGACAAACGGCTATTGAATCATCCCACCCGATGAGTGAACAGACATCCATTGAGAAATCACCAGTGACAGCTTTTGAGATTGTCCAATCAGCTTCGGCTCTGTTAAATGTCTTTTCAGCCCTATCTGGTGATCAAGATTCTCCAGGCTCTGCCATCAACATTGCCGATGAATACACCGTCCAGAGAAATGGCTTGGAACTTCGGGTAAGCGGACCATGGAACCTGTTACTGGTACTTTAGAGTAAAGTTCGATTGGAATGTTGAACCAAATTTTGAGCGGAACTTTTTAAAGCTAGTATTACTACAAAAATCGATGTGCCACCGTAGCGGTTAGTAGTACATGCAGTTTTAGGTGTCAAGAATGTCTCGCTGCGTACTAACTACTGCCCTCTATCCGCTACCCACTAATCATTAATCACTAGTGCACATGTCCTCCTTCGGCCAACCCACCAAATACTCCTAATTAGCTGAATTGGCGGCAGTCATTCTGAATTTGTCCATGACACACCGTGTCATGTGGTGATGAAGGGACTTTCGTGTTAACTCGGGCGGAAGACAAGTAGTTGGTTAGCTAATCAGTCGGTTGGTAAGTTGGAAAAGACCTTGATCACAGTAGTTTGCAGTGATGATTGATGAGTGACGGAATGATGTAGTACTTAGTAGTAAGACATTTGAGTGGGGAAACGTTGGGACGACAACCGTCGGAGATAGCTACCTGTCAGTGATAGTTTGAGTTTTTGTGCTTCTCAGACTGGTACCGCTAAGTGTGTAGTACGCTCGATCCCAGATGCGTAAGTGACTGAGAGATAAGCATTGCTGGAGGAATCTCACAAGAGGTAAATTACCACTTTTACCTATGGGGCTGGTAAACACAATTGTTCTCGAGAATTCACAAACTTGAAATGTTAGCTCAATTTTCGGGCCAAAGCACTTCTAAATTTGTGAGACGAACCATTCTGACGAGACTTTATTGAAGGTGCTGGTGAAAAGTTGTTGCGATAAATGCACAAACGTAGAGAATGATGTGAAAAGGCAAATATGGTCTCCACTTCATGAAATGCATTTTTCTTTCGCCTAAACTAAAAAGCATCTGAACTATTTGGAAGCGCTTTATGCACCTCCCCTTAATTGTTTTCTTGGCTTTGCAGCCCGTGCTAATAATCTTCAAATTTTATTTCCAATTTATGACAATAAAAAGATTTACAAAATACTTTTTGCCCGATCCTGATGATGCAATAAACTATTGTACTCTAGCCGATATCGAGCATCGATTTGATCGCTTTAAGTCGTTTTAGCGAGCCTCGGTAAATCGGCTACGCAAAGTAGGCGCTCACTATACTTCATTGTCTTCGCCTTTCATTTTGCTCCTCAGAAAGGCTAGTCAGATTTTCGTGTTCTAAACACCAAGGAAGGATCTTTTTTAGTCAAAATTTGACCCACTTTTTGGTTTGTTTCTTATCTTTATGGGTAAATTTACGCAGATACATTACGCTGGGCCCATGTGAGTCAGCGTCTTGGACAACATGTAACATTCTCTTACGAAGGTGTTGCAACTAGTTACGAGTTTTATGAAAGTTTTGTACGGACTTACGATCTCACACACATAGAGGGAGCTTATACCAATCCAACTATCGCATGAGTTCGTGTATATCTTTCCTTTAACTGACTAATTATAGTCATGCCTCGATGGTGCTGCTGTCGATTTTGACGTAGAAAAGAGTAGAGAAGGATAAGCACACTCATTAATTTTTCGTAAACGAAACAGTTTCCAAAATCTCAGTCGCTTTTCCCACCATCCTGTTCTTAGCTCCGATCTGCCTTTCAGGTGCTGCATAACTCAGTTCTAGGATAAGATCGCATTCCATGGTGCAATTGCACAAAGGGATCATATATCATTGATTTTGAAAGAAATAAAGTGCTGCGAAACAGCTCATATAACACCCATAACCCATTTCATTGTCTTGGCTAATTTGTTGTCAATCACAGGTATCAGGGAACTAGCAAAATGGGTAAATTGCATTTGTGCGAAGTTGGTTGATAGAGTTTGTACCTCACATAACCACGAAAGGTATACATTTTATGGGCGAATTCCCCTCCGCACAACTTTTTGATCATATGTCAAACAAAATAAAAAAGGAAATGCAACTCTAAATAACTTTGGTTCCACCAGCTTGCTTTGGGACAGGTGAATTTTCAGGGGATACGAGTCAGTTAGGATACTGTACAATAAACTTTCAAGCCTCCCTTGAGAACTTAACTTCAAAAATGTGAATAATTTACATGTTTGAAAGTAAGAGAGGTGGTTAGGTGAAAAGGTATCAAAATTACTTGATGTGGCAAGTTTTACAAAATACAAGAGCAGAAAAAGTGTTCAAATAACTCGGGTTTAAGCATTCATTTGGTAGTCATTGAGCTTGGGAGTGCACCAATGTGCGTAACTTTTAGCAGGTGTCTATTCTTTTAATTAAAGCAATGTTTAACTTACCACTTTATGGATAGATAAAACGTCTTCTCGTCAAGTGGAAAAAGGTGTTTTCTTTTCTTCTTTTACCTATCTACCACTCGGGGGATTTACGCCTTTGCTTCATTTGGTGAAGGGGAGTCGAGATGTTGCATTAAGGTAGCGGCAGTCCCTTATTTTGCCGAATCGGAGATAGCGGACCAATTGGAAGACCAAAAATTGTAAATGAACTCTTTAATTGCGGATGTTTCCGTGTTTTTCTTTTCAAGAAATAATTGTGACAACTTTCGAGACTATCACGATCCAAGACTCGCCTATTCCGTTTCTTTAAGATGCATAAGATTTTAAGAAAGGAGGAAATGAGGATATTTGAAGCCAACGATTTATACTCCGTGTTTATTATCTTTTCTCACCTCAGCCTTCACCTCTCCCTACCTTAATCTCACAGTGTGTCCTCCACGTGGCACGTTGCTATCAGGATTGTTAAAACTGTCTACCGGAAGGGAACTTATCACTCAGACTTTTCATGCACAACAACGCTTTTGCCACTAATCTCACACATTAGTGGCACTCGTTTCTTACCACTTTGTGATGCCTATTCGCCCCAAATTCTGTGTCTCAAAGAGAATATTTAAATTTTAGCCATCAAAATGGATTTTAAATGTTTTTAAAGTACTGTGCCTTCAGATTTTTTCATTTTTGAATAATGAGCGTCTATGGGCTTGGTAGCGAACGCGGCCCTTCATTCCTTAGTGCTAAGAATTTCGCTCATTTAACAACCACGTCAATGCTATTGGCGAGGAATCTTTGCGACTAACTGAATAGCTTTTCTACCTTTACGAATATCTTTCACTTTACAAGCTGTTATAAGCTAAAATTTTGCCATCTTATGGCGAAGAAAAGCGTCCCTTTTGTTATCAATGACTTGCAAAATCTACTACATTTGGTACTGATTAGGATGATAGTTATGGGACTGAAGAGGAGTTCATGTATCACTTCTGACAGATGTTGACAGCTAATCGGTAAGCAAACGCATCCACGCAAAATATCTCTTTGTTTAACTCCCACGATATCAAGAAAGGAGTTTTGACAAGCGATTAAGTACCTGTCTCATTTTATATTCATTTCAGCGAATTCGGCTTAACAAGAACCAGAGTGACACTCAAAATGAATCTATTGTGATGCATTCTTTGACCACTTCCTCCGGTGAGTATCGATCTTATTTCTTGACATTTGAGGAACTATCCTCTCACCTTGAGTTGCGCTCTATTGCATGCATAAAAGAGGCAGAGGTTGTCACGCGCTATATATTTGCGTGGTGCCTCGCAAAAGGCACCTTTATGACCACCCAGTAATGCTTTAAATGGAAAAGGCGAAATAAATTTGTCTACCCTCGAACGCCCATTTTTTCACTCGAGGCACCACTTTCCTGACGCTTTGATTGGCTAATTGATTTCATTTCGAATTTGGTGTTTTGAAAAGTTAATCTTGGCCGTATCCCAGCAGTAGTTTTAATGTACCTGTCTTCCTTTTTCTCAAGAAAGATTTGTTTTTATTATATTCATAAATCATGTATGAAAGTATGAATTCGCCTAATAATTGTGAGGTTTCCGCGACAAGTTCTGACGGATGAAGACTGTTTAAAGAAAAAAATCTAATAAAATATAAAAACGCATGTTGCAAGTATCTTTATCGTTGCTAATTACTAAAACATCATTGCACATGCAGCTAACTGCCTCACATAAAAAGATTTCTTGAACTCGTAATTCTAAGGACTGGGGATGTTTGCAGATCTGACACGCGTTTCTGTACTTCCTGAAACCTCGTCATTCGACGATTTCGCGGATTTACGAAGCAATTTATGTACTATGTAGAGCCATTTTCAAATTGTTTAACCTACTTTCAGATGACAAATTTCCGAGTGATAGGATGAATTGGTGCTTTCTACAAGAATACTCTACACAGTGCTAACAATGCTTGGCGTATGGCTGAAAATTGTTTATTTTTCCTTGGTGCAAGTTATCCATAAACTGAACGGCAGCCTTTATTCCACCGTGACAATTCTGTACAGCTGTGTAAGAGCAATTAGTTTACTAGACAGAAGTGGTCATGTGGAAGGTTCAAGCGCAATCAATTTCTGATGCTTTTTCCCCCATTTATCGTTTCCGCTGCGAATACAAAAGCAAAGATACACATTTTTTGCTAGAAAGTACTGACAACTAGGCTGTAAAATCCAGTCAGACAGTTATTTATTCGCAAACCTTTAAATTACCTCTCCTTTCCCCAAACCTCATAATTACCACTTTTGTGCTGAAACGCAAAAACAAAAGGAAGGATAAATGCACAGACGATTGCACAATCACGGATACAAAGAAGCACTATAACTGCTGATTAGTATTCAGGCCGTGGTTACGCGCACTCGATGCCAATGACAGATAATCCATATATCTTCCTGTATCTGCTGATGCCTCTGTGACCCTTCTTGATCATCAATTCTTTAACCTAGTCTCGCTTTTTACCTCTGAAGAGGGACCTAGACGACTGCTAGATGGCCGAACGCAAACAGAAAAGACGCAAGAATATGATGGGTCTAAGCTGGGAGCGACGCAATTACCTTGAGTAGGAGAGTTAACCAGTTAGATGCTTATTATTTCATTAATTTTTGGAGCGACATTTTTTTACCGACTGATTAAAGTGAGATAATGCCTAATTGGATGGATGGGGGTGCATTATTGTGTTCAATGGTTCCCACATCAGTGTTACATACAACACGAGATTTTAAGGCAGCAAATCCAAAGGCAGAAGAAGGAGAGGAAGGCGGTGACAACAACTAAGTACTCTTTAGTAGTAGTCTTTAAATTAGATACCGTCAGTCGGCTTCCTACCACTCTTGGATGGATTTGCATTAATCCTCGAATTCCATTATGTCCTAGAGTGGGAAACGGAACAGAACGGGGAAAAAGGAGGCAAGCATTTGGTCAAATGAACAATGGTTGTGGCTGCATTTAGCATTTTAAACACATGGAAATAACCGTGATTTAAGAATTTTAAAGGAGTACCAATCACTATTCTTTTGCTTTCCAATTCATTCGAAGAAAAATCCGGAAGAAAACGTTAAAGAGGTTGTGATAATTAAAATCAAATCATCAGTCTGATTGGCGCTCCTTTAAAAGATGGAAAAATACGGCTTTTCGAGTACTTTAGGTAAAGTGGAAAATCGGAACTTTTCTTTCGAAACCCTATTTACTTTACAAAACGGATGCCAGAATGGGACTTCTGCTAAATGCACCAATAGGTTAATGATGGAAAGCTAAAACAATAATTTTTCTTTCTCCAACTCATGAGCAGATTCATCGACTGCGTTAATGGTCACAATACCAATGAGAAAATTGGAGCCCTTTTTGGAAAGATCCAATGACTCCAAATTCACCAAAGTGAACACCTCCTTGGGCGATGCAAGTTTCACTAATCTCGACTCTGACGTCCACATCATCCACACGTCGGATTTGATAAGCCTCTTTCAACTGAAGATGGCTTCTAAAAAGGTGAGATGTTTCTGGTTTTAGTGGACTTTAAAACCGTTTTTTTTAACTTAAAGGGGAGTGTTTGGGAGTCCTCCTTTGGTTCGATGGATGCACTAGTTTTGTACCTATCTTGGCAACAAAATGTGTGAAGGAATAGCTGCCTTGTCAGATGGAGGTAGTCGTATAACACGCCCAGGCATTGCCAATTATGCCAACTTCCCTAGGTTTTCGATGTTATTAGAGACATTGAAAGAGTACGTAAGTCTTCTTAAGAGGTGCTTTACTATCTTATCAGAAAAAAAACAACTTGAACTTTCTCTTCAGTAAAGATTTAAAAATCAGAGTTTTTTGGAGCGAAAATGATAACAATGTTTTGAGAATGCATTTTTAGAAACAAAACAAGTGTCTATACTGTATTCTTGAAATTGCTTCCATTGCTTTCAACAGTCCTGTCAGTTAAATGTCAATGTCAAATAAAATGAAAAGTGATGGAGGTAAGTGAAATTCGCCAAAAGTGCACATACTACGGAATTAGTGTCACGTAAACTTCGAATGCTTTGCAAAGGAAGATTTGTGGAACCCTCCATTCTATCCGTCCAATCAACCAATCTCTCTCCCTTTACTCAATATATCGCCCATCCACGATTCCTTTCTAACAACCAAACCATGACGTATTACTCTGCCATTTTGCCTTTTACTTTCTTGATAAAGTCTGCAAAATTTCCTACAAAATATCGGTATCGATAGGAATTCCGACTTTCTCACCGCCTTGCTAGCCAGACATCACAGATGTGAGAACGAAGAGGAACTCGTGAGAGACATGAAAGTCATCATGAGAAGAGATAATCTCTCACACACACAAAATCCGAAAAGAAAATAAAATCATATACTCACAAACACAAACACGTACCTCCTCGTCTTTCTGCCCACCTACCAGTCAGCCAGTTGATTGGCTCTCTTACCCAACTCTGGCGCCTTTTATGAAATGTTTATATGTGAATATATGCATACTTTTTTACTCTCTATAATGCATGAGCTATAAAAAGGAGGAGTAGGTGGAGAAGGACTGATGCGGATAGGGATGGGGGTGGGTGGACTCCTCTCTCACCTCAATTTTAAGCGTTGTCTCTGCATTTTTATAGGAACGGAAGGAGGATGTCACCTGCCGCATTTGGGATATGCTGAACACGGAAGGGTGAGTCTACGCTATACCCCCTAAATGCTGCAATCAATCAACCTCAATTTGATTTAACTTGGTCGGCTTAATGGTCATTTGGTTTATTTTTTAACATGCTATAACAACAAGTTATGTTTGCGTCTACGCATAAATAATTAATAAAGCCAAAAAACCTTAATTGAGATTTCTGGTAGACCATATGTGTGTCACGTGTCACTCGAAATGGCAGTCAATAAGGGGCACAGCACTTGAAATTCACCAACCCAAGGAGGTTGAAGTATGCGAGTCTGGAAGCAACATGGACATAAAAATCACTAGTCGAGTCCTTTTAGCTCTATTCAGTGTAGATCACGCTGCTCCCAGTAGCACACATTCAAGAGTCTTGGAAATGTCCTCAGTGTCTGTGTCTGTCACTATCTTAGTGATGCACAAAGCATTGCAGTCCAATGGTTCACGATCAAGAGATTACTGGCTGCGGAAAGTACACTTGTGATAAAAAAATTGTCAATCATTTACGCCTATCTGAGAAGGAGTGAAGCATTCCTGAGGCATTGCTAGGTCCTGACAAGTATCGCCATTGTTTAAATGCAAACACCAAACTGATTCTGAAAGATCTTCATTAACTTGACCCAAGTGAAATCATTTGCAGGATCAACTAGGATTTTTACTGTAATTACTAAGCAGTATGCACTCATTGTATTGTTGCGGCTGGTAGGCAAATTCCGACTTTGGTTTTGTGATCGAAAAAGTCCCCAATACTTATGCAAACAGCAAATGCGGTCGTATTTGCATCGAAGTTTCAAGCTCTTCGTACCAACCAATAAGTCTCTGAAAAGTTCTCAAATTACTAACAACATAAAAGTGGAACTGGGCATTTGTCATCGTGATTTGCTATATTTCCTTCTCTAAGTGTGGCTCTTTGACAGCCTGACCATGACCCATTACGAATTCGTTTATTCTCTTAAATATACTTGCAACAAACGTTTCGAAATTTCACATGGAAGCAAAACTTTTGGGACGCATTTTGGGACAAATGAAACACTTCACAGGTCTGAGAGCCCAATGCACTCTAAATGACAACTATGATTGGCAATTCTGACGGTTTCTTCAGATTAAGGTAAACTTTATTCAAATTTCGAAGTGCTTATTTGAGGCAATTAAGCGCATGCAATTTAAAAACGTAGAACTTTGTGCGGTTCTGTCAAATTTATTAGATGAACTTAGGTTTTTTGGAGGAGAGGAGGAAAGGGGAGGTGATCCTTCACAGAGTTGAAGAGGTGAATGCCCAGACATTTGGTTTTGGTGCAGTGAGCAGTGAGCGCTTTTCCTACTTCTCAATTTTCTTCCTTCAGGTGTTATTTTTAGGAAAAAGTTGTACCATCGCACACTGATACCTGATTGATTTAGAAGACGAGGTACGCTAACCCTGTATAAGACCAGAAGAACAGCGAACTTTAGTTCACCTGTAAAATTTCTGAATTAATATGGCCCATGCTCTTTATTCATATGGAAATGGGAAAGGAAAACTCGCTGATAAACTCATGTTTCCGTTGGAAGTGGAAAAGGGTGGAAGAGAACAAGTGGCAATCGGTCATATCTGTGAGTACAATGTGACCACTTCAGTTCCTTTTGGTAGTCTGGTTACGCTTGCAGTTTGGAGTTACGGGTTGCCGCTCTTGAATAAGGACGGAACCGCATTTTTTAACCGTTAGATGTTGTAGGCGGAATAGGTGCTTGTCCCTGTGTGTTGGGAACAAAAAATATTCTATTTGCAATGGAGACAGCAGATCTGGACGTCCATCCAGCTACAGCAACGACGATGAGTAATGAAGGGGAAATCTAGAAAGAGGACTGCACCAAAAGGGGAATTAGGGTTGAGGAGACCGCAAAGAAGGCGTATACCCTGAATTTTATTGAGAAATGCTTTTTCAAGTGGCCAAATTCCTAACTTATTCACCAAATTATTGTAAAATAATCATTAATTTTCCCATATTTGTATAATTTTTGCATCGAATGGGTGTCGAAATAATCCACTGCCGCACCAAATCCCAAAAGATAGTTAGGTGCATTAATATGGCTCTTGTTTGTATTGTAAAAGGGGGATAAAAAACATCAGCTCTGGGGAGAAGGAGGTTCATGTTCTGGTTTTCAATGGTAAAATTTATGCAAAGGCGGAAGCTATTTAGCCACCTACCTGGCTCCTTTAACTTACCGATGCCGTTTGCATTCAACTCTGTAGTTACTGATTCACATATTTTGAAAGACTTCCTTAGATTCACTTACTTTTCGGCTCATCTTCCGCCTTATCTACAACTTTGAGATCGAAAGGGTTCTAGTAAGATGTGTTTGTCCCATTTTCGAGCTTAAAGTTATTCCAGTCAAACTGATGGATCAGCATCGATTAATCAACACTCTATTCGTCCATGGACCCAGGAATTTCTTGAAGCAACTGCTTTTGGAGACGGCGGAGATAAAAGAAGAGGTTCGCTCCAACTATGGCTACAAAATAGCAAACAGTAAAGGTGAAAATCCAAGGGGAGGCACTCAAGATCGCTGTAAAAGATCATACCCCAAAGACTCGTGGCCTGGATGCAGGTTCAGTTTGATAGCTTCCCATTAAATTCGAAAAGTTAAGAAAAGACCTCATTCGCACACCACCTATCCTGCCCATTTGTGATTGGCAAATCTACACAAATAATTACACGTGTCTGTCAAGTTTGTGTGCGTGTTTGTTTGTCTGGAATCGTTTGTTGTCAGTTTGTCTGTCACCTGGCTTGTCAACGACTTGAGTAGCATTCACCTGCTCCTCCCTACCGCCATGAGGAAAGGGATAGCCAAAGGTTAGAGTAGCTTGACTTTCAAGCATTCGCTTCACTTCATAAAAAGAGTTAAAATAGAAAACGAGCGTCATGGAATTTTGAGTGCACTCTTTGGGCTTTGTTATAATGGTGAAGTTATATCTCGATATTATAAAAGCTTGCGCTTCGAAACTTTTCAACATTTTATCACCTTATTAAGAGATAAACTCGGTGCAAATCCGGTCTCGATATATTGCATTTTCGTGGCTTTCATTTGAGAGCAAGTGTAGTGGTTGAAGAAAGCTAACAACGGAACTTTAACCGTTCAAAGCAGCGTGTCTCGAGTTCATTTCCTTCTGGCAATTGGTCTTTTTATTTAAAATAATAAATGAGAATCCTTCATAGCAGAAAAGGTGAAAATGGTTTAAAATATCTCAATGAAATGGTAGACCGATTATCCACTGAGGAAGTTCAGCTTAGGTGCGCATTTTATTCTTGAAGATAAGACATCCTCCATGTGAGTGACCAAGATGAAGGTGAATGTAATCAGAGGAAGTGGATCAGTTCATCCTGCATCAATCCACTCACAATCTCGAAAGCATACATCCAGTTCGTACCCATACATCCTGAATCCGCCCGGCTGTCTGTCAGCTATCGTAGCCAACGATGAACTGAGTTTTGTTTGAACGATTTGATTTAGTTTAGTATTTGGTTTCCAGATCATAATTTTGTGCTAAATTTCTAACAAGTAAACTTTTATTTCTCCCCTCAAGTTGGATGATCAAAAGCAGACATTAACATTCCCCATCGAAGAAAGGAAGAATTTGGGTTCTTCAAAAGCTTGTCTTCTTTCCAGAATGATAAATGCTTAGGTGGAAGGCAAATTTATAACAAAATGGGGACTTTGAAATACCTGGTTCTTCAATTTGAAGGAAGTTTCGCCACCGTATCAGAAGCTAACACAATTAGCTTTCACTTGAACCTCTCATTATGAGAGGAAAATCCAAATAAATCGCTAATTGGGTTTATCAAGAAGAAAAACTAATCTTTTCTGGAATAAAA
The DNA here is from genome assembly GCA_036345935.2 of Taenia hydatigena. Classification (NCBI taxonomy): domain Eukaryota; kingdom Metazoa; phylum Platyhelminthes; class Cestoda; order Cyclophyllidea; family Taeniidae; genus Taenia; species Taenia hydatigena. The sequence goes on from JADWOT020000009.1 coordinate 1,394,965, forward strand.
TAATTTACTCCTGATAAAAAGTCACAATTTATTTGTTTATTTACTCACTGGTCATGGCTCCCGTCCTTAATGGGGCATCAAATCGTAAGCGGCCATAAAACGGACGAAACATTTAATTATGAAGAGAATACTTGATGGACCAATGACTTCTGTGGGGTCAGTGGCCATGGGAGAGGCATAAACTTAAGGTCACGGCGTCATATCTTCTTGACCTGTTGAGCCAGATTTTGTAAATGAAGTATGTAGCAAATCTTAATCAACTTCACTTATTTTAGAAAGAGTGGAAAGATTTATTCTGACCACAATAACATCACGAAAAATCTCATTCATGCTTGAACATTCAGGAATCACCTTTTGTTGAATTAAAGGACTTTTTCCTGCTTTTGCTACAAATATTGATAAACTCTGTTATATCTTTGAATGTGAAACCTTTAAAATCAGCTTTTAATTGCTTCATCATTTCGTTATAAATAGGAATGCCTTTGAATCCCAGACCTGTCAAACTTATTGGATCGATGGGAGGTACTATGAATGCCGATGCACTCCCTCAAGATCGGGAACTTTTGCAGTTGGATTGGTTTACATAATGAGTAGCAAGGATCTGAAGGTTAGCGTCATTACAGATTTATTAATCGCCTAATTTTTCATTATTTCCTGTCCCATCCTACTAATAGCATTACAACGTCAAAAGCGATAACAATAATTTCGTATATTTTATATTAAATTGTAAGAAACAAGTGATTCGGAACTGTTTGCTCCAAAAGTATACCGAAGATTAAATGAAGTGATCAAACAATTTTGTATGCTTTCTGATATAGCCACTCAAACGATTCGTATGCGTTTTGAATAAGTCTCTTGGCATTACTCTATTCTGCACAATTTCTTCAGCACTTTGAACCCTCTCATCTTAAAATGAGGTCAAACCTAATGATGTGTGCATCTACTTTACGAATTTAAGCCTCAAAAGAATTAGTTTTTGATACTTGGAAAGAGCCTTGTAGCAGAACGCGTAACAACTCTAAAGTAGTTAGAGTTGCATTACATTTAGAAAATTCCTCCATTGGAGGCCTGTCTTAATGAGAATTAATGCATCATAAACGTGCGCTAAGATGATCCTTGGCCACTTACGTAAAGTGGAAGAGACGTGGAAGGCACCCATCAAGAGGATGGCATCCAAATGCCATGAATTGACAGATGACGACCAATGAACCAGAGGAACCATGTTTCCGCTCTTCATTTCATCTCATAAGGTAGGCGGTGTACCTTCGATTGTTTCCTGGTTGAGTGACTAAGTTATGATGACAAATGTCCTTCGTGTTCCAACATTTTCTGCAGAAGACGTACACTACCATCGATTGCCGTTTAACGACCCACCTGCCCTTCCACCTTTCCAAGACGACTCATACAACTTCACCACTAGTCCATTACGTCTGTAGACAAAATCTTTGAGTAGGAATCGCTCACTTGACAAGGCCCAAATAATTGTGGCTGGGATGAATCCAATTGATGCGATACCATATGACGATTGAAAAACTTCTTTAGAAATTGTCGGTACTTATGAACTGCCAGAGAAAAATTTTTGCTTGTGCAAGAAGCCCAGAACCCAAGACTTATAACTGAGGTCTCACTACGAATTCAAGGGTGGAATAAGAAGGCGGCATTGCCCACAGCAGTCAAGTGTAGATTAACCCTCTCTAGGTACCAGTATTCAGTCAGATCATGTGTGAAGCAGCCTAGACAAATGGGCAACGTAAGGAGCTGGAAACAGAGGAGCCAAGAGTCGACTCATTTATTTCCAGAGCCAATATGTGCACAAGTGAATAAGTGCAGAAAACTAATATGCGTCTATAGGCTACGCTCGACTGCTACTTCCTTTTCCCACCATACAAACCGAGTGAATCAAGTTAAATGATAAAATTTTTTCTCTGAGTAATGCAAAATGTCTACATCCGAAAAAAAGACCGTTGCATGTAAGACTTTGGAAATTTTGTTAATAATTTATTGTTTTAAGGCGAAAAAAAGCAAAATCTTTGTGAATGTGAAGCGTTAGCTTTGTCAACTTCTCTCCGTTTCAACATGTGGCATTTCTAGCATTTACGATAATTTAAAAGAAAAAAATGTGCCTTTTCACTTGAATTTTTGGGTGAAATTTTTGTTATTTTCGTAATTTTTTGTCAATTATAATCGATAGCATTCCAAGATAGTGTTGTTTCCCATCAAATTGAGTAGACATAATCAGTAAAACACCTCGTCAAGCTTAATGGAGATTAGGTTGGTTAACACTACCCAAGGGAGACAGTGCTTCGCCCCGAGCTTTGATTTGGCTTCGTAGAGGCAATATCTCGCATGCCTTTACTCCTGTCACCCCATGTCGATTTCATTGCTCCCCAGCCATCAACGCCAGTCATCCTCGCCTTCTTGGAACATGAAAATGCGAGGCTCATCACAACTCCACAAACGCCATTAAGATACCTAAAATCAGTGATGTTTTTAGCTTTCAGGTGACTACCGCAAATAGAGAGGGCTCTGAATTTCCTTGCAATGCTGGTTTCTGTATATTTGAACAGTAGATAATCATGGTCACTGCTCATTAGCATCATATTTGCTTGCCGCTGACAGCAATTTAGCGCCTTACTGCTCCCTAAGAAAGTTCTAAATCGTCTGAGTTGGTATATGCTTGATCGCAAATTGGCGGGAAGTTTTGGTGATCGTCAATGTTCGGGGCATTATGATAGTGATTGGAACCCGTGTAGACCAGTGTACAGCTGAACCACCCGTCCCCATGTCAATTCGCTAAGCTTAATTTTAAAATAATACTTGAAAAAAACAACTTTGTCTTTTATTCAAACTTTTTAAGATGAATGCGGCAGAAAATTATGCCGCCACATCAATCGGAATTGATGCAATTCATTCTTCAATGACCAACAACCGAAAATTCATTCTTTTTGGTTCTTCCATATCTATAACCACTATTGTCTTCAACAAAAAAGCATTACCCGACAGATGCTCTCCCACATTTGCGGTCTGCACTTCCGCTTCCATTATTGTTCTACTTCACCTTGTTACCGTCGTCTCCGTGATTATCAGTTGCGTTCTCCTACCCTGGCGATAACATCTACCGACCGATAAGGCAACTACTTCCGTTTGCCTATGTCATTTTTTTGGGAAAAAAATCACCAACCTTGCAATGCAATCTCTCGCCAAAAACCCCCTACTGCATCCTGTTACCTCGTTGTCAGAAGGAGAAGATGGTGGCATGACAAGCCCACTATTCAGTGGATCCAGGCTAAGTCGTGCAGCGACAACAATTCCCCATGTTAGACGAGTAGAAAGTTCCACTCCATTTGAATTATGTGACCGGATTTACGGGTTTTTCGTGCTTCTGTTGATGGGCAAATATCATTATAAGAATTCCATTCCTTAACATACACCATATTGTCTCCTTTTCTAAAATCGTTGTTTTTCATGAATGGTCTGAAATTTAAAAATTTTCCGTTATCGGGACCATATTTTCATCCCCAGTTTTAAAACTTATTTTATGGACAAGGCTTAAAGATTTCTTGATGACATATAACAAACTACTTTGGATTCCACGGAAGAGGTGCTCGATCTTGATCCGCATTTCCCTCTTGAACTGATTCGAAAAAATTTTTTTGAGGGTGCGTAAATTTCTCTTCCACAAAACATAGAGTTTGGAACAGACTACTTCAGCCGCAAACGAGGTAATGTGGACACATATTTTTGGTTTCCTTGCCTTTTGATAATTTCTGGACAGATTTTCTTGGAACAAATTTGTATAATAACCCCTTACTTTTAAAGCGATATGTGTTTTTTAGGAACTTGAAAGTATTCATTAACTTTTTAGAGTGAATGAAGGAAAAACGAGACTTCAGTAGCTATGTGCTTTTGCTTCCGGTCGGTCGCAGGTTTTATTTGAATGGTTTAGTTACAAATATAACATCCAGTTTTTTATTTTTTTTGAAAAATCTCCGAGGTCAATATGGAACTTATACATTCAGGCGTTAAAATTCCGAATTCCTGTCAGCTATTGGACCGATTGCCTAAAAAGGGCTGGATAAATTTGTTTTGACTGAATATGCCTTGGATAGAACCTTACTGAATCTGTAAATCAGACCAATGTAAATACAGCGGGCCCCTGTCCTTACTCCCGTCCATTTTCGAGTCCCAAGATGTGCAAAGCTGTTCGTCAGTAATTATTCCAAAAAGTCCCTTCTTGAGGTTCTTTAAAATAAGCTTGAAAAACTTGACCAGAAATGGATTGTCCTTTGAAGCATAGTCTAAATCGGTCTAGGGAAGAGATTTAATTCGCCAGTTTTGAAGTTGCATCGTTCACTGTTGTTGAATCCTTCAAAAGTCACTAGTCTCAGATGTTTAAAACACTCCGACTGATGTTGTGACAAAAACCTGCCAAAGGAGTTGACAGTGGCGGCGTAACGCCTTCACTGCTTTCCCTTTCCAACTCCGGTTTCAGACCGGTGAATCGCGATGATTTATAAAAGAGGATGTGCATTGGTGGAATGTAGAGCTATTTAATTGATGTAACATGATTTTGTCTTCGCCTCCAAAGTGGATAAAGGTTTCTCAGTCACGAGCTGAGTCCAAATGTCTCGTATTAAACCAATCCAAAGATAGTCGACAACTTTTATTTTAACCAACTTTATCTAAATTTACTAAGTTTGTGGTTTTTAACTGTAAACCAGTAGAGGATTCTATTATTTTACCTTTTCAGTCCTCATTCATAATAGTAGCATTTCTCTGGGAAATCTCCTTATAGGTCTTCTAATTGACCTTAAAAGCTCTTTATTTTTAGCACGAAATTCTGTCATACTTTATGCTTTTAATTGTATTGGTTCAAACGAAGCGCGAATTCGAGGCAGAAATCCATGATGTGTAGCTACTCTTTCATTGTTTTATCTTACAATCTTTATTTTCCTATTAATTGCGGGCAAATTTAACTCACTAAACATCAAATTACTAGGTAACTTTAACCCTCAAATTGAAACTACTAATTAGCAGTAGAATGTTTGAATTAATCTGCTCTGTATCGTGTGGTCGGACAGGGAGTGTCTAGGCTGGTGATGCCACTACGACGTTACGGGGTCAGGGCCTTAAAGACGCATTTACTGAATGACTGACTGACTTAGCAACAGACTCCAGGGTGTTGAACATATCTTTATGACTTTTGGACCGTGTAAATAGAGAGGAGGTCTTATGGCATAGCCTAGCTATTACTTCATTTATGACAGTAATAATCTCGTCTATGCTGCACCATTCACAACAACTGACTTGAATAGCCATTCTACTTTGTTCAACGGATGTCATATGCTTCTGTTGAAAATTCAAAAATATGTGGTACAGACATGTCGATACAACGAGTGACGATAGCGAAAAATTTGATAGGATGACTAAAGTGGGTGAATTTCGACCGGATGCGGAAAGTTTAATGCAGGTCGATAATAGATTGACATTTGAACGGCTAATTGATAAATAGCAATCGCTGCGTTACAAAAAGAAAATTGACTTGACCCCGAAGCACGACTGACTGCCCAGTGGTGAGTCGCCATAGGAGAAGAGTTCGGTCAGATGTGGAACAATTACGCATAGACATGTGGCGTGGGACGCAGAGTTGAGACCGATTTCAGGGAAAAAGCTGACTAGACAGTCACTTGGCTTAGAATATTGGATTCCTTCGAGAAGTAGTCGAAAGAGAAGATACGAAGGAATCGATGAAACCATTAAAATAGTTAAGCTCGAAATTGCAAGCTTTCATTTATCTAACACCTTATAAGCGATTTTGCCCCCCGGTTCGGGAGCTTCACTCTCCTTTGTTCTAACTTATGAAGCACGGAAATATGCGAATGTTACTGATGGGTATCTCATGTTCCAAATTATAGATGCATTCCAAACGAAATTGTATGTCTTTTCGCGTGGAAAGTGGAAAGCAGAATGACGTTCAATTAATGAAATAAATTTCTCCCTTACCCCTCCCCGAGTAGCTGAGTCACCTTGGTGGCGTTTTCAAAGTCGCAAATTATGCATGCAGGCGCATAATATTTACGACCTCGAACACATGTGTTACTGTATCTTCGACGTCCAAAATCACCATGTTTCTTAGGGATAAATGATTATGGATGTGCGCCCATATCCCCTTTCAATTTACTAGCTTTAAAAAAGAGAAGAAATTCTGTTGATTTTCTTTGTGTGAGTGGTGGAAATTATGACAGATTCGGCCATGTTCGCAACAGGGACAGGATTCTCCTTTTTGCCTCGATAAATAATAATCTTAGTGTTTTAATGATTCGCGATGAGAATCTTGTGAAGAGGCATCAAGTTATGACATGCTAATGTGGTATCGGTTGTGGCTCCATTGAAGGCCCCAATTTACAATTTTCCTTAGGCTAGCCACTCAATTTTGGGATGGAAAGTCGTAATTGCGCCTGTAATGACAGATGATTGGCGAGATTACGAAATAATGATTTTAAGAAAGTTATGAAAATTTGTTTATAAATTTAAGTTAATAGAATGCTTTATTTAAAATTTGACGATTCATTGCCTAAAATAATTTTTACTTTGTTTGGCACCCTCCTTGTCAAAATTAGGTAGTGCCTGACACCGTCGCTTCCGAGTTGGATAGAATGGGTGTCATCATGCCCTTTTGATTTATTTCTTTACGATTTCTTTTAGAATTTGAAAAACTATGGACCAGCAATCACAATTGTGAACTACGTTAGTTCAGTCATTACAGTGATTGCGCTGTCCTTGTTCCTCTTCTTCACTCGATTCGTGTAAGTCACCCCGAATAAATAAATAAATAAATATGCACGAAAGAACCTCGAGGTAGAAGTACCAAACGAAATAAGTCTAGTCTTCAATGATGTTGGCATGCAGCAGCAGAATCTATTAACCGGTAAAGGAAAAAAGGGATGACAGCTGTCACTCCTCACCGTATATCTTATTGGAAATAAGAAACGATTGAACAAAAAGTGGATTTTCGCACTTCTTGGAGAAAAAATTCCATTTAGTCTAGTCGCTTGGTAAACGAATGCATTTTTATTGATACTCTGGGAATCATTGGACTGTTTTTTACGCTGACGGTTGATGGGAATTCCTTTTCAGAGTCCAGTAGCCATCACTACAGACTGTTTTTATTGCAACACTCCGAGTTAGGGCAGATTAAATAATAATAACTATTAGCATCAAATCTACTCGTCTTGTCTTCAGTATTTATGAAGAGACATGTGGCAGACTACGTCTTGCGGAATTTAAGCCACGTGAAGCCTCTCAAGGGGGGAGGGAAAGGTGATGTCATCTATCAAAATAATTGACAAAGCAGAAAATGTATGATGCTCTAAGAGAGCTGTCACTATTGCTCAGATTTTGGGGACTACGGGGTAACGGATCTACAAAAGTTTTTGATCATCCAATCTTGGGTCACGTCGAGTACTTAATGAAAAATGCAAGACTGCTCTCCAGATCTAGAACGAGGCAGTTATCTCCAATTTTTCCATGCGTTCTACTTAGCTGTCTCCCCGAATTGACCTTGAAGTTTTAAACTGATATGATGATTTCAACTCTATTCACCAAAATTTATTGCTTCAGTAAAGTAGTTTTAAAGATAGGAGAAGTCATTTCTTTGCATTTTGAACACTAATAACTCGATGGCATCCAAAGCGCTTGTAGTCGGCTGTACTGAGAAGAGGACATATCCTTTAATCATGCATGGATCAGTGATTCTGAATCTGTAAACGAATCTTAGATCGCCTGATTTTCTTCTACGTACTTGCTAAACCCAAAATAGTCCAACGATTTCCCCCATCCTATTAACAACTTGCATTCAATTCCTTGTGTTTCAAAAATTGGCAAGTAGCGAATAAATAAATTGATACAAGGTTTTACATATTATTCAGGGGCGTATTTCGCCTGGACCAGTTTCATATCGCCTTGTCTCTACTGTTGGGCACCCTCGTCTCCCTCTTCATCCCTCACGTGCCAGAGGATTTTGAATTTCTCTGTGCTGTCATTGCCGTTCTTGTCAACTACTTTCCTCTCTGTGCCTTCGCTTGGAAGTTTGTCTTTGGGTTAAATGCCCTTCTAATGATGTGAGTTCCTTTTTAATGTACTTCGAGCACATTTAAAGTTGTAAGTCTTCCTACATGAGGTTTTATTATTATTTCTACCTTTGTCTTCAAACTTGTCCCTTCTTCAAGTTGCTTAGTTTCCATGAGTTCTAAATAAATCAAAGGCTTTAGAGACAGTGAAGTCTATTTCGCCCACGGTTCATGGGTTAATCCTTGCGCTCAATAATGTTTTCCACAGGGTGGGTCTACTATCCTGACATTGGGCATTGTGTCTTTATAATCCTCATTAAATTGCATTTTCCTATTCAACGTGTGTCAAACTGTAGGATATTTTTCCTTGGTTAAGTTACTTTTCTCCCTCTCTGACAGTTCTTATTCCACAGGAACAAATTTACTTGCTTTTTCACAATTCATTTTTTGCGCTGCTGTGTATGCGTGTAATCACGGACGCCACCATGATTCCAACTGGAATAACCAGTTCAACCTATCTTAACAAAAATGACCTTTATTTCTGATAATGCGACAACACTAAGGGTTTGAAGTGCGTGCGCCAGCCTCCCGGCTGGACTGCTGCATTACCGCCACTTCGCATGACCTTGACCCCGCCTTGATCAATAGTGTGCTGATATTTGTCAATGGGACGTTCTCAACTGGAGTGCAAACCAAGGAATGTCATCGAATGTCTATAAACCTCAACTTCCAAACAGAAACTTCAAGGAAGCAAAAAGTGGAAATGTGTTTGCGATTGTAGCTAATTTTGGTAACTTCCTCCGGCCGCTGCTTTTCGTTAATTTAGAGCAATTATTGGACCTGCAACCTAGCAACTACAATGAAGCTAGATCATTTGTCTCCACTTGGACAAGCTTAATTTTACAGGTGCAAACCGCATGCGCCGCCTCTTCTTAAATAAACCTATTTATAACCACTGTTTTTGGATTCAACAGAGAGCTACTGACCCAATCAGATGAACTTTGACTTGGTTCAAATTCTCTTTAACGCCTATGTTTAGTGATTGTGCTGTTACGGTAGGCATAATCACCGAAGAATTAAATATAAAAGGAAATCATGAAGCCTTTGTTGCCGTTTTTAAGTGGCTGCTTTCAAAGCAACATGCATATTGCTTGATTTGAGGCAAATTAATGGTGATGGGCTAGACAGCATCCTGTAGGACCGGTAACATAAGCTTTTCTAACTGGCTATGAAGGTAGGTGGTTTGGAAGAATGTAAAGTAGATGTGAAACCAAGGAAGCATCCATCTTGGAATAAGTGAATCAGCCCTATCAACTTTAAAAGGCCGTTATTATTCCTGAAATATTGGCGAAGGTAGATGGCAGAATTGGCTAATATCGGTGAATAAATTGGCTTCCCGGGATTTTCCTCCCCTATCATCAAAGTTCTCCTCTTTACGTTCTTGCCGCATGGTCAAAAATTCTTCTAGCCTGTGACTCCAAAATAAAACAGGTTTTAAGCAGAATACCAGTGTCCCACTTTATATTGAGAAATCAGTTTCGTTAATTTAGTTAATTAATTCGCATTCCTTTCTAGGAGAATAAAATTCGAATCACTCACTCTGCTTCCTTTCAGTTTTTGGATCCATATTCGTACTGATTGGCAAAACAAGCAAATTTTTACTAATATTTTGGAATTTTGTATTTTTTCCGTTGTTTAATACCTATCTTAATTGTGTTCCCAACCATCTTTCCAGAACCTGGCTCTTGCAGTCCACAAAAATGTGTTTTATTCAAAGTTGCGTTTCTACAATCACCAAAAATGGCACTATTCTCAGACAAAAGGGAAACCCACGGATCCACCAAAACCATTTTTGGGCTCAGCCAATCTGTTTGCGACAAACAGTTTGGTCTAATCACTTACCATAGATTTATGCATACACTTATGCCTAGAGGTGGAGGAATCCACTAGTTGCCCCAGGGTTCAAAAATCGTTTTCCAGGTAAATTACGCTGACAGCTAGCTTTCATTACCTTGACCAAGCCCTGCCCTCCCACTTTTTTGCGACTTAATTGAAAACTTAAGGTGCCAAAATTCCGCATAAGAGTTAAATTAAGAAATGCTTGAGGGAAGATTATACATTATGACGTGAGTATTCCAACGTCATTTCTGCTTATATGTTACCGTTACTCATGAAACCATGAATGTCGCTCTATTCGCGATCTACCATTCAGTCGTATAGTCACAGCACTTTCTGATGTGCTTTAGTGCCTTATTTAGAGAAAAGGCATTCATTGTCACTCCCATGAGCACACGTAAAGACTATAATTTGCGTGCGAGTCCATGTGATTTATAAAAAAACCTAGTGTGTCAGCTGTCAATGCGACTTTGAAGTGTTTTCCTTTGTTTTAACATATTTTTGGAAAGCAGGGAGAGGAATAAACTCGTTACCTAATCTTTTTTAGCCAACGATCGGATCGTAGGATTGGTGGCTTTTGGAATAAAAGAGGTCGTATGTTCAAACCCATTTGGGAGCGCTTTTTGGAAAATTGAAGGGAGAAATGTACGATCTGTGCATACCGAGTGAGACACTTCCTTTTACTCGAACAACCGCAGAGTTCAAGTTTAACTGAGAGTTTTGCTTTTGTAGACATGCGTAAAAGACAGATGCTATCGTAACAGTACCAACGCCAAACATCGTCTATAACTAATAACCAACAAGCACCTCTCCCTCTAACTGACCTAGTGTAGTGGGTAGCAGGCGTAGCATGTTTGATGAAACAGCTTGTAGCAATGAACGACGCTTCTTGTGAATATGACGGACAAATACCTGATGAAGGATACATCAACCATGGAAGAGTGATGTGCTTCAAAATTGCCTAACAATGCCATAGTTGATTGGCGCAAATTTCTCAATGGCGCCTACTGAAGAAGATATAGCAGTAATGATCCCTACTGTTGTCTTTCTCAACTCGTCATCACAGCTGCCCCTGCCAACCAACCTACAGCACAAGAAAATTTCAGGTCTTGGAAAACCTCTTATCATATGACCCCTTTCTGTAAACACAATAATTCGCGGACATCTTCATTTTATGGATTTACCATGAATTGGATGTCAAAATAGCTTTTCATACCAATGACGAAACGAGACCGGCTATCCTAGAATACTTGAGCCTTTCTGAGAGATTTCTCTATGCCGAACATTCCTACTAGCTTGTTGAAGGTTTAAATAAGTGCATAACAGCATGAATGGGTGGATAGTGATGGACTGAAAGGTGGTATTTTTTCGGCCTATTTTCGTGTAAATTATCAACTTAGCCTGAAGATGTAGCACCTGGATTGTATCTGAAGTCGGTGTAAGATATGAGATTCTATAACTCGTCCGCAAATTACTCCATATCAATGGCGTGGTAGTTGAGTCGCGGGAGGTTAGTACGCCCAACAACGTAGCTCGTTCCTTCTATTCTCGTTCTGGGCGCCCTTCGTAACCACGCTCCTGCACTAATCTCCAGGACACCGGTACACCCGTCGCACTTGAGGGATTCACCCGCTTTCAATTGTTTGATAACCACACAACCGGAGTCTACTTGCGCTTCATTGTTAAGGACTGGAAAATTTAAGCTTGATTATCAATTATTTCGTTATGGTCTGAAGCTTTCATTTTTCTTATTCTTTGAATTTTGCCAAGAGTGCAGCAAGTGTTTTTCATATGTGCACTTACAAGGCACTGAAAATGATTTTAACGCAAATTTTAATGAAATTTTCTCTTGCAACATTGATGAAGTTGTAAATTTATTTTTTTTAGAGTTGCGCCCCATGCCGACTTCAATGACATTTTCACCCTTCGAATTGTCTACATCCCTGTTACCGTCTGCGCCTACATTGGGCCTGCATTGATAGTCGGCCTCTGGTTCGGCATGGCTCGTCAGTTTAAATCGGGTCTGGGGTTGTGAGTCCACTTTGTGTGGATGTTAATAAGTTATTAGGTCACTAAGTTATTCATAACCTAATTCATTCAATTTGTCATGAATTCATTCACTAATTCACCAACTTTAGAAGTCGATCGGCTACTCATTCACGCAATAAATCACTTAACTTACTAATTTACCCATCTCACCGCGTCCCCATTCACTCATCCAACCATTCAGTGTGGAATCATTTATGCATCCAGGCTAAACCATTTACTCATTCGTGAATCCCTTCTGCCCAACTACCAAATCACTAACCCATTGCGGAAAGCCTTTAAAGCTTATTCGTGCATATCCGGTTCTCCCATTCATTTGGGATTCGCATCCTCATTGTGTCCATTTAGTCCCCAAACAATAAGTCCTCAAACTATCCATCTTTACCCTATTGTTTTTTATCAGAGATTCATCTATCAGCTTATTTTTGAAGTCTTTTATTCTCGTTTCAAGCAACTTCAACCTCCTCATTGATCCATCTTCTGATCTCGGATCTTTTGCTTCTTTTCGGTGCGCCTTACCATCAATCTACCCATACTGGATAAATTTCTTCCAAATCCATTTGTCAGCATAACTATCTACCCATTAGCCTCTTCCCTAGTTGACTTTCTAAGTAGATCATAACCACTTGCTACCCCTTTTCCTCACTCGACCCCTCATTTTCTTGTTTAATGGTTTAAAAAAAATAAATGCCATGTTCTTTCGCTAGCTAATCAACTGCTTAGAAAATCTGCTCTTGGATGCACTTGTTCACTGGTCCAACCACCAATTCTTTAGCTCACCCACTTGAGCACTCAAATGTATTGCACAATCAAGTAGTTATTTAATCACCAACATACTAGCTAATCCACTAATAAAATCGTTTAGCCAATCACTGATTGAATAAATCATTCTCATTCATTGACTTTTAGGCTAATTAAATGATCCGCGTTATTACCAACGCCACTTGCTTTGTCAAAAAGTAACTCAATGACTGGCAAATTCATGAACATATCCAATTGCCTAACCACTAACTTATTCAATCGCAATTCCTCTCATCTGCCCAACTTACGCATGATATGACTAACTAAATGGTTGGTTTATTTACGCAGTCCTTTGTTTGCATAGTCATTGGGGTCTCATAAAACTGCCAATTTCATTCATTGACTAGTTGAGTAGCTAACTCCGGCATTCATTTCAGGCCTTTTGGTGGTCAAGTTACCAAGTGGATGAGCCACCCCTTACGGACTCCATCGGTGAAAAAGTGCTTGGTTGGTTGATTCAATCACTAAATGGCGCACGACCTCAATAACTAAGCCACTTCGATAACAAGTAAATAAACCACTCAACAAAACATTGGAAAACTAACCTACTCGCTTATTCAACAGTAAATTTATTAACTCCTTCACCCAATCACTCATTAACTAAATCCCTTCCTGACAATTCAAAACCCTCTAAATGAATCCCTTATTGAGGCAATTACAGACCGGGGGAGTCAACATTTTCTATCTAGTTATTAAATTAGTTTTTGACAGGCCAACTCTCCTACGTTTCCATTCCATTGATAACATGTCAACTTATCTCCTCATTCAACCATTTCCATGTTCATCCACACGATATGTAATTTAGGAGCTCAATCCGTTTCACACGTGTGGAATCATGCGTAACTACAAAAACAAGCTTGACTTCAGCTAGTGAATTCGTTATTTCCCTGGCTCAAGCAATAGCTAATTCATTCATACCTATTCGACAAATTTATTCATTTATCAATCGCGGATCTGCCCATCCTGTATCCACCCATCCATCCATCCATTCATACACACGCAACTACACACAACTGCATTTATGCATGCACACATCTTTCATACAGCAATTTCGGCTCTCCTCATCATCTACTTGTTCATCTCTTCATACACCTGTCTCTCATGCGTTCATTCTTTCACGCTTTTAACCCAAACAACAAATAGTAAATGATTTCTTCATCTAAAATTTCACTTCCACCCCTGTTTCCACTTCTAGATGCATCGGACCAGACTTGCTGGGTTACCGTTGGCCTCTTCTCGCTCCCATCACAGCTGTAGTGCTCTTCAACCTTCTTGTTCTTATTACCGTTGGCTTCGTTGTTCTTCGTAACTACCTGGCTATTCGAAGAAGTCGAGTTAATAAATCTACGTGAGTTTTAACTATGCATTTCAAATTGTGAGGGAGGAAATGTATCCACCCAATCTACAAAGTGACTACTTATCGCACCGATCTCACCTTTGAAGTAATTGTGTGTTAGTCTCCGCAATCAGCGTTCATTTTGTCAGGATTCTAGTGATACAAGATCGACTCTCAAAGTTAATTAAATTGAACTTAATGATGCAATTTGGTTGGTTCTAGCGAAGCAATCGTATCTTAACTATGTGAATTAGTTAAGAAAGACGAAGGTTGAATAAATCCAGGCATCTTTACGCATGAATTCGTAGACACTTGAGCGGTTGCAAATGGGATAATTTATTTCACTACCGTCTCCAAAGATGCGGAGGAAATCAAGATAATTGGAGTTATTTTTCCTTCAGACACCTCCTGGTCCTTGCCCAGCTAATGCTCACCCTTGGCATACCCTACATGCTCATCTATATTCAAATAATCAGCCCAGTCTTTATGCTGCTAATTCTACCAGTAGGAATCTCGCTGACAGCTGTCTTCATGTTCCTATTGGTTGCTGTCATTGACGACGTAAGTATTTTTCAAATGTTAATTTTATTGAACGAAATACTCATTTGAATAACTTTTGGCGAAACGTATCTCTTTTAAAAAAGACGCCACCCGCATATAAATACGGTGATGACGGTGATGAAACATAAGGATATTTTCCAAGAATAACTAATTTCAAATAATCTACCTTTATTTCAAAATGCATCGCTTTTTAACTGACTCAAACAATACTCCTTTAGACAAAAATCTCCTAGCAGAAACAGTGACTTAAATTACTCAAGAATGACTGCTTTGTCAGTGACGAATTTTGATACTTTGTCAATCTCTTCTCATGCAAATATTTACCTCGGAGCAAAAGTGATTGGGTAAATAAATAGAATTTTCCCATTCATTCAATTCTCCCACCCAACTGGAAGTGCAGTGTTACTCAATTGTTCTCTAGGTTGCTCAATTACGGAAGTGTGGGAATACCACCAAAAATAACGCATGACACATAGAAATGGTTACAATGAACCAATGACTTCTGAGGATGGGTCATTGAAAGGGGCAAAATCCCTGTTTCTGATCAAAATGGAGATTGTGTGTCAGGAACGTGAGTGATAAGGCGATTCTTTGACACCTACACAAAGTGTAAGAGTCGCAGCGAGTACCATACAGGAGGATTTCACTCACAATAAATTTCTTCACTCTGCGTTGCACCCGTGCGTGGTGCATTTTTGATCAGTTGCTGGCTAGCTGACGAACTGACCTCTGCTGAGAAAGTGACCTAACAGTTTATACCGGCGTAACTCTTCTTCGAAACACCAGTGACGCCTTCCATCCCCTTAGCTTCGGGAGGATCTCTTCATGTTGGCATCAATACAGCGCCCGAGTTACCACTAAAGACGCTCTTGAACTCGCGATTATAGAAGTAGCTTTAATATCGACATACCGAGGATTTGTAAGACCAATGTTAGCGATCCACACCTCCGTCGTGAAACTGAATGGCAGAGGGCTGAAAAAGTTCACAATATTTCAGTGGCGTCAGATGTGTGTGGCGCACCTACTTTTTTATTGGAGCCCGAAGTCATAAATGTGGGACAGGCCTTCTGTATCAGTTTACGATAACTGTTGGTGTGCTGCAAACAGATTGATTGGGTTTAGAACAACAAAAGCGATTAAGAGTGTTCTTTTGGCCTGAGAATGGTTGCAGTTTTTTCTTTTAAATTCCTGATTAGCAATTGAATTGGTAATAAGGGACATTTTTAAACAATGCAACATCCGGTCTATGGTGGTAAGAATTTTCACTGATACTCTAGTGGCAAAAGTGTTAAGGCAAGCCTCATTCCAACTAAAAAGACCTCCGGATTAAAAGACATTTGGGCTATTTGTATGGTTGGGAAAATAAGCATTAGTTTTTCGGATTAACCAATAAGGTTTTGATAGATTAGCCATGCGGCCAATCAATTTTTGACAATTCATTAAATCCTAGGAAAGGTTAGAAGGGACACAATAAAATATTGCTTCTACTAATAGATAAAGGCGAGAATGTTAAAGCACAGAACATTTGGGTAGCAATAGGCAGTGATGTGCTGATGGACGAATGCGTCAAGAAGGCGTCCAGTTAACCGTGCATGGGAGAAGAAGCAATCAGGAAAGTGGTGATCAAGAGGTGAAAAACGGTTGGAAAAAGCATAACTGCTCTATCTAACCTTACTAGCAAGAAGCCTTTGATTCACTCATTTCTTCACCTAATAAGTAATTCGTTATCACATCGCATACCGTGCGCCTATCCATCCCGTATCCATGCCTCCTTTGCTCATCCATCCATCCATCCACTCACTTATTCATTTGTTTACACGTTCACTTCATTTTATTACTTTATCTAGAGCTTGTTTTAAGCTTTTTTTGGGATTTATTGCTTTCGTATAAATGCTGATTTTGCCATGTGATTTTTGACACCGACTTTCAATTTCCTGATTTGAGGAATTCGGACATTTCATGCCTAATTAGGGATTTTCGGCTCACGCCTAAGCGTCATTGCCTGAACCGTGACAGAGATCGACACATGATCCCAATCGCAACGGTCACCACAGCGAGCACGCGCGTGCCTGCACCCACTTTGCGGACTGGCTGGATGACTGACGGACTAGTGAATCATGCACGCGCCCCCGGTGGCCTTGAAAATGCAATGTCCACACGGCTAATAAAGGTGTCCTGTTTGTAGATTTCCGAATAGAATGCACTGTGCGGTGCGGCAACTAGGCCTCAGGGTAGGTGGCAGATCGTCCTATGTCATGATTAACCGTAGACACCTTCGTTGGGCAACCGAATGTGCCCCTAGGTGGGCGTGCCTATTAGACGCATTAGAAAATGGACGGCAGCGTCGTGCCTTACAAAGAGGGGAGGCGGGGAGAGGGTTACTCCAAACACTACTGCGCTTTGGTACTTTACCTTGTATATCATCAACGACTCACGACCTTAATGCCTTTTTAAAGACTGACAGGGTAAAGGGGATAAGAATATGTTTTTTGCGGGGTTCTTATTTATATAAATGCCTACCATAAGCTATCCTCCCTGAGTTTTATTTTGTGATGATGACTTGTTGCCACCGCGTCACAAAGCTAATTTAGCTTATCCAGCTATCTGGGCTCCCGCCAGGAGCATAGGTATGTATCAGGACTTTGGACTTGGCTCATATTCTACTGGTCTCACAGAACTATGTTCGATGCAAATCATGCCGTGGAACTTCGGTTGTACATTTGAAGATTTAGTCATACAAGTCCAATGCTTCTCGTTTGGGGTAGCGGACTAACTCATTCATCTGTGAATCTTATTTGCAGCATCATTGTAAGTGACCGCACTCTTCACCGCTCTGTCTCCAGAACTCCACTGCCATTGGTGCGATAGCCAAGTTGCGGAAGGCGGAAAAAGTCACTATAGACTACTGTCGTTCCACTGAAGATGCATTTGAAATCACACAAATGCTTGAAACTTTTGAGACAGATCTAGAAATTTCGTCAAAACAGTTACCATCGCAGCATATTATCTTCCTTCAACGAGACACCAACTGACTAAGAAGTCCACCTCTGTGCAGCGTTTCGCCTCTGGGGTCAAATGACCCAGTCCTTTACACTCAGGCTTGTATCTTTCATCACACTATTCTCTTTTCTATTTCGCGTGTGAGTGTTTAATGGTAATGAGAAGGTTGCTAATCATCCGTAGCTGGACAGAAGTGTGAGGGTAATTAGAGGACGACATGAAGCACCATCTCCCGCTTATTTTATGCCAAGCGCACAATGAGGCATTCTGAGGGGTAAGTTCTGGGGTGTAGAGCATGAGGTCGCGTGTGCTCCTGCGAGAAAAGGAGCAGGACCTTCTTTTAAGTTGATAAACTTCATTTATAAGTGGCTGGTCATAAGTGAATAATTCATGGTGAGCCAATACTTCCATAGTCTACTGCACATACATACACACAGGTGTAGCTTGTTGATGATGAAGTGGTGCGTGCTTTGGAAGCATGAGATGAATGATGAGTAAATTGTTGGAAGGTGTTCAAACGATTTATACTTTTGCTTAACGGAGAACGCTACACAAATACTGGTTCCCATCACAAGTCAGTGAGACATTCTGCAGGCAGTGGGGAATTAACGATGCGTTTTTGCACGAAGAAGTGAAGAACAACTCTATTATTATTATTATTTGGTAGTACATTTGAGAGGGATCTACCTGATTTACTTTCGCGGTCTTCCTAATTAATGTAGGTGTCAACGATTTGTTCTAAAGCTCACAGTAAACACTGCTGAAAGCTGCTCTCTCGAGTTCATTATAAGCGGCAGCGACAGTTCAATTTACATTATTAGGAGTGGAGAGTCTTCCGCATCACAATGCATCTGTAAGTGGTTTATCACCGGGATGAGTTATCTTATTTCGACCACTTCCCAGCGGTACGTTCTACCACTACACCTTCTCCAAAGGGTGTTCAGCGAATTGTACGCTATGGAGGGCCAAAATAGCCGGGAAATGGTAGAGTGCAATGGGACTTGTAGATAGAATGACACAGGACACCTGCTATGTGGTAAGTGTCAACAGGCTCTCCCAAAATTTATTGCCGCTAGCTGTGCTAAAAACAGCGCGAAATTTTGTGGCCCCCTTACCTTGATTATTTGGCGCACCGCTAACTTGACTTGGGGAGAAGCAGATATGGTGCTTTCATCCGAGTATTGGACAAAACTGCACTTCCCACCGGCTGTCTGCAATGTTAACCTGCTTAATGACACAAAAAAAATCAGCGCTATCAGTTGAGTCAATGAGACCCTAACTGCGACACGGATTAATTACTTGTTTCGAACAAAAACGAGGGTAATTTAGAAACTTCGGGATCTGGAGATGATCTCATTTGACGATTTGTTAAAACGCTTTGGTATATTTTTTGCAATTTTGGTCGAAATTTTAGGCGAGATTCGTTGAAAACATGGACAAAATTTGTTAATGCTACTTCTTTTCCGACTTACAAAAGAGTATTATCGTATTTTTAAAAATAACTGGATTCCACTGAGTTCTGTGATGCAGTTATGGAGTCAAGAAGTTATGTTGCTATGCACGATAAGGTTGTGACAGTTCTACGTTTAATGCTCAAACCATAGAGGATAAGTAAGGGGACAGTCTAATTACACCGTCTCATTTTGCCTCAGCGACATGTATACCTATCTGAGAACTCACAAAAAGCACACAAATGCGACCGATTCGCTCCTCAATCTCTGTCCATCCTTTCGGCGTTTGGCAAGGTGACTCATTCATTCACTCACTAGTCGAAAATCGCCGACGAAAGCCCAATTCCCTGAACGCAGGCATTCCATCAGTTGACTCCTTCAGGTTAAACGAATCCGACTACAGAATTATCTAGAAATTGATCATTTGTCGGAATTTACTTCCTCCTTTTTGTTCTGGGATGCAATAGACGCCTTCACTCATGCTCCTCTGCCAGTGGTTATTGGTGCACACAACCGCATCTTGAACCATCTTTCATGCCTATCTCTCCAGGTATTTCTCCGTGCTCTATTAGATCTTTCTCGCGAATCAGTTTAACCATTATTGGGTTCTCTAATTAGTGTTGCAGCATTCACACATCTAATTCTACTCATAGATAATTCATGAGCAAAGATTTATTGATGCCCATCAGATGTGTCGCCGACAATGAAGTTGTGCTTCCAACACGCAGAACTCTTGCTCGATATGGGTAGTTTGTAACAGAAAACTGCTGCTTCCTCGCTTATGTGATTTACAAGTCAATCTTGCGATGTGCAAACTCATGCCAGACTGCAAAGGTAGCCGGCCAGCCGGAGAGCAGCTGCATTTCAAACCCAGATATGATCAATTACTAGTCCTCTCATCTTCAGGGTTCACAGCGAATACGCAATCAACCCTGAGAAGGTCTTTTGAAACACTGATGATCCAATTTTACTGCTTTTCAACTACTTAAAACAAGCATTGGGTGGATGTTATGCTATTAGTTCGAACCAAAAAAATTGTGAAAATTTCCGCCTTTTACAGGAAAACCGACAACTTTTGTGCCTCTTCTTGACAACCATGTGCGCCTCGGGTCATCACGTCAATAAGTATCCAGGCAATGATTCAAACGGTCAAGTAAACATCGCGGATACCATGAAATCGACAACGCTTTCATCCCCAGATGCCTTCGTGATAACTGACGGTGGTCATCCAAATCACATGATTACCACGTCCAGCGCCAATAACAGCAGCAGTCACGAATATTTTGCCCGTTCCAGAAACCGTTTTGCCATGGAAGGCGATCTAACCACGGGCATTCTTCGGCACCCAATCAGTGACGACGGTTCAGGTGTAGCCGACGAATTCAAATCTGCCGCAGTCTTAGTGCCCCTAGAAGTCACTCAGTTACCCACTCAATACTACTACAATCCACAATCGCCCCACCATAATGCCCCCGTAATACGCTTCGAGTCGCTTCACGATCTAGTGAGTAAAACTCTTGCTACTTAAACTATTTAAGCAGAGTAAGCCCAAGAAACATCTCATTTCAGGTCATGGCTCCTACCTCAGAATTTAATGATGTTGGGCGCATTATCCAAACTCCGATGCCTGAGGTAGCATATTCAGAGGGTATTGGAGCCCAACACTTCTATCCAAAGTCGCGAAAACAATTTGTTAATAAAACTGCAACTTCGCCGAAACTTGTCAATTCGTACCATGTAAGTGACAGAGTATTCGAAACCCGACAGCAGGTCTAGTGATCTGATCATCTCAATTTCTTACGAAATATATTTAGATGGACAGCAAGAGCGGCGGATTCTGAGAAGGTTCAGCGTCGACATTGATGGGCACTGAGAAAAAACAAACGCATTTAAGCATGGATCCTGCCCTACTCAGACAATAACTAGTGATCCTCACATCTTGTTCATAAGTAACGCCAAGTATGTATATTTTATTTATTCAAACCGTCGGATAAGAGCGCCCTATTGACAAAATAGCAGTATTTTGCCTATTCTTTTTGGGATAAATGGGGCTTGCGATCGGTGTTGTAATATCACACATGCGAATAAGGCTAGTACGGTCATGACCGAACAACTAGATCTTAGTGATTGCACTGAAAAGCAATTCCCAATGCTTCTGCATGGACTAGCATAAAATATTCGAGGGCATTAGATACAGAGTTGTTACTAGAGAAAGTTATCAAATTTTACTCCGGGATAATTGAAGCCTCTACGGTGTTTACAGACATTTCAAAATCCGATCAAACACTCGCACTTTCGCTCCTCCGTCTGTTGCTTAAGCACTCACATACTTGACTGGGGCGAATCAGGGCAGCACGACAAAACCGATATTCTTGACGCGTGACTCTTTAGTGCTCTCGATCGTGTCTGCAGCCAGCGCCCCACACCTCTAATCACTTAGCTCCACGGGAGAGAACTTCATGCCCACCTTGACACACATCTGCAAGGACAACCGGCATAACAAACGATGCTTTCACCATTCTTAAAAAACCATAAAAATGCAAAAAAAAATTGTAAGACCCCCTCGCAAGCGAAGTTAAAAATTCCAAAACAAGGCCTAACATTCAAAAAGTATGCATGGAAAAGTTAGAAAGCCCTTTTCAACAAAAATTTGGTCCAACAAGTGCGTAAATAAAAACACATAAAAGTTCTTTGATAGAAGGCTACAAGAAGGATAAGTACAAATAGTCGTATACATCACTAGTTGCTCACAGCCACATCACCTGCGTCTTTTTTGTCAGTTTTCTGTTGATTTGAGGGAAAGAGGGAGTAGATGAAGCGGACTACTCGGGAAATGATCCGCCAGACAAATCGAAGAGATTTCTTTGCTAATAGATAAATTATCTAAAGTAAAAGTGGAACAATAAGGTTGGTCACAGTTCCTGATACTTCCCATATTAAACAACAAATTTGTCCCTGTAAGTATATGGAAAATTGTGCCCAAAGGAAAGATAGAATTTTTGGAGGGAAAACCATTTCGCATCACCAAGTTCAAGTTTAGGACAAATAGAGCGAGAAGCCAACAGTGAGCATTTGAAGAAACACAAAGACACAAACACAACCACTGAGTAACTCCTAAGCACAAAGAATTACTCTCTCTAACAACTCAAAAAACGAGAGATAGCCAAACCCTAGTAAATACGCGTGACATACATGAAAATGCCAGTAAGTCTAACGATACCGTTCGTACTTGAAAAAAAAACATTACTTTTGTCAAGTAGTTACAAAAAGTAAACAATAAAAAGTGGAACTTCGCCTACTCTAAGAACTCCGGTATGCCGGATCCCGGGAATAAGTAGACCAATGATGGTGAGAACATACGCGATAAGAATCCCATCGTAGTCGTAAGTCAGAATTTCAAGATTTACTATGCCACATATGCAAATAATAGTATAAATATAGGGCCTGCGTCGCCTCAAGTCTGAGAGATGCTGAAAAACCGAGATAAATAATCTACGCCCATTTAAAATCCTTCGACAAAAAGCACGATATCGTTGATTATGTTCGGCCAATGGCACTGAAGGAAGAAACCTAAGCAATGGCTTATTTGTGTGACCAAATCACCCACCTCAAAGCCAATTTTGGTCCAAAATAGCACCAAAGGCTGAAGCAGAGTGAAAGACAACCGAGTGACACAAGAAAAGGCGGTTCAAAAATCCAAAGGAGAGCATAAAACAAGGTGACAACAAGAATAATATATAACAGGACCAGTGGTTTTTCCCAGGTAAGAACACATTCAAACTGAACCACAAGCTTTTGCCAATCCTTCAAATCGGCCATAAGTCGAACAACATCGCTGCTACAGACCTCAACCGGAGACGACATTTTGGGAGCACTTGCATAATCCGCCTAAACGCCATTGGTTGACAGGACATTATCGCCATTATTTGCAATTGTTTAAGAGATTAGCAAATTTGAATTTTTTCTATAGATATTTAAGCCATTTTAAACAAGTTTTACCAAGAAATTAATTGGCTGATAAGGTTGGGCAGTTGATTATGCAGACTATCACCCCTTTCCTCGCCTTTTTTCTACTAACCCTGCCATGGGAATGTTGGTCGCTTCTAGACCCATTTATTGTAAGCACAGGAAGGATATGAGGTATCAGGGTTGCAGTATCTGCGGTAATGGTGTCTCAAGCTCAAAAGAGCGATCATGTTAGTCCACGAATAAGTCTAAATAGTTTCCCCGCCTCTCGCCTAAAAAGCACATATAAAGTACATAGGCATTACAAGTTATGTTTACAGATACTTCGATTGTAATACTTTGGTTGTTAGAACTGCTGTGGCCATATTGCCCTAGCTGCGTGGGGCTCGCCTCTGGGCCACGCCAGCAGCCATTTTCCCTCTGTCCGGTGAATATATATATTCTATCCTGCTACTTTGCCTTCTTTTGCCTTAAGGGAGCCTCGGGACGCTACATCAATAAGCAGGGTTGTGCGTAAATATTTCCATAGAATTGAGGCACCGAATATAAGTTCCTTTTGCGCCTAAAAGGGCTAGGAATCACTAGGCAAACTAACTTTTATGTGATTTGGTGTTTGTTTTTAGTTCTCATTTTCAATAAGGAGCCAATTGTGGTGCCTTGGCCATTGTGCCTCTGGTCCCAGGACCATGCTAGTAGTCCGAAACCTATAACTTATGCCGAAAATATATGCATTCTGCCCGAAAATTATGCCTTCTTTGTCTTTAAGGAAATTGCGGAGCGGTATGTCTAATATCACTAATTTGACCCTAAGGTTTTAATATTGGCAGTTTCTTAACAGCCCATTACTAACGGCGTTTCATGAATTATCATTACAACGCATATTAACGTATCATGCCGTTGTGGGTAAAATTCTAATAACCGTTAAGTGGAAACTACTATTTTCACTGATTGAATCAATTATGAACGACCGTAATAATCATTTTGGGAATGATTATTTTAAACGCAAAACTATGCCTAAGATCTTTCAATTTATGAATTTAAGCGAAATCGCCTGATTTTCGACGTTCAATCATCACAAAAGTAGTGAACAAATTGAACCATCTTTTTTAGAAGAAACTAGAATGCATTTCTATAATCTTCTCACACTATAAGTGAAAGAAATTCGGCTTCTAGTAATATTTTCCTTAACTAGCAGAAGGTGACACAACATACAAGAAAAAGTATGTATAAATCAGGTGACAATTAAGATGCGCTCGGCTGTCGACTGAGAGAGATGAGGACGATTGTGCAGAGAGCCGAAACAATACCTGCAATTGATAGCCAATCCCCAGGCAGCAACTCTGCGTAGCAGCACTTGAAAACAAACACCGCACTCAAGAAGAAACAACTACCTGTCGCCCACCGCATACTCATTCGCCTAATCTCGGCCCGAGTCAGACTGCAGGTACTTCGGGCTGTCACATCGTCCATCTCACTAATCTCCTCTGTTTCCAGGACTGGAGGATTTTCTACAAGCATCCAGAAATTTGTCGTTGTTGTGGATGTTGTCGATGTTGACGACATTGTTGATGAGTCCGTCGCAAGAGCAGACGATGAGCAGGAGCAGGAGAAGCTGTCCAAGCCATTCGCTAGACTGGATTCAGATATCAGACTAGTTGAGACTACCGGAGAACCAAGAAGCGATACCTCTAATTCACCTTCCAACACCTCTTCTCCAATAACATCATCATCGCACATGCAGATATGATGATGGCGGAGACCTTCAATCGGATGCACTTCTACCCATCCCCAACCCTGTAACTCGGCGCAATTCATTATCTGCTGTTCAGCCGAAATCTTCCCCATACTGCTATCCGAAATCACTGATAATGCAGCCTGTTTTGGAATGTATTCAGCAATCATTTTGGGTAAAGGAAGTGCATGAGCTAATGCCGAGATGATCAAATGCGAAGTGAAGGTGTAGTTTCTTTCGTCGCTGTTTTTTGGAACTTCTTTGGACTTCATTGGTTCATACTTCGGTGATGCAAAGTTGACCAAAGGCATGCAATCAGCTATCAGTGGTGAGGGTGAGGCATTTGAAAGAGAACTTTTTAACTCCTTGCTAAAGTATTCGATTCGAGCGAATAGGTTTTCCTTTGACTTAAAACCACTTCGTTGTGATATCAGTTCCGCAATAGCCGTCGGTATTCGAGTGATGAAAGTCCCACTGCTAACAAAGTCATGGTCATCTTGGCAGACTAAGCCACACACACGCTGTGATTTTAAGTCTTCAAGATCCAGATCCTCTACAGACTGACTTAGGTCAGCTGCATGATCGGTTCTTTCAATCGCGATTATAATCTTCTCACCTTGCAGGCATGATACCTCTTCTGTGTCTTCGGTAGCTTCTAAAGTTGCCATAGGAGCCAGTTCAGTATCGTCAGGAAGTTTGGAATTCTGCTCCTTGTCATTTGATTTGGCGTCAAATTCTGTCTGTTCTTGCACTTGACCTTGAATTTGAGACTGCGTAAATGAGACCTCATCTCCATGCGGCTGTGATCGATTGCTTGGAAGCCTATAACTCTGTTGGAGCTGCCGCTTAGCGGGTCTCTTCACGGGTTTGGAATGTCTCGAAATTCGCTTTCGAGGTGTCTCCACCTCCGACGAATTCTCTTCCATATTTGAAAGGTTCTTTTGAAGCCGACGATTAGCTTTAAACTTTCCTCGAGTTTCTGACAGTCCAGCAAACTCTTGAATCTCTCTACGATCTTGTAAATACTTAGCTTTGAGCAATTTTCTTACTGGAAATCTTCTTGGGATCGATCTGGACGATTTCGATTGATGACTGCTGATGTGATTAGATAGAGCGGGTTCGGAAAAAGCGTCCAATTTAAGGAGATTAACGAGAGATTTTACCTTTTCACGTTGATAAGGAAAGTCTGGAGTTTGTTCACTAGATGTGTTCACTTTTCCTCTTTCAAGACTGCGTTGAATTTCTCTGCAAGCATAATTCCAAATGTCACTGACGTCGATTTCGCGATCCTTGGAAGCTTGAATTTTGATGAGCGTGGTCGGTTATCAAGAGTAGGACAAATTCTGGTACTATCACCGTAGAACATGCAGAGGCGACTGAAGCAGCTCAGCTTCACTTGCTTCCAAGGGCGTTCAAGCTTGGAATTATCGATTTTTCGCAGAGGTTTTAAGTTTAAACAGAAAATCGGCAGCTCCAAGGGAGGAAACAGGAAGAAGACTAGATTTCAGCTATTTTCTGCACATTCTCTGAGAAGTAGGTTACCAGAAAAAGGGAAATAGCAACAGGTGTTTTTTTGCAAGAGAAGGGTTTAATAAAACTTGAAAGCACCCGGTGTGTCAGTTATTTGAGCATGGTAAGTAAATTTAAAACGCCTTTCTTCTATGCAAGCTTAACGAGTGTTCAAGCTGGACTATGGAAGTTGAAGGATGCACTCCATGGTGCATAATTTTTGTCTCTTGTTCGACACAATACCTTAGCACGTTCATTTTAAATATTGACGTTCGACTAACATCGTAAAAACCTTCGGAAGGAAAAATCTCGGTTCGCCTGATCAACATTTGGCCAGCCTAAAGCACATTTTGCCATTGGAGCTGAGATACTGACCTGAGAGGTGCCCTCTTGGGGTTTCGGGTCACCCACTGATGTGACTAAAGGAATCAAGACTGCCAAAACTATTCTTTAACTTACAAAGCGTAAATGTTTGTCGAAAGTGAATACCTGGCTTGGCACTCTAAACATTTAACATTTGTGAATGTTTGCTTTAATGGAAAGTCTACACTTTTGTGATTTTCGTCCGTACAAATCTGTGACAATTTATTAATGATCAAATGAATTACTGCTGGGAGGATAAGCTGAGAAACACCATCATTACAGCCGAGTTGTCCATTGGCATGCACCAAAAAATTATTTCGAGACGTTTGCGTAATGTATGTGGTCGATACTTAGAAAATCCATTGTGGTGTAACATTCACCTAGTTTGAAACAGATTTGGCACCTTAATTAGGTGCCAGACAGCCAGTATTTCTTCGGTCTTAATGAGTGTAAGACATCCAAAGAGCTCTGCATCCGTGTTTTAAGTTTCCAATCTACTTTTACATGATTCTGCTGGGGAGAGGGCGCTGTGTCTATGCACCTACCTCCCAACCAAACAAGGATTAAATTCACAGTCATTTTTATCTCAAAGGAACAAATCCTCTATCAAACACAATCTATTAGCTCTATCAAATAATAAAGTATATACGATTGTGACTTGACTTGCTCTGCTAGAGCCAGAATAAATGTGACCATCACCAAAGCATCAACATTGGATGTCATTCTTTGACACTGGCATGTGCTTTACATTTCTGTTGTCTAACCGTAAATTTGACTTATCTAATAGCCAGGTTCAGATCTCCCGGTAGAAAGTGTTTAAAGATTCCTGAAAACAAGTCAAAAAGATAGGTACAGTTGGATTAGAAACCAAGTGAAATTTTAATTGAACATAGTACTCAATATTTGATTGGTGTGACTCTTCGCTAGCACCAATATCAACTAAGAAAAAAATCGTAAGTTCCATTGACATGACAAGCATCAAGAGCTACTGACATGTAAAAGCTTGAAAGGCTGTCGATTTGTATTCTCTTGATCGGCATCTTCCATACTCCTTACTGGTTGACCAGCTGACAAGCTGACTGACTTGCGGTGAAAATTGGTCTCTTTTATCACAATGCTAGCTGACTAAGCAGGAATATAATTAACTTTTCCCAAATGAGTCTCTCATTATCCACACCATATTTATACTTCATGATCCACTCCGGCCTCAGAGTACTTCACAATAAACGGCAAATTCTATGCGATAATGACCAAAGTTATTGACAGCTTAGCTTGACATCCCACCTTAAAAATGTTATTATGGGCAAAATTTTTTATTCGAACAGCTGAACAGTTGGCGAAAGCTTAAGCCCTAGGAGGTATGAATAGGTCGAATCAAGTTAAGGGAAGATTTCACGAGTAGCCAGGAATTCGTAGCAGTTGTCACAGGTCGCACTTCCTCTCTGTAGCTTAGCCTTCAGCAAAGGTTAATAGTCTCTCCATCCTTCGCTAAGTTCTTTCGTATTAGTTTAGCTTATTACCACCCCGAAGACGACTCTAGACGGCATATTGCTGACGGGCGCAAGCAGACCTGAGATAAACCAACAGCCACTCCATTCCTACAAAATATCACCAGATTTTGACAATATAGAAGAAAAGCACCCGTCGTGGGTGGGTGATACTGTAAAAACTCCCAGCAGGTGGGTCAGAAATGGCGTTAACGACCTCGTGTTCTGCAAGAAGGTCAGTAACAACAAAAGCAGTGATAGGCATGAACCATTTGAAGAGCCTATTGTGAAGCTGTCTGCCTCACCAATGCGAAATCACTGGTTACTTGAACAGGCGACAACTCCTCCAAGTCTCAATTGCTTGAATGATACTGAGACATAGGTGACATTTTATCAAATATGGCCTTGCTTGCAAGATAATGGAATGTTTGACGTTGCTGATTCTTGGATAGCTTTATAAAACACCGACTACGTTGTGACAGCCAGAGGGAGCGCCAAAGACGATGCTTTAAGTGAGAGGACCTACGTGTCGGTTTGATATTCTGCTTATCTGTGTTGAATTACGCTGACATACGTGTCACCGCAGATGATACTCTCGATCTTCACCACAGCCTTCAAGCATTTTCTCCCATTGCTACTTTGGCTTGTTGCAACGTCGAGGAGGACTCTAAGTGCTGCAAAGTATTACATTTTGCGTTCTTACATCGTTTTATGGGCATATTAAAGGTTTTCCCTATTTTAATTCCAAAAGCATTGTGCTTCCTAATCTCAGTGTTGTAATAAATTAACACCTTTCTCGTCTTTTTTTTAATTTTGAAGTTTCAACCGATCACATGATGCTTTAACCTCTGCCAGAGGATGCACTAACGACAACTTCTCACAAGATTGCAAAATTCTTTTCCATTTTGTGAAAATATTAATAAATTATAAAGATCATAATCATGTAGCGATGCAAAAAAATAAAGTCTTTTGATTTCGTGTGTGAAGTGAGAAGTCGAGTAACCACCCCCTTATGTGGCACATGGGGGGGGGGGGGGAAAAAGGCGACGAAGTGGTGCAAATCTAAGAACTATCAGGCGGCCAAGAGTGCTCGGAAAAGGCCAGTCTCATGACACGGTGCTCTTCATTCTCCTCTCTTTTCGTACCATCGACCTGTAATCCCAGAGGATGAAGCGCCGATTCCATTTTATCTGCCTTACAGTAAAAGGCTATCTTGATTCAAAAACTGCAGGAAATTCACGGAAAGTTGAGAACAATGCGTTTGAAGTAGGCGCGATCAAATTGAGATAGCTTGCGTAAACACTTAAACCTGAAACTTGAATAGTCCAATTTAATATATGCCCAGAATTAGTTTGGGGTGTGATACTTGGCATTGACTTCCTTTATAACACCAATGTGGTCCTAACTTACGCAGAGGGCACATTTGCGACCCGGCAGTATAAGGGAACAACCTCAGTTAAATCTCCAAAAAAGGACGCAGATGAAATCTATAGTTCTCTTTTTGGGGCTGTGGACATTTACATCAACAACTTAGGTTAGCTTTTCTCCCAATTAACACAGATCACCGATAGCGAGAGGAAGAAGCCGCGATCATTGCTGAGCAAGTATCCGAACATGTTTTCATGGCAAGGTGCAAAACATGAGCGAAAAAATATCGTCAAATACACTATAGACACCGGTGGAGACAGACTCACTTGGCGACCACCCAGACGCATATCACCGCCCCTCCTAGAAGAAGTGAACTGCCTGGTGGAATACAATATCAAAGATGAGGTTATAAAGCCATCCAAGTCACCATAAGCTTCCCCAATTGCACTTGTAAAGAAAAGCGACAGTAGTCTACAACTGTGCACCGATTACAGAAAGTTAAATGCCGCAACTAAGAAAGACTCTTTTCCTTTACTTCGCATTAACGACCCCTTTGATTTGCTGCATAGATCGAAGTGGTTCTCCACACTAGACTTAAAATCCGGATACTGCCAAGAAGAAGTAGCGGAAACGGATAGAGAGAAGACAACTTTATGAATTCAAGACAATGCCGTTTGGACTCTGTAACGCCGCGGTCACTTTCCAGCGCTTGGTGCAGACGGCACTGATTGAGCTTTTGCCAAAACATTGCATAATCTACCTCGCTGGACCGTCTGCAAGATGTAGGTTTGACCTTGAATACAAAGAAGTTCCGTTTTTTTGTCTTTCGGTCACCTTCTTGGGGCATGCAGTCTCGTCAGATGGGATGGTATGAAAAAAGTGAGAACTTGGTCAACATTAACCAATCAGATGGAAACCCGCAGCTTCCTCGGCTCAGCAAACTACTGTAGGCGTTTCGTTAAATGCTTTGCCAAGATCATCAGTCCTCTGCACAAGCTAACCGAGAAGCAGGCGAAAAAGAATTTCAAGTGATGGAACAAACATGACGAAGCCTCCAAAGAACTAAAGTAAACGCTCTGCTCTGCTTCGATTCTGGCTTTACCAAACGTCACCTTTGACTAATCCTTCCTTTTAATTGATTAGCATTACGTGAAAATACTTTAAATGTGCTAATGCCAACATTGGGATCAAGGCCACCGGCGTTGATATGGGAACGTGAGAAGGGAGTTCATGTGAAGCTCCAGCACACAATTGCCGTTCTCCTTATGTACATTAACTGGCGGTATTAAAGCCACTTCTTCTGGAGTCTTATTTCTGATTTACCCTAGTCGTCAGTGATCACTTATCTAAACAGCATACTATAACGAGTAAACATTAGTGAGGCTGGAAATCTGCGCATAAATTGTGGGACGACCAAAGTCGATAACCAATCGATGACCCCTATCAGAGTGTTTTGAGGTCACGGCTGTGTCTATGGCCTTCTCTTATGGCTCCACAGATGGCTTGAGCTCTTACATTCTAAGTGCAATAGAAGGGATGCGCCTCTGTTATGAGGACTGGAACCTGTGGGTCCTCGCCGCAGAGGAGGTATCGAAATCGCACTGATTTTTTAAAATCCTGAAGTGCGGTTGCCAATTAGGAGAAATGGGACTAGATTCAAGCGAAATGAAAGTACACCATGAAGGAATGCTTGTAATTTTTTCACAAACCCTAGGAGGTGCAATACTTTCCTCCGCAGTATTGCTTGCTGGTCAGTGATGTTGTGCATTTGAAAGGCGTTTGTTTTAGCCGCTCGGTTAAGTACGGCTAACATACCTTTTCCACGTATTTGACCGCCGTCTTGGTGCAAAGTTGCGCCGCCAACCCTTTGACTATAAATACGTCACGATGTGATGCTCATGACTAACAAGGCAACAGAAAAGCTTCGTTAAAACTAGAAATCGTAAGTTATCTTTAGCACAACAAGGGGTTTTGCAATTTATTATAATGTTTTACAACGCAATTTTGGAGGTTGGCCTAGTTAAAACGGAATGGTATTATTTTACAACGTGCAAACGATGCTTCTCATTGTTCCTGTTGTGAGTGGATACTTTGTTTAACTGTATGCTTAGCCACGAAGGCACTTCAGCTTGTAATACCTCCCTAAAGCATGGCCCTTGAGACATACCATTAGCCTCTCCAACCCTCTGTAAGGCACGAAGCGCTAACAGAGGTTCAGTAAGACGCGTGTTGGGAGTTCAGTAAAGGAATTAGTGTGATACTTTGTAAGTTGTAAAACAGGTCTTGCAAAAATAATTGTGTACGCCACTTTCTCGACTACAAATTTAAACATCTGGATGAAATAACTGCCTATTTAACTACGAAATCTAATGAGTCCTACTTTTATGAGACGAACCGTCTCTTGGTATCACTGGATTGAAGCGGTGCCTTGAAAATGTGGGGTAGAAGATAAGTTGTTTAGAAATAACCGGTGGAATGTAAGCCGGCCTGAATAACACTGCAATTCTAGGGCCATTTCTTTTTAGAAGTTGGTCGTCTAGTTGAAAAGCTAGAATGAACGAGTCCCTTATGTGGGGTGGTGCAAAGAAAATGGGTGGAGGAATGAAATCAGGGCTAACTAGACAAGCGAATCTTGCAAGGAGCCTGTAAGGTGTAATTCCTTTACCACATTATAAGTCCTAGAAACAATGGAAGTCTTTTAGCCAAACTTGCGCCATAGCCTTTGGAGAAGTAACGGTGTTTGCTAATTGATTGCACTATTCATACGTGATTTAGATAAACAAGTCTATTAACAATTCACTACAAGACGCCTCAGGTTAAGGAACGCATTCCCTGCTTAATTATTAATAGAAAACAACTTGTCACTATTGACAAGTTAATTTGGGATGAGTGTGCTAAGGAGAAATTTTAATGGTGCTTAATGTAAGTGAAGCGACGATTTGTTTATGCCTCCGTAAAGTAATGCGAATTTCGTGATAGCCTTATGGCATGCATTGACAACTACCAACAAGCAAGAAGCTTGAGGAGATATAAGTTTGTGGCCCATTCCTTCAGTTCAGTTCAAATTGCTGGCCGGCTGACCGGATGGCGGATTGCTTGATAGACTTGAAATATTCGTTGGTCAAACGGCTCTATCAAAGGGTATTCTCAGAAGACTCTCGCTCTCCATTCCGCAATTCCCAGAATATATCATCAGCTCTGTGGAAATGTAATGTACCGTGGGCGCAGTTTATCTCCATGACGGTCAAACAATTACAAAAAGGTCTCAACCCCAAGAAATGTTCAATCTTGTAGCTTACCAGGATTAGTGCTTCAGTGGCTCTTACATTACTTCATGCAGTTATCCAAGACAAGGCTCTCTGATGCTAAAGACGATTGGCAAGCTTGGGTTTCATGTTCTAAATGATTAAATTACTTTTCGTTACCTCTAAGAGTTATTATATTTTATGTATTAACTCGGTACAATTTTGCCTTTGAGCAAATATACCTGTTATAAAAACCAGCAAATCATAGAATGAACCCGGTGTAGGACGGAGTCTTGCCTTAAGCTGCTCTTTTGAAGCAAATAAGACGCATAAAAAGTGGACTGCACGAAATCCCTATAAGATTCCCTCTTTGTAATGGTGCAGTAGAATAGCCAATAAGGTACTACTACTTTCCTTGTCTGCAATAAACTGCATTCACAAGTAGGTGTGCCATATCGTCTGGTGTACCAAATTGGAGGCAGGAGGGCAAACCTCTTAAATTGATTAGCCGTTAATGACAATCAAGTTATGTTGATTTTAAACCATTTAATACCTAATGACACTACCATAATTCCATAATTTAATTTTGTCAGCCTTCTCCACGCAAAACGTCCAGAAGGGGGGTGAACCGCGAGTGAACTGGATGTTGTTACGAATATGTCAAACATTCTTTACCTTCTGATTGGCTTGCCCAACTCGCATCTGATTGGTGGAGGAGGGGAGAGGGGCAATAGCAAAATTGACTTCCGGATAGCTTATGGCGTGTCGCCACTGCTGTTGCTGTTGATATATTGGCACGTGCTTCCATGATCTCGTAAGATTATGCTTTATTTCCCCACCTTTGTTAAATGATTTAGCCTTTTTAAATTAATTGAATGGATTTTGGCGATTATAAAGGAGGCAGAAATGACGCTCGCTATTTATTGTCAAAATAATTAGTAGATGTGATAGACTGGTGCAATGTGACGTCACATCTTTGATAACGTTTTCGATTTTATAGCTCCGAATAGTTAGGGGATAACTATAGTTATAAATTGCCTATTCTTAAAGCCACGGCTGTCTAGCCAAAATGAAAAGATTTTCAGTTATTTCTGGAATCTTATAAGTGCTACTCGCAGATCGTCACATACGAAGGAGGGCACTGTGTTTATATGAAGAAGGCATGAACATCGAGATGAGCCTATGCTTTACCGTAATTAGGGCGCTCTTTATCACTCGGTGGAAGAGACCGTCTCACGCAACAGAACCATGGCCAAATGCGACCAGCGAAAATTCTCTTCAACTTCCACATCCGTTATCATGTCTCAAAATATAAGATTTGATTTTAACGTACTAATTTGTATGTTTCTCTTAAAAAAAGGCGCTGGAAACATTTAAATTTTTTCATAAAATGGTCTTCACACCTCATAGCAAACAAATTTTGGCATTTCGCTGCTTTAATTTGATTCAATTTGAGCTTCAAACATATTAATCACCACGAAATCTTTGTCAGCCTAAACTTTGTTGGCAGTTGCTCATTCTTGTAAAAACTTGCAAATGACATTGTTGTTCGTAAGGCAGCATTCGTCTACTCTAAAGGCGTCATGCTGGCGCGACTCTGCCATTATTCACTAAAGCTGTCCTATGCTTTCTCCTCAACCAAATTACAATATTTTACATTTCTATCTTTTTGGGTAGAAGAGCAAATTTCCGTTATTCTAAAACTTTTACAAAATAACCCAAGTGGACATTAGTAACGTTTTCAGATAAGTTTGCCCTAAATAGCGAATGTGGGAATGTTTAGAAGTGAAGTTTAGCTTGGAATATGATGCATGGTAAGGGAAAAGTTCTCAATTACCAAGGGAGGTGTTCTCGACAAACCGAGAGGCATAACTCAAATGTTTTGATCCTTTGGCCTAAGCGGACAACTCCTGATTCCCTTAAGTACATTTTTATTTAGCCGAAAAAATGCCACCAGTGGTGTGGATCCTGCTTATTCCAACGTTTCTCCGGGTGGTAACAGCTGAACTTGTTAAATTAAATGTGGGTAAGTTCAGAAAACAGTATTTTCTCTTCTTAATATCGCTTGATCAAAACGGCACAGCTTTGCAAATAAACAATTGTTTGTCACCATTTGCTTTGGAGGTGAGATGGGGCCCTAAAGCGTGAGGTAACTTTTGAACCCAAAAACATTTCTCTGGTTAGTCTGCCATCTGTCGATCCTTTTGTTATGGAGCAATCACGCCTTGTCTTTCTTGACTGCCGAAAATGCTAACAGGTTGTATTATTACTCGCGCTGAACATTAATGGAAGTAGTTCTTAAGGTGCCTACTTTGATACCGAAGGCAATATTTTGTCTTCTATCAGGCAAAGAGGGTTTTCCTTCACGCGATGCTTCTTTAAGTAGTTAATCATTAGAGCTAAATTACGGTTGACGTATTCTATTATGACATGTTGCACAGTCACTAAATCTAGGAGAATTTAGTTTGAATTCTTTACTTTTACCCCTTTGCGTTGTTCTCTATGTAAAATGACCGATTTTGCTTTGAAAGGGGTCATCCTAGAAGGCAAGGATGTGGATCAAGAAGAGGCCTACCTCAAAGCCATACGAGAAGCCAATCAGAAGTTGGTTGAACTCACTTCAAGTGAAGTGTCCAAGGCCACCCTTAAGTTAATCACAAAGCGCATTGAGGGGGACAACGCCTTCCAGTCATCTGCTGCGGGTTCGTTGAATCACTTGGCATGTCTTTGCTCCTCAAACGACGCTACTCACTATAAATCAATCATTTAGTTTTCATAGCTAGATTTCATAGATGCTCAATTTAACAATTATGTTTAATTGTTTGGCTTTGTTAAGGCCACAAAAAACTTGGACACAACTTTTTTCGTTCTGTGCAACCAAATTGCGTTGTCTAGCTGATACTATTGTTCTTTAACTCTCTAAAATAAATAACTTCCTAGGTATGATTATCTCGTTTTTTCAACAAATCCCTCTCTGAAAATTAACTGCATATGTCTGACAAAGCCAATTTCATCTGGACCGACTACTTCTCACCTTCACAGCTTTGAATAGGTAAAAGGGATGACCACGTGAGTTAATATGAAAGGGGCTTGTAATTTTTTTCTACCGATCCCTTAACCTATTGCAGAGTTCGAACACAAAATTTTGTTTTAATGTGTTGATTCATTGAATTATTTTCTTACTGAATAAAACTTTAATAACTGTTGCTAATTACAAAGCGGTGGCACGCTAAACTCACATATTAGGGGAAGAAAAAACGTCTTTTTTCTGCTCCTTCTTCACCTACCCAAAAAATATCCGCCTGGTTTATTCCCCAAAGGCTCAGGACCGAATGACCGTTTGGGCTTATAAGGAAGCTACTTCATTCTCCGGAAAAAAAGTTATAAAATAGAGAGCATCAGTATGCCCTTAGGCCTTTAGAAGCGAAGACAAAAAACGCTACTGCATGTCAAAAACAGTGCATTTAAAGCGCCATATTTAAAAAAGTGGAACAAATCTTAACTCTCGTGGAGCCTCTGAGGCTTGAACACTGCCGTCATCAATAAATAAAGTTGCCAAATTGTGGAAATGGACATTTGTTCGCACCAACCTCTAGACCTCGACCACGGCCTAACTGTTGGTATGGTGTCAGAAGACCGTGTCAACAAGCGAAGGCGCTAACCACAGCAACATAGTAGGCTGCTTAAATGCTTGTTGAAAAATGATGCATTTACACCTCAGACTCTGTTACTTAAGCGTATTTTAAAATTTAAAATAAATTCAGACATAAATGACTAGGCAGCCAATCGGGTTGCTATGATATTTTTATAAGGATTGTCTTTGGAAATGAAGACATTTTTTACACAATGTAAGAACCTCTCGGACCCTCTCAAATGCTGAAAAGTTGTTAAAAATTGCCGCAGTGCCTACCACGTAGCCCAAATTTTTTGCCACCTAAATTGCGCAGAAATTTTAATTGAGGCGATGCTTGAAGTCGCCATCTCGTAAAAAACTGTAGCTTCTGTGATCTTTAAAATTTTTAGGCTGCAACGTTATTTATTAAATTGGCTCTATAAGCAGGGATAAATCATTTAAAAAACTGTCAAAGTTTTGCCAAATAAAGGCAAACAAGGTGGGTAGAATCTTCTCAAAAACAAAGGGTTTCACATAAATTTATTAGTTTATCTTAAGAATTCTTCATTTTTCAGTGGTATCAAAATCATAACACAGTTTGATGCGTTTCTAAAAAATGCCAAAATTAGATGAAAATTTCGTAAAGATGCCTGAATTTTCATTGGTCTGCTGCCGATGTTTTTTGCCTGAAATCTAGAAATCCGATAGAGATTTCCGCAACTCTACAATTCAGAAATTTTTACAAAACATGAATATCTATCGAGAGAGTTAGACCTGAAACTCTAAATTCTAACTTTTATTTCCCATAAATATTAGGAACTTGGCATGTTTATGACAGGCCTTCATGCAAGTCGGCTACAGCAACGGGCGAACACGATCTCAAATTCTGGGGTTATCAAAAGCGGGAAACTGATTAAAGCTAGTAAAACTTATGTCAAATAGACGCGATCGCCTCCTGAAATAACCTACACTTACCTATGTAGGCCTTCATTAAGATTATTTATAAATACTCAGCCTTCTGGCCATAGTAAAGGGAATTGTCGATTCATTTCAGGTGTTTTATTGTTCTTACATGATTATTTATAACAAGAACATTTGATTTGCTTGCCGTAAATTTGATCTATTTTTTGTGATACGCGACTTGACACACTCGGTAGTCACAAGCTAACAGGAACCTGTCACACATTTGTGACATCAAAATCAACTCAATATTGATTCGCACTACTTCAAAATCGTAATTCTATCAGATTACTCTAAAGGTAGCTATCTCTTCATTATTAGATTCAAGTTGTTTTCTAGAAATTCACTGATCGAATCATTCCATCCGTGGATGGGGATTAAAGCGGGAATCTCTACGACTTCTTAATTCCTTTAGTTTAGCTCTCTGTATTGCCGATGGGAAGAGGTACGAGACACTACAAGGCAAGACCACACTATGCAAAATTTAGCCGTGGGAAGACTACCAGTTTGGGATAACGTAGAAGAGATTCCAATCTGAGTAATAAAGGGTTAGAATTCAATACAGACGTTTGCTATCCCGACACGTCTGGGTAAACTTTGGTTAAAGTGTGTGAGCATAAAAATTTAGAGACAGGCAAGCAACCTCATTTCATGCGTATTTACAGTGTTTTCATCGACCCTAAGCTTGCAGTGGAACTTAATGCATTCAAAGTATTCCAACACCAATTCGAGCAATTGGAAGGCAGTCAGCGAGAGCGCTGACAGCAAAGCGGTCCTGGAAACTTGGCGGAAAGAGAAGATTGCAAGAGCTTCCAGAATCTCAAAATGAAAATGCTACTGCTTGGGTCGTGTGAATCCGCAACATTATCTCATCCTTTATATTTCATCGATACTACACCTAGAGCTGATTACCACGTTTTCTTGAAACTTGGCAGTCATAAGTGAGACGCATTACAGCTCAGTCCGCTAGTTAATCGGTCTACCAAATAATCCGATTCTTTGTCAGTCAGCCAGTCAGCTTGAAGAAGTTAAGAACACATTGATAGTCATTCGAGTCTCATGTCTACCGTCTTCTTTTAACGCGCTTTATGTGAATGTGTTCCATTAAACTAGCTTTTGCTTTCTTGAAAGCTAGACATTCTTAATTGATAGAGATTTCAACTGAGTGCTTCACCAATATCGGTCGCCAACTATGAAGCGCAAGTTGTGCAGCAAGGAGACCTCAAGTACATCTTTTAGATCCGGTTAGCCTTACATAATTTGGCGGTTCAAGTTTATGGAGAGTTGTGGAGACAACGCTTAAGAGGACCTCATGGATTGTCCATATCAAAGCGAAAGCATATAGAGAGTCTCCGTTATAATGCATGATCTGTTTGACCATCTTTTACAAAAAATATATCCTTTCCGACTGGACTTGTTGATAATAAACAGAATGTGACAGCCCCAACTTTTTGCAACTATCCATCCATTCACCAATCTATCAATCCCTCCCTTCACATCTTCATTCATCATTTTATCTCATCACCTACTTCACTAGCCTTTGAATTTGCTTCATAAATTACACGTTTATGGTGCTTTTACCGGAGCTAGCACTTTTGAACTAAGCTAATTTGTGTAGCAGAATTGATAATTTTCGCCTGTCTTACCAAACTCCTTCAGCCTGCGCACTAATCGCAGCCGGGGCCGTGGCCATCTTCTGCCCTGACAGTCGGTCGGCAGCGCACGCAGCGATGCGAGTGTGTCAGCAGCACGCCATCCCATGCCTCACTGCTCAGTGGGACGCAAATCTTGGCACTAATGCAGCCTTCAACGTTACCATTAACCTACATCCAACGGTGGGGGATGTAGGGAGCACGCTGGCTAGCTTTCTGCATGAAGCACAGGGCTGGCAGGAGCTAGGACTCATCTACGCGCATGATGACAGTGAGTTTGAGACCACTTTTGACGCAAATTATGCTTTCTGTATTTGTTCAGAAACCTGCCTTATTTCTCTCAGTGAATTTCTTTTAACAAAGGTTGAGTAAATTGATGAGACATGCAATTGGCCTTCAAGGATAAAATTAACTTGAAAAAACTTTGCCGCCAACTTTACAAATGAATATGATTGCTTGCTTGTTATTTAGGAAGGCACCAAATGATCTTTCAAAACCGCTTCGGTGTTTCATTCTGCCTCATTTCACTCCTCAAAATGTGTCATTCAAGGATTGAAGCCCTCCCCTAAACCTGTAAATTTCTTGTAAATTCATTCAGTATTACGGAAATGAAACATATTTTAGGAATTTTCAAAAGTGACTTGCGGTAACAAATTGAGAATCCAAAGTGGAATAGGTCAAGTTAATACAGTGAAGGACAAGCTAATGCTGTAGCTGTTAGATTAAAACCAATAGGCGGTTTACGACTCGATTTTTTGCAAGGATTTGTTGCAGGTATACGAAATGAAGCACAGAGCTGCACTATTAATAGTGATCAGCTAACGATCTGGCTTGTGGCAATTCAAATAAGATTATCCCACCCATAGAGATAGAGCAGCTTAAAACAAGTGATGATGTGAATGGTACTTGACAGTTTTCTCGTGAGAGCAGTAAATTTATTGTCTCCCCATGGGACGACAACAGTAAATTCGAATATACTACCTCCAAAGAAGCGCTTTCCAGGCTTTCATAAGCTGCGGTGATTCAAATTGATATGGATGACGGGTTTTTGTTTCTATCCCTTCGTTAGACCCATGTTAGTGGATTTCTTGGTCAGATGAGCGAATGAAACGGATATTTTTTTATTAGTGGTGGAAACAGTTGGCGCAATCACTCATTGGCGTTGTAATGCTTTTTTACCTGTTTAATAAAACTGTAGAAAATAGTTTGGATGCCTAAGTGCAAAAGCCTGCATCATAACCACATTTATATCCAATTGTGCAAAAGAATGGCAATTGTACTAAACCAATCTTATTACAAATTGTTTAAAAATACCGATCACAATTTGACCATTCACCACAATTACGCACATTTGTGATTGGCTACCAGGAGGCGAACAACTTAGTGCTCATTGGTTCACAGCCAATTGCCTGACCGTCAACTCGTGCACTTATTAGTTAGGGGATTGCAAAAATGTACCAGCATAAAATCGGGGATACTTCCAGGCTGGTGGTTTCCCACAATTGAGAATACCAAAGTTATTTATTTTCCACCTCTGGCACTTATGTTGTGTTTAAAGATTTGCATACCTATTAAGCATATGCTTAGTTGTTTACCTATTTGATGGTTTAGTAATGGGAGCGATATGGCTGTAGAAGTACTATCAAATTTTAAATAGAATTTAAGATAATGATAAAATACTTTTAGAGCGCAAGTTAAAAGACCAAAAATAAATGACGATAAGAAGATTCCGTCAGTGGTTTCGGCTTTTGTTCAGTTTAAATGAATTTTTGTGGTTCATCCATCACAATGAAGCTTATTTGCCTACCTGTTAGCACTGATGGAAACGTCAATCAACTGTCGAATATATTCTGCTAGTTTTATAGCGTTTCGCATAGAAATTTTATTATCTCCTTGACGCGAAGCGGGTTTATTTTTGTCTCAAAGCTACTCTGTCTCCTTCGCCTGCAAGTCAACAGTTTCATTTCTGATAATTTTTTTGCACTATATTGATGATTTCTGAAAAAAATTTCATAGAAATGGAATCAGTGATCGTTTGACAATGGCATGGAAAATCATCGGGCACATAAGCTGCAAAAAACTAGATTTGATGCCTCACAGCCAGGACGAACACCTGGGCCAAATCATTTAACAGCATCCTCAATTTGTGTTTTTCAATTTTAATAGCGTTTGAAATTGTCTTCAGAGGTTTTTATGGAAGAAAATTAAGCAATCACAGAGAAGTTCTCAACTTAACTTGCATGTTAAAAAATGTCGCTTCATCTTCGAATTCTCTCTTAAAGAGCCCAAAAGTTACCACTTCTATCTTTATAGTTTTCGTTTTTAGAAGAAAAAAGCGGGCCTGGTTTGAATGTGATCGTAAAACTGTCAAGTGCCAAAAAAGTGATAATCTCTTAGAGAAACATCATTCGGGAGAGTACGGAGGTTGAGAATGTGTCAGCCCTCATCCTAGTGCGATAAATGAGGGTTTCTCACATATCAATTTTGTAGTTAGATGAAGGTATGCATTGTCCTGTAGAAACTAGTATGGTACCAGTCTATAGAAAAAGAAACAATTTTTTCTGGTATGCTTTGAGCTTTACCGTAAAGTTGGGTCACCCGTGTTTAGGTCTGGACAGTAGAATAAATCACGTACTATCATCAATAACATTTACTAAAAGTTTTTAACGTGCAGGAAGT
This sequence comes from Taenia hydatigena, assembly GCA_036345935.2. Taxonomy (NCBI): domain Eukaryota; kingdom Metazoa; phylum Platyhelminthes; class Cestoda; order Cyclophyllidea; family Taeniidae; genus Taenia; species Taenia hydatigena. Next base: position 1,436,699 of record JADWOT020000009.1, read on the forward strand.
AATTTAAGCGATTTCCATTAATATCTATGCACACCGATAGTTTAAAGCTCCTCCCCATTACTTGCCAAAGTGACTGCCGTCGATTGGGCGTTTAAGGCGCTCTTTGTCTATCATGTTTGCAATTTGAAGTTCCACACAAAAATACACCTTCCTCATGCCTAGCACACACGTATTTCCCATCCATTGCATTTGACATATCCTAGAATGATGCTCCTTCCCCCCTAATTCGAGTGGCCTACGGACTGCCTCTGCTCTCGGTTGACTACCCATAGGCCAAATTATAGGAGCACTTGGCGTTTTGGACAAAAACACACTCACGACTAGTTCTACTTTCTCCTCCGTTAGCTGATATTATGATAGGTTATACAAACACTTCTACTGTATTCAGAAGAACTGATGGGAGTTCGAAACACTGTGCATGAAAATTTTTTTTGTTAAAAGTTTGTGGAACTCATAAAGTCTTTAACAAAACATCTCAAGAGGGCAATAAATTCGTCTTTGTAAACCGTTAATTCCTACTTTGCTCTCTCATCCGACCAAAAGTCGGTTTTGGGAAATAATATTTACGTAAAAGCCACTTCAAAACTTATGTATGCTCCTTTATTTACATATATCATGCAAATAAATCACACTTATGCATCACCAAAGAACTCATTTTTGGTTCCAAATTACGAAGGATTATGAGATTATTTTGTGGTTCTAAGGTAATTAACGGCGATTAAAGTCGATAAGCTACGTCAAAATTCACCAGTTTAACTTATTTTATGACCCTTCACACAACTTCTCCTTCATACTTAGATCTGGTGAAGTATAAGAGTCTCTTCTCCAAATTCCACGGTCGTTTAGTTGTTCGCAAATGGAACAACACCGATCTCACTCACAAGTATATCATCAAGTACTTCATGACAACTCGTTCTCAGAGTCGATTTGTGGTGGACATTCCAGTGGCAGAGACAGAGAGATTTTTAAAGTTGGTAGGAACACCATTTTATTCTGTAGTTTTTCATGACAACTTAAAGCTTTCACATACAAAATAGAAAAATATTTTTATTTACTTAAAAATAGATCGCAGAGTACAACATGACTGATCAGTACTACAGCTACATATTTACCGATTGGGTAAGTTTTCTATATGTCTATTGTTTACATGCTCCAACTTTGGACAAATAGAAGAAGTCTGCTTGGTGTAGTGACACACTTTAACTTGTAGGGTGAATTGCATAAACAGATGTGCTTTCTGCCACATTTTTCTTGTTTTTGAACTCATATTTGGGACTGGTTTAACTCGGTTTGCAAGGCTACAGGCGTTTCTTGCAACATGCATTATGCAGCGTTTGAAGAATGTGTGGTATGCAATAGTGGAATGTACCACTCAGAGGTGGCATTTAATTCCCTAAACATGGATGTAACGTATTCAGGAGCACTCTTTCTTCCTTACCTAGAATAGAGGAATTTAGTGGAAAGTTCGGTGTTAGGCATTCTAATTTAAGTGCTGAGTGTTGAAACAATTCCTTAGCATATAAATCAGTTGGAGTGGTCATTGAGGCCAAACAGTAAACGAATGGAACTTATATTAACAGCGACTAGCAAATAAGAGGACTGAAGAGCTACCGGTTGATTAAATGTTCGGTCGCCAACTGACCTTCAGTGACAGGTGGACTTTGTATTTCAATGTTAAACAAGTCACCGTCTCATCGATCTTCCCAAATAATCCAGTAAATACCCTACGCCAGAAGATTTAGCCTCAGAACACTGCATGTGATATGGATGTGGTAAAATAAGAGTAGTTGCTCACGCTTAAAGGGCAAGTAATGACGCATATTTGATCTTTCTGCCCAGCACAGTGTACCCTAGGCTTGTGGAAGCACAGCAACTTCCTCTAGAGAAGCAGCCATGACATCATACCACGCATGTTCTCCGTGATTTGAATTTCATTTTAAAAGAGCTGCAACGGAGAAGGTATAAAATTATTGAATATAAAGCTGGGCGCTGTCATCCGATCACAAAATTGTGAATCATCCGGCAATTAGTAGTGCATTAAAAAAATCAAAGCTGGCCATCGATACTCCTCGCTTATCGTGTTGTTCTTTCAGGACGTCCAATTTGTTGAGCCCAAGATCTTCACCGTCGACAAAGGGGCCAATTTTTCAACTCTCTCCCTAATGCCAATGATTCCCGTTAACTATGACATCGCAGGAGAGCTCAATGGTGTCCACAGCACCGGGGAAGAAACTCCAACTTACACTAGGAAAAGTCTTGTGGGTCCCTAAAAGGAACTAAAGAGAAGTTGGCTTCATTTTAAACAAGAATAACGGAAAGATAATTTACTAATCAGGAGTTCTATTTTAGAGGGTTCCAAGGGCTTCTCTCACGGTCGCTTAGACACCCATTTGCGACAGGTTGTAGCAACCTATTGACCGTCAAGAATCAGGGCATAGGCAGAACTAAGTTGAGCTTTTCTACTTCCTACAACCACCTTAATCGCGATTAACTCTTTCTTTATGTCTTTGGGTCGTGATGACAGTCGACTAAAGGTTTAGAGTGCTCTGTATCCATCACATCAATACAGTCGTAAAGACCGTGCTGGAAGATAAACGTCTCCTCGCAACACCTAACTATTGATGATTGAGAAGCAATGTTTTCTCACCAAACAAACCAAGGGTCGGAGTTTGAACACAAAAAACCGTTTTAGGCCGCAGACAATGCGAAATACTTCCAAATTTCATGGTATAAGATACTACGGTTTTGTTTAAAATCGCTCATAAACGATGAAAGTGGGAGAAGGATGGACCTAAATCAATCGTCGAAGTAGGAAAAAAGTCCCAAAACACTGTGGATTATGTAGCAAAGGTACAGCCGTATCTCCGCCAAATGATATTATTTTTTATAATTGTGGAGATATTGAATAAAAAGGGCTTAAAAAGGGATTTACTGGTGATATTAACGTAGAGTGGTTTTGACGGTTGGCTGTCCACAATCGCGACCGTGATGAATGGAAAAGAATTTTATGAAATAACTTATCGAGGCAGATAAAGGACAGCTGAGAGGCACCAAAAGGGCAAGCATGGCTCGTCATTTCGTCTTTGTCATAAATCATGATAATATTGTGTGAAGCTAATCTGGGTATTAATTGTTCGCTTGCGTAACTGAGAGGTAAGAAATGAAGCCGGTCTCATGAATGTCTGGTCTTCTGCAATGATTGCTAAGTCAATTGTTACGCAATTATATAGTAGTTTGGAATCCTTTCAACAACCCTCTGCAATTCCTCATACTCCTTCCTCCAGTCAAAAATGATTTGCTCAATGGTCTTTGATTACATCCGTAAAAGGTATTTTTGTCTTCTCTGTTCTATAGACATACTACTTCCTCATTCAAGACTCCTTATACCTTCTCGCGTACGGCATATCTAAACTTATTGAAATCAACGGTGGAATCGAACAGCCTAATGGACTATTCTGCAATTCGCGGAAAGCTTGGCCCTACGGTCATCAACTAATTTCCCTGATGAAATCAGTAAATCATTTGCAAAATATTGTTCACAGCCCTCATTGACTCCCTTCTTATAGCAAGTACTTATTTTTTGTCCAAAACCTGTCCAACTTATCAGTTTCTTATCGCTGCAACGAATTATTCAAACAGTTTTTGATCCCTCCACTAAAGCTCATATTTGTTAATAAGGGATCAGCACTACTTTGGTGCCTTCGATCGGCCGCTTTCCTGCTAAGCCAATTTTTTAATATTATATTCTTCAGGTAAAAGATGACGATGTGATTGGTATAACGGGAGGTGTGGAATTTGGGTCAGACGGAAGCCGCAAAAATGCGAACATTTCTATTCTAGAGATGAATAAAGACGGATTTACAGTCGTAAGTGTGTAATGTATAAATTTGACTTTCTGCTGCTCCACTAACGAATGCTTTTTGCTAGTCTTTGTGATGGTCCAAAAATCAGACACTTCTTTGTGCTCTCATGAAGAACAATCTAGTGATCCCGGCCGCTTTGGGATTTGACTCACAGACATGAAAATTTTATTCGTGATTGCCAAAACAGATAGAAATGAGAAACAATCTTACTCTACTGAATATTTGGTTTTTCGGGTCTTCAAGTACTCATGCGATTATACTTGTTCGACTCGCTTCATTAAGGTGAGGAGTCAACAAGTTTTTATAAACAGAGTGCAAGTGACTTTAAGGTTTTTAATCATGGAATTAGCTGATTTGCTGTACAAATTTACAACGTATTATTTAAAATCTAGGGAGCAAACCAGTACTTTACTGATGGAGTATGAACAGAAAGTAGCAAACTATGATACCAAGCTCGACGTTGATTACACAATTAGGTTAAAATTAGGCTCTCAGCCAGATGAGTTTGTGAGATTAATACAAAAGAAGTAACTGCCCGCAAAAAGCGTCTTTAAGCACTTTATTCACTGAAAGGTCAAAATTTCATTCCATACCACTCGTACAATGCGACAAGTTAGGTGCAAGCCCCACTCTTTTGAACACCCTTGTCTTCTACTTCCATTGTGGCGATCTACTACTGGTGTCAAGAAAGAGCGAAAACCATTGTGTAGAAGAGTGTATGGATGATACGGGAAAATGAGCCGGTATATTCTTTAGATCCAGTCCTAAAATGTCTCATTGTCCTCTTACCTTAAGGACAAAGCCCACCTCCGACCGATTCATTTTTCAAGCAAGAGCTAAAGATCATGGTTTTTTACGTACCTGCAAGTTACAGTGTGCCAAAAGAGAGCGTTGGGCAAGGCTGGCTTTCAGTGTGTCGACTAGTATTTTGTAAAGACTTGAGTCCCTTGGCTACTGCATACCAAGCAAGCAAAGACATTTGGAGGTGAATTGATGTGTAAATTGTAAGCGGTGTGTTTGAGGATGGCTGATGCCGAAAACCACCAATTATCAGCACCTGATCAGTTAGGACTTAAGTCAATGTGTAAATAAGGAAGTGAAGGACTTCCCACCTTATTCGCATCTGTAGTTTGCGTATTTTTAACCCGTATTATTCGTAAGCTTAGTGACTTTCTCATTTGAGAAAGCGAATGAAAACACACTTTACGTGACCTAGTCTGTTCTTGACCCCCTCATTATTATGGGGGAAGGACCATCATAAACCATCACTACTATTATCATAATCATAATAATCATCATCAGAAGTCAATTCTACTAGAAATATTTTATTTTTACACCCCACAATTTTCCCGTTTGCTAAATGGATAAATCTGCGCTGAATTTCCGCAGCTTTGTGACTATAGTACCTTCCTTTCATGAAATATAGAGGCTCGAACTACATCTTTTTCCGATAACGAGGGCTTAAAACAAGCGAAAAGTAGTAGAGAACACAATGATGCGTGGCGAAGATCTGGTAGCTTGTTATGTATCTGCAAGTTAGTGCGGAAACGCCGTGCAGTGAGCTACGCCAACAACATCCTTATTTCTTTTCCATGAGTTGTGCTAGTTTTCCTTTCAATACCAAAAGGATACATCATGTGTTCTGTCGATTTAAAATACATTAGCCCTTATTCCTTTGCACTTGACAGTAAAATGCACCTATTTCCTGTCACCAACGAGGCATTGGAAACGTTTATTTTTAAAAAATGATTGTAACTTCTAACACATAATAATAAACAAATATACAGGCTAAAGAAGTGGACTTTGTGATTTCTTACTTTTCAATCTTTCGTAGTAAAGTCAGTGGTTCATATAGAATAGCTGAGGTTTTTGCAGAGGAATAATTAATCGTTTTGCCTTTTTTTATAAAAATTTCCGAAATAAATGGCAGTGATTGCTTTAAATTCAAGGACATTGCAATCTTTTATAGGAATCCACTTAGGCACTAGTTGTAACCAAAAGGTAAGAAAAAACAAACATTGTGATGCCTATTCAACTAAAAAGGCTTAAATACCACCATCTAATGACTGTTTACTTGATTTGGCTGTTATGCAAACCCACAATTGTTGTTGAGAGACAAAAGTGGTGTCCAATATTTTCAAGGCCTCGAAATCACGCTATCTGAGAAAATTTCACAGGGAAAAAGTAACCAAACCTCTTATTAGCGCTGCCAAATTAAATGCTAAATCGTTGTCAATCTGGTGGGTTTTTCACAATTTCTTAAGTTACACCTTCTCTTATAGTACGGATATTGGAACAGAAGAGATAAACTTGTAGTAACAAAGGAATTTTCCAAAACAAAGGAAGAAATCCAGCAGGAATTGAAGGGCCAAACGCTGCGAGTTGCAACTATTGAGGTAAGGAGAACGATTTTATTGGCGCAATGGCCTGCCAATCCCGCTAAACACCACGCTCCCATTGGCCTGAAAATGCACCAATTAGCCACATTCATGTGATGGCCCCATTAGAACAGATAAAAGTTATGGAATGGGGACCGAAATTTAAAAACACAAGGCAGCGCTCTTAATATCTTTTTTTGTAGGAGATTCCATTTATGATGTACAAAGGGCCTCTGGGTGAGGTAAAATCGAGTGATCCTAGGGATTGGCATGGTTTCTGCATTGACCTTTTAAACGAGTGTGCTCAAAAGCTTGAATTCAATTACACTGTTCATCCAGTGCCAGACGGTAACTATGGCACTGCAAAAGTCATTAACGGGCACGAAGTGTGGGACGGAATCATTGGACAGCTTCAATTTCGTGTAAGTATTTTTAGAAATCTTAAGTTTGTAGCTAGTGGCTGATTAGTCAGTTTTGCGATGTGACGGGCAGGTTTCATTGGCCAACAATGGAATGACGTATAGTAATAGCATTTTCTTGTTCCTTTTGTTGTAGAAGGCTGACCTGGCCGTGGCTATGCTAACAATAAATCATGAAAGAGAACGAATGATTGATTTTACGACACCTTTTATGAACCTTGGAATGAGTATTATATTCAAAAAGCCGGAACAGAAGAAACCCGATCTTTTCTCCTTTCTGCGACCTCTTTCACCTGCGGTCAGTTCTGTTGTTGCATCTTACCTGTCTTATGCTATCATTGACCATTTTTTAACATCTTTAACGTGCTAAATGCTAGCAACGCATGGTCTTTTCTAACTACACAAAGCCTTGCAAACACCGCCTTTTTTCAGGTAGTACTTCCAAAAGCAGAAGCTGTACTCGTAAAAACACTTGTTTCTGTCACACTTTTAATTATCTACTGGTCAATTTAAACGCAATCAGTGGTTTTGCTGTTTGAATTTCAATCTCGTTGACATGGGAAGCGCTGTGAGCCTGAGTTGTATCGTATCGAGTAGGCGAACCTTAGTCAAATAAACTTTTTTTAGTCTCAGCAGATAAACAAGTCCTGGTAAGCAACCGGATCCGTATTTACCCACATTTAGAGCAAACTCTATCTTCTTATGATGAAGTGTAGCCTTAGATGTGCATAATAGGTAGTGCAGAAGAGTCAATTGAAAAAGAGTCTCTAATCAATGCACTCTAGAACACAGAGTTCGGCCCTTGCCGTATGTCAGTCGATCAAACAGCAATTATAAGCGTAAAGTTAACAAAGGAACAGGTAAGCTATGAGCAAACACGCTCAAATTGCACGAGCGTTAGTCGATACTTCATGAGAGCTTGAATCGCGATGATAGATTGATGCATGTCAGCGTTTTTATGGCGCGTGGATTCTACAAGCTGCACATAGTCATGGAATTGATGTTTTCCGGAAACCTTACGAGCATTATATCCACTAGACCGTTTCCAAGTTATGACTGTATTAGTGACTGGACCAATTCTCTCGTCCAAAGAAGCTCCTAAAGGTATTTGAACCAAAATTAACTCACTTGTTCTCCACTAGAATGCACAATGGAAAAATCGCATAATTTTTATACTTAGCCATGTTTTTTAGAGATGTCTGTGTTTAAAACAGAACCGATTATCAATCTAGCTAAGGATGAAATGCTACTTTTTTCATCTAAGCATAATGCTTTGCTGTCTGCAATAATTCCCCTGAACACAACTCGACTAATAAACAAGCGACCACCAGGTGACGTGTAAAGGTTTAAGTATCATTTCATTAGCGTTTACACATGTGCTGATTATTGGTTGGTTCGACAAATAGTATTCCTGCATAATTTGGGAAATACCACCAACTGGCTCCCTCTTTCGTCGATGTTGACGTTTCGGTTGCTTCACGTCCTTTTAGGCAGTATGAATTCTTGATCCATTTATAATAAAAAGTCTCAGAGAGGCAGAATAAGCTGTGAAGATGAATTAATGTTTCTAATACTTATGCTCTCTGCTTACAAAATCTGGCATAAAGTAAAACGATGTCGACCCCATTTTTGTGCAATCAACTAGTCAAGTTTACAGTCACTTCCGCTCGGTGAGTCATGCATTTAAACATTTTCTAGTTCAAACCAAATTCGTGGATGGAGTCAATAACCTTCATCCTCGCATCGCTCATTCGCCCATTAATTTTGAGGTGAAGGAACGAATGAAGTATATCATTTAAGAAACGAAATCTTTGCCCTGAAGCAAGACGAGTATTCAAAAGTTATGCAAGATTTCAAGTTTTCTTAAGCTTTCACACTGACAGTAACACAAGAGCACATAGAAGTTCACTCCGTAACGATGAAAAAGTAGAATTGGCTCTGCTGGGAATGATTTGACCGTCGTGGCATTCTAGCACTGGTCAAGAACTTGAAAAATGTATAAATGTAGAGAAAATGGCTATTGCAAAAACCAAATGCAGCCCTTATTTCTAGATATTATGAACCCAAAATACCGGTTTCACCTCACTGTTCACCCTATAGGTTGTGTTTTAACAAAGAGAAATCCAGTCAATTATGCTACAATTCCTTTTCAGGTATGGGGTTACGTGCTTATAGCCTACGTTGGGGCCAGTATGACTCTCTTCTTCGTGGCTCGCTTTAGTCCCTATGAATGGCACAATCCACATCCTTGTAACACTGAATCGGAAATCCTTGAAAATAACTTTAATATGCTCAACAGTCTTTGGTTCTCGATAGGTTGTTTGATGCAGAAAGGTAGGTGGTTTTGTTTAGACTTGCCTTCCAAAAAGCAAGTTTAATAAAAAGCAAATGACATGCGAAGCAACTCTGCCAATTTTCTGAAATAACTGAATATTTCATGATAAAATTGTAAAATACGATGTAAATGCGAAGTCGAAAACCGAACAAATTTTTAATTGATGTACAGTTGACCAATTGTAGTAAGGAAACAGCATTCCGATATTTTTATTGGTTCGGTGCCAGACTCGAAAGTGATTTATCAGTCTCAAGTGCTGGAATAATAGACGTCCCCCAAAATTTTAGCATAAAATCGCCATAAGACTAAAAACTGAACTAGTAAGTCATTCTCTGTCAAATTGAAAAATCAATGAGTTCTGATCCATCGTTATTAAAATTTTGAACTGCAATTGCTTACGAAAAACTGTGCACCTTAGGAGTATCGATAACATTTCAAAAATTGGAATAGATGGTGCCATCTGACTGACTTAGGGATAATTACCACTTTCGGCTCCTGAGCAGAGGCAAGGAACCGGTGGCACCCATCACGCGGAAAGACGCATATTCTGCCGAGGTCGGTTTCCCCTTGAAAAAAATTCAGGACGTTTAAAAGGAATTAGGGCTCTGACTGCACGGTGCCGGAAGGAGAATCCCGCAGAACATTCTTTCAGCCCTTAATGAAGGGTGCGGCATCATAACTTTCAAAGTTATTATTAAATTAGATTAAACGTTGCGGCAAAATCTGCAAGCGCGATTTGTTTTATAAAAGCATAAAGGCTTTTCAGATCAACACTTCAGAAGTTTTCTAACACTCAATGTTTTCTTGGGGTCGGTGGATTATTTATTAATGACTACGACCTAATTCTCAACCATTAAGTCTAAACTATTCTTCTTAATATTTCACTAATGGTTATAATATGAATGGAATTTCAGGCAGTTTTGTTGGTTTTTTGAAAGGAATTAGATTTTGTTGGTCAGAAACGACTCGACTTGATTTGAGTGGCGACTAAGTTGAACCTGATGTTTAATAAGTTATAAGGAAGTGTATTTTTACAACTCCACTTTAAAACCTACCATGCCTTCAAAAACCACAAAAATAGCCGAGTTTGAGAAAAAAATCATAAAATGTCTTGAGTAGTAAAATATGCGCATTTCAGTGGGGTGAAAGCCTTAGTCGTTTAAAGCCCGCCACTCATCAAACTGCAGCATGCATAAACTGCGTTTATTAGCTTAAATAACTTCTTCTTTTTTGAAGGCTCAGATATCATGCCAAAGGCAACATCTACCCGAATAATTGCAGGTTTCTGGGGTTTCTTTACCCTCATTATCATCTCTTCCTACACTGCTAACTTGGCTGCCTTCTTGACAGTGGAAAGAATGCAAGTCCCCATTGAGGATGTAAAGGACTTGGCAAAACAGACGAAAATCAAGTATGGTACACGCAAGGGTGGCTCCTCGGAAGACTTCTTTGCTGTAAGTAAATAACGTCCTTCCTTTTCTTTTTAGAACATTTTTCACACTAGAAGTCGATGCAGCGAAAGGCATCTTTAGTTGTGCCTAGCATGAGGGGTGAAGCAATTAGTTTATAATGTGGACCATGAACTTGGGAGGGTAACCTGTTAAAGCGTCTAAGGATCTAGGCCCTACCTACAGGACCTGAAGCGATAGGGCCGTTAGTCAATAAGCTTGAGAGATTATTAGTTACTTATCGTTCTAACAATGCGTCGAGAAGTCGAATGACCGTGATGGCACCCGGCTTGCATGACTAAGCATACATTTCATTAGTTACGTCTCAAATAAACCACTCACTGTGAGGCACATATCAGTTAGTTTTTGGGGACTCATGCCCACTTCGTGTGTGATGAAATACAGATGCAACAGTTTGCATCTCACCACCCAGTTGGTTGACCTGTCGACTTTTCAAAATCCGGTGGTACTTTGGGGAACGCATTCAATGTGCAACGGCTGCTTCTAAAATATTTAATTTTTTGCAAAAATTCCAAAGAATGAAGTTGATAATCGAAGTCTAATTGTAATCTACTTTATCTTCGCTTCAACAAGTATAATTTGGAAGATAAAGGAATTAGCGTGCCATTTTACGTGATAGCAGTTATAACTCATTCATTGCCCCTCATTTTCAGAAATATTTTCTATCCTGCAAGTTGATTGCTGGCCTGAAAATCAATCAGGCGCCTCTAATTAAAGCAAAATCAGCAAATTGTATTTGGACAAACGAATGCATTTAATAATATTCCCTCGGTTTAAACCCAAACTCATTGACCGCTTTTTCCCGCAGCCTCATTTTGCCAAGAAAACTTCAGCCTAGTGAATTTTGAAATTAGAATTTCAAACAAGGTTAATCAAGCAAAGGTATAGTACTTAAAGTCTTACTCATTGGGGACACTAGTTAAAAACGCAACCAACAGGGGACTTGACAGAAGCTAAAATCTCCATTTTAGAAGTCGAATCAGTCCATATACCAAAGAATGTGGCAATTTATGTCCAGCAATAAAGGCGTGATGATAAACAACGCGACAGAGGCGATAGCTCGAGTTAAGCGAGGCGGATACGCCTACATTCTTGAGTCCACCATGAATGAGTACTTTACCCAGCGCAACTGTGATCTCATTCAAATAGGGGATAATCTCGACTCCAAGGGCTACGGCATTGGGTTTCCTCAAGGTTAGCTCATTGTTTCTTACCTCATTATTCCTCTTAAAGTGATTTGATTCAAGTCAACTCTTATATGCTTGGTCTGCATTATGGCCTGGTTCACCTTAGTGGCCCTATAAACGCATTCCAATTCTAAACTTTTTAAACATGTCAAAATTCCTCATGTGAATAAAATTTGCCTATGTGAAATTCCAAGTGGTCCTATTTTTAAAGCCCAAACAATGATTTTTAGAAGTATTTTTGATATGAAATATTAATTTTAAAATATTCTAAGCCATAACGCAAGAGGAAAGAAGACTGCTTTTGCATCGTGGCGAAAGAACAATTGTCAAGTAGTATCTGAGACTGAAATATGACGTAGATTGTGCGAATTTCACATGCTAGTTAGGGATTGTGGAGATCCCATTCCAAAAGAAGATCATTTTTATGAAACTTACACAATTAAGATGTTATTTTGCCAGTTTTACCTCATTTTATTCCTCCCTTTGTTATATTTCATTTGACCCAAACTGCTAAGTCCCCTCCGCAGTTGTTTTAGGCCATACCATAGTGGAGAGTCCATTACTGACCCATAAATATCGGAACTGGAGGCACGCAACCTCCACTTTTAAACCTTGTCCAAGGCCCCTCCCATATAGCGCTGATCTTCCGATACTGCACAGTGAATCGCTGTGTGCACTGTAGATAGCCCAAAAATAACATCAGAGGTGGATTCCATCCTACAGAATTTGTCGAAGTCCTATGCTAGAAAACCTGCATTCTGGAAGATTTTACGCAGGGGAGAGTACCAACAAACATAGAAAGTGTGCTTTTATTGCCAATCATCGTTGTGTTTCGCACCCTTCTACAAGTTGGGCGGCGCTGTTGTAATTGATTAGTAGCTCGACCGATAGACTGCGAATTATGGACCCTTCGTAATTCATAAGGCGTTTTTTGCTAAGATTTAGATGAAGTTACGCAAGTAGCATGTAGCATCCAAGTTTCACAAGTTTCTCATAAGCTGTGTAAAGCATACTTTTTGGCACTATAAGTTTGAGAACATATTCACTGGAGTTGCAGACTGTTTCGAAAATTGGTTTTATTAATGTTGCCATTATAGGTTCCAAGTATCGGGACGAGTTCTCCGAGGTAATTCTTCAACTTCAAGAATCTCAAGCTCTGGAGCAGATTCGACGCTACTGGTGGCGTAATTTTAGCATTACAGAGCCCTGTGAAAATCTAATCTCCAAGAACACCAATACCAATTCCTTAGGACATGAACAAATTGGTGGATGCTTTGTCATGTGTCTCATTGGATTGGGTGCCTCCATCTTGATTAGTCTGCAAGAATTCCTCTATAAGGCCTATCATCGATCAAAAATTACTAAGGTATTTTGCTTATGTTGCGAAATCAACAACCATCTGCCTTGAGTATAAAAGTATGAATACCTTTCATTCCAGTTCATCGCATTTGCGATGCGATGCTCCATCCTTTTTATTTGAATTTCCTACAGGTTAATCGTTATCCTGAAAATATTTCCTCATTTGGTAAATCCAATATTTAATGTTGTCTTATATTTTTGTTCGGGCTTAGAACATACCTAATAGAAAGGAACGCGTGCCTCGGTTGAGGTCCGACTCAATCATTCAAAGGTTTTAGGCTTATCTTTGGGAATTATCGTCTCTGCACCCCAAATAATGATTTCTGTATTCAGTAATAGCGGTCATTTGGAGGACTTTGTAAGCCGTTCCATATTTACTCACTTAAGAAAGTTAGAGGCTCCCGTGTGTCTGCTTGAGCGCCGATACTGTCCAGACTCCAGGTTAAATAATCAAAAAGTAATAAATTCACAAGAGAGCACCTTAATGCTGACAATCTGCATAAACTTGGTGCACGGTGTGTGCGCAGAGTGCTAAGGTCCAGAAGTGGTGCCATTGGCCTTTAATTTTTGAACAATATGCGTACGTTTAAAGTGCAATTTTGCAGTGACGGTTAATTAGCAGTAACCTCAAAGAAACGCGACAACTAATATATTCTGAAATGTTTGAGACTCTCGAAAAAGGCGATTAATGAAAATTCCTATAACTCCGAAATGAGATTGTCTTTGTGCGACTGTAAACATCCCCGATGGGTAATAGGTCCATGAAATACATTTCACAGAAAGTTTAAACGATTTTACGATGGTAGACATGTGGCCAAATTAATTTTTTAGAGAAACTGCATTTTAATTAAAACGAGGTGGGTTAGAACTTGTACAAATTCTATTAATTAAAATATGTGGCTGTTTACATTTGCCGCAACCTGTAATCAGGTCCACAAATCTTTGATGAAAAAATGTCTGCATACCTTAATTCACACTGTTATTCAATTTTTGTGCCGCGTATCAACTTCTAATTTCCATTTTTTATAATGAATTTGGGTATATTTTGATCTACTTTGCCACTCTTCTGCGCTGGCTACTCCATTGTAATTGCACTGTCACCAAGCCACACAACCAAAATTCCTGTTAGACGCGGGAAAACATTTGATCCCAAAGTCAATGCTGCATCTCGCTGATTCCATTGTACCTTCATTTGAAGAGGGGTGGTTTCTCCATTTACTTGCTGCCCAAGACTAAACGGTGCCTTACAGCAAATGCATTTTGGGTTCCATTCGCTAATCATAAGAAAATCCTTTCATAATGGGAGCCGTTTAACTAAATGTGTAATTTAAGGCAAATTGTCAGAGGCTTTATTGTCTCCTTCGGCGCTATCCAAGCGTCTATTTGAGTTTCAGTCAGCCGCTAGAGACGAGAATGGGGCATTATTTGTTTGCATAATTTGCTTATTTTCACGTAAACACGGTATTTGGCATCTCTAACTCACTCACGTCTGGGATTGCTTCATTGGTTAACTACTTTTATGCATAATGCAAGGGTGACGTGGCCCCGATAATTCTTCTGCTACGAAGTTCCGCAGCTTCAACCATCCACATAAGATGGCATCCGATTGAGACTCCAGAATTGGGTTGTCGCATACCGAAATTAAAGGATGGCTTTTGTTGACCCTCAGAAGGGTCAAAAATGAATGCCACATGAAAAATAAATATTTTAAACGAAAATCTACTCCCTAAAATAAGAGAAAAATCCAGAAAGACAGCAATATACAGATTTTAAATACCACTAAGTGTTCACTATTGCCTAGTTTGGGAACCATTTCTTAAAGCTAGCAACTGTGATTGTCAGACATTGGCAAGCGCTCTTCTTTCCCCCACTCACGTCCCCTTTGGTCTTATTTTAATGTTAATTATCTTATTTTTTCCTTCAGAGACGCATTTTGAAGAACTAATCAAGTCACTTTATTAGTGTGTGTCTGGTGCATGCACTTTATCCATTGCAATTTATCTTATTATAGATCTTATTAGTTTCTCTCTAGCCAATGGCAATGCAGCGGTTTGTGAAATCATCACCTTTTGCCCGTCTAAATCATGTCGCTTCTAAAGGGCATCCGTTTTATAATTTTTGCAAAATCATATCCTTCGGTAGCAGTTAAGGTGTATTTTTATGATTATTTTAGGGCGCAAAAGGCTTTTAATAGGGATGTGAAATAAATTAATTAGGCACAAATACGTAATTTCGTAAAATTTGTCACTTTCAGGTAATTTTAAATCCTTACCTTCGTAAGAAGAATTCGATTTTTAGCGTCCTGAATCATCGCCGAAGTCATAATAATAGGAGAAAATGTTACTTGCTAACGTGAAGATGAGCCCGGAACCTGTTTATACTATTACCATTGAAGTTGACTAAAACATCGTCCATGGCGCTTCCTTTGATCATCACAACATAGTCAGTGCATTAAAGGCCCCACGCAAACCACCTGGATCGGTCATTCTGTTTCCTTGCGCGCAAGCGGTAATTGATCCCAAATTCACCGGTGCATCTTGACATTTCCATCAAAGCTGACGTTTTTTCTATTGGTGAATTGTACTAGCAAAGGAGAAATTCACTACCTTTATATTCTTCAAGTCCGAATTGTGTTTGGTTCGAGGAAATCTCATCTGCCAATTAATAGGCATACGAACGTTGGCCACTTTATTTCTATTTTATTACTTCCCAGTAGCTCGTCCATCTGCCCATTGACCTGAATTCCATTCAGCTAGTAGAGACGTTGATGAGGTAGCGCAGACACTTTCGCAGTGGACTTTAAATAATTTCATTTCTGGTATTGCTTTGGGTGCTAACAGAACACACGATAGGGATGATCGCTTATAGGTCGCTCTCAACTCATCCGTGACTTCAAGGCTTGCTCATAAGCTGTAGAGATCAGGATAAGTGTCCGTTATGAATGGGATTTTTACCACTGCCACCAATGTAGCGTCTCGAGTCTTCCCCAGGTTATAATAAGCCATGGTGCAAGAGAGGAAGGCTCTACTTGCTACCGTACAAAATTGAAAGGTTAGCAGTGCGTCCCGAAGGCCATGCTTCAGAGCGTAGGTGCTGGGCGGAAAACGTAGTTAACTAAACTACCAAATCACTACAAACCTTCGAACTTTATGATTTTTCGACAACTCTAATTTCTATTTTTTCAACAGTAAAAACCATAGACTGGTGGCAGATTCGGATAGCAATTCATAAGAATTCTTTTATTGCAGAATAATCACCATTTGCTGGAGGAAACTCAGGCTGGAGTTAAAAGATGGATACCTTTTTTCCAAACCACTCAATTGATTATATTCTATAGTTTATTTAAATATCTTTTTTAAGAGGTCCTTTTGCGAGGAGGTGGCTCGTGAATTCCGCTTCTCCATGGCTCGCTCTAGTACTCGTGATTTTGGCGCTGAATCTGCTCTTTCACTGCCACCGCCACCTTCCCGATGCGCTCCGTCTTCCAAGGAGTGTAGAATGGCCGCACTAGCTTATGCACCCTGTCTGCCGGCTGCTGACCGGCTGCTGACTTCGTCCAACATGGAAATTGCGAAAAGTGATCAACCAAACTTCACTAATCGAAGACCTTCTATTCTTGACATGGTTCAACTTCTAAAAAGGTCGTCGTCTATGACGACCCCTCCCGATTCAAATGCTGTTGCTAGTGAACAGCTACAAAGTACAGGTGGGGTTTTAGAGAGTACGATTTCATTTTATTACATTTTATAATTTGCTTCACGGTTTTTGTCGTTCAAACTTTTAACCCCACAGTCGAATTTGCCAATGTCAACTTTGTCTAGTTCGAAATGGCAGATGGTGATGCAAAATTTTAATTTGTTTGAACAAAAATGTGTAAACTTTAGCTTAAAATCACTCTTTTGTTTCAAGTGCAAGGAGTCCTTGCATGGAGTGTTGCCAACCGCGAGATGTGATCAATCGTAAAGTGATGATTTCGTGTTCTACCCAGAACGCTAAATATTAATGGCAGTCTACGCTGTGAGTCTGGTTAGGACGTCAAAATGTCGCGTCCTCTGCAAGAGGAACCTCGAGAGAGATTCCATTTGAGGAACAATACAAAGTCGGACAGTCTTCAATGGAGAGTGCTTAATAACAGTCGATTTCTTGTTTTGCATCATCCTAAAGATTGAAGCAAGTCATCAAAGTAAGCTCAGCCCCAAACCACACAATCTTCTCGTCCTTTTCGTGTCCTTTGCTATTCGTGAAATATTTACCTTCAAAATAAATGAACATCCACGAATGAGCAGTATAAAATCGTAACTACCACCGAAATAAATCCCCGAGAATTCGCCCTACCACAACAGAAACACTCCTTCTGAAAAGGTTGACTCTGATAGTTAACCAAATTATTGGTCTTCTTCACTTAAATCGGATTCGTTAAACGGTATGATCGGTACAGAACTCTAAACTTTCCATGACCTTGAGGTGAACCATTCCAGTGCTGCGGAGCTGCCTGTTGTTCTTGGGCGGAGGAGTTTATGGTCTTGACGCCTACCCGGTGGGCCATGCCGCCAGGCAAAACTGCAGCTTAAGGAGACTACAAATGCTGCACAATTAAATGCGTTGTTAAACAAGAGCTAAAGCAAATTTTTTTATTCTTAAAAGACTGTGTTTCTTATGTATTGAAGTGTCTTGGAACATAATACCTTAGGCACAGCACTGCTGCCGCTAACAGATTCGAAAAAAACACTACTTCTGATTCTTGTTTGAGAGAGTTAAGAAAAGAACGCTTCTCTTTTTGGTTTTAAATATGTCATTAAAAATTTTGGTCAATTGCACCCTGATATTTCATGGAAGTTGCAAAATTATTGACTGTCAAACGAAATACTTCATTATAGGACTGATAAATCATCAATAATGGTTAATGATTTCGAAATTTAGGTAAAAGAAAATCAAAATTTTCATTTTTAAAACGCCTTGGAGGATGTCTTTTGTTATATGTTTTTTCTCTACCACATTTATTTGGCTGCTTAATACTCACAAAGAGCAGCACATCCGGTGGGCACTTGCTTCTGCCGCAGCATTACATTCAGTGGCATGAAGACTGGTTCAAGTCTTAACCATCACCACGTCATTATTGATGGCTGTCCAGCTCTGTTTCGCGAGGGTTGGTCTGAGCGGGCCTCACACAGTACAGTAACACCTCCACTCTCCCTCAATGCCTGCATGACCTTGGCATGGATGATTTCACCATTTGTCACTTCCACTCTCTTAGTCCATCTGATTTCAACACATGGGACCATTCTGCTTGGAGAGTCATTGAGATGCCTACCAACCTGGCGACTTGCGGTCCCAGCAACTTGCTGGTTTCCGCTGTCAATGCCTTTGCGATCAGCAAAAGTCAACATTGCAGAAGAAGACATTTACTTACTCCATTACACTCTGGGCTATACAATCACGGACCAATACTTGTTCCCGGCTACTTTCCTTTTTCTTCGTAGACCAAGCAAGTGAACGAAGGTAGTGGGGACTGACAGGCAAATGGGTAGATAGACAGGTGGAGAGAGGGGTAGATAAATGGATGGGTGGAGGGATAGGTGGAGAGATAGATAGGTAGATAGATAGGTGTGTATGGAGGAGAAGAGAAATAGATGAAGACATCTCTCGAGACGACTAAGAAAGAGGTGATTTAAGGAAGGAAGGAAGAAAGAAAGAAAGAAAGCAAGTCAACAGGAGAACTTTTGCACACGAAAGTCATTCTGACTGCCGAAGTAGCCGAGGTCGGGAGGGTAGATTGGTGGCTCTTCCACCTCTGAATTGGACATTCCATTCGTCGATAGACCGTGTACGTGAGGTTGCCTACGAGGTGGTGGCGGTGGTGGTGGTGGGGAGGAGGAACGCTCATGGCTGACGAGATTGCGAGCATCCTCCAAAGGTCTTATCGTCGTGACGTCCCTTGAATGTCGTGTGGAAGCTGCAGCTTCACGGCTTTAGAAGCCAAGTTTTTTTCGAAATAAACAAATAACAAGAGAATGATACTTGGAATACCAAAACTTTTGGGAAAATGCAAGCCAAGTTGAAATAACCCCGGATGCTTGTAAGATTTCACAATGAAAGAAATAAAATTTTTCCAAAACTGCATTGACTTACTGTCGCTTCTTAATTCAGTTTGAACCATAATAGGTAAAAACTTGGTAGGTTTGGATTCCTTTAAAAATAGTTTTAAGCGACAAATTCTAAAACATCGGGTACTTTGAAGTTTTTCGAATAAGCTCACCAGTTCTCAAAAACAGGGCAATTTCTTATGTCATTTTTCGTCAGCTGTAGCCGAGTTTGAAGCTTCAATCAGTGAGCTACAAGTCTCACTATAAAATGGACTAAAACACTTTTTTTTGTCACCCAAATGTTTGCGACTTGATTTTTTATTCCCGAGTTAATGTGACGCCGTGGTTTTCTCGTGTTTGTCACGCAAAATCTCCTTGAAAAGTGACTTATTTTAAATGCGACAAAGGTTTTTATGCAAAAACTGTGCATTTCTTTAATAAATTGTGGTGATTTAAAACCTATTTCCTGCATGAAAGAATTCCCGCAAAGTGAAAATTTTTGACATTCCACTTAGGCACAATGGGTTTGGCAGAGGAGATCCTCTCAAACTTTGTCTCAAGCCATCTAAGCCATTATATGTTTCACTTCGACGATTGTATCCTTAGTGATTAGTTTATGAAAAATAGTTAGCTTGTTCAATCTCGTTCCCTTCAACTTGTTTAATTTTTAAGCTGGTCAATGGGCTTACTGAGTGAAGCAGCCTTTTTATTGTATCACTCGTTAACCCATTTTACTTTTCAAAGCCTATTCCCGGGACGCGGGTTTTCTTAAATACTCTGCTATCACTTAATTTTTTACATGAAAAGGAACTAGACTATCGGGTTACATCGTGATTTGTCCCTTCGATGTTATATGTTCTCAAAGATTATTCCAAAATCTTTTCATTTTTTGGTGAATCATGAGGCCAAATGCGGTATTCCATGGAACAAAGCGTCAAAGGAACAATGGGGCCAAAATATTCATCCAATCATAGTGGATCCTAAAGCGCGAGGGATTCTCAACCCTTTGCACTTAAGTCGTTAAGCTGCCAATTTTGAGCCGCACCATTGGAATGCCAGTAGCATGCCTCACTGTCGCAGGAACTTTTTACGTTTAAAGTATTAGAATAAATTGGAGACCTGTTAGAGTTGAAATTTAAAGAGAAAGAAATCTCCTTGCTAATGGCTTTCCTCATTTTTTATTTACTAGCCGTGTTTTAAGAAATTTTATCTCAAAATGACTTTTTCAACTTATAATCCATTAGCGGATGCTGTCGTTAATTTTTCGTTGTCGACCCAGAATATAGTCCTGAGCTTCAGCACAAAAGAAACAAGGGAGTCTCCAAAGTGACCGCCTAAAATGCTTTAAAAATTATTACATTTTTTCCTCAAAAAGTGGGAGACTATCCCCTTGATGACATGCTGCTGCCCTTTGAACAGTAGCGTTGGTATTCAAGGAGCAAATTGTGGTAGTTCTTTCAATAAAAAGAAATAGGTTTCGGGTCTTGAAAAACAATAAAATAGAAGATTTGTGCAACTAATTTAATCGCATCCTGAGGGTGTAGTCACGAATGCCGAAACACCACATAGCTGGAGATTCCACATGAGCAAAAAACTGCGCCATTCTAAGTTTTTATTTGACCGCGTCTAAGCAACATTTTAGGTCATGGTATGATTGTGAAGATGTAGAGCTTTTTTAGACGTAAAATGTGTTGCTGTGTGTTACTGGATGTATCACCACTACAATGCATCCACAAAATTATAAGGTTTCTTCACTGCCCCAAATGTGGGATGTATATCAATAAGGATTTCGGTTTTACTTGGCTATGGCAACTAACTGACCAATCCCTGCAGCACTGATCAAAACTTCTTTCCTATTGGTTACTGAAACAGAAAAATAACCAGATACTAAATAGCGTTTGAATGGCTCATCTATGGTTTGTAACATTGGCGTGATATACTGACGTGCATAATATCTGTGTCTTTCAGACGTTTGCTTATCCACTTCATTACATGAGCGTGGTCATTCCAACTATTGAAATTCCTTTTCAATAATATTGCACGTCAAACCCGCATATATTAAGATGGCTGGTTGCCTAAAATGATGGGGATGAGATTATGGATAAATCAGAAATGGGTTTTCCACAACTCTAATTGATTGTCAAAGCCTAATTGCTTTTTAAACCGCTTCTGCGTAGTGTCTTCCTCTACCATACGCACCTTTCAACCAGTTTTGAGGAAGCCTCTCCAAGTTAAGCGTTGATTCTGATTTCGTGAGAAGAATAAGCTCGAGTTCTCTCGGCCCATTCGATGTACGGACAATTGCGCTCTACAACTTCCGCAAGCCATATTAGGTCGCTGCAGCAAGCTACTCCAAATACTGTGGAAACTCTTTTGGTCATCTCATAACATCCTCTCTTTTGGGACCAATCGAAACAAACATGATCTTCGTCAATCGCTTCAGGTCCTCTAATACAAGATCAATTCAAAGTGCTACAACGGAACTATTTCAAATAGCTATTTTCCTCTAAAAAGACCAGGATTATTTCCTTTGATTCTGCTTACATAAAGGCCCGCCAGTCAGTAGGTCCAATGCATGGCGAAGTGAAGACTGTCGACGTTGTAACGAAATTTCTCCGTGCGTCATGCCTTTTGGCCAATAAGGAGCAGAAAAAAGGCTCAAGGGCGATCGTCAGATTTGACGCGATTCCTACAGGGTTTTTAGCAATTCAAAATTTAGAATGAACTGCTAACGTGGGAATGAAGTGGAACCGAATCGCACGCTTACCCAATCATTTGCATAGCGACTATTTGTCCTTTCAATTTTTAGTCTGAAAACAAGCATGAACTTCGCTATAGAAGACTGCATCAAAAAGCACACATTTGTATTTCTTGTTATTAATGGTTTGATAATTAGTTTATTGTTTAATAAGCCATCTCCAGCAACTTATTTTCACTTTTAGAGACCTAAAAATGCACACTGTTATTTATATGGAGTAGAAGGTATGTGTATTACTTCGGCCTGTTAGTCTGGAACCCCTCATTATGCTCTCCACCATTATCACATCATTTTAAATCTCCATGCCAACGCATCGGTTTCACTCGATGAATGTGATTTGAGCTTGTATGAATTAAGAGTTAAGCTTCTTACAGAGTGCGTTGCATGGGCTTCAGAAGCGATAGGACACCAGACCTTACCCCTATGAAAGTGGTTGCCACAATCATTTTGGATGAAAAATTAATCAGTCAGGGTTAGGTGCATCAGGGTCAGTGGAACCCGCAGTTACGCATTGCTAATGATGTGCTCATCTGTGACCAACACTTCAAGGAGAAGCCTCCACTGACGATCGCTGCCAATGAAGGAGCAACGGAATCACACTTGCAGCACTAAGTATAGATGGTGTGATGACAATGACATAAATGCTAGAAGCACGAACAGCGAAGTCAAGAAAGGCAGGTAGTATAGGCTGCCGACTGTTGCCTGGGCTTTGCTTGGTAGAAAGCCATAAACCACTCACAGAAATCGACTTCTGGATCCAAAAATGTCTACTTGACAAGGTTAGCGTCACGTGATTTTGCTTAATCCACCATGACGGCCTTGATAACAGAAATCGACAGACCTCTGTTATTGTCGACCCGCCGTCGGTAACCCTCTACATAAGGCTCCAAGCAGGGCAGTTGCCAAGGCATTCGAATACGGAGATTTGGGGGTTCATGTGAACGCCAGCAGTCCTTGACTCCTGATGAGCCCTCAAGGTGTTGTGGACACATGCTGATTGGCGACCTGGTAATTTTCCAAGTGCTGCAATTGAAAGGGTTCAATTTAGAAGAGAGAAGAAGAATAGCCATGTAAGCAGGGCTTTGCGTATGTGAATTATGGTGCTTTTGGTAACAACGAGTACTCGCTGATAAAGGTATGTATGTTAGTAAAAATTTCAACAGGATTCCACGAATACCTGTTCATGTGATTCTGTATTGAAGGTCTCCATAGCAAATAATCATTTAATTCTGGAACATCCTAAACGCCGTCAATAGCGTCTTTAGTAGATGCAGACCTTAAAAGTGGCTGTTATCATGATAATGTGTACCAATGGTCTTCCAAGTATTCCAATTCGAGAGGTTAGAGGAGCACACGAAAGCACGAAGAGTTATTGGCCATAGGCTTTAGTGATGTTAATATTACAAAAGAGTCCTTCCCTTCAATAAATGTTTACCGCATAAGACTAGTTCTGAGGCATGAAATTTCACTAGTTTCTACTCATTGATTAATAAGTTTAATTTAAAGATCACTGAACTGGTTAAATAAACTCAACTTCTTGACATTTCAGCTTCCACACGACATTCAAGGGACGTCACGACGATAAGACCTTTGGAGGATGCTCGCAATCTCGTCAGCCATGAGCGTTCCTCCTCCCCACCACCACCACCGCCACCACCTCGTAGGCAACCTCACGTACACGGTCTATCGACGAATGGAATGTCCAATTCAGAGGTGGAAGAGCCACCAATCTACCCTCCCGACCTCGGCTACTTCGGCAGTCAGAATGACTTTCGTGTGCAAAAGTTCTCCTGTTGACTTGCTTTCTTTCTTTCTTTCTTCCTTCCTTCCTTAAATCACCTCTTTCTTAGTCGTCTCGAGAGATGTCTTCATCTATTTCTCTTCTCCTCCATACACACCTATCTATCTACCTATCTATCTCTCCACCTATCCCTCCACCCATCCATTTATCTACCCCTCTCTCCACCTGTCTATCTACCCATTTGCCTGTCAGTCCCCACTACCTTCGTTCACTTGCTTGGTCTACGAAGAAAAAGGAAAGTAGCCGGGAACAAGTATTGGTCCGTGATTGTATAGCCCAGAGTGTAATGGAGTAAGTAAATGTCTTCTTCTGCAATGTTGACTTTTGCTGATCGCAAAGGCATTGACAGCGGAAACCAGCAAGTTGCTGGGACCGCAAGTCGCCAGGTTGGTAGGCATCTCAATGACTCTCCAAGCAGAATGGTCCCATGTGTTGAAATCAGATGGACTAAGAGAGTGGAAGTGACAAATGGTGAAATCATCCATGCCAAGGTCATGCAGGCATTGAGGGAGAGTGGAGGTGTTACTGTACTGTGTGAGGCCCGCTCAGACCAACCCTCGCGAAACAGAGCTGGACAGCCATCAATAATGACGTGGTGATGGTTAAGACTTGAACCAGTCTTCATGCCACTGAATGTAATGCTGCGGCAGAAGCAAGTGCCCACCGGATGTGCTGCTCTTTGTGAGTATTAAGCAGCCAAATAAATGTCTTATGGTGAAAGATAATGAATGAAGAAAGCTTTTTAATACTTCCTTTTTGTTAAGGGGTTCACTGTTGCACACTTTACTTTTACAGATGCATTCGAGCCTCTAAGAGCTAACAAAATAGCTCTGACCACCTTTTGTTCTTTGTGCATTGTGCCTTTTGGCCATTCATTTGAGAGTTGACTTTCTTCTCCTCACCTTGTTTTAGACCCTTGGACAGAGAAGATTGGCTACATAAAGACAATCCATTGTGTATGATGAGAGACTGGTGTAATCAGCCCGACACTGAAGTCAAAACAGTTGCATGCAGTTTGTAAGTACCCGAAAGCCGAAATAAGTTGCTTTGGCCAGTCGCACTGAGCATTTCCAAAAAGGGATCACTTTAGTAGCCTTGTTTGCCAATGCTGTAGGTAATACCATACTTCTCAAAGTACAAGCCTTCTTCCATGAGTTCTCTTTTTACTACTGATCATTTCTAAAGTTGGGAAAAGATTTTTGACCTAAAACGATTTTCTCTAAGTTTTGTTGCACTTGATAGGGCCTATAAACATTTTGTGCATGGGGGTCATTATACTCTAGCTTTTCTCATTTTCTGACCTGGGTGCTAAGATTTGTACACAATTTAACAATTCTAAATTAGTACTAACCGATGAAATCAAACTTTTAATAACTAATGCTGAAACAACGAAGTCCAATTCGGTTGGTTGTGTGTTACCACGCGGCCCTGAAATTAGGATCCCTACGTGTGATTAGCAGCAGATTCTCCCAACCGCATATTGCGGAAGAAATCGTCAAACCAATGCACCCTCCTTGTGAATTGGGCAAGTCGGATGTTTAGTTACTCGGTTATATGAATTTGAACTGCAAACGTAAAAAATAAAACTAGTGAGGCATCAAGCTGGTCGTGTCAACCTCCTTAAAATCTAGCACCAAAAACGATATCTTTTTTGTTGCCACACCATGATCTCCGCTGAAAAGCTGCATAATGCCACGAAAAGATCGGCAAATACATAAATGATTACAGTCCGGATTTTACTCTTGCATCTGTTGTTGGGGTTAAATACAGATGCTAGTAAATCTGTTGGCTTTTGAGTTAGACGACAGGCGACACCGCTTACAACCTAATTGTTGATTGCAATTACTAACCAGAAGGGAATACTTAACCGACAATAGCTTTGAAGGATTATGGACAAAAAACCAAACACCTACACTAGCAGCTGTCAATTTTTTAAAGTTACCACAACAGATTGATTTGGACTAAACCATCTGATGCGAGTCGCCTCATCAGTTCATTTACTGCCCAAAATAAGTTGCAGACTAACTTATCCTAATTCAAAGGTCATGAGCATATTTTATCACGTCACCATAACCTATATTAACTGAAAAACATACTGCTGAAATGCTGACCCGGAAATATGTGGACCAATAAATTTGCTTTTGGAAGACTTATTTTACGCTATTTATTTTTACTGTTTCAAAAGCCTGAAACCATGCGACGAACGAAATGCTGGCTTCCTATTGCTTCTCTGCATTTTTATTTTGTCGTTTGGGTGGAAAGACCAACCGACCCATTTTAAATGCAGATTTTAACTTGAATCGGTCTAGGAAGACTCATTTTGTACAAATTGGCACTGTGAGTAATCATCCCATGCAATGTGGAAAGCCTGCCTGGGAACTGATGACTAACGTCTGAGCTCACGCAAATTTTCCACGTGCTTAATTTCACCATGCATTCAAATGTAGCATAACATTCTGTCAGGACGAAGCAAAATCTCTGGGAGGTAAGGCTAAAAGTACAGTAGAAGGATAACCCAAATTCCGCTTATTTTATGCTTACACGATTGTTTGAACGCTAGGCGGTCCAAGCGACCTATGATGGCTAGCTACGCTTGATTGGTCACCCGATCTAGTCTCCCATTGGCTGTCGCGGCGTGCCTTAGGAGCGGGCAAACACAGTGCAAGCGGATCGACTGCTGTTCCATCCCAGCATCTTCTGTGTGTGCGTGAATTTGTCCACACTGGGTTACATGCACGCTTCTGACACGTGATTTAATGCCATAGTACTATTCATCATTGCTACTCTGTGAGTCCACACCAATTGTTTTTGCATCTACATTAACTGACTAGAACCTTCACCTTAATTTAGCAAATACTGATTTTAATAAAGGATATTCCTCATTTCAATGTTTTTGCTTAAGATACTTCTCATGAATAATTTTGTCACCCGTTTTCCAGTCCGCTGATTGGCTAGGTGCAATGTCAGTATCAATCGATATTTCGTGGTATTTAATCAGCTGTGTGGTCATCGATCAAAGCAATTTACATGAGATTTATAAACTTTGCAGTAGATAAATTGACAAAATTTTCGAATACATCAATTGTCGTGTTGATTCTTACGTCAGCTTGGAATTTAACTCAATAAAAGCTATAAACAAATTGTTTCTAGTGTATTTTAACCACCAGAAGAAGTGGTCAAGGCCTTCGTCAAATCAATAGTAGTCTTAAAATCTTCATCAGGAGCAGTGACCACTAGTAGTTGATTGGCTCAGATCATATCATTCGTTCACCCTACGATTACAGTAGCGAAACCCATAAAATATATGTTTACGAGGGATTTGCGTGACAAAACATAGACCTTCGCATAAATTTGGGATTGTTCGAAATTTCTTCTTCTGGGTGACTGCCATTTTAAATAGCGAGTAAAAGTTGCTTTGGTGGCAAATAAAAGGGGATACTTAATCGCAGAGATCCAAGTAATTCTATTACTTCTCTGATTCCTTTTAGGAGGCGCAATGCTAGCTATCACATTACTGAACTTTGCGATCGTCATCACAAATGCTCTTCAGCTAAATGTTGGTAAGCAAATTCCTTCTTTTCATTTTTTCGAAAATTCTTCTGAACATGGAACATAGCCTTTAAAAATAATTCATGTTTCCAAAAAGAAAGCCATGTAGCGCAACTTCTGATACACAAAATAAAATTTTTTATCCTCTATCTTTCAAGCGATCCAAACCAAAGTAAAATGTGATATAGTCAAGCCTGATGAGATTAGAAATGTCTCTTTAAAAAAGCATCCCTTCCATACTTGGATTCGCGACTTTGGTCAATGGTTGCATGGACTTTCGTCAATTTCATAGGACAATATCTGCGACCGCACTGAAAATAAACATGACACACTTTAATTTGTGGAAATTTGTTTTTTTACAAAAGCAATGTCGAATACTCGAGCGAATTCGCCGTCAGTTTATTCATGTCTAAATGTTTACGGCACTATTTCAAAAGTGTCTCACTCACTTCAGGAAGGAGTTGAGACTGGACTGGATGAATAGGCAAGTGACTAAAGTAGCTTTGGCGGACCAAAGCGGCAGCGTCCATTCAGTATTCATTGGCAGGATTTGAGTATTGGCAACTGTGTTCCATATTTAAGTCGTCAAAACTAAATAAGTAAAACCGAACAGTTAAGTTCATTGATTCCAAACATAATGACTAAACAATTTTAATTCCAATTTTTGGGAATTTTATTTCTTTAAGAATTCATTAAAGGTTATTCGACCAATCAGAATCTCCTGGATTACGGATCATTGCCCGTAATCCGCGTTAGTTCTATCCTTTTCTAAGGATCAAAAACTTTGTTGTATCCTCCTTTTGGTTGCAAATACAATCATTTATGGATCCACTTTGTGACAAAAAACACTGGCATTGCCTTTTGACCTCACCTTAGCAAAAAACAAAATGATCTACGGCCTAGCGAGGCTTTCAACCAAAATGATAACTGTCTAAGTTCAGTGTAAGCACTTTTAACTGTCAACGTATTTCAGGCGTAATTTTGGAGGATTCCAGCCCAGGCAAGGAGGCGGCCTTTCGAAAGGCCATCTACTCGGCCAATGAGAGGTTGAGCAGAAGTCAACGCGGCTCAGCTCAGGCTGTGTCCTTGAACCTGCTTCTAAAGAATATTGAGGTGGCGGACACATTTGCAGCTGGATCAGCAAGTTTGTGGCAATTGGATTTACCCATTTTCATTTATTATTTTAAGGTTTTGACTGTTTAAACTTAGTCTGAATTAGAAAATTAACACAGAAGTTTCATTCAAAAGCAAACTCATTTTATATGGAGGTGAGAAAGAAAAGCAGTGAATTTGCAGATGGAGAGTATTCTTGCGGGCAACAAAGGGAATGTATCACTTTCCGGTTCAGCAAACATAACTTTGCAAAATATTTGCAGATTTACGTCACTAATATGCTCCCTACTGACGTCAGTTCCGGGTAGAAAGTGCCCTTTAATCGTTTAGTGTCCATACTACCCCAACTATAGTCATTTCTCGACAACAAGATTCAGATTTTTCCACTAGACTAACCATTTTCAAGACAGTTCAAAATCTACAGAAGCCTCGGATATCGGCTATGCATTGCATAAGGGATGAAGATAGGAGTATGATGCAGTGCCTAGAGGTGGCGCCGAATCAGTCAAAGGCAGATGCATTAGATCGTTGGGGACCTCTCGTTTTGACCAAGAATGGAGAATTGAGTGTTAGTATTGACTCATGTACCTTTAAACTAACTTGTCAAGCCAGTTTTTGTGCAGTTTCCATCACAGGAGTGATGAAGTGGTTCCCATTTCACCTACAGCTGATGGCAAAGTCGCAAAAACTGAGTAAATGCGTCTTACATGTGTGCATTGACAATACCCGATATATACTTGCCCTGGAAAGTATCAAACTGTTCTTCACAGAAGATTTCTGCTCATCGACTAATCTCTAATAAAAACCGACTTTGAGTTGTAGCGCTCCTTAGTCGAACGAGCAAATCTTCGGTTATCTGCAGACCATTTTTATGTCCAATGCCCAACCCACACCTCCAGGGCATCTACGACTTCAGCAGTGGAAAACAATGTCTGCTTTGTATTTGCTGCGTTTAAGATCAATCTGCCCAATACGACGCAATTTACACCCCAGAGTGGTAAAAGAGTTTGTCATTTA
Organism: Taenia hydatigena; assembly: GCA_036345935.2. NCBI lineage: Eukaryota > Metazoa > Platyhelminthes > Cestoda > Cyclophyllidea > Taeniidae > Taenia > Taenia hydatigena. Next base: position 1,466,030 of record JADWOT020000009.1, read on the forward strand.
AAAACAGTCAAAAGTAACGAATCTGTGAGAAGACCTCATAGCGCCTATTTGGAATAGATGGAGAGATAATTTCTGCCCCATTCTCCTTATATCCACGATAGAATTTCATCGGATTGGCATTTGACAAGCTCATGAGATTGACACGGTGTCTAGAAAAGTGTTTCCTGCTCCTAGATACAAAGTATTCACTGGCTTGAATGCTTGCTAAGGGATTCCAGACTGAAAGGTTTACATAGCTATTTAGTTGTTAACTGAGCAAAGTCAAAATAACTCCTTCGGATAGAGCATTAATAGGACCCTTTAACATTCTATATTAATCCCAGCGTTCTATCGTTCGCATACTCTTCTTATACCCTGGAATAATATTTTCAATGGGGTGTTAAAACCTCTATCTCGTGCACTGAATAAGAGCCAAATTTTGATCAATTACCAACGGTATAATACGTCGGGATTCTCTCCATACCTAATGGGTAATCAGCTACTTAACGATAATAACCAGTGTGGTACAAATAGCATAATAAAATGAAGAAGTCTAAGTACTCTGCTAAAACTTTAAAAGCAGTCACTGCTACACAAAATCACTTGTCTGCCTTGTCGACACTGGATGTACGCTTACTTTATTCCGAATCTAAGATTTTGCAAACATTCTGAAGCGCGTTTTCTTGTGCAACAGCGGATGAAAGAGAGTTTTAGCCTAATTTGAGAAAGTTAGTATCCGCAAAGGTAATCCACTTCTTGTTTTCTGTGAAAGGTAAAGCAGGGAGATGTAAACGCTCATTGTGACTTGCGCGGTTGTCGTCTGAATATCTAAAACTTGGAGGGCACTGTGTGGTTAGCCCATGGCCAACTTGAATAGTAGAGAAATAAACCTTGAGTTCATTGTTTTGTGTGTAGCTGTTGCGTCTATTTGAAGTCTACCAAAAGAGGAGTAGAGCAAGAGATCCATTGATAAGTCCTCTATTTAAAAATGCTGGGTTTCGAATGACCCCCCAATTATACCCATTTGGAATTGCTTTTTTAATGTCAAATTCTCGTCCTACAAAAAGTACGGTTTTTGATTAAAAGGGATTTAAAAATTGGGGAATCGAAGCGTTAGGTAAGCGTAAATTATAGAAAACTTTTGCAGTCAAAAGTCTACCAATTTGTTCCATTACCCTTAAGCACCAATGTGTAGAATGGCAGTATTTAGCACACTTGAAGTCATCAAATTATTCAAATTTCGGTAGGACGGAATGAATCAGCTCCAAGAGTCAATAAATAGGAAAAGTTGCCAGGATCGAAGACCAACATAATCGCTATCAAACCTAATCACCTAGCAGGTTTCTTTCGTTACGAAACAGGTAAAGTGGGGATGCAGAGTCTTTCCGGCACTTTCCGATGAAAAAGCAGGGAAGTTGTTTAAAAATTCATTTAATATAAGTGGTTCATAGAAAGATTTTGTACAGTCAAATGTGCATGCATCTGAAACTGTGGATTAGTAGCATGATTCGAAACCTTTCGAAACAGAGTAAGTGAGGTTAGTAGCAGACACGGAACAGATTTCCCTTTGAAGGTCTATTTGCTCATCTTTAGGTCAGTACTGTCTTGTGTGGTAGTCCGTGCTTCTGTTTGAAGCGCTCTTGAAGGATAACTGGTCAAGAACTCCATTTGCACCTCAGTCGAATTGGGCGTCTGATTATTACCACTGTATTTTTCTTTTTCCTCCTATCCCATATCGTCATTTTTGTCAGCCTGTTTGCCCAGACGACAAGCGCACTAAGCTTGCTTTAAAACAAGATTTCAAGGGAGAGCTCCTCCTGTTTTCTGACAAACTTGGAAAAACTGTTCGAGCGTCCTAATTTTTTTCCTTTTAAGATAAAAATGATCTCATGAGACGAGTAGTCCAAATATGTATGGTGCCGCGTAGGTTCTCCCTTTTACCTCCGTCTTCAGACCCTTGGATTGAGAAGGATGGCTGGAGGAGGGTATATCCTGTAGGGTGGTGGGTTCGCTACGTATCAAAGCACCATTGGGAGAATGATTGGAGTCCATCTCCGCCCTGAGAGCTTGTCACCTACTCACTAACCTGAATAGCAATTCTTGATTCCACCAACCCAGAGCTATCAAGGATAATCATCCATCTTTGTGGCTTCCATAAAGACTTACCAGTTCAATCGCTGCTAAAGTTTAAAGGATAGAACGCTCTACATCTACATCTAGCCTGACCGCTTTACCAACTAGTAAAGGCCACATGCCATAGCAAGTTAATGTATTTTAACACGTCAGAAACAAATGCGTCAAGACAAAACCATAGTCTACTCTATAATGAGTTAGTCAATTTCAAAGATTTTGTTGCCTTTTTTGACCCACCAAATAATCCTCAGAGTTTTGCCAATGGCATGTGGTAAATCAGCTCTTAAATTCAAGGTTCCAAAAAGGATGTATGATCGAAATTTTTGCTCCACAGAGGGTAAAGTTTTCTGACCTACAAGAAGAACGCGTCTGATTGGTTTGATCTCTCTCATTTCAACCTACTAAGTCCAAGAGTGACAGTCAGGCTTGATGACGATTTCTCAAACCATCGCATTGACATTCGCGAAACGAGTTGATGTGTATTATACCTTGGAAATTTTCGAACAATTACTTTGATTTATGCATCATCTTTTATCTAATCATAAATCAAAATGAGGTGCTTTTACCACAGCAACAGGTCGGAAATTAGTGCTATTTTGTTCTTATTGAATGGAACACTCTCACGACCCGAAACTTAAATTCTATACTCGCCTAATTACCCATTTACTTAAATCTTTTAAGCAATTCTGAAAAAGTTAGGCCTTTCCTTAAAACCAATTAGTGATCTTTCCATTGCTAAGTAAAGTATACTAAACATAAAGTGAAAGATTAGGAACCCACAAGTTGGAAGTCCCTTGTCTTGGCTCGAGTTCAAGACCCTTAATTTTCTCTTCTTCAGCATGTCAGCTGCTCTCTGAAGGTGTAGTAGCAATCTTTGGACCTGACAGTCCGACTGCATCAGCTCAAGTTCAATGGATTTGTCAAAATCACCACGTGCCCTATCTTCTAGCCCAATGGGACCCGATAGACCTACTTGCCGATGTTGCAGACGCCTACGGCGGCAATAAAGCTGGCACTCTCCTCAATTTCACCATCAACCTACATCCCAATCATGATGAAGTTGGAGAGGCGCTGGTGGATTTTTTGCACAAGGCGGAAGAGTGGCAACAGCTAGGTTTCATCTATGCGCATGATGATAGTAAGATACCTTTCAAGTCAAGTGAAAAGTGCTATTTAAGATGCCTGCCACTCAAGGTCACTCAGAATTTTACGATGATCAGTTTGCAAGCATTTTAATCCCTTTATGCCTAGGTGTGGGTTGGAATCGGACTTGTCTAGTTAAAAAGGATTAAAGGTGGTGTCTTCATGGAATGCTTGACTATCAGACATTATATTTGGATTAGACGTAAACTCCTGAAGAAATTCACTCTCCACACGTCTGAATGAATCGAGCTCCTTGACCTTCCTAAAGAAATTTTAGTTTTGTTTAAGTTGACGTTGAGAACAGGGCTGGGTCCTCAACGCTTCACTTTTCAGCTATCTTTTCGATTGTCATTCTTCAGTTTCAAGGGGCTGCACTTGTGTTTATGGTTGAAGAGCCTTAGAAATGCCAAGTCTTTGTCATGGACTACTCTGTGAAAAGAAACTCTCCTCCATGCAGAACAAACATGCTGAGGGAAATGAAACCGCGTAGCCGATACATGTTTTCTATCAAAACAGTTGGTTCATGGAAAAATCGTTAGTCTTTACCTTTCGGTGTCATTTATGCATGCCCCGCGGTCATCTTCACCCTTAATGATAAGCCTTGTGCTACAATGTAGTGGCAGCTGGTTTACCATACCAAGGTGGGCAAAGTGAAATTTTCGAGCACAGGCAATCAGTAATCCTCCACCCAAGTTTACCAACCTCTACAATTTCACATTTCCAAATCTTTTTATGCGTTTTTCATGCGCTTTTTGCCTAAACTTTCCCAATTTAGTCAAATTGTCCCCAATCTCTTTAATGGATTTTACACTTATGAGCTTTGACATTCCTGAAAACTTGAATTTTCTTTTCCAACAGCTACAAGCTACCTGTTTGTACATTTTTTCAGGTCTGGTGAGATACGAAAAACTATTGTCCATGTTCAAGGGTAGATTGATGGTTCGACGGCTGAACACAGCTGCACTGACGCACAAGTACATCATCAAGTACTTCATGACAACACGATCACAAAACCGTTTTGTGGTGGACATTCCAAAGGCAGATATTGAAGAATTCTTAAAGTTGGTGGGATATTCTTTCCGTCGGCTGATATGCCAACCAAATAGATGGGGTCTTTCTATCTTTTTTTCGTGCTTTTATAGATTTCGGAGTACAATATGACGGACCAATACTATAGTTACATATTCACTGATTGGGTACGTTAAATCCGTTTTGTGTTTATTTTGGTAAATTAAACGAAACCAAAGGTTTTTCCACTTCCTCTTTATCTGACCAGTTGATTCAGTTAGATGCTGCATTCCTATTTATCTAGAGGTAGTCAAGAATAGGCGTCGTTGGCTGTTTCGCTCAATTTAGAATAATTCTTTAACTTGTACTAATTTTTTATTCACTCCAAATGTTGTAGATTCAAAATATTTCTGAACCAAAGTTAGTTAAAATAAATGTCTTTATTCTGATTTAATTTAATCATTCTTCTTTGATTATAAGAACGGAATCAGTAACAAACTTATTA